>OY754990.1:18292633-18960133 GCA_963576475.1 Molanna angustata | reverse complement strand
CCGCGTCAGATTCTGAGCTGAATTTAACTTTATTGTGTATGAAGAAAAGAGAAAGATAGCTTTCTATGGGCTTAGAAAGCTATATATCTCTTTTCTGACGTAGAAAATGTTGCTGTAACAACACAAACATATGTAACCAACTTCACACTTCACACTGACAGCTCGATGTCACGATTTTTCTGAAATTCCACCGAATTTAGGGCATCTCGTATGGATGGCTGAATGATGTTTGGTATTTGATTTGACAAAATTACCAAATACATATTCATTATTCGTAAGGTTCCTCGCAGCAAAGAAAGGTAAGGTAAGAGCAGCAACCAGGAGCGTGGGGAGGCCACCATTGCGATGGAGAGACGACATTGTAAGATATGCTGGTATAAACTGGATGCAGGCAGCTCAAGACAGAGCAAAGTGGAGAGAAATGGAGGAGGCCTTCGTCCATGAGTGGACGGAAGTAGGCTAACAAGAAGAAGAAGAAGGTTCCTCTCTATCAACCTTACTTTTTGACATTTCGCAAATGTTAGTTGACACCAATGCGCATGCGCTAATTATTTAGATATGTCTCTGCAATGCAATTCTCATACAAAAACTTCGTAGCATCCTCCAGTTAGGAAGCCACGTGATCTTCTAACTTAAGTGAGTGACTGTGCAATGAAAACATGGTTAGTATTTGGAATTTATAATTTAGTTAGGACTCTGCATTCGGACCTACATATGTATTATATATGTATTTTAGGAGTTGAAATGTGCGGTGTCTCTGGTTTGAAGTGGTCTGTGTATGTATTGTTTGCAGCAAATATCTATTATGGTAGATATTTTACTGGGTTGTTGTGTACTTACTGTATAAACCATCCATGTTATTCAGTTTTATAACGAATCCGTACCATGGTCATGTTAGTAAAAATCTACCAACATCATGAAAATGTATTAACAATATTATTTTTTGAATTTGTGATTCAATAATATTATCGAGAACACCAAGTTTAGCATTGTCTTCCGTCATATTTGATGAAATAATTCCTTTAGATGATGGTATAAAATCTAATAATGTTATCTTGATCTTGTCTAAATCTCGTAGGTGATTTCCAATCTTCCGATATATAAATATCACCAAATATCTTGAACTAGGCTTCCGGGTGCCCAGAGCCAAATTTATGTCTTTTTGTTTCATTGGTTTACGTGCAAATTGCTCCCCTCGGCGAAATGGTTCAAGATATTTGGCGACAATTATACAAATCAGGGGGGCAAGTCTGGTTCGACCGGCGAAATCAAAACCCCAGTGAATACCCATTTCATAGATATAATTATCGTATGGAGTTCTATGACATCTAAAGATATTGTAGAACTCCATATAATAATTATATACATGATATGGGTAAACTAGGAGGATTTTCATTTCGACGGTCAACCAGACTTGCCCAACAGATGAGACATAACTTTACCATGCAATGCATATCCTTATTATTACAGCCAGTCAAAACAAAGAGGAAAGATGTGTACAAGGTAACAGATGAGGATACCACCACATCGGCTTGTCCAGAATGTTCCTGTCCCCGTGTTCCAAGTGCGAGGTCAGGTGTCACTAAAACGTACCACACCCATCAGGTGGAAATGACCACATCCACCTGTAGAGTTTGCCCACCTTGCTCGGTCGATGACACTGTTGTCGAAGACCATACGAACTACAACGACAATAGATACACCGATAACCACAACAGAAATAGCGACAACAATAACAGAAATAACGACAATAACGGATATCACGACAATAACCATAGAAATAACGACAATAACAACAGAAATCACGACAACAATAACAGAAATAACAACAATAGAGATAACGACAACAACAACAGAAACGACAATAATAGAATTAACAGAAATAATGGACACCGTACTGACACCGTAGCAACCGACACTTGTGCAGTCAATGAAGTCAACAGAGTAGTCCCCGATAATGACGTAAATACAGTAGTAAATGACAATGTAACCAGAGATAAAAGAGACGTGAATAATCATAGAAACAACGACAATAATAACAGAAACAACGACAATAATAACAGAAACAACGACAATAATAACAGAAATAACGACAATAATAACAGAAACAACAACAGAAACAACAACAATAATAACAGAAGAAACGACAATGATAACAGAAACAACAACAATAATAACAGAAACAATGATAATAATAACAGAAACAACGATAATGATAACAGAAACAACAACAATGATAATAGAAATAATAACAACAGAAACACCAGAAATGTCAGTTATGACAATTATAACAGAAATGATGATAATAACAATAGACACAACAACAGACTCAATGATAACAACAATAGAAATAATGACAATAACAATAGACGAAACAATGATAATAATAGAAATAACGACAATAATGATAGACATAATGACAATACCAACAGAAGAAACGATAATAACAATAGAAACAACGATCGCAACAATGACAACAACAGACGCGACAATAATATAAACGACGACAGCAACAGACACAATAGAGACCATAACCAAGATAACAGAAACAAAAGGGATGTGCAAAATGTAGATAACAATAATAGAAATAACGACAACAACAGGAGAAACAACGATAATAATAATAGAAACAATGACAATGATAATAGACACAACAATGACTCACATAACGATAGACATAATGACAACAATAGAAATAATGACAACAACAGAAATCATAACAACAGAAATAATGACAATGACAGAAATCATAACAACAGAAATAATGACAATAACAGAAATAACAACAACAACAGAAATAATGACAATAACAGAAACAATGACAACAACAGAAATAATGACAACAGAAATGATAACAACAGAAATAATGACAACAACAGAAACGTTAATTAAATCTTCAGACATTAAATCTATTATTAAGAAACCTATTGCTTTACAACCAGAACAATCATTTGTCGATTTTGAATGGTTTATTATAAGCTGTGTGGACACTTTTGTTGAAACAGAGTTCCGTTAGGATGTGATAATGACCTGTCTATTAAAAAAATATCTATCTAAGAAATTAAAATGTGTATTCGTAAATAAAACACTTCTTTTATTGTAAATTCATTTTCATCCAAAGGTACCTATAAATATTTGATAATCACTCGAAAACGGCTGAACGGATTTGGAATAAAAGTTCTGCGATGAAATTTATTCTGGAAAAGGATAAGTATAGGTTTATATTATTATGTATTTTATCGCATTCAAATACATCTAGGCTAGATTAATGTACATCACACCATAAGCCTAAAGGGGTAGGCAGAGAGAACCGAACGGTATATTGTTCTATCCTGATACGCATTCATCGCCTTATCAATCATACATGTTCGCCTGTTGTTTGAGCTTCTTACATTTCACTCTTTTAGAATGTCTTTTACATGGTAGTGCCGTCCTTTTCTTGGACGGCCTCGACCTCTCATTCATATTTGTTTTAGTGACATCTTTCTTTATTTTACATTCATTCCTAATATCCTCATTTTTGACTCTGTCACACATTTTTTTTTTAAATTTTATTTACATATTTCAATACAGTACATTTCATAAAAAGTATACATAATAAAAATATTGAAATTTTACTATCTCACTACGCTGAATGCCTGTTCTGAGGTAGTAATCATAAAGCATTTAGTCAAAAGTTAGATATAACTACTCTATCAATAGTAAAACATTTGGCAGAAAGCATGAAATAAGAGACCTTGGAGTGTTACTCGATGCAAATATGACTTTCAAAAGTCACGTAGATAAAATTATGGAAAAAGCATATAAACAATTGAACTTTATCTTAAGAGTATCTAAACCTTTCAAGTCATCAAAAACTATTAAGATTTTGTATTACGCCTATGTCCGTAGCTGTTTAGAATACGCATATGTTGTGTGGAACCCACGATACATAACTTATATACATATGTACATAGATAGGACAGAGAAGCTACAAAATAAACTTCTCAAACATTTAGATTATCGAGAAAGACAGGCATTCAGCAGCTCAACCCAATCCGCTAAATATCGTGGACTAATTTCCTTAGAGAACCGACGCACACTGGCCGACATGATGTTCTTATATAAGATTACAAACAATATTGCAGATTCGAGCCTCTTGTTGAGTAAACTTGTCTTATGTACATGTACCAATAAGGCTTACAAGAACTGCCCATACCTTCAGTCAGACCTCCCAGCTGCGATACCAACTATGCTCAGAACTTCTTTATATACAGATCATGTAATACATTTAACGGTTTCAACGACATTGATTTGTTTCATAATACGTTTTTAAATTTTAGGACTTCCATTACAAACTCTTTACTTCGAGCGTCATCGTAGTGCGTGCGCCCCTCCCCCCTACCCCCCCTTCCCCTTTTTTAAACATTTAAATTCATTTAATCTGTAAATATGTTTTTTTTGTCCAATTGTGCCCCTTAGTCTGTCCAATTGTGCCCCTTAGTTTGTCTAAATCTGCCTCTTAGGCGTCCAAATGCACCCCCCTATGGGGCACATTCGGACGAAATGAATGGTTCATCTAATATGCTTTCCATGCTCCTATTACAAATAATTGACACATTCGGTTAATAAATTATGTTAAAGTAATAATGAGGCCTTCAATGTCAACTAAAAAGTTTTTGAAAATCAAATGGGAAAATTTTATAAAAATTAAAATGTATTTTTTGTCCAAATCTGCCTCATGCAAGCAACATGCAAGACTAATTTACTCAACAAGAGGCTCGAATCTGAAATATTATCTGTATTATCTTAAATGAGAACATCATGTCGGCCAGTGTGCGTCGGTTCTCTAAAGAAATTAGTCCACGATATTTAGCGGATTGGGTTGACCTGCTGAATGCCTGTCTTTCTCGATAATGTAAATATTTGAGAAGTTATTTTGTCGTTACATTGCACTCGCGTAGGCACCTGCCAATGCAGTGACATTCTGCCGTGTCAGAGTGTCATTGTATTGGTAGATTCAGACGTTGCGTCTGAATCGTTGTGACAATTTAATGTAGGTAATGACAATGACGTACATATTTTATAGAAATTGATCTTTGATAAATTGCTTATTTTTATCCTTTATCCTTTATTTTGTCGTTACATTGCACTCGCGTAGGCACCTGCCAATGCAGTGACATTCTGCCGTGTCAGAGTGTCATTGTATTGGTAGATTCAGACGTTGCGTAATGACAATGACGTACATATTTTATAGAAATTGATCTTTGATAAATTGCTTATTTTTATCCTTTAAAGTATGCTGGGCTAAAATATATTTTTTTTTGTCTCAGTTCAATTATTCCTTCTTTTTTTTTGTTTTATCTTTTTAGGTAGTTCAACTTTTGTTTTCTTTTTGTTTTCCTACATATATGTATATGTGTATTTTAAACTTTCCTTTTAACTATGCAAAGTAATGTCTTTTTTATAATTTGAATGGTCAGGAGACGTTGATTGTACCTACCTAACTATGCACAATAGCCATGCGGGAGATACCTGTTATTGGAGCACTGGAGATTCTATTTTTTTGTTTCATGTTTTTTTTTTGTTTGTGTTGTTCAGTGTTCTGTTGGTGTCTCTGTATATTAAATAATTAAATAAATAAATAAATCTTATCTATATAAGTAATGTGTCGTGGGTTCCACACAACATACGCATATTCTAAACAGCTACGGACATATGTAGGCATAATACAAACACTTAATAATCTTTGAATAGAATGTTCCACTTTATGACGTTGAGAGCATGACCTAGACATCCTTATTTCACAACTGATATCAACATCGTTTTATTCATTATGATCAAATTCCAATTTACGATGTTGAAATATTTCGCAATCTTCTCCGATCGATTACGTAGCGGGTTTATTGACATTTGAAATCCGGAAAATTGGCTTTTAAAAAATCCATGTGTAACATTTAGTTGTATAACGACAGTAGCTATGTTTTATTGCCTGCGATTAGATACAGCGATGCTATATAAAAGGCTCGTACCTAGAATTGAGATACATTCAGTTGCTGTTGTATCCTTGAACGCATTCAAAATGAAATTCTTCGTGGTTACATTCCTGGTCGCCTGTTTCGTCCAATCTGGACTTGCAGCTGTAAGTTTTGGCTCTCATTTTTATAATTAAGGAGTTCTGGATTAGCGACTTGTATCCTTATTCCTCACTGCTTAGGCAGCTCGTAAGCAGGCAATCTGGATCGCGATCCGTGATCAAAATCAATTATCAAGATCCAGATCGATAAGTAACAGCAGCTCTTACACAGTTTATCTCGATAGGAATCATTGATTGTGATCGTAGATCACGATCTAGATTGTGCATGCACGGGATACCATTAATTTTTAATTAAAACGATTATTAATTATTTAAATTCAAAATTATATATATCTGTGTTTTAGATTATACTATTTTGTTTTATCAAGATTTATCATTACGGCATTAAGATTTATGTCCAGCAACATGTTTGCATTATCTAATTAAAGCAAGCACGACACATGCGTGTACGCCAAAACATTTGTCTCGTCCCGCCTTAAAAAGGAATCATTCAGAATGGGTGGTGAATGGTGAACCTCATTGCTGAAATTTGTGATATGTTAATTTGCCTCATGAATTATCAATTTAAATTTAAGTAATTTAATAATAATAATGAACAGTTCTTTGCACCCTGCGCAAGTGGCGAGTTTATTGACGTGTGGCAATTTCTTCCAACTAACCAGTATAATTTATAATGGAGTTCTAGCATATAATTTTTTTTTGGAACTTTATATACAGGCAAGTACTCAAGATTGGTTTTATGCCATACGGCAATCTATTCCAACAATTAGTAAAAAAATAACGATTTACAGATTCAAGTAGATTCATAATACGGAATTTTGTTTAACAAATTATTTGCTATCATATATATTTTTTTAACTAGTATTTTTTAAAAGTTGAGTATGTTTTTAACAATGAACAACTCTCTGAAAATTTTTTTCAATGTTGACACCATTGATATTGTTAACTTTTTTTGTGGGGGTTTTTCAATTTTCTTATTTACATTAAAATATTAAACAATTTACATATTTCACTAACTCTCAAGGCAGAAAACCTGTTCTGAAATTGTTTAGTTATGATTTAACAATTGGGTTTTTTAAATAATTTTTTCTGATTTATGCTCCTCCAAGATATATTTCCTTATTACAGGCCGATCGATTCGGCCAATTAGGCTAATAGGTCGTTAGGTAATAATACCCTAATCGTCTGAAACCTGCTATTTGTTATATTTGTCAAAGTATTACAATCTTAGTTATACAAACATAAATTCATATCATCATGGAATATTTTTTAACAGATTTTTAATTATCTCAATAGAGACGAAGTTGGAATATTTACTGTAGAAGAACCGGGAAATCAAGGCACCTACAGGGCTTACGACCTGTCATCGGCTGGTTTACGTGATCATTTTATGCGCTTGCGCATCGTTCACCAATTATGCCTTTTTTAATGAGATCCCTATCAATTCAATTTTGAAAGTTCTATATATTGTAATACTGAAATTCTTTTCGCTTGAAAATAAGGAATTTTTACTACAGCCATCTATGTGTGAAATTTTGAACAACATTCTTATTATTTTTATTTATTATTGTTGTAACGCCAGCTATTGAGAGAATTGGTTTTTTGTAAATAATGAGAGCAACAATTCTTATACCTGAGGTGACAAATGCATTTTTCGCATAGAAGTCACCCCTGAATTGCGCCAGACTTATAAGGTCATTTTTGTCTTATTTACCTACTTGTACCAATGTGTAAGTAATCGAATATTTTTATTATTGCATATGCGCAAACATTGGATTTTTTTCCCTGTCGGGAGTCAAAGGTATTTTTTAACAGATTTTTAATTATCTCAATAGAGAATGTTTGCGCATATGCAATAATAAAAATATTCGATCATGGAATATCTCACATTCAGGGGTACCCAGCGACGTGCGCGCAGGTGAACGTTGCCTTATAAAAGGAAGCACGTTACAAGTGTGTCCATTCAGAATGTGTGATGGTGAACCCATCGCTGAAGTATGTGAGATGTTATTGTTACCTGTTGTATTTTTGATGTTTCATATACGGATTTACTCAGAATTCGGAGTAGAACATTTCTAATTCTTCCGAAGAAGCGCACTGCATATCGTTGGGGAGGGTTTGCGATTTGCTCAAGAAAATATTTATTCGGATCTTGAAAAGACATGGATTGAAAGAAAATTCACAATAATTGAAATACAGTTTGAAATTCCACAATAATTTTTCACAGTTACATTTTCGCTAAAATCATAATTTTGTTGACCTTGAAAATTTTCATGTTTCATCTTGTCAACGGTCTTAATGGATCCTAAAAGTGAGTCTTGTTGATCTTGACAGCATTCAGATATCTAACCAAATGAGCCATTAAAGCCGACATATACTCTCGCTTTGATCTAATTCTTCTCTTCTTCTGGGTCACAATCCTAGGATTGGTCTGCACCAAACACTCGATCTTTCCACTTAACTCTATCGTCCACCAGTCTCTTCATCTCTTTGTAACTGCTACAGCGCACGTCACCGATTATCTGGTCTAATTAAAAAACATGAAAAGGTCCTTGAAATAAGTAGGTACATGCGAATTGCCTTAATTAAGGGGGGGACTGCTACCTATTTTTACGTACCTATTTTTCAATTTGATATACCATAGTTATTTCTTATCAAATCGTTTTGAAAAAAATAATTTAGATAGTTTGGATATCAATAAACAAAAATATACCTTAACTTTTTGATAATGTTCTGTATAAATTCTTGTAGAAAAATAATGGCATACCCCGATTTTCAACGTTTATCATATATTTTTAATAAACCATAAGGCGTAGAGTAATATATTTTTTTTAAATTAAAAAAGACAAAAATATCTAGAAAAATATTATTTAAATGGTGTGATAAAGAAATAAATAAAAATAATAAATAATGATTTTGGGACTGTCAAACTCTTGACAATTCTGAATTTTATCCCTGTATTTAGATTCAAGATGATAATGTTAGTATTGTCTGATTAAATGAGTTTACGCCAATTGGTACTGTTCACATTTGAGTGCCTATGTGGTGTTAATACTTATTATTACATATAAATATGTGTACCTATATTTAAAAAAAATCTTTATTTTGTTGTGTACGTAAAGATGTATTTAATGACATTATAGAATTAGGCGCTTATATATTTCACCATCTTAGCAAAACAAAACCCTTTTTTACTCCTCACTAACCCAAGGAGATATAGTGGGGAGTTATGATTTCGCAATTTTGAAGGCTATTTTTTACTGTAGATTGTCAACTAGTATCATGCTGAGATTGTATTCTAAAAGTTTCATCACAATATATCTGTATGTGTGTGTGGTATGTGCTATGTACGGCGTGTTAATTTTACTTTATCGATTATAGACTAAAATTTGTCAAATTTGTACATCTAATACTCACTTAGACTCCATTAGATTTTGAAGGATATCTGAATAGTGCTTCTCATTTTTTTTTCTGTCAAATATTTCAAAGTTTTTCCAAGATCAGGAAAATTATAATATGAAAATTTTATTTTAATTTTGGTAAAAAGGTACATCACATTCATAAAATGTCATTGAAGTATTAAGCTTCCATAATAAAATATTTAAATAATTTGATAAAATTTAATTAAAAAAACTCATTTCATGAAAATGCTGAATATTTTTCATACAAAATTTGAATACTTTATAGAATTACTTGTAAACCACTCGTTTCATAAGATCACAAATTATTACTCCTGGAATTTTGCAAACGTTATAGCAATCAATCCTTATAGCATATTACATATTATACAGCGTCGTGACTTTTCGGGTCCTACTCATTCACTTTGCTCTGCCTCGAGCTTCATCCTCGGTTATCTCGCATGATTCAGCATCTCGTTTAACCACATACACAATCGGCTATCCATCCCCACACCGCACCGTCCCGGCAATGTAAAACTAAATAAATATCCACATTTTCGCAGGAGTATATCGGAAATGACGCAGTGATATGAGGCACAGAATACCCTTTATACCTCACCACTCCCCCCAATTCCTACTTATCCCTGCATCATTTGTATTTTTAATGTTTTAAATTACTTATGGTCTTCGTTGTTTATTTATTTTTTCTTGTTTCAATTACTTAATAATAATAATAATAAACACTAGACCTGACCTGCCGGGATATAGAGCCCATAGACACCATAAAACATATCAAAAATAAATGTGATAATTGGGAACGGAAGGAATTACATGGAAGACATGCTAGTGACTTAAAGAAAATCCATGTAGACTGTAGTGCTTCAAATAAATGGCTGGAAACATCAGAGTTATTTCCAGAAACGGAAGGGTTCATGTTAGCTATACAGGATCAGGTAATAAAAACGAGGAATTACAGGAAATACATCATGAAGGACAATGTAGTACAAACTGACCTATGTAGAAAATGCCACCAAAAGTCAGAAACCATCCAACACATTACAGGGGCATGCGTCACTCTCACACAAAATGACTATACACACAGACATAATCAAATCGCAAACATCATCCACCAAGAATTAGCTATTGCACACAAACTAATAAATAAAAATGACAAAATGCCTTATTATAAATACACACCTACACCAGTTCTTGAAAACTCCACTCACAAACTATACTTTGACAGATCCATACTAACTGATAGAACCATACATATCAATAGACCAGATATTACACTTGTAGATAAACAAAATAAACATACAATGTTAATTGATATCGCTGTACCAAATACACACAACATCGAAACAACTACAACCGAAAAAATTAGAAAATACACTGACTTGCAAGACGAAATCAAGCGAATCTGGGACATGCAATCTGTGATAATAGTACCAATAGTAATTTCCACCACAGGAATTATTCCATTAAACTTATTCAGCAGTTTAGAAACCATCAAATTACCTAAATACACATACGTCACCATGCAAAAAGCAGCCATATTAAACACATGCAGACTGGTGATGAAATTCCTCCAAATCGACGACACTACTTACCTAACTAACACATAAATACTACACATGGCACCAACACACAAACACCACATTTTATACACTCAGTAAGGATAGCACTTGGCAGCATTGCTCGTGCTACCCCAAATCCTACCAGGTGATAAACCTGAGAAGGTGTTAAAGAGCCCGAAATAATAATAAAAGACTTTTATTGATTTATACAACCAATAATAACAACCAAAAAAATAACGAACACAATAATACCAACCAACATAATACCGAATACAATAACAAACAAAACAACAACGAACACAATAACAATAATAACAACCAACACAACAACGAACACGCAAATAATAATAACAACCAAAATACTATCAGTAACCCTAACAACAGTAACGAAAACTCCAGCAGCAGTCATCACAACAGTCATCATAACAGTCGACACATCAATAACAATCAAAACAATAATAATGCTAACAATAACCACGCAAATGATAATGCAGATAATAATAATGATGCCAATAACCATCAAAACACTAACAATAAAAATAACAACAAAAACTCTGCTAACAACAATTCCCAAAACAACAACGAGAATTACTCAGATAATGACTATCACAATAATTCCCAAAGCAACAATGCCAATAACTCTTCGAACAATAACCATAATAATACCCAAAACAACAATGCGAACAATTCTACTAACGACAGTCAAAACAATACCCAACACAACAATACCAACAATAACGATAATGCCCAAAATAATAATAATCACAACAATTCCCAAAATAGTAGCAATCATAATAATTCTTAAAATAATAATAATTGAGTGTTATTATTTGTAGTGCTTAATTGTTATTAATATCATTAGTAAATCGGCCAGCGCCGCATATAAAAAAAAAAACAACAATTCCAATAACAACAATCAAAAAAATGCAAATGCCGTTAGTAACAACCATCAAAACAATGCCAATGATGCTAATAACAAAAATCAAAACAATGCCAATGATGCTAATAACAAAAATCAAAACAATGTCAATGCTGCTAATAATAACAATAATAATAATGTCCAAAATAATAACAGCAACGCTCATAACAATACCAAATCTTCATGCAACAATTAAAAAATTGATCGCACGTGACGTGAAAATGACGAACATACAAACTAAAAACAATATTCCAGATCTTTTGTCAACAACCAAATGGATTTCCAAACAATTTATTAAAATTCAGAATTTTCATTAATAAAAAATGAATACATAACTGAAATATTTAATGAAGATAACCTACATCCGCTATTGTTTGGTAGAGAACTAAACAAAAAATAAATACACGATTTGCTTTAAAAAAACATTTTATTTTTTTAGACGTAAGACGATTATTTGAAGAGATAACCAAATATAGGCCAAATCACATAATATTCTTGAAGAATATAAAATACTTGTATCATCACCCATTCTGTTTATGGGGACTAATAACGGCCCCTTGCAAAACTCTGAAAGAACTTAAGAAAAATCCGGAGAATTCTAAAACCTTAAATAATATACTTAATTAAATGATTGATTAAATAAAACAATTTACCAACCCAATTGTGGAACTAAATCAGACACATTCATATGGCGTACGTAGAAGCCCGATAAAATATGCTCAATTCTTTCCGGAAAAGTCAAATTATTCCTAAAATCATCATTTAGCGGAGTCTTTGATAGTACCTATAGTTTTGATAATGTCTAGTCATTTTGATTTACCTAAATCCTATCCAATACCATAGATATACAAACAAATTCTTTGACTAAAATGTTTCTATTGTTTAATTTTATTTAACCATGAGTTTGGGAGTACATAATTTAAATTTATGCGAATATTATTATTGAAATTGTTCTTTTTGTAGACATGTTAGTATGTTATACAAAAACTATGACTCCTGAGATGACGAAGTCCAACTAACCTTCCAGCTCATGGATGGTCTTCTGGGTAGACGGTGACCAGAGGGGATTTCGTTTGCTGCTATATACGCAAGTCTATCACTGTCTTTTTCTGTTCTTGCTACGTGGTCCCTCCAATGTCTTCTTCTGGATTAACTCCACTGAACGAGGTTCTCTATTTCACATGTACATATTTCTTATTTCCACACTGTGGACACGATCTTGGAGAGTTTTTCCAGTGATTGACCTTAGAACCTTCATTTCTGTTGTCCTTCAGAGCTCCTTGGTTCGTACAGTGTCTGTTTGCGTTTTCACAGCATAGGTAGATACATCATGATCGGTCATGTCTGAAATTCTCATAAAATAAACAAATATTTTTGATTACCAATCTACCAGACGAGTTTCATGCGTTCAAATCTTTATGTAAAAATTCTCCATCCAAAAAATATTATTTCAGCTTAATTTAGTGTTTTGTGCTCTTCTAAAAATATGTAAACTAATTTGCTCAGTTGCAGATTTAAAATGATGACTATATAGTTTAGTTAGAACTCGTTTCAGAATTAATATAGGAGCTATCGAAATCTTAGTGTCATAATTTTACTATATCATAACAACGTTATAATCGGTGTTGCTCATGTGTAAGTAAATAGCTTTACTAATTTAGTAACTCTTGGTGAAACTCCATATATATTCTATATTTTATTAAATTTAAAAACAGTAGATTATACTTCGGATCCTGTCGATGATTTTACATAAAGTAAGGACAGTTAAAATAATTATATCAAAATAAGTTGAAGTATGATCAGTTGGGCAACAATTTCTCAACGGGTATCATGTAGAGAGTGAATTTGAGTTTCGACGTGATGTGTTTTCATGTATGGCATACGTCGTGTTTTTTTTTTGTATCCTCTCTAGAACCCAAAATATAAGTCCGACCGACTTCATATTGATATCATATTATATGTAAAGCGCATAGACTTAGAGCTGATTAGTTTTCCATACACATCCGTTAATTTCTTCTTTATTTTTTCATTATTGAATTAACTGTGTATTTTTGACCCCTCTGTTCAAACCAAAATATAAGTGCGATTAAATTCAATAATATGTGTGTAAAGTTCATAGACTTAGAGCTGATTAGTTTTCTATATATTATATCCGTTGATTTTCTCTCCGTGATTACATCTGTCAAAACTTTCAAACTTCTCTCAGAGTGTTTCTATAGATATGTAAGTAATTTTATTTGACTGTAGATAATTCGGGCGAGTACGAACTTTACCGGTCAATGCATCAACAGTTACTATGTACTGTATGTAGGGGGTTCTCGTATCACAGATTTTTTAGATTTCTCGCCCAGAAATATATTACATATATAGCCATAAAATTTTGACTTTCTTACACCCCTCCCCCCCAAGAATTATATATAGGAAAAAAGGGTCATGATTCATTTTGAAGTTGTGTAATTTTTCAATACATGGCGGTGTGAACAAATCTATTGACATTGTATTATGCATCTAGAAAACAAACAAAAAAATGTGGAATACATAAAATGAGGTATATATAAATGGCGGCCTACAAACGTCTGAGAACTACAAAATATACCTAAATGAAAAGGAATAAAATTTCAGTGAATGGTATGAAGCTTTTATGTCAATTTTGCTGTATTATTTTTCGAAACCTCGATAACCGCCAATATTTGACCTAGGATAAAACAGATTTTTACAATTGTGTCGTGTAATATATATTTTCAAGAAGTGTTACTAACTCTTTTTTTTTGTTATGTTCCAACAGCCAGCCCATGAATGCGTGCCTGGACAAACGGGATATTGTACATATCGTCTTAAGGAAGTGAATGTTATCACAACCAGCGTCCACGATGACGACACAACCACAAATGACACAACAACAAATGATACAACAACAAATGACACTACAACAACTAACAACCACCACTCTGACAACACCCGCAGAAATGATTACAATAGATCCACCGCCAACGGCGTCAGTGATACGACCACAACTGTCACTGACACTACCACCAACACTGTCCATGACACTACCACCAACAATGTCAATGACACAACCAACAACACTGTAAATGACACTACCACCAACACTGTTGATGGCACAACCACCAACACTGTTGATGACACAACCACCCACACTGTTGATGGCACAACCACCAACACTGTTGATGGCACAACCACCCACACTGTTGATGGCACAACCACCAACACTGTTGATGACACAACCACCAACACTGTTGATGACACAACCACCAACACTGTTGATGGCACAACCACCAACACCGTTGATGACACAACCACCACCACTGTTGATGACACAACTACCAACACTGTTGATGGCACAACCACCAACACTGTTGATGGCACAACCACCAACACTGTTGATGACACAACCACCAACACTGTTGATGACACAACCACCAACACTGTTGATGGCACAACCACCAACACCGTTGATGACACAACCACCACCACTGTTGATGACACAACCACCAACACTGTTGATGGCACAACCACCAACACTGTTGATGGCACAACCACCAACACTGTTGATGACACAACCACCAACACTGTTGATGACACAACCACCAACACTGTTGATGGCACAACCACCAACACCGTTGATGACACAACCACCACCACTGTTGATGACACAACCACCAACACTGTTGATGGCAAAACCACCAACACTGTTGATGGCACAACCACCAACACTGTTGATGACACAACCACTAACACTGTTGATGGCACAACCACCAACACTGTTGATGACACTACCAACAACACCAACGACGTCACTACCACCACCACCCACGACGTCACTACCACCGTCAACACCAATACACGAAATAACAGATGTGACGTTTAAACGAATCGAAGTAAATAATTTCCAAAATGAATACAAAAACTTTAAAGATTTTCAATCACCGCAGTATTAGGAAACCTAATTGTCTAACATTGTCATCTTGTACAGAATGTATTTGTTTTATATTATTTTCTTGTCAATAATTTGCAAAAATATAAATGTTATAATTTGTTATTTTGAATGTGGTAGTATTTCTTTTCATCTCCAAAAAAAATTCAAAATTTATTTATTGAATAAAACACATTTCTAACTCAAAATAAAAGATTGATTTTTATTCCTTTATATCTTCTGTTGAACAATAGTAGGCCTTTGTGATTCGGTTAGTTGGGTTTAGGGAATCCAATGCTGCAAACGCGGGATTCCGCATTACCTGCGAGACAAGTTCCGCATTACCTGCGGGACAAGTTCCGCATTACTTGCGAATATGGGGTGTCAGAATATGGTGTATTTGCCGTGTTATAATATCCACTAAACCACGTTTATCATTTTTTTCCGATCAATAGTTATATTACTCATCAAAAAAAAGAACCACAGGGATCAGTTCTGAGACCCCTCCTATTAATTTTGTATATAACAAAAAAAGAACCACAGGGATCGGTTCTGAGACCCCTCCTATTAATTTTGTATATAACAAAAATACTTGATAATAGATAATATTGACTCTTTTATTTTCATCATTAAAATTTGACATGAATGTAGAAAAGAATAAAGAACTATTCTCACCTAGGGTCAATTTTAAGTGGAATATAATATCATACATAATGCTATAAAGGTATTAAAAGCAGCTGCGAGGTTGATATGTGTATGATTGATGGTTTTCAAGACTGGGCATCACACTACACTTTCAAGAACTGTGTGCTTCTAGAAAACATCTAACATTGAGATTGTCTGGATTACAGAGTTCTTAGTTTAGTTTTTTCATATTCATCATCAAATATTTCCTAAACTAAACAGTAATGTTCGTACTATAGGTCGTGGTCGTGGTGTATATTAATTTGGGGAAAACCAACAACATGAATAATATTACAAAAAAATATACGCATAAAAGAGGTTGGATGGGTGGATGGCAGAGCGGTTAGCGCGCTGGGTTAGTAATCCAGTGGTCGCGAGTTCGAATCCTGCCTCGACCGATCTCGTTCACCTATAGGACAAGCATTTATGCTTATTTTAGGGAACGTAGGAAGATGTATATGTACTTGTTTAACAAGGACATATTCATTTTTAAAAAAAAAAAAAAAAAAGAGTGAGGGCATTATAGAGAAGCCACTAAACATCGAGGCAGAGGAAATAGGAAAAGAGTAAATTGGAAAGGAAGTCCAAGTTGCCAACATGACTTACAATTGCACCATGCATTGTGGAGGATTCATACTGACAGACAATTCCAGTTGCTGAAAGCTTTGTAATGTTATCAACCCTCAGTCGCACTTTTCAAAAAAAAAATGACATCCTAGACATACGCCAGCTATATGCTAAAACATTTCAACATTAAAAACATTCACACCTTAACAACTTCCAATCGACCTAAACTACACGTCAGACTAGGCAGACTAGACAAGCAAATATACAGATAACGAGGACCAAGTCGACTTATGGACAAACAATTTATCATTTCCTTGAGGAAAAAAATTTCAATTTGCTTCCATTTAATATCATTTAATGATTTGGCGGATATTTTGTGGTAGTTAGTATTAACCATATTGAATATGCTTCAATATGGTTAATATTAACTACCAATAATTCAATATGCTTCCATTTAAATAGAAGAAAACTAAAAATATAAATAGTTTGACTGAAATGGGGATTAAAAAATGGGTAAAAAAACAGACAAGACACTGATAAATAAACTACTTTACGTTAATATGCAATGACACACACTCGTGCACCTAAATCATATACTAATATAATTATAATTATAAATTGCTTCAGGAAGAGGTTTTTAACCTAGTGAAGCAGTTTACGTTCCGCATCTAATTCTTAAGTATTTTTTTTGTAGAAAACAAATTGTATTCTTAAACTTTGGTCTTTTTAGTCAAATGAATTGCCCCCTGACATATGAACGCGGAGTTCAATTAAGAAGCTAAGACCATTGAAAGAAAATTACTTGAGACCATTGTTGTTAGCTTAAGCCAAGAATTAAGCTATAGCGTCTTTGCGGTGATTTGTATCACTAAATTAATGGTGCTTTGTAATATTATTATTACGATGATTAAAGGAATTTGTTATTGTGAATATTTATGTAGATATATTCTTCTCTCTTGTTAGCAACAATCAAACACTTTTCGACCAATACTTGCCAACGTCGACCGCTGCGCCGCTACAACGTAGCAGGTCATCATATGAGCAGGTAGCAGGGCAAGCAGGACAGTCTCACTGGTTGTCAGTGTCATTCACACGAGAGGCAGTCATCGTCTGTTAGGATCCCCATATTTTTAGGTTGTCCTTAATCTGCAGACGTCCGTTCTCAATCTGTTAAGCGACATCCAGGGGCGCCAATCCAGTTTGTGGCCCGGCGGGACGCACTCATGGGGTTCGATATATTTATAATAATAATAATAATAATAATAATAAACACTTCCTTGCACCCTGCGCAAGTGGAGAGTTTATTTCCATATGGAAATTTCTTCCAACTAACCAGTGTTTCATTTATGTATGTAGCTATGGTAAACGAAGAGGACTAAAAACTATTTTTAAATGTACACGTGTTGTGTGTCCTTTTATTAGGCATTGCACACTCAAACACCTATCGCTGGTTACTACACATTGCGGGATATGCCGTGATGATATGGTATGGATTGTTATATTTCTTTTAAAGATATTTTGAACTATTGTATCCAATGGACTAAGGGTTCCATTTGCTACCAAATTGTCTAGTTCTAAAATCGAGCTTTTTGGATACTGTTTTAGTTTTTGTTGATATTGAGTGTTTTAATGCTTTCTATATTGCATTTTGGTTTTTCCATCGAAAGCTTTGCTATAATCAATAAACGCTATGTATTATATTTTATTAAACTCTATATATTTTTCAATGATTTGTTCTAAGGAATGTATATGGTCTGTCGTTGAAAAGCCTGATCGAAAACTAGCTTCTTCTATCGGTCGCCTACTATCTATTGTGAAATCCTTCTTAACAATATGGATGAAAAAAGTTTGTTAGTACTTGCCATCAGGCTAATAGTTCTATAGTTCTTTATCATTGTCTCATATACGTTTTTATGTTATTCTTAATGCCCTGTTCAGTACTGACATATGGTTTTGAAACTGTTATTTTTACATAACGTACAGTACAGAAACTCCGAGTAACGTAACGAGCAATGGAGAGGAGGATGCTAAACATTAGTCTTCGTGATCGAAAACGCAACGAATGGATCAGAGAAAGGACAAAAGCTACCGATGTTGTATACAAGGTAGCTTCCTTAAAATGGAATTGGCCTGGCCATGTAGTAAGGACAGCAGATGATCGATGGAACAAACGCATCCTGGAGTGGCGACCGAGAACTGGACGCAGAAACCCGGGCAGACCGCAAACAAGAGGTCAATGGCATAGGGGGCGAGAGATAGGGAAAGCAAGGAGGTTGAAAGGGGAAGCCTATGTCCAACACTGGACGAATAATGGCTGATGATTCATACTTCTAACGTCTCCATCTATCTAAATTCCATTTATGGGATCGTGCCAACTTTTCCTTGGCCGACCTCCACTTTTCGTTCCTCTTTTATCAGCCTTATATACTTTTTTTGTCAGACGGTCATCACTCATTCTTTCTATGTGCTCAAAACATTATTTATCAGGGTATTTATTTTCATCTTGCTCACGATATGAAAGAGTTTAAATAAATAATAAATAAATAAATAAATAAGTACTAACCTATAGAGTCGTATGCCCGCTTACCAACATACGCGTTATTTATTATATGGATCTATTTCTTTCACACAGTGATGTCTCTTTCATCCATAGCCAATTCATACAGATTCCACAACCTCACTTGTGAAGAAATGTTGAATATGCACAGACAAAGTAATCAAATATTTCAATAACTAAATACATCTATAATTGTTTTTTTTCTCATTTTTTATCTTCATTTTTTCTTTCCCTTTTCGCTTAAAATCCTGATTGTTTTATAAATTTTGTGCTGGCTTGATTTGATCTGAGACTCGATTGAATAATATATGACTGGCGGATCACATATGCGGATCCATGGAAAGGCAAATGATAGGCGTAAGTCTAAGAGACAAAATTAGAAATGAAGAAATCAGACGCCAGACAAAAGTTGTTGATGTCATGGATCGAGTTGCAAAACTTAAATGGCAATGGGCAGTTCATGTTGCCAGACAGGGTACGGATAGATGGGCACCCAGAATTCTAAATTGGAGACCGTGGGATATGAAAAGGGGAATAGGCCTGCCTCAGAAAAGGTGGGCCGATGATATTGTCCCTGTCGCTGGAAGCAGATGGGTTCAAAAAGCCCAAAAAAAGACGAGTGGAAGCTCTTAGAAGAGGCCTACATCCAGCAGTGGAGAGATGGCTGAGAAAGAAGAAGAAAGATGACATCTATGCTCTGTCATTTCAGTATTCCCAAGATATACTATTTCAGATTATTTGTGCAATTCTTCTTCTTTAAGTGCCATGTTGGGTCCCCCCAACTTCGGCGATCACTCCGGCGAATGTCTCCCTGTCCTGGGCTACTCGGAACAGTTCCTCCACACTCCGGATGCCGGTCCATTCTCTCACATTGGGCAGCCAGGACATCTGTTTTCTGCCGGGTCCTCGGCGTCCCTCAATCTTGCCCTCCAAGATGAGCTGGAGAAGGCGATATTTATCTCCACGCAGCACATGACCCAGGTACGAGATTTTTCGGACTTCTTCTTCTTCCGGTGCCATGTCAGGAACCCCCGACGTCGGCTATCACTCTGGCAAATCCCTCTCTGTCCTGTGCTGCCCGGAATATCTGTTCCACGGTCCTGAAGCCGGTCCATTCCATAATGTTGCGCAGCCAGGACATCTGTCTCCTTCCAGTCCCTCGGAGACCTTCTATCTTGCCCTTTAGTATAAGTTGATTAGATGGTAGACAACAACTCCCTATTTGCTCTAGCTCGCCTCAGGACCCCTGTATTTGTTACCATATCTGTCCAGGGAATTCTGAGCATTCGTCGATGGAGCCACATTTCAAATGCTTCCAGTCTGTTCATCATACTGATTTTCAAGGTCCACGTCTCGCATCCATATAATAAAAGAGACCACACATAGCATCTTATCATTCTTTGTCGGAGTTTCAGGTTTACATATATTGTCGTTACAGAAGAGTGTTTTCATTTTATTAAATGCAGCTCTTGCTGCCTCAATTCTGCATTTAACCTCTATATCCGGGTCAAGGGTTTGCGTGAGCATGCTGCCGAGATATTTAAACTTCTCCACTCTTTCGACGCTGCGGCCGTTCAAATGCATCATTGATCCAGTGTAATCCAGCCGCCCGAAAGTCATCCATTTGGTTTAACTGATATTAATAATTGTTAGTCCCAATCTTTTACCGGATTCGCAAACAAGGTCAAGGAGGTCTTGAAGATCATCAACACTGTCAGCTAGTAGTACAGTATCGTCTAAATATATAATGTTGTTGATTAGGACTCCATTTATCTTGAGACCATTCTCGGTGTAACTGAGGGCTCTTTTAAAGACATAGTCAGAGTAGAGATTAAACAATAACGGGGACAGAATACAACCCTGTCTTACTCCTCGTTGAATGGTGATTGCATTTTATTTCTCACTCCCATGTCTAATTTCGGCTTTGTGCAATTAATAAATAAAAATTACAAGATACCTACATACATACACTACCTACATGTACCTATATACATATCATGATGACTCCAATTCCATTTTTTAATCTGTGTACAATAGTTACGTTTATATTGTTTGGATACTTTTTAAAAATGCAAATAGGTACAACATATATATCTCCTGTGAAATATTATAATACTATGTACACTGCTAGCCCTAGAACAGGTATATCTAGTTGGTCAGCAGTTATCTATTTTAATGGAGATTATTTAAATGGTGTGATAAATAAATAAAATAAATAAATATATCTTCGGACATTGGGATTTGGTTGATCTGTTTTGTGTCAGCCCATATGTTTGTCGAGGTAATGATTGTGAGTGCAGAAAGTTGAGATTGTGTACATATTTAGTGTGGAACGGGAACAATCGCCTGGTTCATAATTGCATATAATTGTCAATAAAAATTGTAGTTGGGCAGCAGTAATCTACTTATTGTTGTCATTATAAATATGGTGTGATAAAAGGTTAATAAATAAATAAATGAATTAATAATTTTTAACTGTTTAATAAATAAAATAATACATTAATGTTGATTTATTTATTACACATAATGTGAGTGAATTCTGTTATATGTAAATTCACAAAGATAATTGTGCGGGCATTGTATCTTTGTGATAACTCTTGTGAAATAATTAATTCATTATCGAAATATGTGGAAGGCACATTTGTATTATCGTCATAATCTTTTGAGAGATAACAGCTGTATTGATCTTTGCTAGGACAAATCACATATCGTCGCCTCTCCTTCACTTCCTGTAATTTAAATAATTATTTTTTAATGTAAGTTATGAGTAAAAAATATTGTCAATTTCGTGTGTTCTTGCGTCAAATTTGATTTAATTTTCTACAAAACAACGACCTAAGAAACTAGGACAATCAACATTCTGGAGACCTGACCTGAGACAAAGGTTCCTGGTTCTATCCGCAACAATTTGTTATTTTGTTTTCTGTTTGGACCTGTGACACGATAAATTACATAAGTCTTTACAATGTGACATAATATTGTTGTTGGGTGCGTGTTAAATAAATATTTGACATAGTACAAGTAAAACAAAAAAAATTATTCCAAATAATATAATACTACAATAATATCAGTCTTTAGTTAGTAACAGGTGAAGACAGAACTAAATGGAAAAGTTTAGAAGAGGTATTCGGTGGATCGAATATGGCTTATAAGAATAATAAGAAGAAATAAGAAGAAAAAGAAGAAGAAGAATTTATGTCTTTTTCAAATTCCAAAATAATACTGAGACTGAATATTCTTGGTTTCTTCGATTCTATGCATTAGTTAAAAATATACCTGTATCCCTTCTGGGGGTGTAGTTTGAGTAATGTGAAAAGTTCGGTGATATCCTATAATTGTAACAAAAAATATGTGATATCATATAACTTGTAACAAAAAAAAATGTGGATTCCTATAACTTGTAACAAAAAATGTGAAATTCTATAACTTTTAACAAAAAATGTGATATAATATAACTTGTAACAATAAAAATGTGATATCCAATAACTTTTAACAAAATATGTGATATAATATAACTTGTAACAATAAAAATGTGATATCCAATAACTTTTAACAAAATATGTAATATCATATAACTTGTAACACAAAAATGTGATATCCCATAACTTTTAACAAAATATGTGATAACATATAACTTGTAACAAATAAATGTGATATCCTATAACTATCCTATAACAAAATATGTGATAGCATACTTGTAACAAAAAAACATGTGATATTCTATAATTTGTAATAAATAAATGTGATATCCTATAACTATCCTATAACAAAATATGTGATAGCATACTTGTAACAAAAAAACATGTGATATTCTATAATTTGTAACAAATAAATGTGATATCCTATAACTATCCTATAACAAAATATGTGATAGCATACTTGTAACAAAAAAACATGTGATATTCTATAATTTGTAACAAATAAAAGTGATATCCTATAACTCGTAATGAAAAGAAAGTGATATATTATAACAAATAAATGTAACTTGTAATGAAATTCGTGATATTTTAAAACTTGTCACAAAAATGTGATAACTGCTAAATATATATTTGACATAGTACCCGTTAGTTGCCCGAGAAGCAATGCAAATATAAAAAAGGTAATAAGTGCTGTCTGTAAAAACCATAAAACTGTCTGTAAAAGAGAATAACTCTCTGTAAAATGCAACTACTGTCTGTAAAAGGCAATAACTGTATTAAAAAGGCAATAATGGTACCAGTCTATCGATGACCATATAACTAAATAAAAACACAAGGTACAACGTCGAGGCTTACAAGACTTTCACTAAGACTAGTCTCAATGCCCAGCATGTCATTCTTATTTATGAGAATGAAGAAATATCAATTACTCACATGAGAGGCAACGGCTAAGATAAAGCACAGCAGTAAAAATATTCCAAAGAACTTCATTTTGCGATGTTGTATTCAACACTGACAAGGGTGTCAGAGCGTATTGAGTTTTTATAACATAAGAGAACTCGATATGCACGATTTCGATTTTGCGAATTGTTTCAAGAAATATATTATATTCAACTCCCTGCCACTCCTTTATTCAGGGTGTCTCAAAAGAAAGTTTAAATATATATTTTTTTATTTTGCCATTATTCATTCATGGGTATAAAATGGTACAATGCACAGGATAGAGATATAAAATTGAATAATACTGACAACTTGTCAACTTTTAAAAAAAGGTTAAAGTAATTTCCTCCTCATTGTACCATATGAATGTATTAATTATAGTGTAATGTATTGTGTGTGAAGTCCTGTGTATATCTATATTAATTGTTAGCTTTTTTTTTATTTTTCCACTTTTTGTTAATTAAAATAATATATTTTTTTGAACTCTGATGTTTTGTGTATCTTACTGTAGACTCCTTCTATTTTATGTATCTTGTTAAATTTTTATGAACTCTGATGTTTTGTGTATCTTACTGTAGACTCCTTCTATTTTATGTATCTTGTTAAATTTTTATGAACTCTGATGTTTTGTGTATCTTACTGTAGACTCCTTCTATTTTATGTATCTTGTTAAATTTTTATGAACTCTGATGTTTTGTGTATCTTACTGTAGACTCCTTCTATTTTATGTATCTTGTTAAATTTTTATGAACTCTGATGTTTTGTGTATCTTACTGTAGACTCCTTCTATTTTATGTATCTTGTTAAATTTTTATGAACTCTGATGTTTTGTGTATCTTACTGTAGACTCCTTCTATTTTATGTATCTTGTTAAATTTTTATGAACTCTGATGTTTTGTGTATCTTACTGTAGACTCCTTCTATTTTATGTATCTTGTTAAATTTTTATGAACTCTGATGTTTTGTGTATCTTACTGTAGACTCCTTCTATTTTATGTATCTTGTTAAATTTTTATGAACTCTGATGTTTTGTGTATCTTACTGTAGACTCCTTCTATTTTATGTATCTTGTTAAATTTTTATGAACTCTGATGTTTTGTGTATCTTACTGTAGACTCCTTCTATTTTATGTTTCTTGTTAAATTTTTATGAACTCTGATGTTTTGTGTATCTTACTGTAGACTCCTTCTATTTTATGTATCTTGTTAAATTTTTATGAACTCTGATGTTTTGTGTATCTTACTGTAGACTCCTTCTATTTTATGTATCTTGTTAAATTTTTATGAACTCTGATGTTTTGTGTATCTTACTGTAGACTCCTTCTATTTTATGTATCTTGTTAAATTTTTATGAACTCTGATGTTTTGTGTATCTTACTGTAGACTCCTTCTATTTTATGTATCTTGTTAAATTTTTATGAACTCTGATGTTTTGTGTATCTTACTGTAGACTCCTTCTATTTTATGTATCTTGTTAAATTTTTATGAACTCTGATGTTTTGTGTATCTTACTGTAGACTCCTTCTATTTTATGTATCTTGTTAAATTTTTATGAACTCTGATGTTTTGTGTATCTTACTGTAGACTCCTTCTATTTTATGTATCTTGTTAAATTTTTATGAACTCTGATGTTTTGTGTATCTTACTGTAGACTCCTTCTATTTTATGTATCTTGTTAAATTTTTATGAACTCTGATGTTTTGTGTATCTTACTGTAGACTCCTTCTATTTTATGTATCTTGTTAAATTTTTATGAACTCTGATGTTTTGTGTATCTTACTGTAGACTCCTTCTATTTTATGTATCTTGTTAAATTTTTATGAACTCTGATGTTTTGTGTATCTTACTGTAGACTCCTTCTATTTTATGTATCTTGTTAAATTTTTATGAACTCTGATGTTTTGTGTATCTTACTGTAGACTCCTTCTATTTTATGTATCTTGTTAAATTTTTATGAACTCTGATGTTTTGTGTATCTTACTGTAGACTCCTTCTATTTTATGTATCTTGTTAAATTTTTATGAACTCTGATGTTTTGTGTATCTTACTGTAGACTCCTTCTATTTTATGTATCTTGTTAAATTTTTATGAACTCTGATGTTTTGTGTATCTTACTGTAGACTCCTTCTATTTTATGTATCTTGTTAAATTTTTATGAACTCTGATGTTTTGTGTATCTTACTGTAGACTCCTTCTATTTTATGTATCTTGTTAAATTTTTATGAACTCTGATGTTTTGTGTATCTTACTGTAGACTCCTTCTATTTTATGTATCTTGTTAAATTTTTATGAACTCTGATGTTTTGTGTATCTTACTGTAGACTCCTTCTATTTTATGTATCTTGTTAAATTTTTATGAACTCTGATGTTTTGTGTATCTTACTGTAGACTCCTTCTATTTTATGTTTCTTGTTAAATTTTTATGAACTCTGATGTTTTGTGTATCTTACTGTAGACTCCTTCTATTTTATGTATCTTGTTAAATTTTTATGAACTCTGATGTTTTGTGTATCTTACTGTAGACTCCTTCTATTTTATGTATCTTGTTAAATTTTTATGAACTCTGATGTTTTGTGTATCTTACTGTAGACTCCTTCTATTTTATGTATCTTGTTAAATTTTTATGAACTCTGATGTTTTGTGTATCTTACTGTAGACTCCTTCTATTTTATGTATCTTGTTAAATTTTTATGAACTCTGATGTTTTGTGTATCTTACTGTAGACTCCTTCTATTTTATGTTTCTTGTTAAATTTTTATGAACTCTGATGTTTTGTGTATCTTACTGTAGACTCCTTCTATTTTATGTATCTTGTTAAATTTTTATGAACTCTGATGTTTTGTGTATCTTACTGTAGACTCCTTCTATTTTATGTATCTTGTTAAATTTTTATGAACTCTGATGTTTTGTGTATCTTACTGTAGACTCCTTCTATTTTATGTATCTTGTTAAATTTTTATGAACTCTGATGTTTTGTGTATCTTACTGTAGACTCCTTCTATTTTATGTATCTTGTTAAATTTTTATGAACTCTGATGTTTTGTGTATCTTACTGTAGACTCCTTCTATTTTATGTATCTTGTTAAATTTTTATGAACTCTGATGTTTTGTGTATCTTACTGTAGACTCCTTCTATTTTATGTATCTTGTTAAATTTTTATGAACTCTGATGTTTTGTGTATCTTACTGTAGACTCCTTCTATTTTATGTATCTTGTTAAATTTTTATGAACTCTGATGTTTTGTGTATCTTACTGTAGACTCCTTCTATTTTATGTATCTTGTTAAATTTTTATGAACTCTGATGTTTTGTGTATCTTACTGTAGACTCCTTCTATTTTATGTATCTTGTTAAATTTTTATGAACTCTGATGTTTTGTGTATCTTACTGTAGACTCCTTCTATTTTATGTATCTTGTTAAATTTTTATGAACTCTGATGTTTTGTGTATCTTACTGTAGACTCCTTCTATTTTATGTATCTTGTTAAATTTTTATGAACTCTGATGTTTTGTGTATCTTACTGTAGACTCCTTCTATTTTATGTATCTTGTTAAATTTTTATGAACTCTGATGTTTTGTGTATCTTACTGTAGACTCCTTCTATTTTATGTATCTTGTTAAATTTTTATGAACTCTGATGTTTTGTGTATCTTACTGTAGACTCCTTCTATTTTATGTATCTTGTTAAATTTTTATGAACTCTGATGTTTTGTGTATCTTACTGTAGACTCCTTCTATTTTATGTATCTTGTTAAATTTTTATGAACTCTGATGTTTTGTGTATCTTACTGTAGACTCCTTCTATTTTATGTATCTTGTTAAATTTTTATGAACTCTGATGTTTTGTGTATCTTACTGTAGACTCCTTCTATTTTATGTATCTTGTTAAATTTTTATGAACTCTGATGTTTTGTGTATCTTACTGTAGACTCCTTCTATTTTATGTATCTTGTTAAATTTTTATGAACTCTGATGTTTTGTGTATCTTACTGTAGACTCCTTCTATTTTATGTATCTTGTTAAATTTTTATGAACTCTGATGTTTTGTGTATCTTACTGTAGACTCCTTCTATTTTATGTATCTTGTTAAATTTTTATGAACTCTGATGTTTTGTGTATCTTACTGTAGACTCCTTCTATTTTATGTATCTTGTTAAATTTATATTTTGTGAACTCCTACCTGAAGCACAAGGTTTCCTTCTTTTCGGGGAGAATTTCAAATTTATTTGTGATATATATTTTTTTATTATATGTCATGATGTATCCTCTGTATACTTTCTTATTAATAAAATTTACTTTACTTTACTTTACTTTGTTTACTGGCAATTCATGCTAGAGAGAGAGAGTGCTTTTGCCCTGGTGAAAATATCACAATTAAGTTAAATTGGATGAAATTAAATTATTTAAAGTTAGTGGATCGATTAAAAAAAAGTAAGCCGTGTATCGTAAAAATGTTTATTAATTATTTAAGTACACAATTTGGGAATTTATTTCTTAAAAATAATATCGTCCAAATGTAGACCCTCGCGTTCGTAGCACTCATTTAATCCAACAGTAAAATTGCAGGTGGAATGGATTGGCAGGTGGACTCAGTGATGGCTACCATTTCGTGACGGATATTTCCTTTCAAATGCGCCAGGGAAGTCAGTTTACTGGCGTAAACTTTAGATTTAAGATAACCCCATAGGAAAAAGTCCATAGGTGTTAAATCAGGACTTTACGAACTCGTTTCAGAGATGTATTGGACGTGTGTGACGTTGCTCCGTCCTGCTGGAACCATGTTCTTTGGTTACAGCCAGGAAAGTTTTGCAGTTCAGGCACCAAGAAGTCGTCTAACATCTCCACATAACGCTCTGAATACAAATATAAACTTTCTTTTGAGACACCTTCTATAATCATTGTCGAGTGTTTCGTAATAGGCGGGTAATAAAAAATACAACAGGCAACAATAACATCTCACATAGTTCAGTTATATTGATATCCACCATCAAATATTCTATTGAATGTAGTGCCCTCTTGGGTATGAGATGGGACTGGTGTGTGGTGATAAACGCATGTTTTACGCTACCGTTTTTAAGGTAATGCACATCTGCACACTGCCGATGAGTGACACCACATTGCGGGATATGGTGTGATGGTATGAATGAACTCCCTGCCACTATGGATTTTATTACTATACCCTTTTCTTTAACTTTACTTGAATGTACTGGAACTTTCGGAATTTGTGCATTCCCGATAATTCATTTGTAATATTGTTGAAATTGAACAATTTTGTATTTCATACAGAGTCAACAGAGATATGCGTTTCCGGCTGAACGTTAATAAAATTTGAATTATATTCGGTTCGATGTAACAATAATATTTTACAAAAAAATCACTTCTTCTTCTTTCTCTTTTTTTAGATCTATGATCTGTTTTTACAGGTCCTGGGAAGAGGATGTCCAGCTCTCCCTCCATCTCTTTGATGGTCTTCCCGGTGGTCGGCGTCCCTCTGGTATTTCGTGCATTACAATCTTTGGCAGCCTTTCTGGATTAATCCTTTTAACATGATCTCGTCTCCTTTGCCTGCTCCACCTTACAATATCCTCCACATTGTAGGTTCTGCGGATCTCCTCGTTGGAGATTCTGTCTCTGAGGGTTCTGCCCAAGATAGGTCTTAGTGTTTTCATCTCTGTTATTCTGAGTAGCTGTTTTGTACTCACCGTGTCTGCCCTTGCTTCATCTCCATAAGTCATTATGGGTTATAAAAAAAATCAATTATAATATACATTTCTTAATATGATTAAACTGTCAACTAAATTGAAATTAATGATAAAAATAATAATTGAGTAATATAATGTATAGTAGTGAAAAATCGATTACAAATTTAATATGTGAAGAAATCTTTGAAAGGGTGCTCTTAATTTTTATTTTAAATAACCTTTTTTTTGCATCAATTTCTAAACAGCTAGAAAGTGCATACTCTTGTTCTTTTTCTTTGCCTTGTTCCACTTCAGGTTGGGTTGGCTCTCCTAATCTTTCGGCTCCAGGATGATCTTCGGGGATGTTTTCATGAATCTTCTGAAGTCACAATTCTTATCCTCAAACCTATAATTCCTTTATCCTTCATCCCTTTCCAACCCATCCTTTTAATTATTTTGGACATTATCATTATTATTTTTAAAATGTTTTTTTATATTGAATTTTGTATTTTTGTAAAATTATGTTTTTTTTTTCTTGATGGTAATGTAGGTAAATTAGTTTTTTTAATATTTTTTACTTGTTACTGATGTGTTTACTAGTGTGGCTGGCTGGTAGAAATTGCCTACAGGCAATAAGTCCGCCATTTTAAGTGAATATTTTTTTTGCTTAGTAAAATAATTTTTTGTTATTATTATTATAACAAAGACTGCTAACATTTGAAAACAGGATATTACGTAAAATATTAGGCTCAAGACCAGGAATTGCGACAGGTACCTGGAGACCACGAAGCAATGAAGAAATTCGTGCATTGACAGGACAACCTTTAATCACCAGCGAAATCAGGTCCAGAAGATTAGGTTGGATTGGACATGTTATCAGATCAGGGGAAGAAAGAGCCACAAAACGTATTCTGCAAAATAACCCTGTGGGCAAGAGACCCCTGGGAAGACCAAGGCAGAGATTGATGGACAATGTTACCCGAGATCTGAACGTGCTGAATGCACGTGATGACTGGGAGTCCACTGCAGATGATAGGAAGGCTTGGAAACCTATTGTTCAAGAGGCTAAAGCTCTACCGGAGTTGTACTTATGGCCATCGGAAGTAAGTAAGTATTATTATAATGATCTGTACTGTATTGTCAGGGCTGGTGATTGGGGTTTATTCGTAAGCATACTCATATTACCTCACCATAAAACTCTAAGTAAAGAATGCATACTATGAGTTTTTTATACCTTCGTGACAACCATGAAGCGCCAAGCGCCCTTGAGGTGATTTTCCACGAAAACGACGCTATACAAGTTATCCAACTATAATAATGAAATAATGACCCTCTATCATTCACAATTTATACAATAAAATTAAAAACAAATTAATGTTTGAATAATTTATACTTAACTATAAAAAAATTGTCTTCGTAAAATGTATTCAAGTATTGTCAACATTTAAACAAAACGAGTGGGTTGTGGCCAACGCTAAACTCCTCACTAACCATTCATTCTATAAATTATTCAAATTTTGTATGGAAATATTCAGCATTTTCAGGAAATGAGTTTGATAAATTGTTTTTTATTTAAATATGTTATAACGAAAACTTTATAATTCTTCAATGCCATTTTATAAAAGTGATCAAATTTTAAATTTACTGAGCTTGGGGTCACTTTGAAATATTTGACAGTTAAAAAAATTGAGAAGCACTATTCAGATACACTTCAAAATCTTATGGTATCTAAGCGAGTATTAGATATACATATTTGCAAAATTTGAAAAGAATCGAATGAGTACTTTAGTCTATAATCGATAAAGTAAAATAAACACGCCGTACATAGCACACAGCACATAGAACACAACACATAGCACACACACACACACACACACACACACACACACACACACACACACACACACACACACACACGCACACACACACACACACACACACACACACACACAGATACATTGTGATGAAACTTTCAGAATAAAATCTCAGCATGATCTAGTTGATAATCTGCAATAAAAAAATACCCTTAAAAATTGCGAAATCATAACTCCCCACTATATCCCCTTGGGTTAGTGAGGAGTAAAAAGTATCTTCTATAATATTGTCTTAATATAAGCTTAATTTATTCCATTTTGAACATCTATGTAGTATAGGTAAATACATTCGTATAAATAAAAAATAGTAAAAAGCATTTTTATTATTCCATTTCTTTTACAGTATTATTATTAGAGGTTTTCCAACTGTCGATTTGTTCAAGAGAAAATATTTCTTACATATCGACAAAGTTTCAATCCACGAGACGTAAGATTTGTATGCCATGTCTATATTTTTCATGATTTTATCTTTAAATTAAAAAAAAAACACCAACGTAGAGGCTTCGCAGCATATAACCATTAAACGGCGCTATAAAAATTTATGATTACATATTATTGATATTATTTAAAATACGATTTGTAAATTTGAAAAAAAAGGAAATAAAACAAATTGTATAATGTTTTTTAAAGATTTTTAGGTGCTAGGTTCTCGGCTCGAACGGACGTGCTTGCACTGACACACGAAGCGAGAATCTATCAACAAGGCCCTGAAGATGCCTGGTGTGATCCAGGCGAAACGTCGGTTGACGAAAGATCCTTCCAAGGATCTGATTTTGACGCGGGATAACCCCAAAGATAATAATAATTTCATATATATATATATATATATATATATATATATATATATATATATATATATATATATATATATATATATATATATATATATATATATATATATATATATATGTATATATATATATATATATATATATATATATATATATATATATATATATATATATATATATATATATATATATATATATATATATATATATATATATATATATATATATATATATATATATATATATATATATATATATATATATATATATATATATATATATATATATATATATATATATATATATATATATATATATATATATATATATATATATATATATATATATATATATATATATATATATATATATATATATATATATATATATATATATATATATATATATATATATATATATATATATATATATATATATATATATATATATATATATATATATATATATATATATATATTGTGACGTTATTTTGTATTTACACGTCACTACTTAATTAATTTAATTTAATGTTTATAAAAATGTCTTAAACGAACGCACTTCGCAATATTGGCAATATTTCTAAAAAAGTTGTAAGGCGAACACAGCCGTGAACGGATTAGCTAGGCGGGTCGAAATATCTATGCCTTTCTTTTCAACGCTGACAGCCGACACGAGGTGTCATCGTTCAACTATGGCCTACGCAAAAGTACCCGACAAAGACTCGAAATTTAAGTTTAAAGGAGGCTGGGTAAGTTCTCTATCTCATTTCATCGATCCTCGTCTATATAAAATATCTGGCATGAGTCACGTTCGCTAATTTAGCTGAATTCTTGCTGGAAATATAACCGCCTCCTTTGCCTGTGACCTTTGTTCTTTGTCCTTTGTCTTTTGTTCCTTGCTTCCTTGCTTCTTTGCTTTCTTCTTTACTTTATCTTGTTTGTTCATGCTGTCTTTTCATCATTCTTCGACATTGGTGTACTTTACTATGTACACCATGGATGACTGAAAATGAATAATTTTAAATATCATGGTTGGTGCATGCTCATATTTGCACATCATGACTTGATAATGACTAAAACACCTGTAAATGGCACTTCAAATCGACGTAAATACTACGATGGTAGTTCTCATCACAAAAACTGTACCTGCTGATCATCTTCAAGAAGATGGAAATTCCTAAAACTGTTTCATTGCTTGGTTATTATAAAAAAACATATGAAATACTGATATCATTTGAAAATTTAGTTGAATCTGTTTAATTATGTCATGTCTGATATTTCTTTTTATTATACACCACATGGTCTAGAAAAACATTTAAAGACTTGTAAATTGTAATTTAAGAATTAAATTATTTTATTAAAATGTCAAATATTTAGCTTAGTTCAGGTAACGTAGATAACTGTATCATATTTAACACTCCTTGCCAACCATGATATGAATAAATTGTAATGTCTTTTGTATTTGTGCGTTTCTTTCATCACTTGGTCTTCCCTACAATCACATCTGACTCAGCTTTTCATGTTTTAATTACTGTTTCATTGAACAGAAAATTCTTATTTGATACTTAAATATATTCTTTTTTTTGTCTTACTCAATAAACAACACGCCCTGAGATACTGAGATATTTGCATTATTTTAAATGAGTCTCATTGCAATATCGCTGACTGCTGGTGGTAAGGTTTTATGGTGAGTATAATTTTAGCCTCTCTTTTTCTTTTCTCATAAACCACCATACCTTTGCAATTGTCGGCCCAAAGTGGGGCAGGATTTTTTAAAAAATTGAAGAGCGCGGACTATTAGGATTTAAATTCCATTTGTATTTTTTATTTTTATTGATTGTAAGACTGGCGCCCATTCTATAACTCTTTTTAAAGTCAGATGTTTGTGTGGGACAGATTAGTGTTTGTAGAGAACGTAAAATTGATAATTAGTTCGTATACTTTGTGGTAGCGATTCCTTTCCTTCCTTAAACCCATCCTTAATCTGAGGACTGCGCAGAATCCATCGTCATGAAAGCCGAGCTGTGAGATTATATTCATGAGATGACCAGAAGTCAACCAAACTATTTCTAAAAAGTGTGGAAGAGCCCATTATGACCAGTCTTATTCGAGAAATACCATTCAAGAAATCTACTCAATCAGGTTGTATTGTAAACTAATAAATAATTAAATGTCGTGAGGACTATAACATAAAATTCACATTCTTTTCAGTACAAAACTTGAGTTGTCATCAATTATTATTAATGTCTATTTTTTGGAAATCTATAAATTGATTAGAATTATTTTTCTGATTTCATAATTAAAATGTCACATTTTAACTGAACATGCATAATGAGGATATCAAATTTTTTATAATTGAAACTATCTTCAAAAAACATCAGGTTGTATAATTTTAATTTGTCGTTGGACTGTGCTAAATGTTATTTCATGTTTGGTTTGCATTTTTAGTGTTGAATACCTATGTTATAGATAAAAAAATATGAATCTTTATAAGCGTTGTAATTTCCTTTTTGCTAATATACAACATAGTATACATTTTTCTTGGGTCGGTCATAAAATTTGAACTTGTAAAAAATAATTATAAAAATCATATGTGGGGTAGAAATTAATTAGAAGATTGTTGTGGTAATTACCAAAAGAAGTCTGTCTGATACCTGCATACAATCAACATTGTTGCATGGCAGTTAATATTTTTTTCTTGTAACAAGTGAAAATAATCAATGTCTTTTTAAATAATGATATTATTGATATAATACTCTTCGTTAATAAGAAAAAAGTTTTCTCAATTCATGTTGAATGAATATAATTAAAAGGAAATGGTGTTTTAAAACAATTGGAGTCTTTATTCTCTGTTGGGGACATGTGTTTTTTTCTCAATTTTAATGTTAAAGTTCATCTATGTTGTATAAAATAATAACTGAAAATGTTCTTTTAAATTGAATCTCAAATCAATGTGTGCTATAGGGAGTTTTGTTTATGATTGTAATGAATATGCAATTAAATACTTTCACTTTTACAGATGGAAAGTGTTGGTGAATTCTATGAAATATTTTTTGGGAATGCTGAATTTGAATCTGCTGTATAATCACAAAAAATCAAGGCTCGGAGAGATGATATTTCTATATGGATTTTGGTCTATTTCTTATTTAAGGTATTCCATGTTTATTAATTTGGTCTGACATAAACTTATGATGTAATATTGTCATCTCTGAGAATGATTTAGTTTGAATTTACCAAATGTAATGTTGCTTCTTGATGATAATAACTTCATTTTTATATGGAAATGAGTCTTGTTTCTAATATGAATAAATTGTTTAATGTTTCATATTATATTTATGTTGTCTAATGTGTGGTACACAGTATCGACCTACAACAACATGTTACGCTGGTTATTCAATAGAAATTAATGTTAATAATTCGAAAATGTTATGGAACTCATCGTTCAAATGATTGAATCTTTTATGTATAACAATACACTTTTTGTATAATCTATTTGACATTTTACTGACTATAATCATTGTAGTTTATTTTAGAAATGATTAACAATCATTAAAATTAATGTTGGGGAAATAATACTGTTTTAAAGATAAAATAAATGAAAATTAATTATATTCTTTGTCAAAAGTGTAATTAACGCCATCTATACGGCGGGAGGAAAACTTATGTGGTTGCATGACTACTCGTGCTGCAACTAAATAGTTGGTTCTGAGTTATGAAATAATTGTAATTGTTAGATATGATTGTATATGATTGGAAATAATGTAGCGTGTACTAATATGTTAATTTTATAAAGAAACTCTTCTTTTTTTTGTAATTGTCATACATATTACAAAGATTATTGTTTTCGGTACGAATAATTAATCATGTTGTATCAAATCATCCTATATTGTGAGTAATAAGCTGATGTTATAAAATCATTCGTACGTTTCTGTACTTTCTTTTGACATTTCCACAATATAAAATTTCTTTAAAAATGGAACGTATAGATGACGAATCAATTACAAGGATGAAATGTGCGGTGTCGGATTTTTGGATAGGCTTTGGATGGACAGATTTCTGTTTAATAATCTTGTTCAGCCTTGGGTGTTCAACTGTTTGGCATTGGGCGCACTGTGATGATTTCTATTTTTTTTGTATTTGAACAAATGGCGAACGAATCCAACATTATGCTTTTAAATTTGATTAATTTGATTTTGACATCAACTTTCTTAGGAATGTAATTTTTAATTGATTAATACTTTGCTTAAAGTTTTGAAGTAGTTACTTAGTTTTGAATTTATAGCTTTATGAAAATTATAAATTGATGATTTCATCAAACTATGCTGCTGCGTTATATGAATGGTACAGTGAATATCTCAACGGGATGTACACCTTATTTTCTTTTTCACGGTCGTGAACAAATTCTGTCAGGTGAGATGCATCAACGGTATCAACCTGGACCCATCTCAGTAGATGACATGCAAATAGAAAAGCCCCATGATTATGCTGAAATGCTAGATGAATTAAGAATTGTTTTTTTTGAAGTTCAGAAGTGCCACTTTGTATAACAAAAATAGGGTCGAACGCTCTTATAATGTAGGTGACTTTGTCTACCGGAGAAATTTTATAAACTCCAAGGGCGCTGAATTCTTTTCATCAAAATTAGCTCCACGCTTTGTTAGAAACAAAATTATAGCAAAAATATCACCTGTAGTTTATACATTAGCGAATGAACAAAATAAGTCTGTAGGGAACTTTCACATTAAGGATCTCTTAAAACCAGATTAATATTAAATTTTTTTGATGTCTGTATCATCAGTATGATACAACTGTATCATATAATTTGTATGTTTTCACTGCCAATACATGACATCCATATCTGCTTAATGCTATTATCACTCTCAGGATTATAATATGTCAGATGACCAAATTAATCAAACATTGATAAATGTTTACACTGTAAATATACTGTTTTTTTTATAATGAGAAATTTCTCGAGGAACATATTGGTACTCTGATGGCATATGTTTAATATGATGGGTTCCTCGACAAATTTAAATTTAATTATATTGTGGGGAATGCTGTGATGGAGTATTTCTTCACAATATTGAGATGTCATATACTTTTGTTTTCATTCAGATGAGTTAGTTCTATTTTTATGTCAAAATTTGTAGAGCTACATTGTACTTGCTTTTTTATATTAAAATGTTATCCTATATTGTTTAGATGTTGGACTATAAAACTGATATTTTCCAAGGAAAATTGTCTAGTATATGTCATACAGATTGTGTTGATGGTAAATATGATCCTGAATGAAAACCTAAGTATATCAATTTGATGAAAGCTTATATGTAGAGCTCCTTTTTGTTTCATGTAGGTTACTGTATAATATGTAATGTTCTTGTTTATGAATACCAATTTCATATTGTAATATGAAATTGATTGTTATATGTCATGGTATAACTTAAAATACTGAAATGCCACTATATTCTGTTTTTTTTATTACAATAATAGGAAATTTATTTGATAATTCACTCATTTTTCTACCATATAAGAGCTATATCTATGGTATCACGTGCATGGAATGCCATGGTCTTCTTCCAGATAACTGTGTCGACCAACTCAGTTATCGTAGACTGCATCTGGAAATTTAGTTTGGTCAACTAGATGTCTGATGTAATCAAAACGAAGAGACACTGATCATTGTCTGTCACATGAAATACATGAGGTGACACACTTGGTGTGCGATAGAAGAAATTACAAATTATTGAACGTTATCAATTTTCTCAAATCTTATCATTCTGTAGACTATTTTTTTATAACCTTGCATGGACTAGTGTCCTTAATCATAACAAAGAGTGTCCTTAATCATAACAAAGAGACACTGTCACATGAGATACATGAGCTGACACACTTGGTGTGCGATAGAAGAAATTACAAATTATTGAACGTTATAAATTTTCTCAAATCTTATCATTCTGTAGACTATTTTTTATAACCTTGCATGGACTAGTGTCCTTAATCATAACAAAGAGACACTGTCACATGAGATACATGAGGTGACACACTTGGTGTGCGATAGAAGAAATTACAAATTGTTGAACGTTATAAATTTTCTCAATTCTTGTCATTTTGTAGATTATTTTTTATATAACTTTGCATGTACTAGTGTCCTTAATCATGACGAAGAGACACTGTTACATGACATACATGAGGAGACACACTTGCTGTGCAATAGAAAGAGTTACAATTTATTAGACGTTATAAATTTTATTAAATTTAGTCATTAGATATTACATTTCTGATGTTCTGTCTAGCTGATGCTTTTATGTATGACATATTGGGTAATCTATTACCAAACCTGATCTCTAATACCATGATATATAACAACATTTTAGTTAAGATTGAATTCTGTTATGATCAAAATAGTGTAATGCAAATTCAATATTGGACTTATATCACATTCTTGAAATATTAATTTTAAAATTGCATTATATTATTATTTGCTATGGAGAAATAAGATGCTGGTATGAAATTTCTTTTATTTAATATAAAAATGTTTTTCATCTGGGATCAAAGTGGATAAATTTTATGCATTTATCTCGCCGATGAATTTTCTTATCATGGGTAAGGTGTTTATAGGAGGTACTCATGATAACTGATGTTTATAGTTATTGATAATGATTATTAAAATAATGATATTTTACATTTGCTATGTCTGACACATAAATCTTTCATAGACAAATTTACATGTTAGCTTTCACATTTCTTGGCTTACAATTAAGACTTACATGTATGATACTGAGCTAAGCTCACAATTTGACATGATGACTATGATGCTGTTTTAACTGGGAAAATATTCTGAACTTTAAATTTTCCCTATGATGAAATTTTTTTTATCGTGAGTTAAGGTGTTTATAGGATGGACTCACGATAACTGTATCACGCTTGAAGATACATGGTATCTGAGTGATTCTGTTTCAACATGAGAGCCTCTTCCGCAGATTCTAGCTCACAATGAGAATTAGCACAAATGATAGCTAATCCAAGCTCACAATATGGAGACAAGATGAAAAGCTAAGATGGGGTTTCCTTAGTTTTCCATCGATAAAAAAAAAAAATAATGAACGCTTCTCGGGAGTGTCATTGAAGGGGTTAAATAATCAAACGCGAGTGGACTGAAAATGTTCACCACTAGATCTGTAAATACTGTATTATAATTGTTATTACGTCTGTTTTATGAACAGAGGGGTTTCATTTAAATGAATAGTAATCTTGACAGCAAGTATGTCAAAATTTGGAATTTTTATTTAATATGAAAATTTTCTGTTTCAGCTAGTTTAAGAATTTTATATATTTTTATGGTGGATAATTTTTGTTATTTTTTATTATGTAACTGTTCCAGATCTGCCACCAGTTGTTTAAGTGACAGGGATATGTCGTTATCAGCGACATAGACTTATGTCATTTGAACTCTAACATTTTCCTTATCCTTAAATTGTAGGTGTTTTTCCTCGCGGGATTCGGTTGAGTTGGAGAACATGGGACTTATGCCAGTTATATTCACTAATTTCTGTTTTTCAAATTTACTATCAAAACACTTTTTTTTCTTTTTTTTGTTAACAGAGGAGGTATGTGACGTTATTTTGTATTTACACGTCACTACTTAATTAATTTAATTTAATGTTTATAAAAATGTCTTAAACGAACGCACTTCGCAATATTGGCAATATTTCTAAAAAAGTTGTAAGGCGAACACAGCCGTGAACGGATTAGCTAGGCGGGTCGAAATATCTATGCCTTTCTTTTCAACGCTGACAGCCGACACGAGGTGTCATCGTTCAACTATGGCCTACGCAAAAGTACCCGACAAAGACTCGAAATTTAAGTTTAAAGGAGGCTGGGTAAGTTCTCTATCTCATTTCATCGATCCTCGTCTATATAAAATATCTGGCATGAGTCACGTTCGCTAATTTAGCTGAATTCTTGCAGGAAATATAACCGCCTCCTTTGCCTGTGACCTTTGTTCTTTGTCCTTTGTCTTTTGTTCCTTGCTTCCTTGCTTCTTTGCTTTCTTCTTTACTTTATCTTGTTTGTTCATGCTGTCTTTTCATCATTCTTCGACATTGGTGTACTTTACTATGTACACCATGGATGACTGAAAATGAATAATTTTAAATATCATGGTTGGTGCATGCTCATATTTGCACATCATGACTTGATAATGACTAAAACACCTGTAAATGGCACTTCAAATCGACGTAAATACTACGATGGTAGTTCTCATCACAAAAACTGTACCTGCTGATCATCTTCAAGAAGATGGAAATTCCTAAAACTGTTTCATTGCTTGGTTATTATAAAAAAAAACATATGAAATACTGATATCATTTGAAAATTTAGTTGAATCTGTTTAATTATGTCATGTCTGATATTTCTTTTTATTATACACCACATGGTCTAGAAAAACATTTAAAGACTTGTAAATTGTAATTTAAGAATTAAATTATTTTATTAAAATGTCAAATATTTAGCTTAGTTCAGGTAACGTAGATAACTGTATCATATTTAACACTCCTTGCCAACCATGATATGAATAAATTGTAATGTCTTTTGTATTTGTGCGTTTCTTTCATCACTTGGTCTTCCCTACAATCACATCTGACTCAGCTTTTCATGTTTTAATTACTGTTTCATTGAACAGAAAATTCTTATTTGATACTTAAATATATTCTTTTTTTTGTCTTACTCAATAAACAACACGCCCTGAGATACTGAGATATTTGCATTATTTTAAATGAGTCTCATTGCAATATCGCTGACTGCTGGTGGTAAGGTTTTATGGTGAGTATAATTTTAGCCTCTCTTTTTCTTTTCTCATAAACCACCATACCTTTGCAATATATATATATATATATATATATATATATATATATATATATATATATATATATATATATATATATATATATATATATATATATATATATATATATATATATATATATATATATATATATATATATATATATATATATATATATATATATATATATATATATATATATATATATATATAAATATATATATATATATATATATATATATATATATATATATATATATATATATATATATATATATATATATATATATATATATATATATATATATATATATATATATATATATATATATATATATATATATATATATATATGAAAACCTAAAAGTCAACATATATATATATATATATATATATATATATATATATATATATATATATATATATATATATATATATATATATATATATATATATATATATATATATATATATATATATATATATATATATATATATATATATATATATATATATATATATATATATATATATATATATATATATATATATATATATATATATATATATATATATATATATATATATATATATATATATATATATATATATATATGTTATATTTGATGTTTTCACGGGTGAAATATGTTAAAATATTTTTATCTCGGTTTTCCCGTGTCAGTAGGTCTTGACTAAGACCATTTGTCTTCCGACGTTTCGCCTGGTAATATTCAGGCGAAACGTCGGAAGACAAATGGTCTTAGTCAAGACCTACTGACACGGGAAAACCGAGATAAAAATATTATAATATATATATATATATATATATATATATATATATATATATATATATATATATATATATATATATATATATATATATATATATATATATATATATATATATATATATATATATATATATATATATATATATATATATATATATATATATATATATACATATATATATATATATATATATATATATATATATATATATATATATATATATATATATATATATATAATATATATATATATATATATATATATATATATATATATATATATATATATATATATATATATATATATATATATATATATATATATATATATATATATATATATATATATATATATATATATATATATATATATATATATATATATATATATATATATATATATATATATATATATATCCCCACCAAACGACGAGTCAGTCGGTTCTCTCGGGCCGTCGCGTCGTATAATAAACAACTTGCATACCGAAAAAAAACCGAAGTATAATAAAAATATAAAAAATAATAATTCAATTTCACGTCGTGATCACCACTATAGGTATTTGTGCCATATTGAGACTGCCTATTGGGTGGAGCAAAATAATAATCATCGATCAAAACACGATAAACCCGCCCGGCCTTACCCCAGACATTCCTTTATATCGATCTCCCTACCCCCGAAGAATGCCGATCTCCTGTTCGTGCAATCTCGTAAAATGCTATAAAGATTGCCTGTTGAAAGGCGCAACATCAATATATTACATACCATCACGCCATGTCCCTCAAAGGGTAGGTAGAGAGAATGAAACATCACATTTTTTTTATCACGACACACAATTATTTTTTAGCTTTATATATTTATTTATTGAAAAATAATAGAAAATAAAATATTACAAAAAATATACTTCTGAGTCACGCAAAGTCTAATTTATAGACATGTCGGCGTGTTCTCAAGACAATATCTATGTATACTCTAATAATAACAACATTTGGTACAGTAAAAAAAAAGATGGTTTGCCAAAGATACATGTCCGACTGTGGAACGATCTTCCGAATTCTGTGTTTCCATCTTCGTACAACCCGGTTCATTTTAAAATCCGAATTAATAAACTCTTTTCTAGATTGCAAACCCCTCCCAACGCTACGTAGTGCGCTTCTTCGGAAGAGTAAAATGGACCCGAATCCTAATAGCTGGCGTCCCCTATGTAGACATGTTAAAAAAAAAAAAACATTCCTTCCTTTGTTACAAAACTTTAAATGAAATGAAACAAATAAAATCTGAGATCTGTTAATCTGCATATAAATAAAGTAGACCTGGTAAGATTGTCGTTCTGGATTTGCGAATGTTTGTGCACGACTATATTCATGTCAGTCTGCCAAAGGCTGCCTGTTCTTACATTCGTTTGAAATCTTTCTATGTGGAAATCGGCAATTTTACAGTAGAGTAAAAAACTTACAATATTACATTTTTATAATATTACATTTGAAACAGTATAAAAACACAAAGCCTCACAAGCTGATATGTTTTTTTTATTATTTTCAAAAGAAAGTTAGTTTAAATGTTATATATAGGCCGGCCACGCTTGACTTTAGTATGACGTCATCAAAAAACTATGCGACCCGTCGTAAGTCGTATGTTTGTACATGTAATTTGGATGCCAATACGGTGACCATCATTTTGTTTACAATGGACCCAATTTTTTATTTAACTTTGATCATCTTTCCATTTTCACTTATTACATCATTTAAGACAATAAAGAATGTAATTATTAATTCTTACCTTACTTAACATGTCTGCGTAAGGGCAGCTATAAGGAATTGGGTCCATTCTACGCTTCCGAAGTAGTGCACTACGTAGCCTTTGGGAAGGTTTGCAATCTGATAAATTAATAATATATTTTTTCGATCTTATAATAAGAGAAGGTGAAACACAGAATTCGGTCAAGATTGTTCTATAGTAGGGCTGCTGTGTTAATGGAGGAGTCCGAGAAGCAACTGGTTCGAGTATGTTGAAGGTTTACTGTGAATTGATGTTGCAACTGAGGACTTTACACAATATAAACAATTTTTCAAAAGTAAAACAGGTCATATTAAACACATCACGTTAGTAAATATTCAATGTCATTTAATCACTGTCCTCGATATCCGGTGTGTCATCATTCGTTTCGAGCAATTTCAAAGTGACAGGTATTACTAAAAACATATAAATATTTCATCATTATTTTGAGTTATTTAAATTCTCACAATAGGTACTTGAAAAACCGATATGATGGACAAATATTGATAGAATGAAAAGAATAGTAAGGGTAATAAATCATAATCAATTTCATTTTTATAGATGTTCAACTTATATTTTGAATGCATTTCATATATTTTTCTTTTGACTGCATCTTTTGTAAAATTGTCAACGTCGACATATTAATTTTTATAACTCTACGTTTTTTTGGTGTTTCTAATAGAGGTGTATCACTACTCATTCTCTTTTTTATCGTGGACACATTATATTCGGTGATACCACATGCTTCTGCAGTTCTCTAAAGAGTATAATTTTATTCAATAACTGTACATATATTTTAATATTTGCACATTATTTTACGTACCTTACATGGTTTCGTAATCATTACAATAAGAATATTATAGAAATTTTGACAAAATATTTAATAAATAATAAAATATCAATGACAAATAAATGGTTGTGGTGTGTATGAAACAAATTTCATACATTCTATTTGTTAAAATAATGTTATTGTTGTTTAAAAATACGCACTAGGACAAATTGTCACCCTATAGACGAAGATTTGAAATATTTCTTTAAAACGTCATTCACATTCACAAACGTCACGTGGTATCTTCGAAATAAGTGTATGATTTATAAAAGACGTACGTTTCAACATTTTATATGGGAGTTTGGTTTTTTCACTGAGACTTACTTTCATCTTCCGTCTTTGTTTTTTTATATACAGAGAATAAGAAATAGATACATTAAAAGCAGAACTATTTTTGTTCGATCGACATATTTTTGCGATGAGTCATACCAAAGTCAAGATTGGCCAGCCTATAATAAGAATTAAAGAATGCTTTTATGCTTTACTCGCCGAGTTGCCAAAATTGATATATGTGAATTTACCCTGAAGATGACAAAAATACCAACATTCTGATATATGCGTCCCTATCGTAATTAGACCTCAAATGGCACGAAGTAATAAAATCCGACACAGGGAGAGTGAGCAATTCACGTTGAACAAATGGTCCCTTTTGCATTGTGGGTCAGATTTGCTTTCCTCGCATTGTTCCACCATTCTTTCAGCTGTCAAATATTCGAAAGTTACCTACTTTATATTTTTATCGTAATTAATATGTATTGATTTAGTTTATTTTCCAATATTTAATAACTTTATATTTTATTTTCTTTCAGAATCAAATTTTAGCCTATATAGTTACAAAAAAATGTAAGTTGAAATTTCAATTCTCGATGAATTTAGGTAAATTTTAAATTAACATTCACATATGGAAAGAACGTAGGTATTTGTTTAAAGATATTTTCATAAATGAGTTGGTGATTATTGTATTTCGGTGTACAGGTTATGTCATTCTTCTAGGAGTAGGTTAATAAGTGCAGAAGGAATGGCACATGAAAATAACATGTTGCGAATGGTTGCACTTAGGGCAAACGAATCTAAAGAACAGCAAGAAAGGAGATGTGAAGCCAGTAGATTACGAATGACGGCGTATAGGGTATTACAATTTCTGCAGCAAGAAAGAAGAAATACAGATTTTCAGTCTTCAAGTAATTGGATAGAGGTAGGGAGTCGTGATAATTTAATGATAATAGATCAGATGAATATGCAAGACGTTGAAGTAATAGAAATTACTGCACTTGAATGCGCCATCTTAGCAGCATTAAAAGTATAAAACAGCCTCTAAGTCTTCAAGTCATAAGGCCCCTGAGAAGTCAAATTGAAAACGCTTAACAATATCGCCAAACACTATTTTTTTTGTATGTAAAATAACAGATGTGGCATTGAAACATGAATCATGGAGACAAAAGGAAAATTCTGCTTTTTCCTATAGTTGCAATATAGATATTAACCTATAGTTGCAATTTATTTCTGAGCCAGTATCAACTTTTGGTAGAATGTCTATAATTTGTACATATTGTGGTGATTCGAAATGGAAGGGAGAAAACCCAGGAATGTGTTGTAACAATGGAATAGTACACATACCTGCAATAGATATCCTCCAGAGCCTCTTTATACATTATTAACAGGTAATTCTATAAATGCATGCCATTATAGAATTAAGTATTTTAAAAGTCATGTTAGAAGATATAATAGGACGATGTATGAGAGGGTCAGAAATGAGGACATAAGGAAAGAATGTAAGATAAAGAAAGATGTCATTAATAGAATTTAAGTGAACACATTGAGATGGTTTAGACACATGGGCAGAATGAATTAGGAACGCCTGACGAAGAAAATATACATTGCGGACAGGAATTGAATGAGAGGTCGGGGCCGCCCAAGTAAGGGATGGCATATCCATGGGAACGCTATTTTGAAAGGCGGAGATGTCAGAAGCATGAACAACAAATGAATATGTATAGGACAATGTATGAATGTCGATGAATGTGTGTCAAGATAGAAATAAGTAGCGTTTGGTTCTCTCTGCCTACCCCGCGAGGGACATGGCGTGATGGTATGTATGTAATGCTTGCTTTCAAATGAAATTTTTAGGAATAAACTAAAGAATTATGAGTTATTATTATGAGTGATAGAGTTAGATGTGTTACAAAGGAGGATCAAATTAGAAATGAATACGTCCGAGGTAGTTTTGGAGTCGCCTCTATTCCGGAGAAACTAAAGGCCAGACACCGATGGTACGGACACATTACCAGACGAAATGAGGTTCATATAGTTAAACTCACACAGGATATACGCACTCAGTCCAGAAATAGAGGCCGTACATAGGCCACCTGGTGGACAAATATTAAGGAGTTGAGGGAGGAGCAACTAACCAGAGAAATGACGCAAGATGGAAAGATCTCCGAAGGGCAAGAAAGGAAAGGTCGTACCAGAAGGGCCGCTCCAGATGAACTGGGAAGAGGCAAGGAAGAAGAAATCTATATTTTCAAAACATTTCTGTATGTTTCATTTAATTAACAAATTATTTTACTTTCAAATTTATGAAGATAAATTTAAGAAAATAAAATTAAATAATTGCCAACAATCAATTAATTTATTCACATAAAAATATCATCATCATTATTCTTAGCGTCACAACTCTTGATGGGTCCTATCTGTGTCCAAGAATCTTCTCCATACTGTTCTATCGTTGGCTGCCACCTTCCAGTTCTGCTGCCCCATGGCTCATGACTATGCTGAGGTCCTGGTAAAGATCATAAAGCTCGGTGATATATATCTTTTACGCCATGTTTGACAGTCGTTAATAGGTACATAGGTATATTCTGCATAAGATTTTTCTTTCAAAGGCATCCACTCTGTTTTCATCGTGTTTTGTTAATATCCAGGTAGGTATCCGATAAAAATATATTACTATCAAATTCAACAAAACTTATTAACGTGGTAAGTTTTCTCAATATCTTTAACAATGTATATCTTTGTCAAAAACTTAATTGAAAAAACTTGAATCGAACTATAAAAACTATATAACCATATTGAATCGAACACATTTTCCTATTCTGACATATACGCATTGTCGTCTCGATACTCGACATACATAAATCACCTAATAATAATAATAATTAAAGACTTTTATAGTATTAAAAATACAAAATATATAAAGGGAAAGAACACGGGAATCTCTTCGGTGACGGATCTTTAACCAGTTCAGTCGTTGCCTGCTCTCGGATACGTGGTCGAACTTCCTGAGTCCAAACACGTATAGAATGCAGACATTTTGTAACCGTTCGAGTTTGTTAAGTTGATCTTCAGTTGAATCTCAGCGTAGGCAACGTCAGCGTAGTCAAGTAATGGTAGCATGTGTTGTTGAGTTATGCGACATCCTACGTAGGCGATTCAAAGCGAACGCGAATGCGAAGCGATCCGAACGGATACATGCGAATTCAAAGTGATGCGGTGCGACGCTGCGGCTCTGTCCTACGGGCACGCGAATCGTGCTTCTGACATTATACTTTACCAAAAAAAACTATGGCACCGCTTCCAATTCGCGCGAAAATATCAAACAAATTGATCGCGTTCGCTTCGCATCGTACCATGTCACACCGTACCCTACTCGCGGTCGGTAACGCAGGACACTTCAATAGTTACCGACTGATTGTTATTTTCGCGCCGCTTCGCGTTCGCCTTGAATCGCCTACGTAAGACGTCGCGTTAGAGTGATTTTAGTCTTAACTGGTAAATAATTTTTAAGTCGGCCTCATACGTTCTCATTTGTTATTCAACAGACATACGACAAAGTTTAAGTATTAAATTTAGACTAAAATTATTATATTTATTTGTTTGTAAATTTTTGGAAGATTAACAGTATATATATTACATCTAATATAATAATTTAACAGCCAATTAGAAGTCTCCGCTGATTGGCTATACTGTCAGTTGCAAGTTGAAAAATATAACATAATAATATAATATGTTTCTGTAACAGATAAAGTTTCATCGTGAAACGGAGGTAAACATAAACAAGAAAAAAAAATTATCACTGAAGAGAACATACATGATTTTATATTTTAGTGGTTACAGTTGGCAAAATAAATTATAGTATTAAAAAAATTGCACTTAGAATACATCTCGCTACTGTAATGCTAATCTGAAATACATCAAATTCTGGTGAATTAAATATAAAATGTCCATAACCAAACTATAGTACCTCTTTAATGTCTGCAGTTAAAATAAGAGTCTGCGAATGCTTGCTAAATTAACTGAAAAGGCGAATATCCTTATTTAAGCATACAAAATTATACAATCTAAATACACATAACACACAATAGGTGATCATTTAAGTAATATCATTTAACTAAGTTTAGTTTGTCGATCGACAATTCTTGATAGAACTCCATTGTACGTTGATATGTTATAAAAAATATAAAAATACTTGGTAATTGTTCTATTGTGTTTATTTGATTATTGACGCGTTTCGTGCAAAGCACATCGTCAGAATAAAAAAAAACTGGCAAAAATATTGCATTTTCTAATCCAAGTACATTAGGTAAATTGTTAATTAATAATAAAGACAAGGTTGAACAGTTGGATAACAGCGGAATTTATAAACTAAATTGTAACTCATGTACGGGAACATATATTGGACAAACAGGCCGTGCCTTTAAAACAAGAATTAAAGAACACATGGCATGCATTAGATTAAAGAAAGACACCTCAAATTTTGCAGAACATATAAACGAAAACAACCACCAATTTAATAGTGACCATAATATAAATATAATACATCGGGGAATAAAAGGGAGAAAACTTGACCGACTAGAAATATTAGAAATAAACAGAGTAAAAAAGGATCCACAAAAATTACTCATCAATAAACAAATTGATCATATATATTCACCATTATTGAAACCGATAGGTTAGACAGACATATACCTTCCTTTGTTGTTAAATACATTAAGATTAAAATTAAACTGTTTGTAATTATAACTACCAAATATCTATGAAATACATTGGTTTTAACCACACTTAAAAGATAACAATAAACCAATAAATACAATATTATTTACCTTTCGAATTTTACTGCTGTCGTTTCCTTTTGTTACAGGCCTAATGGACACAGGGGACTACAACCAGTGACCCAACTACATTCATTGTATTAAAACGTAGATTTGTATAGATTCATTTGCATTATATAACTTCTTTTCAACCGTTCAAAAACCAACATTTTTATACACCTGCCATGTAAATTTTGTATATAACCACTAGTCTCAGTCTTGTAGAGCATTATTCTGACGATGTGCTTTGCACGAAACGCGTCAATAATCAAATAAACACAATAGAACAATTACCAAGTATTTTTATATTTTTTATAACATATCAACGTAATATCATTTAGTTTAGATTTAGACTACATGTTGAGTTTGCAAACATAATTTATCGGTCATTTGTCAAACGTCAAGTCAAATGTCAACCACGGTGTTGCCAGGATTTAAAGTACATATTATTATTGGAGAGTTGCATGAAAAAATATTAATATTTATTACATGTTTATTTACAAGGAGTTTAAAATATCAATCTTTCTAAAATTAAACAATTTGTTATTTTGTAAATTAATATTTTATAAGAATAACGTCTTTGTGCGGAGGCGACAAACACAGCAGCGAAAAATAAAGCTTGCTCCGTGTCATGGTTTGTGAAACGCAAATTAAGAAACTAAAAGAGAAGTTTCGTTTGACTTCTACAATAGGGTTTGCAACCTTTTTAACCACTTTGCGGATTATATGCGTTCGATTTAGTTGAAACTCAGCAATCTTCGTATTGCCTGTATAATTAAAAATGGTCCCTCAGTGTCTCCCGTCCCTTCGGTGCCTCCTGTCCTTTTAATGTCTCCTGTCCCTCAGTGCCACCCGTCTCTTCAGTGTCTCCCGTCCCTTCAGGTCCTTCTGTACCTCCCGTTCCGTCAATGCCTCATACCCCTCTTCATTTCCTCCCGAATCTTTCATCCCTTCAGACAGTAACTTCAGACCCCTCAGTACCTTCAGATCGTTCAGTACCTTCAGACCGTTCAGTACCTTCAGACCCCTCAGTGCCATGGACCGCCGGAGGCGGTCATTTACCGCGCAGCGGTAAAAGCCGGCTGCAAGCCCTAGCTTAGAAGCTGAGCGAAGCGAAGCTTCTCAGCTAGTTATATATAAAGCCACACCTCAATAGCCATTCCTTGACAAGTCTTTTTACATTGTTTTTGCTTTTGCATTTCTTAATAGATGCCGACATCATATTAAGCAATTTAGGTACATTATATTCTAACGTTTTCTTACCGTATTTCTTATTATATTTTGAAACAACATACATATCCGTCGTTAAATTTAAATCTAGGGTAATGCGCGTGAAATATTATGTAATATGAATATAAAAGTTTATATAATACATCATTCTTTATATTGCATTTTTTCCTAAAGTTCATAATTATTATAGTATCACACATAGGCCCGGTATTACAATCGGCTCTCAACTCATTGAGTTTGTTAAACTCAAGATTAATGTTAAGGGGAGATTGAATCTATTTCCGTATTACAGTGCAAATGACATGTCAGTTACTAAATCTTAAATTATAGACATATTTTACTTTTTCTGTGGTTATTATCTGCCAAATTTTAAATAACTTCAAATAATACCAACTACAAAACGGGATGCTACCACTTGAAATACTATTGTATTATTATCCAACATGATAAATTTATGTTTTTAACCAAAATAATGCTTTTAAATGCCCATGCTAGTTTCAATATGGCTGTCGGTTTGTTTTGTTGTGTGGCGCCACCGTCAATACAACTAACGCCTCTAGTAATAGAAGACTGAAACTATACGCGTTGCCTAGCAACGAGTCGACAAATGACAGTTGACTCACCGTTAAGTACTTAATCTGCCAAAAACGTTGAGTAAAATATTTGTCGTTTTAGTGACGTATTTGAGGGAAGATTCGGTCTAAACGGACACTGTAATACGCAATATTTTTGTAAAACTTGAGTTAAGCTCTTAAATTGAGACTGTTATACCGGCCCATAATTCAGTTTCTCAATAATTTAGTAAATAAATACTTTATTACTCACAACTCCTAAGAATATTTGCACAATGCAAAGTAATACTACAAAACAGAAAACAGTTTTCATTTTTTTATACATAAATATATTTTGCAGATAAAATTGATATGATTTGAGACGATTGAAATTGAAACCTTATATACTACCCGATGGCTTGACCATTTCTTTTAAACACTGGTTGTGAGCCACGCCAAGTCTGATTTCTGACATGTCGGAGTGTTCTCAAGACAAACAACGCTACAGAAGAAACTAAGAACAAGATTTCTAGACATGTCAGAGTGTTCTCAAGACAACCAACATTACACAAGAAACTAAGAACAAGATTTTTAGACATGTCGAAGTGTTCTCAAGACAAAAAACATTACAGAAGAAACTAAGAACAAGATTTCTAGACATGTCGAAGTGTTCTCAAGACAAAAAACATTACAGAAGAAACTAAGAACAAGATTTCTAGACATGTCGAAGTGTTCTCAAGACAAAAAACATTACAGAAGAAACTAAGAACAAGATTTCTAGACATGTCGAAGTGTTCTCAAGACAAAAAACATTACAGAAGAAACTAAGAACAAGATTTTTTTTATTTATTTCCGGAAAATTACACATTACAAAATAAATCTAAACATTATAAATATAAACATTTGGTATTACATTATAAACAAACTATTTAACATCTCAATAGAGACGAAGTTGGGATATTATAGAAGAACCAAGAACTCAAGGCACCTAGAGAGCTTACGACCTGTCATAGGCTGGTTTACGTGATCATTTTATGCGCTTGCGCAACGTTCACCAATTATGCCTTCTTAATGAGTTTCCTTATTAATGTTACACATTATTCAAATATATAGAACTTTCGAAAATAACGTCGTATATATCATTAAACATATTCAAAAAAAGACTAAAGCAAAAGTATATATCTGGTAATACATGATTTCTTCTTCTCCTTCTTCTTCCCTTCACCTTTGGTTAATGGATGCGATCAGCCCAGGAGAGGGAATTGTGGAGATATCAGGGAGAGGCCTATGTCCAATATTGGACAAAGGAGGGTTAAAAAGAAGAACCTATTGATAATATCATTTTAAACAATCCATATTTCCAGTTGTTAAAACATCTTTAGATTCCAAAGCCGTATTTCCCGGGTTCGATTCCAAGTCGGATTCAAATTAAGTCATTATCATTTCAGTTATTTTAGGATTCGTCAGACGATCGACATTGTAAGCCTCCAAATATGGCATCATGAATTATGAGTTGAATATAACATTAGAAAATGTATTAGTTAGTAAAATGAAAAAAAAACGAAACTAGCCGCAAATAAACGATATGTAACGAGAAGTAACGAAACATAACGAGACGTGACGAAACATAACGAGACGTGACGAAACATAATGAGACGTAACAAAACATAATGAGACGTAACGAAACATAATGAGACTTAACGAAATATAATAAGACGTAATAAAACGTAACGCAAAGTAACAAAACAGGATTACTAAGACTGGGATTCTTACTTGTTATCCTGGTGAAGATTCTAAGAAATCTGTAATATTTTGACGTCACTCACCTGTAACAAATAAAAACAGTTTGATAAGTTTTTTTTTTATTTATTTATAACAATTAACAATATCATTTTACATATAATTATAAATGCACCTCACTAGGCTTTGCCTGTACCGAGGTGGAATATTTCACAATCACATCAATACATTTATATACAATATTTACATATTATTATATATCCACCTCACTAGGCTTTGTCTGTACCGAGGTGGAATATTTCACAATCACATCAATACATTTATATACAATATTTACATATTATTATATATCCACCTCACTAGGCTTTGCCTGTACCGAGGTGGAATATTTCACAATCACATCAATACATTTATATACAATATTTACATATTATTATATATCCACCTCACTAGGCTTTGCCTGTACCGAGGTGGAATATTTCACAATCACATCAATACATTTATATACAATATTTACATATTATTATATATCCACCTCACTAGGCTTTGCCTGTACCGAGGTGGAATATTTCACAATCACATCAATACATTTATATACAATATTTACATATTATTATATATCCACCTCACTAGGCTTTGTCTGTACCGAGGTGGAATATTTCACAATCACATCAATACATTTATATACAATATTTACATATTATTATATATCCACCTCACTAGGCTTTGCCTGTACCGAGGTGGAATATTTCACAATCACATCAATACATTTATATACAATATTTACATATTATTATATATCCACCTCACTAGGCTTTGCCTGTACCGAGGTGGAATATTTCACAATCACATCAATACATTTATATACAATATTTACATATTATTATATATCCACCTCACTAGGCTTTGTCTGTACCGAGGTGGAATATTTCACAATCACATCAATACATTTATATACAATATTTACATATTATTATATATCCACCTCACTAGGCTTTGCCTGTACCGAGGTGGAATATTTCACAATCACATCAATACATTTATATACAATATTTACATATTATTATATATCCACCTCACTAGGCTTTGCCTGTACCGAGGTGGAATATTTCACAATCACATCAATACATTTATATACAATATTTACATATTATTATATATCCACCTCACTAGGCTTTGCCTGTACCGAGGTGGAATATTTCACAATCACATCAATACATTTATATACAATATTTACATATTATTATATATCCACCTCACTAGGCTTTGCCTGTACCGAGGTGGAATATTTCACAATCACATCAATACATTTATATACAATATTTACATATTATTATATATCCACCTCACTAGGCTTTGCCTGTACCGAGGTGGAATATTTCACAATCACATCAATACATTTATATACAATATTTACATATTATTATATATCCACCTCACTAGGCTTTGCCTGTACCGAGGTGGAATATTTCACAATCACATCAATACATTTATATACAATATTTACATATTATTATATATCCACCTCACTAGGCTTTGCCTGTACCGAGGTGGAATATTTCACAATCACATCAATACATTTATATACAATATTTACATATTATTATATATCCACCTCACTAGGCTTTGCCTGTACCGAGGTGGAATATTTCACAATCACATCAATACATTTATATACAATATTTACATATTATTATATATCCACCTCACTAGGCTTTGTCTGTACCGAGGTGGAATATTTCACAATCACATCAATACATTTATATACAATATTTACATATTATTATATATCCACCTCACTAGGCTTTGCCTGTACCGAGGTGGAATATTTCACAATCACATCAATACATTTATATACAATATTTACATATTATTATATATCCACCTCACTAGGCTTTGCCTGTACCGAGGTGGAATATTTCACAATCACATCAATACATTTATATACAATATTTACATATTATTATATATCCACCTCACTAGGCTTTGCCTGTACCGAGGTGGAATATTTCACAATCACATCAATACATTTATATACAATATTTACATATTATTATATATCCACCTCACTAGGCTTTGCCTGTACCGAGGTGGAATATTTCACAATCACATCAATACATTTATATACAATATTAACATATTATTATATATCCACCTCACTAGGCTTTGCCTGTACCGAGGTGGAATATTTCACAATCACATCAATACATTTATATACAATATTTACATATTATTATATATCCACCTCACTAGGCTTTGCCTGTACCGAGGTGGAATGTTTCACAATCACATCAATACATTTATATAAACTAGTTGCATGTAACACATGAGATCCAACTGTCGATAGCGATAGTATGTATAGTTGAAGAATATGTACCAAACTATAAACCCATAGATACAAATTATTGAATATTTTCAGATATTTTGTTTTCTATACAACATATGTAGGTATGTATGTCAAGATAGGATAGTATGGAGGAAGATCCTTTTTCCTACCCAGAATATGCAAATAGCATGATGGTATGTATGTATGTTTGGAGATGAAGTAACAAACTATTAAGTCTTCTTACATATTGTGTATAGGCGACTGCCATACAAAATGTATGAAGCGATGTCGTCACTAAATTCAATTTTTAAAAAAATTGTTAAAAAAAAATTGAGATCTTCTATTACAATGTTAATATTTTTTATAGAAAATTAAATTATCTAGTTGGGGTGTTTCGGCTTTTTTCGATAATTGTAAAAGTTTTGGAAATATAGGCAGTTAAACTCATAAATTTATCATAAAAAAAATATTTTTCTTAATAAAAAATGTTTGAGAAACCCTGGAATTTTTTTGAAAAAACTAATTTGAGATTTTGTATTTGTCTATGTTTGTACCAATTTTCAGCGTTCTAGCGTTTATGGTTTCTGAGATATATGGAAAAATAATATAAAAATTCAAAAGTTGATAACCCCTGACTGAAACAAAAATTCAAAATTCCAAGTATAAAAGTTTTGTAGGCCTGTAACTGTTTATATATTCTGAAATTTTAGGCTCTGTAAATTGAGCGGATCAAAAGTTATAAGGAGGGGACGGACACACACACACACAGACATACACACACACACACACACACACACACACACAGACACACACACACATACACAGACACACACACACACACACACACACACACAGACACACACACACACACAGACACACGAAATGTTCTACTCCGAATTCTGAGTAAATCCGTGTATGGAACATATATGCTGCGAAGCCTCTAAGTTGGTGTTTTTTGACTTCAAAGTTGGAAAAGCCGTGAAAAAAGTAGACCTCTCCATACAATTCTCGCGTATTCTGGCTTGATACATTGTCGATATGTTAAGAGAACAAAGTTCTCCTGAACAAATCGACAGTTGGAATATTTTCATCGTATTTCATCATACAGTTCCATGAAAATGCTTATTTTATATAGTAACATGTCATGACTTATACGTATATGTATCCAAACAAAATATATCAAACAATAAACTTATAAGTATACATATGTATCCAAACAAAAATATATCAAACAATAAATAAAAACACTAATTAAAACACTAAATATAAGGCCTGCTTTGCACACACACACACACACACGCACACACACACACCAACATGCACACCCTCACACAAACACAAACACACACGCACACACACACACAAGCACACATACACATTCACATACACACACACTCTCACAAACACATCATGTTTATGTGTACTAGGAAGGGACATAGGTAAGCATATTTTCAGTTTCCCTTCTTCCCATTCTTAGCAACCAGTCCGTCAACAACCCTCTAAGTGCAGGATAACCAAGGTTAAAATTTTTATCTTGAACTGTATTAAACAAAGTTACAAAGTTATTATAAACATTTATTTTATTTTATTTGAGTTAAATTTCGACAAAAAACAGCGTTAAGACATAAACAATACAATAATGACATTTATATTATAATTATTTTTTTATGTAATCAAAAAAAAATAATAATTATATTATTGGGTGTATCGCATAAAAGTTCACGCACATACATACACACACCCACACATACACACACACCCTCACACATACACACACACCCTCACACACACACACACACACACACACACACACACACACACACACACACACACACACACACACACACACACACACACTCACACACACACACACACTCACTCATGGTGGCATATTGTAGTTTCAACTTTTGTCTTATTTAATATTCATTGTTTTTTTCTTACACTACTAAATTAATTTATAAGGTAATAATGTATACATTTAATTGATGCTGGGCGTGACTTTTTTATATTGTACATCACCAGTTTTACTTGTCCAGTCATTTTTTTTTTTTTTTAACAAAAAATGAATATATCCTTTTTATAGGTACCTAGGTACCTACTTATTTAATATTAAGTGAAGAAAGAGGAACAGAATATTTTTTTTTGTTATAGTAATAACTCATTTTGAAGGCGCCGGCTTAGAATAGTGCATCCACTTTTTTCTATTATCATTGTTTAAGTGCGATTTGTTAAAAAGTGCACATTGTGGTTAAGTTGGTAATGCATTTTTTTAAAAAAATTTATTTAAATGAATACGTCCTCGTTAAACAAGTACATATACATCTTCCTACGTTCCCTAAAATAAGCAAATAAATGCTTGTGCTATAGGTGAACGAAATCGGTCGAGGCAGGATTCGAACTCGCGACCACTGGATTACTAACCCAGCGCGCTAACCGCTCTGCCACCGACCCATCTAATAAATATAATAAAATAATTTTGCATTTTTATTAATATTTTTGTTTCAGCACACAATTCTTTGTTTTCCCAAAAAGAACTAGCAGTTAGACATACGTAAAAAAATATACTTTGTTCAAGGAATTTGTCAGGAACAAATAAAAAAATATTATATTCTATATTGCAGCATATACATCATACACCTTTAAAATAATTTCAATGAAACATCACAACAAGATCCTTTATCATCCTCCGGTTTTTGTTTTGTTTGATCCTCACTCAAACAAGCCAAAAGTCATTCGAGCCGAATACGTCTACCTCCGTCTCACTCACATACATTCCAACTAGTCCGACATGACAGATAGACCATCTGTGTGTGACGAAGTCTTACGACAGTTGTTTGGCTTCGGGTAACTTCGGACTTTGCCAAGTCACTCCGAAGCCAAATATTAAAACGACAAAGAACATACCCACTGACCAGACGTTGTTGAAATAAAAACGACAAAAAGTTACGAATTGATATTTGTCTGTTGCATTTTATACTGTCTTTAAAATTATTTTTAATTCACGCAGTTTCTTTTTTTTAATTAATTCTTCTTGGTCACAATCCTAGGATTGGTCTGCACCAAACACTCGATCCCTCCACTTAACTCTATCGTCCGCCAGTCTCTTCATCTCTTTGTAACTGCTACACCGCACGTCACCGATTATCTGGTCTATATAGTTGTTTCTGGTGCGGCTTCTACAGTTACCCCCATCACATTCGACGATGGTAAAAAGCAGGCCTGGGTGCCGGATGTTATGGCCCATCCAAGTTGTTCTCTGTCGGGCAATTCTTTTCATAATTTGCCTTGTCTCTCTAACCCTACTTAGTACCTCGTCGTTGCTGATGTGTTCTGACCAGTGAATTTTAGCCATGCGTCTGTAGAACCACATCTCAAACGCAGACAGACGTCCCATTTCACGTTGGCTGATGGTCCATGTTTCACAACCATATAGCAGTACACTCTAGACAAGAGTCTTGATCAAATTTTTCCTAATTTTGACGGAAATATTAGGGGATTCAGAAATTGTTTATTTTTGTTGAAGGCGACTCTTGCTTGGTGGATTCTGCTTTTGATGTCTGCTGTTGAACGTCCGTCTTGAGATATAAATAACATTATACAATCTGATAATTCCCTTGAGGAGTCTACAAATACATGAATTGAACTTGTTAATTTTGTCGACGGATAATTCGTGGTGAAACTTCATTATACTAGGTATAAAAGAAAACACTAATTAGTTTTAGTTTCACTATTTAATTATAACACTGGCACTGACCACTCTGACGATGATCTTCAGATCGATACCGGTCAGTGCCAGTGTTAAAATTAAATAGTGAAACTAAAACTAATAAGTGTTTTCATTTATACCTAGTACATGGATTGATATTATTTAAAGTGCTAATGTCCTTGTGCGTCAGTCATCAAATATATTTCCACCAAATGCTCTTGTCAGAAACCTAAAAATGTAAATATGTCCAGACAATGGACGGACATGAGCCAAAAATGCTGCCCTCAGCTCTACAGGATACGGGATGGCAAAGAATTATAGTTATGACGATTTTTTTTCATTTCTTTGAATCGAGAAATATTTTGTTCGGCAAGAATTCCTGAGTCAATCAGTTGGCGCCCACACAATAGAAACTGTTGAAAGTTTTACTTACTTGGGATCGATTGTGACTAACATAAATGACACATCCACTGAAATTAAGCCAAGGATATATACTGCAAACAGATGCTTCTTTGATCTGAGAAGACATCTGCCATCTCGGATGATATCTAGAAAAACCAAAGTCACAATCTACAAAACGTTGATACGCCCCGTTCTAACTTATGGTTCTGAATGCTGGGTATTGAGTAAAAATGATGAATTGTCTCTACTTGCGTTCGAGAGAAATATACTCAGAAGGATATTCGGACCTGTGCAGGTAAACGGAGCTTGGAGAATACGACGTAATGATGAGATCAACAGTATTTATAATGAGCTCAACAATATAAAGGTGATAAAAATAGGGAGGCTGCGATGGTCAGGACACGTGGAAAGAATGGGCGAAGAAAGAGTGCCAAAAAGGGTCCTGCACAAAAAGCCACAAGGTAGACGAAACGTTGGTAGACCAATGCTCCGATGGCTGGATGGCGTGCAGCGGGATGTGGAGGCTGTTGGTGTAAGGGACTGGAGGGGTGCATGTCAGGATAGAGGGAGATGGCGAGGAATGCTGGAGGAGGCCAAGGCCCGCAATGGGCTGTGGAGCCATTGATGATGATTAGTTTGTAGTTTTTGTCCTGTTATTTCCACAGCTTTGCCCCAAGACCCTTATTACTTCATTATATTGCTGCAACAGCAGTACTAGCAGCAGAAACGAGGATGCTGGCACTTAGTAATGCTAAGTACATTTTTTTATTTATTTTTATTTTTTATTTTTATAATCCATTAAATTATAAGAACATTGGTTACGAGTAACAATAATTAAAACAATATCTACTTATGTATGTAAAAACCAATGAAATGCTAATAAGAGTCATTGGAGTCACATGAATGTATCCACTCTACTAGCCCATGGGCATGTGCTAGAGTGTACATTATTATGTACATAATTATAAATAGATTTTGACTACTTTTTCAGGATAATGTGTTTGATTTAGTTTAGAATAAAAATAGTTTAATATTCAATTAGTTAAATATTGTAGTACATAATTTTCGCAGTCTTTGCGTTTTTTTTAATCAGTGTATTTTTGAGTTTAGCTGCAGAAGTTTTTTTTTTAATTTTGGGTTTCCTTGATGAAGATGTTATATATTTTAGGTGCCGAGAAAGTATAATGTCTATGCCCAGGTTGTATGGTTCTAGTTACCTGCATTAGTTTATTAATGTTGGTTCTAGTTTTGTGTACCTGTTGTCGATTTCGAGTTGAAATGTTTTAACATTGTGTATATGCATTGTTGTCTTCTGTCTTATACTTGAGTTTCAGAGAAAAGTGGTTCTGAAGGATATCATTAGGGTTTTATATTGATCACTTTTATTAAAGATTTTTGTGCTTCGAACAAAGGTTCTAGTATCGTTTTGGACATCCCCCCCATCCAATCTTCGCATAGTTCATAATAGATTGCGCTAGTGCGAAATACAAAGTTTTAATTTGATTTTTGTCCAGTACGTTACTGAAATTTTTAAATAAATATATCACATTTGATTTGGACACATTTATTTTCCTAGTTGTCCATGGTTGGAAAATCGATTCACTCTTATCTTCAATTTCAGTGAACGGTGAGCCAGCTATTTCCTTATAATAAGCTCTTGTTGGTACTTAATACGCAATATCTGAGTTTGGAGTTCAGAGTTTTAGAGATCTCCAAGCTCTCATAATGAATGTTCTTTCAAAGTTTTGCGAGAGCCTGTTATAAGTCACCGTAAACATAAAGAGTGGTGATGAAAGAAGAACAGTAGTCAATGGTTTTGGCAACATTCTATTTCATTCAAGAGTCAAGCCAAGAGAAAAATAAAAAGAGAATGGGGGTGCTATGATGCTAATGGCTATTAATGGTTTTGCTTATTTTATTTGGGAGGCCTTGGAGGTATGGTTCTCGTGGAAAGACACTGAGGGTTTGAAGCCCTGTTCCACTTTATTAGTTTGGGCAGAATCGAACCGCCGGACGAATGAACATTACTCACGTTTGGATTTGGGATTGAACCAATCGACGTGTACCTTTTTCACGATTTATCCACACGTGTAATATGGACAAATCGTCCCCCAATATACTATACGTTACCGGCAGTAATCGTATAGCATAGAAATGCACAATATTAAACAGATATAATGAGAGCAGTGGGTATTTCAATATAATGAAAGATGAGTACATACAAGACAGTATATTAATATAAAAACTTATTTCAATTTACAATGGTATTTAAAGATTGATTACGATTAATTATGACTACGAAAATTCGCGAACGAAAATTGAGACGACGAGGTGCAACAGCTTCACTGGACGGGAGTCGGCAGCAGATAACCCGCGCCGTTTGTGTTGGTATTGCGGGTATTATCGGTTGTAGTAGTGTCATTGTTAGTGGTGCGTCTATTGTTGTCAGTAGTGACGTAGTTGGTATTGCGTCTGGTGTTGTCGGTTGTGGTGGTATCGCGTCTGGTATTATCGGTAGTAGTCTCATTGTTAGTATTTCGTCTGTTGTCAGTGGTCGTGGTATCATAGTTAGTATTGCGTCTGGTATTATCGGTGGTAGTAGTATCAGTGTTCCGTCTGGTATTGTCAGTAGTGGTGGTATGTCTTTTCACGTTTGCGTGTCTGTTTGTGTTGGTATTGCGGGTATTATCGGTTGTGGTAGTGTCATAGTTAGTGGTGCGTCTATTGTTGTCAGTAGTGTCGTAGTTGGTATTGCGTCTGGTGTTGTCGGTTGTGGTGGTATCGCGTCTGGTATTATCGGTAGTTGTGTCATGGTTAGTATTGCGTCTTGTATTATCAGTGGTGGTGTCATAGTTGGTATTGCGTCTGGTATTATCGGTAGTGGTGTCATAGTTAGTATTTCGTCTGTTGTCAGTGGTCGTGGTATCATAGTTAGTATTGCGTCTGGTACTATCGGTGGTAGTAGTATCAGTGTTCCGTCTGGTATTGTCAGTAGTGGTAGTGTGTCTTTTCACGTTTGTGTGTCTGTTTGTGTTTGTATTGCGGGTATTATCGGTTGTGGTAGTGTCATAGTTAGTGTTGCGTCTATTGTTGTCAGTAGTGTCGTAGTTGGTATTGCGTCTGTTGTTGTCGGTTGTAGTGGTATCGCGTCTGGTATTATCGGTAGTTGTGTCATAGTTAGTATTGTGTCTGGTATTATCGGTGGTAGTAGTATCAGTGTTCCGTCTGGTATTGTCAGTAGTGGTGGTATGTCTTTTCACGTTTGTGCGTCTGTTTGTGTTGGTATTGCGGGTATTATCGGTTGTGGTAGTGTCATAGTTAGTGGTGCGTCTATTGTTGTCAGTAGTGTCGTAGTTGGTATTGCGTCTGGTGTTGTCGGTTGTGGTGGTGTCGCGTCTGGTATTATCAGTAGTTGTGTCATAGTTAGTATTGCGTCTGGTATTATCGGTGGTGGTAGTATCAGTGTTCCGTCTGGTATTGTCAGTAGTGGTGGTATGTCTTTTCACGTTTGTGTGTCTGTTTGTGTTGGTATTGCGGGTATTATCGGCTGTGGTAGTGTCATAGTTAGTGGTGCGTCTATTGTTATCAGTAGTATCGTAGTTGGTATTGCGTCTGGTGTTGTCGGTTGTGGTGGTATCGCGTCTGGTATTATCGGTAGTTGTGTCATAGTTAGTATTGCGTCTTGTATTATCAGTGGTGGTGTCATAGTTGGAATTGCGTCTGGTATTATCGGTAGTGGTAGTATCAGTGTTCCGTCTGGTATTGTCAGTAGTGGTGGTATGTCTTTTCACGTTTGTGTTGGTATTGCGGGTATTATCGGTTGTAGTGGTATCGTGTCTGGTATTATCGGTAGTTGTGTCATAGTTTGTATTGCGTCTTGTATTATCAGTGGTGGTGTCATAGTTTGTATTGCGTCTGGTATTATCGGTGGTGGTGTCATAATTGGTATTCCGCCTGTTGTTGTCTGTGGTGGTGGTAGTGGTATCAGTTGTGTCTCTATTATAATTTCTGCCCGTTAAACAATATCTCGCTCCAGAAGTTGTGGTTGTGCAGCTCGCAGATTCCTGTTTAATTCAAAAATATAATGTGTAGGTATAATTTGATATCTTTGGATAGTGGATTTTTATCTTTATAAAAACAAATCAAAACATCGTGATATGAATAATAACTTCGTTGTATCTTTTTGTATAAAATATTTTCAGACGATTTGTATTTTTGAATTGATATTTGCTTATATATTTAAGGGAAAAACACAGGCAGTCCTATAATTATACAAAAAAACATACACTATGAAATAAACAAACACATGTGATGGCACTTGGTTATTCATAATTATACTTCATTAAAAAATCAATTGTGTAAATTCACAAATATACACAATTAAATAAAGAATAAAATAAAATATAGAATCCACGCACCGAGACTTATTCACTTTTGTTTATTTCGAAGAAAGGAAAAAACAACAGTGTGCGCGCAGCGAGAAAATTTCAGTCTTCATACATTTTTTTGATTAAATGCGTGTGAAGAATAAATATATATTTGATTTTTATGCTTTTCATTGATGCATGAAAGTAGAATAAATGCTGTGGAAATGAGATCAGTAAGACGAGTGTGTAATAGAACGATATATGATAGAATAAAAAATGAGGACATAAGGAAGGAATGCAAGCTTAAGAAGAATATTTTAGGTAGAATGAGAGTGAATTCCTTGAGGTGGTTTGGACACATTGAAAGAATGAACGACTGACCAAAAAATATACAAGGGTGTAAGAGATGGAGTGAATAGAAGGGGTCGCCTCAGAAAGGGATGGCGTGACCATGTGAATGATATTTTTGAATCTTGAAACTTGACAACAACGGGTGTGCATATTATGGTAGAAATAATATTAGAATAATAACACATCCAAATTTACTGTATCGGTTTATACTTTTGTGTTTAAGATATTAGTAACTATGTTTTATTGTAATTTGTTGTGTTATGATGTCTGGTGGCCGTTCTACTATTTTTTGGAAAAGACAAAATATCTACATAACTATGAAAAACCAAAATGTCAAATATTTGGCATGGTAAAATTGTAAACTGCTAGAGCAGTAATCTTCACAAAAGTCTTTGTGAAAAAAGAAGGAAGCTAAGAATGTGTGAAAAAATAGAGGAGTTTGGCGCTCGGTTTACTATGGTTACCCCGCAAGGGATATGGTATGTGTGTTTGTATACAAAATAATTACTTACACCGGGTGCAAATGTCTGAACGACAAAGAGTACGGCGAAGAAAACAAAGAATTTCATTTTGAAAGTATTAATTTGTTGTTTTACTTTGAAGTAAGATTCAAATATTTCACTTGTATTGAGATAAGAAACTTCAAGTGTGATTCTGATACCAAAAGATTTTGATCCAAACCTTATATAGTGGCAAATTGATCTCGTTTTGAAATTTATCGATATATTTTTTACGATTTTAGATAATGCGAAGATGGTTGACTTTAGCTGGACTCGAAAAGCAGGGGTCATGAACCACAACACCACTCAAAATAAAAAAATAATAAAATAAAATTATATGATTTTTTATGGTGAAATAAAACTTGTACTAGTTATTTAATGATACTGACTAGTTTCGGTCACCCAGTGACCATTTTCAAAGTGTCTTTGAAAATGGTCACTGGATGGACACTTTAGTAGTCCTGCTGATTCTAGAAATACAACTTTACATTTAGGTATTTCTTATTTAAGATTAGTATTCCTTATTCCATTATTACTTTTATTTTGAAATATAAATTTTACACGAAGGTATTTCTTATTTATGTTTAGTACCTATTTTTTTTTGAATGAATATGTCCTTGTTAAACAAGTACATATACATCTTCCTACGTTCTCTAAAATAAGCAAAAATGCTTGTGCTATAGGTGAACGAAATCGGTCGAGGTAGGATTCGAACTCGCGACCACTGGATTGCTAGCCCAGCGCGCTAACCGCTCTGCCATCGACCCATCTATTTATTATCTTTTATTTTACATGAGTGTATTTCTTATTTAAGTTTAGGTACTATTCCTCTTTTACCTTTATAGGTATTTCTTATTTATTTGAGTATTCCTCTATTATCTTAATAGGTGTTTCTTATTTAACTTAAGTTTTCCTCTATTATCTTTAATTGGTGTTTCTTATTTAATTTAAGTTTTCCTCTATTATCTTTAATTGGTGTTTCTTATTTAATTTAAGTATTCCTCTATTATCTTTAATAGGTGTTTCTTATTTATCTAAAGTATTCCTCTATTACCTTTATTGGTATTTCTTATTCAACTTAAGTATTCCTCTATTATCTATATAGGTATTTCTTATTAAACTTAAGTATTCCTCTATTATCTATATAGGTAGGTATTTCTTATTAAACTAAAGTATTCCTCTATTATCTATATAGGTATTTTTTATTTATGTTTAGTATTCCTCTATTATCTTTATTTTGAAATATAAATATTAAAAATCCTATGTCATAACTGGGTTTATAATATTGATAAAATTAAATAGTTACCACGCGATATAGATTAACAAAAACAAAGCAATAATATTTCACAATCTGATAAGAATATTGCAATAAAATAGGATTCGATATTTTTTATTCTTATGAAAAAGAGCTGGTTATAGACATTTGTACAGGGTTGCGTAAAATTAAAAGTTATATATATTTACTCTCCACTACTATTTAATTTATTTTATTTTATTTTATTTTATCGAGTACCTACATACATACATACATACATACATACCATCACGCCATGTCCCTTGCGGGGTAGGCAGAGAGAACCGAACGCCACATTTTTCTATCCTGGCACGCATCCTTCGCTTCGTCCACATTCATGCATCGTCTCATACATGCTCGTCTATTGCTCACACTTCTAACATTTCCGTCTTTCAAAATTTCGATCACATGGTCGTGCCATCCTTTTCTTGGGCGTCCCCGACCTCTCATTCCATTCCTTTCCGCTCTGTATATTTTCTTCGTCAGGCGCTCCTCATTCATTCTCCCCATGTGACCAAACCATCTCAATGTGTTCACTTTCATTCTAGTAATGACATCTTTCTTCATCTTACATTCTTTCCTTATGTCCTCATTTCTTACCCGGTCATACATCGTTCTATTACAAATCCTTCTTAACGATCTCATTTCAACTGCATTTATTCTACTTTCATCCGTCTTCTGCCATGTCCAGGTTTCACTTGTCTCACAATTTCCAGGTCTCACAATTTTATCGAGTACCTACAACAGTCATATCTACAAAGTATATGTACAAATGAGAAGACTATATTTTATCAATTTTAAATTATTTTAATATGTAAATACAAAATTTAAAAAATAAAAAAAGTGATTTTATTAATAAAAAATAATTAAATCTATTAATAAATAAATAAATTGAATGAATGAATGAATAATATATTTCCACCATTATAAAATATTACAAAGGAACAAAAATACAATTTTATTTTTAGTTTGTATCTAATTAGAATTTTACAATAAATTATTTTTTTCCACACATTGGAAATTTTACTGCCTCGCTAGACATAGTCTGTTCTGAGGCAGTACTAGTTTTGACTTGCTATGGCTACTCTGCGATCATATGATTTGTTTTCTTTTTTTTAAATTAAAAATAAATATGTAAGTAACATAAAAAAATATGAACGCCATATAGTAATAATAGTGAAGAGTTGCGATTTCAGAATTTTTAATTGTATTTTTACGTCAATTTGAAAACAGGTATACTATTAGTTTGGTCATGATATTTTTGGGTGCATGGAGTATTATGCCGTACTATGAAAAATTGTGTATTTTCAGCTCAAACCTAGCGATGAGCAAAAGTCTTGCAGTTTTGGTCTGGTCTTACGAGACTTTCAAGACCAATAACGCGTCGCTGTAAGACCAAGGCAAGGGTTTGTAAGACTCTTGGCTCAATTCAAGAGTCTTGCGGATTCCAATAGTATTATTGAATTTCAACATTTTTATTTTAAATGTTGCAAGACTTGCAATACGAAGACCAAGACTCAACAGACTACGCAAGACCAATACCCTGGTCTTGGTCAGTTTTGTATATTATGCTTATCACTAATCAAACCATTAGTTCAATAACACAATATTTAAATAATAATAAATTTGGATTATTTTTATAGCGCCGTTTTTGTGATAACCTCACCTCAAGGGCGCTTTGAATATATTAGGGGTAATTGTAAGACTCGCGGAAGAAATGAGTTTTTAGGTGTTTCCTGAATAGTGTTAAGTTGTCGATTTGCCTCAGTTCAGGTGCTAGTTTATTCCACGAGATGAATTTATTAGTTTGGCTTCTATGCGGGCGTCGTGAGTTCGATCTCCAGAAGAGGAGAAATTTTTTTAAATCGATTTCTCAACGCAAATATTGATTCTCTTAGCTGGAAAAACTGGTTAGTGGGAAGAAATTCCTATATAACATTAATCGCCACTTGCTCAGGGCGCAAGAAAGTGTTAAATATTTTTTTATTTTCAAAAACATTCTTCTCTAAGAGTACCTATATTTGTCCAAACACTAGAAATCCTCTTTTGCATCAAATATCAATTTTTCAAATAATTTGTAAAAAAAGAAATTTTAATTGATTATAATTTTATGACGGCATATCCCACAATGTGGAGTAACCAGCGCCAGGTGTGCGTGTGTATATTACCTAACTATATATAAAGGGAGGCACGCCACATGAGTGTACGCCAACACACTAGTCTCATCTCACCTAAAAACTCACTACATTCAATAGAATGTGTGATGGTGAACCTCAATATTGCTGAACTATGCGAGATGTTATTGTTGCCTGTTGCGGACACCCGAAAACGATGATTACAGAAAATAGTGGAAGCACTGTTCGAAGCCGGTGACTCATGTCAAATAAAAGAAAAAAAAATCATTAAAATATTATTTTCACAACCCTGTTATTGTAGTGTCTAGTAGATTTAAGATTAACGAATGTACATAGCAACATGCCTTATTACGTAAACGCATGAATAATGAAAATCGAATATTTTATACATATATTATGATATAATATAATTTTTCAAGCGATTTGAAATGACTTTGTAACAAACATAATGAAGTATATTCAAAATTTGTACCGAAAAGGGAAGTCAATAAACAGGCATAATTAGTGAACGTAGCGCAAGCATTTAAAGTGATCATGTGAACCGGCCAATGACAGGAAGTAAACCCTGCAGATTCCCGTCTCTATTGAGGCATTAAAAAAAATATTAAAATATATAATAAATAATAATTTATAGCCGTTAAAATAATCAAATTATCACTTTTAAATTAAAATGAAAAGAAATAAAATGCTTTTATAATCTAAAAAAAGAATTATCCAACTGTCGATTTGTTCAAGAGAACTTTGTCCTCTTAACATATCGACATAGTTTCAAGCCAGGAAATGCGAGATTTGTATGCACTGTCTACATTTTTCACGGCTTTTCCAACTTTGAAGTCAAACAACACCAACTAAGAGGCTTCGCAGCATATATGTTCCATATACGGATTTATTCAGAATTCAGAGTAGAACATTTCGTATGTCCCAAATGAGCCTAAAATTTCAAAATATACCTATAAATTTTTTTTACTCAAAATTTTGAATTTCGTTCTAGTCAGGGGTTATCAACTTTTGAATTTTTACTTTATTTTTACATATATCTCAGAAACCATAAAAGCTACAACGCTAAAAAATTGGTATGAATATAGACAATTATTACAAAATCTCAAATTAATTCTTTCAAAAAATTCAAGAGATTTCAAACATTTTTTTATTGAGAAAAATATTTTATTTTATGATAAATTTATGTGCTTAACTGCTTACATTTCCAAAGTTTTTTAAGATATCGCTGAGAATAAAATATAAGTTCTGAGAATAAAAGTTTTGTAGGCCTATAACTATTAATATATTCTGAAATTTTTGGTTCTGTATATTGAGCAGATCAAACGTTATAAGGGACACACACACACAGACACACACACAGACACATACACAGACACACATGACATACTCCGAATTCTTAGTAAATCCGTATATAAAACATATATTGGCTTGTAATAATTTTAAAAGCACCAAATGTAACGAAATAATTAACAAAGCTGTAGTTTTCTGAAATAAAATAAATAAATATGCTGCGAAGCTTCTAAGTTGGTGTTTTTTGACTTCAAAGTTGGAAAGGCCGTGAAAAATATAGACTCTACATACAAGTCTCGCGTATCCTGGCTTGAAACTTCGTCGATATATTAAGAGAACAAAGTTCTCCTGAACACATCGACAGTCAGTTGGATAGTAAATTTATTTTTTCTGATATTTTTCCTATATTTGGCACCCCAGATTTTTTCAAGCCCGGTGCGAATGCAACATTTTAACTTTTGTCGGATCCGGCCCTGCATTGTCACTATCATGCGCGGTAGCGAGTCAATCTCAAAACAGCCAAACGTCAGTTTGAGATTGATCATACGACATTTCATAGAAAATATTGTAGTGTTCAATCATCATACGAGTACATTTTTACTATTTTAAATTTAAAATATTTCACAATGAAAGTATTTGCTACATTTTTTATTGTCATGATCTGCGTTCATATTTCTCGCTCAATGGTATGTACATCCTTATAATTCAACTGCTTAATACCTGGTGTCCCCTACATAGCCATGTCAAAACTTCTTCTTCTGCTTTAGTTAGGACTGTATCCTGTTATTCTCGGAGCCTGCTCTTGTGAAGTGGACGTCCAGCTATCCTTCCATCTTTTGGGTGGTCTTCCAGGGGGTCTGCCATTTGTTATCTCCCCATCCGCTGCCATCCTCACCACTCGATCCGAACCCGCTCTCCCCACATGATCTCTCCAGAATCGTCTTCGTGTTCTTCCCCATCGCACAACATCTTCGACATCACAGATTCTTCTTATCTCCGAGTTCCTTACTCTGTCAAGAAGTGTTACGCCTGCGATGGGTCGTAGAGTCTTCATCTCAGTGGTTCTTAGGAGGTTTTTTGTTCTGGCGGTGTCAGCTCTTGTTTCTATACCTTACTCTCCTTCAGCATGTCTCTGTTTCTCCATACAGCATTTTTCAAGCATCCAGCCACGACGGCGGCCTTATTCGCTTGCTCTCTTACTTCGTCAAAGAGGTTACTGCTGCTGGACACTTCGACACCCAAGTACTTAAATCGCATCACTTGTTCTATGGTTTTATTTTCGATTGCAAGTTTGCATCGTACTGGATGCCTTGATGTGACCATGCTTTTTGTTTTGTCTACTGAGATTTTCATGTTAAATCGTTGAGAGGATAAATGGAATCTATAAAGCAGTCTCTGAAGATCATCTTCGGAATTGGCAATTAGGACAGCGTCATCTGCATAGCATATTATATCATTTTTTTTATCTCCCATAGTGTAACCCAGCCCCAATGATTTGACATCTACAATTATTTCATCCATAATGACATTGAACAAAAAAGGGCATGTCAAAACAATTGAATTAAAAAAAATTAGGGCACCCGTTTCAGAGATTTCTTCGCATATTAAATTTGTAATAATTTTTTCAATAGCATACATTATGACCCGAATGCACAGTTCTAGGTACCTAAATACTAACTCTTAACCTCACTGGAGTATTTAGTATTCTTAAGTTAGCAATTGTATTGCAGAGACAACACTAACTAAATACTACGACAAACTTAAGGTCGATGGCGTAGAATTTCACATTATTGTGTATGAAGTAAAGAGATAGATAGCTTTCTATCTATCTCTTTTCTGACGTTTAAAATGTTTTTTTGCTATATAACAACACAAACATATGTAACCAACTTCACACTTCACACTGACAGCTCGATAACACGTTTTTTTTGAAATTCCAGCAAATTTTTAGCATCTCGTATAGATCGCTGAATACAAAATTACTAAATACATATTTGCCGAAGTCGCTAAAATCATCATCCATTGAAAACATCTCGTATTTTATTATTTTATTTTTTTTTTTATTTTATTTTTTTTTTATTTTTTATTCAAATTGAAGCTAACAATGTATGAAGTAAAAATAAATACAGAATATATAATAACTTGCCTTAATACCCACTCCATACATCAATTATAAGCTTACAATACTATCAAAGTAACATAATATTTTATAGGTACATTAATTTACATGTCTCCGTATTCTCATGGTATCACTGTGTTTATATGTGTAGTAAGTATATGTGTGAGAGTGAATGTGTAATGTGTGTGAGTGTGTGTATGTGTGAGTGGTGCGTATGTGAGGTTCAAAGCATATGTATGGTGCGTAATGATTAGGCCTATTAAATAAGTGTTTTTAACTTTTGACGAAATGAATTTCTATTATCGTTGAATAGGTCCAAGTTAAGCGTGTTCTCGTGTTTTATATATGTGTTAATAATTCTGTTGATGGTTGTATTTGTCGCGGCGTTAGTCCTGTAATTTTTGGGTCGAAAAAGAGTAGTGTGCCTAGAGCGACGAACCGGTACATTGAAGTGTATATATGATAATAAATCTGGACAATCAATATGATTATTTAAAATGTTATACAGAAATTGAATGTCGTAACAATTACGTCTAGATACAAGTGTAGATAGGGATGGTGCAACAATATTACGATAAGCCAAGCGTTTCATAAACTTTCTCTGCACTCGTTCTATATTGTTGATATGCACTTGATACTGGGGATTCCAGATAACGGAGCCATACTCCAGCGTACTTCTGATCAACGAATTGAACAGTACAGAAAAAGATTTTGAATTTTTAAAATCCCTGCTTATCTAAAGTAATAAAGCAATCAAAATGTTAGTGTTTGTGTGTGTGTATGTGTGTGTTTGTCTCACGCCTTCTGAAAAACCAAGAGCATCTAAAAATCTAATTTATGTGCGAACGTGTACCTGTATACCTGATGCAGTGTCACGCTAAAAATAATGCGATAAAAATGCTGAATTTTAAAAATATTTCAATAATTATTTTTTTCATACAAAATTTTCCAAGTCGTATCTGTCAAAAAAGTGTACATTTTGCACGCAAATATCTGTTAGTTTAAAAGTTAGAAGTACGTATTTACACGAAGAAAATATATTTTCAAGTATAACTTAGCGTTTAAGTGAAAAACATGGTGAATATTTTGTATAATTATAATGTTTAACTTATTTTTAAAGTAAGCGTTTTGTACATAAACGCCGCCATTTTAATATCTTTTCATACAATATTTCATTTTCCTACCGAATGAATATGTTCTTGAAAATAATAAACCTTTGAAATAAATGTAATTATGAAATAATAAAATGAAACACAAGACATTACAGCAAGTTTTAAGACATATATTGTAAAAATGTGCTTATTATTAGTAAAGATATAGGCATAATAAAATTGCATAATTTGTAAATAATATTTGATTTTTCTGACAATTTTCATTTTTATGGCATCGAACAAACCAATGTAGGTACCTACCTACATATCCAAAAAAATGTATCGAGCCCATTTGATAGTAATATTTTATATGTTCGATGGTTACTATGGTTACGGAAAGATTCTGATATTCAAATAAAATTTGTTATGAATCGAATTTATTTAGAACATTGTTGTAGGTAGGTACCTACCTAATACTATTTACTTACAAATCAAAAATATACTGATTTCCTATAGGAAAATTATTTTATTTATTTACTAGCTTTTATGTCCCGCCGTTGGCCAAGAATGTAAAATTGTGAAAGAAAAAGCAATCGTTTTTATAATATTGTCACCCAATTATTTTGCAATATCAGACTATAAAAAGTGGTTTGAAATTTGACTGAGTTTAAGTATTGTAAAATGTTCAAGTGATGGCCACAACCCATTCTTTTTTATATATTGCTATAAAGTGTGAATGAAGTATAATATTTATACAATTTCTGCTCGCATGGACTATGCGTAATGGTTTTAAATATGACTGTTTATCAACGTTGTAAAGAGATTGGTTTGGCCACAACCCCCATTTTTAAATATTATCATCGAAAACAAATTGTAATGTGTACCTATTGAAAATTTAGTAATTTTCGATGTTGGGATGTGGTTAAAATTTGATTAAACAAACGTAGGTACTGAAAAGATCTAGTATTGGTCACATCCCATTCGTTTTTATATTTTTTCATCAAGTGTGCATTATATTTTTGCTCAATTTGACTGAAAGTCTTCATTAACGAAGAAGAAGAAGACTTGAACTATAGTAAATAGTTTTTAATTTGAATATAAATGTTGTGAAGAGTTCAGTAATGGCCACAACCCCCATTCTTTAAATATTAGGTGTTGAAAATTATTCAAAATAGGATGATATAAATGGTTTAAATTTAATTAAACAAAAGTATTGAAAAGATTCTAGTGCAGGTTATATCGTCACATCCCATATCCCATTCATTTCATATGTATTTTCATCAAGTGTGCATATCGTTAATAATATTTCTGCAAAATAGACTATTATACTTAAAACTAACCCAAAAGACTAAATAAAAAAGAGAAAAATAAGTATAAGACTATAAGAAATAGTTTGTATAAAAAACTATTCCAATGGTCTACATAAAATAAGTAAAAATACATATACCTAATAGAAGAATTAGACTATTGGAAATAGATTGTATAAAAGCTCACCCAAAGGTCTACAAAAAAGAAGAAGAAGAATATTTAGACTATTGGAAATAGTTTGTATAAATACTGACCAAAAGGTCTACATAAAAGAAAATGAATAAGACTATTGGAAATAGTTTGTATTAAAACTCTCCCAAAAGTCTACGTACTTAAATGAAGAAGAATAATAATTAGACTAAAGGAAATAATTTTTATAAAAAAATGACCCAAATGTATACATAAAAGAAGAAGAAGATGATTTAGACAATAGGAAATAGTTTGTATAAAAACTGCCCTAAAGGTCTACATAAAATTAAGAAGAAAAAGAATTAGACTCCAGGACCCGCCGCTTCAGGCCCTTCAGTACCTCCCGTCCCTTTAATCCCTCATTACGTCCCTTCCCATCAGGCCCTTCAGTACCTTCCGTCCCTTCAGGCAGTTTTATACCTCCCGTCCCTTCAGGCCCTTTAGTGCCTCCCTTCCCTTCATTACATCCCGTCCCATCAGTCGGTTAAGAAAAGTTTAAATCCAGAAACCATCCTGGAAGAACCGCGAAGAGATGAAAGAACCTTCTTTTCCCAGGATGCTCTACTTAATAGGTAAAATGACTAAATACACGAAGAAGAAGAAAAAAGTTTAAACCCAGATACCTGCGAAGAGATGGAAGGACAGTTGGACCTTCTTCTCCCAGGATTCTCCAACTTCATAGGTAAAATGAGCAAAAATACACGATGAAGAAGAAGAAGAAGAAATAAGTTTAAATCCAGATACCTGCGAAGAGATGGAAGGAAAATTGGACATTCTTCTCCCAGGTTAGTCCACCTTCAAAGGTAAAATGACCAAATAGACGATGAAGAAGAAGAAGAAAAAAGTTTAAATCCAGAAACCTGCGAAGAGATGGAAGGAAAATTGGACCTTCATCTCCCAGGATAGTTCATCTTCATAGGTAAGATGACCAAGTACACGTTGAAGAAAAAGAAGAAAAAAGTTTATATGCAGAACCCGTCCTGGAAGACCTGTGAAGAGATGGAGGGACAGTCGGACCTTCTTTTCCCAGGATACTCCCCCTTCATAGGTAAAACGACCAAATACACGAAGAAGAAGAAGAATAAGAAAAAAGTTTAAATCCAAAAACCATCCTGGGCATACGCTCGACAATTCACCAAAGTTTCATTATAATCGGACAAACGGTTGATAAATAAGTAAATAAAATAATTTTCCTATAGGAAATCAGTATAGGTATATTATTGTTGATTTGTAAGTAAATAGTATTAGGTAGGTACCTACCTACAACAACCTTCTAAATAAATTCGATTCCTAACAAATTTTATTTGAATATCACATTCTTTCTGTAGCCATGGAAACGATTCGAACACGTAAGTAATATCGAATGGTTCGGATACATTTTTTGAATATGTAGGTACCTACATTGGTTTGTTCGATGCCATAAAAATGAAAATTGTCAGAAAAATCAAATATTATTTACAAATTATGCAATTTTATTATGCCTATATCTTTACTAATAAATAACACATTTTTACAATATATGTCTTAAAACTTGCCGTAATGTCTTGTGTTTCATTTTATTATTTCATAATTACATTTATTTCAAAGGTTTATTATTTTCAAGAACATATTCATTCGGTGGGAAAATGAAATATTGTATGAAAAGATATTAAAATGGCGGCGTTTATGTACAAAAGGCTTACTTTAAAAATAAGTTAAACATTATAATTATACCAAATATTCACCATTTTTTTCACTTAAACGCTAAGTTATACTTCAAAATATATTTTTTTTGTGTAAATACCTACTTCTAACTTTTAAACTAACAGATATTTGTGTGCAAAATGTACACTTTTTTGACAGATATGACTTGGAAAATTTTGTATGAAAAAAATAATTATTTAAATATTTTTAAAATTCAGCATTTTTATCGCATTCTTTTTAGCGTGACACTGCATCAGGTATACTGGTACATGTTCGCACTTAAATTAGATTTTTAGATGCTCTTGGTTTTTCAGAAGGCGTGAGACAAACACACACACACACACACACACATACACACACACATACACTAACATTTTGATTGCTTTATTACTTTAGATTTATGTATGGATGCATGTATGCTAGTCTTATCAATTGAAATTGCCATGTTGTATTGTTTGCATGCGCTATGTAACCTGTTCAGCATTGTCTGTAGGTCATTGTTAGTTTCGGCTACTATAATAGCGTCGTCGGCATAGCAAATTACATTACATTACATTACATTACATAATTAAATTACATCGCAGGAAGTGTACCAGGCAAAAGAAGCAGAGGCAGATCTCCTGCGCTTTGGTGTGACCAAATTAAGGAGATGACCGGGAACGACCTTTATTCGGCGATGCGAGCTGCGGAGGGCACAGAGGACTGGAGGCGACTAGTTCTGTTTATTAGCGGCCCCATTGATCTCAGTATTGAGGAAACGAAGAGTTAAAAAAAACAATATTGGTGACATACGATCATGTTTGTTTTTCTCTTGTAAAACAAATTTTTGTAAATGTTCACATTAGCGTTAAACTCATAAATAATTGTTTTTTTTTTGTGAAAATGGTGAGCAAGAGTTTACAATATGTATTACATTTGAAAATTTAATATCTATTTTCCTTGTCTTTGCAGTATCACCACTGTGACTTGTATGTATGTATATTTTATTTAGATGTAAAAAATAAATGCATTTTCTTACATCTAGTATAAACAAAAAGAATATTAACAAGTTGAAAAAATAACAAATTTACACAGAATGAATTATACAAAAACAAAAACATCTTCTGTGTATCAAAATACCTAAACATATCATCACTTAATCTTTGCTCGAGGCCATACGACAAATACAGACCATGTGCGGTATCAAAGTAGTGACTGGGGCCATACGACAAATACAGGCCATGGCGCGGTACCATGTGCGTCATCAAATATGTGACCCAGACAGACCGAGACCATACGACAAATTAATACAGACCATGGTGCGGAACCATGTGCTTCATCAAATGAGTGAACGATACCATACGACAAATACAGACCATGGCGCGGTACCATGTGCTTCATCAAATGAGTGACCGAGACCATACGACAAATACAGACCATGTGCGGTATCAAAGTATTAGTGACTGGGGCCATACGACAAATACAGGCCATGGCGCGGTACCATGTGCGTCATCAAATATGTGACCCAGACAGACCGAGACCATACGACAAATTAATACAGACCATGGCGCGGAACCATGTGCTTCATCAAATGAGTGAACGATACCATACGACAAATACAGACCATGGCGCGGTACCATGTGCTTCATCAAATGAGTGACCGAGACCATACGACAAATACAGACCATGGCGCAGAACTGGTGACGTAATCAAAGTAGCACTTTTAGATTTGCCGTATTGGTTGGTTGGTGTAACACTAATAAATGCCACTACTTTGATGACGTCACAAAGTACCGCGCCGTGGCCCGTATTTGTCATAATATGGCCTCGATCTTTGCTAAGAAGCGTCTCCATTCTATTTATTTCTGGAAGACCACACTTAAGACCGTGCTTTTGTTCATCACTATCTGAATTCAATTCAAGGTCATTGAGTTAGTTTACACCATGTGAATATTTTTTATTCAATACAGACAGCCACTGACCAGATTTTGATATGCGAATAAAACAATTATATTTCAAATCGGACATACTTGATATGTAATGATAATAAAATTGCGTCGAGTTTGAAGTAAATTTTATTATGATACGCTTCAGAATGATGTATCAAAAACGACATATTTTTATAATTTTTAATGCTTTTTGTTCGAGGAAACATGCGAGCTACTGTTTCGATCATTTTTGCCGTGATTCTGAGTACGCATTACAGTTTGGTAAGTATTTTAAGAACAACGATTGTTTGAGTCTATGTAAAATCACTTAAAACCGACTTACCGAAAATGGAGGAGGTTTATAATATCTTTAGATTTCACAGAACTGCATATGATAATTATATCAGTGATATGGGTATTCGTGAGGGTTTTGATTTCGCCGGTTGTACCAGACTTGCCCCCCCCTGTATTATGCTTACTCATACTACTCCACCACGTCGATAGTGGACGTCCTTTTCCTTTCCTGTTTTCTGGGAGTGCTAGAGCAGTTTGCAAAACATGGTCATTTTGCCCTCTCATTATATGTCCATACCATCTGAGTCGGCACCAGTGGCGACTGGTAGATCGTATTTTTGATAATTTTTGGTAGTGCAATTTTTCCTGAATTAATAATAAATTAATTTGTTTTAATCGATATGCATTTACGTATATCTACATAGATATATACGTCTACGTTGGTATATTATGGATAAAAATGAAATAATATACATATTCAAAATATTTTACCTATTTGATAAGAAGTTCAATCCTGCGCTTTTTCCTATTTGGCAAAAACTTTAATTACTCGTTTGTTATTGATCGATATCTACAATCTAATTGTGTTCTCATGTCAACAGTATCTAAGTTACATAAATTTATTGTATTGCGTTAATGAATTTGTGAAAAAATAATTTCTCAGATAAATGAGCCAAATCATTAACACATTTTACAATCCAAGTAGATATAGTCGCCATCGAAAAGTAAACATGGAAAACAAAATAAACTATTTAATTTGTCACAACCACATAACCATGATGCCTTATCATAGAACTGCATTTCAAAAACACGAACGAAATTCTTAGTTCTAATTTTTTTTTCGTAATCACACGACAGCATTTTGCATTGTTGTTTAATATTTAACATTGGTCTTGGAAGACCTCCACGATTTATTTTTAATTTATTTTCAAAAAGAGACTTATTACTTTTAATGTAAAACACATCTATTAATTCACTCGTTTTTAAATCAATAAGATATCTGAACTATACACAAATATTTATTGATTTAGATTATCTTGTAAAATGCGATAATATACGATATAAAAAAAGTTTTGTTTCAACTGACTAAAACCTGACAAATTACTCTAATTACGCATGCTCAATGCTCATGTATACCTAGTGTTTACATTACGAAGAAAAAAGACAACACGCGAATATTCATGTTTCAATACTAATTGCGAACATATTAGAGAGTGCGAGATAAAGATATACATTCTAAGTACATCTAAGATATGATAATTTGGTGCAACGCACGAAATTTGTGAAATGAATGCATTGCTAGTAAGTACAAGTATCTCTTTCTCATCTAATACGGGACTTTCTCTGTCTGGTCATACATACGCTATACAATAGACAATTATAACTCGGTGCGTTATGAATATCGCACGCAGTACTAAATTAATATTATTTGTAGGTATTGCGGTAGTTACATAATATTATATCGATCGCGAAGATATAAAGTATATGGACAGTGTTTACTAATTATTTTTTTTGGAAAAAATAACGTAATATTATTTTTAAAATATATTAAAATATTATTTTTTACAATAAATCATTTAAAAATTGGTAGTGCAATTGATCCAACGCACTTTATATAGAGTCGCCGCTGGTCGGAACTATGATAGTTTTTCTGGTATGGGGGCTACTCCAAAACTTCGTCTTATTAGCCCATCTCAGCATTTTCATTTCATTATCATATAGTTTTTGTTCATGTGTGCCTTTTACCGTCCAGTACTCACCGTATGTCATGGCAGGTCTCACAGCTGTTTTATGAACCGTGCCCTTAGTTTTGACTGACGTACTTGGATCGCACAGAACGCTCGTGGGTGTTCTCCATTTAATCCAAGCCACGCTCACCCTGTGGGAGACATCAGCATCTACACTGGCATCCGCTGAGAGAACCGACCCTAAGTAATAATAATAATAATAAAATACTTTTATTGGTTTATACAACGTGGCGGACTTATTGCCCGCAGGCAATCTTTACCAATCAACCACCATAGTAAATACAGTCGGTAACAGGGATAGAAGAATAAAAATAGAAAAATACAAAACAAAAAAAAAAATCATAAAAATAAAAATACAAAATAAATATAAAAAGGAAAAAATAATATATGAATGTATAAATAAGAACAAGAATAAGAATAAAAAAAATATCAGATAGATACACTATGTCTATTGGATGGAGGATATGAGAGGAGAAAGGAAGAGGGATAAAGGGAAAAAGACGTGAATTTGTGTTTACGTGGATAGAAAGTGTGACTTTTTGAATGCTATCAAATTAGTAAAGTGTGAATTTTGAATGCTATCTGATACTCTCCGGCAATAGATTCCACATCCGAGCTGCATGAACTGTGAACGAGTAAGTATAAATAGAGGTGTGGTGTATTGGTATTGTAAGTACTTGAAGTTTGTCACTTTGGGTAAGACAGTGTCATCTAGAGAGCATACCACTGTTGTTGTATTGATAATAAGCCAATGCTTCACTAAATAATAAAAACATTTTTCATATTATTCCAAGACAAGAGCATTGGTCAGGTGAACGACATTTAGGATATGGTAAGGAAACTGGGAAATAAACTAGAAGGATGAAATAGAACAATTTCATTAACCGATGCTTGTAGTCGCATTTGTTATTCCTATTCACTCAACCGTGTAAAGTTTTTATCTCTAGTTTTTCAAAAACAAGAGATAAAAACTCCAACCTCAGATGGACTATGGAATAATTTACATGATCTTGCTATGTTTTCGCAATCTGTAAAAATATTTACAAAAATACTTAAATGATTATATTTGTTAAATAATTACTGAATATTATTTCTTCTGCCTCCTCCAAATCTTTTCTCCCTTTCCTTATGGCCGTATACCAAGTCTGCTTATGGTGGTCGCGTTTCATCTTTATTTTCCTACTGTTTCTTGAAAAAGACTATATACTTTTCTGGATAATTTTTTTGAGGGTTTCTAGGGTTAGTAGGTTGTGCTTTTCTGACAATAAACTGCCTAGTCCCGCAGTCTCACAAATTCAGAGAAAATATTTGGGCCAGTAGCCAGATGTTCTATCAATCTTCAATAGGTACCTACTTCATTGTATTTCATATTATAATGGAATAATTGTTTCTTCTATTAATTCCAGGCTGATTTTTATGACTTTCAAAAAAAATGTTTGCATTCGTTGGTTCACGGAAATGCTCAAGATATCAAGGATTAAACTTCCGTATACTTAAAGTGTGTAGCTCAAAAGGAAAATATACACATAAATATCGAAAACTTTGAAGATTTTGACAACGACCTAGCATACGATATAGATGACGAACAATACAAAGTTGCTGCACGTAATCTTAAAAAGGATATAAATTGTATTTCTGAATTCGATAAAAATACTTCGCGATCAAAAAATCCGCATTTCTTCCGCGAGAGCATCTTATATGATTTCACAAAGAATTGCGAAAAATACCCAAGTTGCGAAACAGACGGGGGCTCAAATTACTTTGAAACCAGAATAATCCAATTCTTAGACCCGAACAATTCAAAGATGCAACAACTGTTTCAAGTATCTGATCAAGGAAAAGACGGCAAATATAGATCAACAACATTTCTTCGCTACCTTGACGAAGAATATTAAGTAATTATTAGAGAAAATGGCGATCGAATTAGAGACACGTTCACGGAGGTAGAAACGCAATTGGATAACCCATTGGACGGATACACTTATAAACTTAAACAAGTCGCTTTTTATGATTAGTGGGGACGCATCGGCATTAAAGCCTTCCTCGTGCGTTATCTGGAAGAAACGTTCATTAGCGAACGAGCTTACGTCAGCAGTGTGGTCACGATGACTGGAAAATTTATGGATCCCAAGAGTAGAGAATATTACAAAATAACGATCGAAAAACGCAAAAACTACACAAATGGAGTTGCAATTGAGACGACGCTCGTTAGCTCGAACGGAACTGAATTTAAGGCGGTGACTTACGAAGACGCCCAGATGTTTCTTAATTTCCCGGACACGGTCAGCAGAGACGATACAAACGACCACGTATTTTCGTTCACGGATCCTAGGGACTCCAAGGCTTATCTAATCAGACAGCAGTACGTCTCGGACGGAGAAAACGAATCGACCTACACGACGGTGTCAAACTCACACGACTCCGCAAGCATCGACACGACCAGGGATGACCTCTCGGATTTGGTCACGACGAAAGTCATTCAGATGTATCTGCCCAGGAAGCACAGGATCATCAATGTCAGGCAACACACGTACAAGAACGCGCAAAAGCAAACTATGACGAAGACGTCGTGGTTCCAAAAGGAGTTGGGAGTCCCTTCGAGGTTTGCCGCGAAGGAGAGCCCAGGCGGGACGTACAAGTTAAGGAAAGTGACCAGAGTGTTCCATTTCACCAGCGCAGCCAAAAACAGAGTGGAGCTAAGGCAGACCGTTTCGGTCAACGCTAACGATTTGTTGGAAACGGCTACGTTCTACTTTATCAATCGGACACTTATAGAAAATGCCGTGCACGCAGGAGACGACACGAAAGAGAGTGTTTATGTGGCGAAAAGTCAAGACATTAGTTTGACGCAAATAGCTCCTACAGCGCACAAATTTTATAGAAAATACAAAAATGGACTAGTGGAAGTTGAAGACATGTACTGATTTGTAGTATTTTTACTTTTAAGATAACAATAAATTTGATGGAATACTTTTTCCAAAAAAATGTATAAATCCATTCGTTGGTTAATTATATCATGAAGCTTATTTATCAAAATTCTTAATTTTCTAGATAAAACAAAATAGAATTATATTTTTTTTGACAATTTTTGAACATCTCAATAGAGACGAATAGAATATTGTAGAAGAACCAAGATCTCAAGGCACCTACAGGGTTTACGATCTGTCACCGGCTGATTTACGTGATTAATTTATGCGCTTGAGCAACGTTCACCAATTATGCCTTATTATTGAGTTCCCTAATCCATGCAATTTTTAAATAATTTTTAAAAAATGAGAAATAGATCGTCTGAAAATATGAAATATTTACTATTGCCATCTATGAAATAACGAAGAAACCTTTTTTGTTACGCCATCTATTGAGAAGTTGGTTTTTTGTAAACAATGAAAGCAACAGTCCTCACACATCTGACACATCCAAAAACTAAACATCAACACTCAGTCTCAACTAGCCGGTCGATGGCAGGACAGCACTGCCGAAACATGTCGCATAGTGACTCAAAATATAGTGGTTTAGGGCAAAATTCACATGCCAAAACGGTTAATATGAACAACCACAAAAAAAAACCGCCGAGTATTTAAACTATAATACGAAATTATACTATTGCAATCTATGAGGTAAAGAAAAAACCTTTTTTTTTGTAACGCCATCTATTGAGAAATTAATTTATTTGTAAACAATGAAAGCAACAGTCCTTATAAATGAGGTGACGGTGTCTCGCCGACAGATGTCACGCCTGAACAGCACCAGAAATATTATTTAATTTTTAGCTCGTTTACCTAATTGTACCAATGAGTAAGCAAATCGAATACATTTTTTAATTGCATATACGCAAACATTGGTTTTTTTCCCTGTCGGGAGTCAAATGATATTTTTATTGACAATAACATCTCAATAGAGACGAAGTTGGGATATTATAGAAGAACCAGAAACTCAGGCACCTACAGGACCTACGACCTGTCATCGATTTACACAGTAAAATTGTTCCCAAAGACAAGATTGGCTTTGTATATAATAGGATTGGGGAAGTATTCTATCACACTCCATTGGAAAAGTTGTTTCTTATTATGTATATTATTTCACACCTTTGGCTCCAACACCAGCGATGGGATAACTTTAAATGACTTCTGTACAAGTATTAATGGTCTGATTCTCAGCAGAGGTGAGACAGATGGCACTTTGTCCAATATTAATTTAACACGCACCCAGTAACAAAATATCATCACGTTCTTGGAGACAATTGATGGTTATTTTCTCACAGATCCAGACTGAAGACACGTCTGATAACTATGTTTCCCCAGGTAATGAAACCCAGGACAAGAGTCAAATAATACCAAGGTATTAGTCCCTAATGCAGAGTCCGACATACATAAAAACAAAATTCTAAATACTAACCATGTTTTCATTGCAGCACAGTCGCTCACTAAAGTTGGGAGATCACGTGGCTTTATAACTGGAGGATGCTACGAAGTTTTTGTATGAGATATTGCATTGCAGAGACATAGGTATCTAAGTACTCAGCGCATGCGCGGTGGCGTAAACTAACATTTGTAAATTGTCAAAAAGTAAGGTTGATAGCGAGGAACCTTACGAGTGGTTTTATGATAAAATACAAAATGTTTTCGATGGATGATAATTTAAGCGACTTTGTCAAATATGTATTTGGTAATTTTGTCAGAGAACATGGCAAGTAAGTGAAGATGATAAGGATGAAATAACGCAAGAAGAAGTGTTTGAAGCAGTAAAACACGCGAAAGCGGGGAAAGCTGCCGGGTATGACAGTGTATCAGCTGAACTTATAAAATATGGCGGCGAACAGACGTTGGAGTGGTGTCTCTCTCTTTTCAACAAATGTTGGGAAGAAGGACACACTCCCTCAGACTGGAGAAATGCAGTCGTGGTACCTTTGTATAAAGGTAAAGGATCGAAGCTCGACTGCAAAAACTATAGAGCCATAAGTTTGCTAAGCTCAGTTGGTAAGATGTATGCAAGGATCCTGGATCAAAGAGTACGAAAGGTTACAGAGAGCAAGATTTGGGATGCTCAAGGGGCTTTTGTTGGCGGCAGAGGATGTATAGACCAAATTTTTTCTTTACGTATGGTCACAGAAAAGGTTTTGGGAAAAAACCAAAAACTTTTCTGCGCCTTTATAGACCTTGAAAAGGCCTATGATAAAGTTGTAAGAGAAAAACTATGGAATATACTATCGATGTACGGAGTGAAGAGTAAGCTGATACGTGCAATCGCTTCATTATATGAGAACAGCAAAGCATGTGTTCGTGTTAACGACACAACAACAACTTGGTTCTCTATAAATAATGGCGTTAGACAGGGGTGCGTGTTGTCCCCTTGGCTCTTTAATCTCTACATTGATTTCTGCATAAGAGCCCTTAAGTATGAAAGTAAGGGTCTGAAACTGAGTACTGTAACAGTACGTGATCTGATGTATGCAGACGACAAAGTATTGTTAGCAGAAAGTATGGAAGAGTTACAGTATCTTGTAAGTATGGTAATGTAAGAAGCGTGAACAACAGACGAACATGTATAAGACGATGTATGAATGTTGAGGAGGCGATGAATGCGTGTCAAGATAGAAAAATGTGGCGTTCGGTTTTCTCTGCCTACCCCGTGAGGGACATGGCGTGATGGTATGTATGTATGTGTATGTATGTAATTTTGTCAAATCGAATCTCACACAGAGTATTCAGCGATCTATACGAGATAATACACAAATACGAAGTTTATTTAAAATTGATTAAAATTCCAGTACCTACGGACAGACAGACAGACATGTGAAGTTTGGAAAAGGGTGTAAATAGAATATTATTTTATTATAGTTATCTTTATAGTAGGTGTGCTGTAGTATTGCATAATATTATGTATTAAGGTATGTATTTTTACGTAGGTATGTATTTATGAATAATAAAATTTATTTAGGTAGATATGTGTTTTTGTATAAAAGTATGTATTTATGTATAATAGAATGTAATTAGGTATGTATTTATGTGTTAATAGTATGTTTTTAGCTATGTATTATTTATAGGTATATATTTATGTATAATAGTATGTATTTAGGTATGTAATTTAAGGTATGTATTTATGATAATAGTATGTATTTAGCTATGTATTTATGTATGTATAATAGTATGTATTTTTAGGTATGTAGGTATTTATGTATTTATGTATACAAGTATGTATTAAGGTATGCATTTTTAGGTACATATTTATGTATTATAGTATTTATTTATGTTTGTATTTTTAGGCATTTATTTATGTATAATAGTAATTTATCTATGTATTTTTAGGTGCGTATTTACATATGTACATATAATAGTATGTATTTAGTTATTTTTAGGCATGTATTTTTGTATATTATACTCGTAACTACGGCTCTATGTATGTATTGCAGAATGCATTATTCAATTTATAATTTGATATTTGTAAACATAACATACAGAGTATTTCTTGGTATCATGCGTACTTAGAGAGTAAAAATTATAATAAAGCATTTTATTACGTTTTGCAATATAATTTTAAATCGATACATCGATGCAATACTGTTATAAAACAAAAACAATAATATTAAATATCTTTATACTTTGCTGCTATTGCTTTGTGGCACATTTTAACTAATATAATTAAATAAAATCTCTTAGTTTTTAACCACGTTGAGTATATTTATATGTCAACTAGTTTCGGAGACGTAACCGCTCCTTCGTCCGGACAAACTTATACTTATTATAAGTTTGTCCGGACGAAGGAGCGGTTACGTCTCCGAAACTAGTTGACATATAAATATACTCAACGTGGTTAAAAACTAAGAGATTTTATTTAATTATAATAATATTAAAAATTTCAGTGCCTACATAAATCAATTATTTATGTTCTAACAAATAGATAAATGCATGAAATTTTCACTGGTCCATTAAAAAAAACAATGTATGTTGTCTGTTTTATAAACTGTGTAAACTGTATAATTCTCTATCAACCAATAAAATAAATAAATAAATAAACATCTATCTACATATTATATGCCAAAAATACTTGATCTACAGCTACAGATTCCAAACAGCTCAAGTTGCATGAAAGTTTGGTTTAATATTTTTTTACTAAACAGACCAGACGGATTAGACGGACCAGACGATCTAGATGAACTATAGACGGATTAGACAGACTAGACAAGCCAACTTATAGATACTTGCATTTGCTTATATTCAAGAAATAATTATTAAATCTGTGAGCCCATTCATTTTTAATTTATATTATTATGTTCTATAGGTATTAATTATGTAATGTAAGTTATATAATTTAATATTTTTTTAAATTTTCATCGGCTCTTTCGTATTTTTTGTACGAGGGCCGAAACGTTCTAATAACCACTGATACACGGTACGCCAGTGATTGTCGCATGAATGTGTGCATGTGTGAGAGAATTTTTTCAGTTTTAACAGATGAAATCATAGAGAAATTTTGACAAAAAATGAACCGTTGTCTATGGAAAACTAATCAGTTCTAAATTGATGAACTTTACATATATGATATCATTATGAAGTCATTCGGATTAATAGTTTGGGCTGCAGAGAGGATAATCCGTATGCCGAACGCCGTATTCTGTACGCCATACGTCGTACGCCGTACACCATACATACAAACACATCACGACGAAACGTACAATGTGCACTCTCTACATGATACCCATTGAGAAATTGATGTAAAAAATACGCTTACAAATTGTGAAACCATGACTATTCCATAGTGTGGAGAGTAAAAAAAAATGCTTATATGTCATTACTTCCTCAACAGTGCATTCCAGTCATATCCAGGTCCTAAAAGGTTGTATCAGTGATCTTTTTTAAATTTTCCTTTTGAATATATGTAGATTCAGATGCAATAAAAATGTCAACATGTCAAATGTAAGAGCGGTATCCTGAATCCTGCATTAGTTCTCGGAGTATTTGTGAAAAAAAGTTTGCTCTATCTCGTTATTCTTGATTGAATTTGTATTTTTTTTTAACATGTCCACGTAGGGGACACCAGCTATTAGGATTTTGGTCCATTTTACTCTTCCGAAGAAGCGCACTACAAAGCGTTGGGAGGGGTTTGCAATCTAGAAAAGAGTTTATTAATTCGGATTTTAAAAAGACCCGGGTTGTACGAAGGTGGAAACACAGAATTCGGAAGATCGTTCCACAGTCGGGCTGCTGTATTAATAAAGGAGTTCGAGAAGCGACGTGTTCGTATATGTTGAAGGTCCACTGTGAATGGGTGCTGCGATTGAGTAAAGCGAGTGATTCTGTTGCGAGTGGGTGGAGGAGGGACCAAAGATGCAAGTTCTTCTGAGCAATGGACATGATGACTAATTTTGAAAACTATCTCACGATGTTTTTACGCATTAACTGTTTTCAAATATATATACATTTCTACATAAAATAAAGGTTTAGTAGCAAAAATCGCCATTTTAAAATCAAATTTGACATTTACGCCAAAAAACGCTTGTAGTATCATGGCGGCTGCCGACCCTGACGGTGACGTCACGGTATCGTAAACTGCATATCACTACTATATGTAATATATGTGTTCTAAGACGATTTGTGTATTTATAATCAATTCAAAAGTGCATAAGTGTTGTGCGGTCCCTAAATGTACAAATACGACGAAAAAAACACCTACTGAGGTATTTGTTTTCGTCCCACGCGAAAAAAAAGAGAAATAAGTGATTAAATTTCGCACGGCGAGACACAAGTGAATTTTATTAAGTACGCGTTTATAATGAAAATGAAGTACAGTATTATTTGTTCCCCCACTTTTAGCTCTCAGTAATATAATATTTACCATTATTTAGGCAATAAGCATATTAAGAACTTCATTAATGTCCAAACGTCAAAGGCCATCATACGTTTCCCGCGTATGTTTTTAGCTTATGAACACATAATGTAGAGAGAAGAAGGAGCATATTTTATCGATTTTCGAGATGTAAGTTGTATTTAAATTACAGATAAATAAAGTACTTATTTAGTTTTTACGTTTTAAGTTTTTACGTTTCGAAATTCTGATGAGCAAAAGTCTTTGTTCGACGCAAAGAAATATCCGACCATCAAAAGTTCCATTCTAGGTAAGACAGGCAGAAGAAATGACTACTATAGCTGCTGTTGCTAAAAATAACGATAGCAGATAAATATAGCTTGTTATGAACACAATACAAATAACGAGCGCTATGTAATAATTCGTATGCTGCTAAAATTGTAACGATATTTTAAAACGCATGCTTCGCGTAATCGCCGTCGTTTCGCGAATCGCTTCATTGCATGAAAAAAATATAGCTTGCTAGTTTAGTTTGGCAGTGACCAGCATCATAACGTGTCGAACGTTCGTCAGCTCACCATCGCGTGACAAAATTGTAGAATACTAAAACTAAATTAGTTTACCATACGTTGCGAGCGTTCATTATTTATTTACTTATTCAATAAGAACTAAGTTACATACAAAATACAATAAACTTAGGCCCGATATTACAGTCGGCCCTCAACTCATTGAGTTTGTTAAACTCAAGATTAATGTTAAGGGGAGATTGAATCCATTTCCGTATTACAGTGCAATATGACATGTCAGTTACTAAATCTTCAATTATAGACATATTTCACTTTTTCTGTGGTTATTATCTGTCAAATTTAAATAACCTCAAATAATACGAAATACAAAACGGGACGCTACGACTTTAAATACCATTGTTTTATTATCCAACATGGTAAATTTAATTTTTTTCACCAAAATAATGCTTTTAAATGCCCATGTTCAATACGGCTGTCAGTTTGTTTTGTTGTGTGGCGCCACCGTCGATACAACTAACGCCTTTAGTGATACAACACTGAAACTACACACGTTGCCTAAAGCCTCTAGTGATAGAAACTGAAACTACACGAGTTGCCTAGCAAATGATAGTTGACTCACAGTTAAGTACTTAATCTGCCAGAAACGTTGAGTTAAATATTTGTCGTTTTAGTGACATATTTGAGGGAAGATTAGGCCTAAACAGACACTGTTATACGCTATATTTTTGTAAAACTTGAGTTTAGCTCTTAAACTGACACTGTAATACCGGCCCATAGTGTCCCCCGATAGGTAGGCGAGTATCTAGGTAAATTGAAACTATTTGCTTTGATGAATCCTTGTTCCATTGCTATTTTATTGTTTTGTTTTAGTTTTAAGTACCTAATTAAAATATTAATATATCGATAACACCAAAATAAACATTGTCCAGACCGACAATTAATGCGTATATTGTATTGAAGACTATCAGAAGAATTGACGCTCTGATTGTTTTTTCTCATAAAATGGCGGACTAACACATTTTGTATTTTTATATTTATAATATTAATATTATTCGCTCGTATAAATTAAAAAAAAACATTTTTTAAATCTTTATAACCTATTTTATTTTTTAAAATCATAATTTCAATGATTTTTTTCTTACAGTCATCACACCTATTACATATTTTAATATATTAATCATAATATGTATATGAATCATAACAGTTATCCCATATGTATATTAGATTCATCATAATACATTGTGTATTTCCATTTCAACCTCATGTTACACTGTACAACTCCCACAAACAATATAATTACATCATTTTATTTTATAATCAAGCAATGAAAGCCACCAAGTTATTTATTTCTGAAACGTTAAATATTCTCCACCACGTTACAATACTCGGTGCGTGTTATAACAGATGCGTCAACGATTCAATAGAGCGGATAGCGATATTATTTGGTTTATTGTCCCAAATAAACCAAATAAATCAATAAATAAAAATAGCATGTTAAAAATAAGCAGCATATTCCATATAGCTTGTTATGAAAAAAATAGCCATTTCGAACAACACTACAGTTGACAGTAACAAACACAATTGACAGTGACAATATGGTGACGTCATGCGCTCTGATTGGTGTTTCACATAAAATGGCGGACAAACATATTTTGTATTTTTATTTTAATAATATTAATATTATTCGCTCTTTTAAAATGAAAATAAATATATTTTTTCAAATCTTTATAACATATTTTATCTAATAAAATCATAATTTCAATGATTTTTTCTTACTGTCATCACGCCTATTCCCGTGGTAGTATCTATAGAATAAACTTAAAATACCGACTCTACGTCTGTGTTCTAGTGATTGCAATCCATCAGTCAGTGATGGATCATCAATCAGACGTATTGGGGGGCGCCACTCCAGAGGTGACTACCATATTCAATAATTGGACGTATTTGCGCTTTGTAGAGTATACAGATCTGGGTCTTAGTAAAATATCTACGCGCTCTATATAGTACGCTCAATTTTTTGGAGGCGAGTTTCACCTTAGCTTCGATGGAGCCCTTATAGTGTAATTGGTTCGTTATAGATACTCCAAGCAGGCCGATAGAGCTGCTGTTAGGTAGGGTGCTTCCGTTGAAAGACACTTGCAATTCATTGGGGTTTCTCTTCGCAGAAATTAGACAGGCTTGGGTTTTTGAGACGTTAAATGAAACAAGATTACTTTCACCCCAGGTATTGATTGAGTGGAGGTAGCTATTTATTTTTTGATGAAGGTCTTTCCGGGCTTCTGATATTTCACTCTGTTTATGAGGATTGTCAAAAGAATACTATTTAATTTGAAGCATACTATTTAATTGAATGCTATCGAATTAACTATGGCATATTTTACTTATCACAGTATTGAGACAAAACACCGTATTATATAAATATTACTTAATACAAATTATTCGTTATTTTTGATAAAACTTTCTCATAACATTGTATGGTCATTAACTTAATTTTATAATTGAATAAATACATTTTTTATATTTTTATCGATTGTTTGTTTTTAGTTAACCGTGTTACATGTTGGAATAATGAAGACTTCTTATTTATTGGTATTTTTGGTCTTTCAAGTGAAACAGGTGATTTATAATCTCATTTTAACGTCAAGAATTAACAGAAATTTACCTACTAAATATGTGTAGATATTTTATGCTACGTAACTAAACAGTTGAATCAAGTGGTTATTGTGAGGCACCGGCTTAAAATATGTATCCCTTAACACCTGATCCCTCTCCTATTCCTTCCTTCCCTTTGCTACGTAATATTTATTCCTAAACACCTGATCTCTTCTTATTCCTTCCCAATCCTTTTTTTCCTGCGATGTTTTTTTTTTACTCTCCACACTATGAAATTCATGATTGGAAAAGTCATGATTTCACAATTTTTAAGCGTATTTTTTAACATCAATTTCTCAACGGGTATCATGTAGAGAGTGCACACTGTGAGTTTCGTCGTGAAGTGTTTGTATGTATGGCGTACGGCGTACGGATTATCCGTTTTGTGTCCTCTCTATAGCCCAAACTATAAGTCCGATCGACTTCATATTGACATCATATGTGTAAAGTGCATAGACCTAGAGCCGATAAGTTTTTCATAGAAATCCGTTAATGATTTCATCTGTCCAAATTTTCAAAATACTCTCACGGGCTGGAACATCGAGGTATTTTTATACTGTTTGAAACTTTGATACAAAAAAAATACACTCATCAAACATGCATTCAAGGATTGTTAAAAATTAAAGAAAAAAATGTATGATTTGCCATATCAATATGAAATAAATTTACTATTTGTATCAAAAATGTATATAACAGAAGTAAAATAACTTCTGTAAGGGAAAATTGAGCGATCAACTTCAAATATAGATATTGTATGTGTCTCTATAGACAAGTGTATTTTTACTCTCCACACTATGGAGTAGGGGAGAGTCATGATTTCACAATTTTTAAGCGTATTTTTTTTACATCAATTTATCAACGGGTATCATGTAGAGAGTGCACACTGTGAGTTTCGTCATGATGTGTTTGTATGTATGGCGAACGGCGTATGGCGTACGGCGTACGGAAAATCCTTTTTGTGTCCTCTCTACAGCCCAAACTATTAGTCCGATCGACTTCATATTAACATCATATTATATTATTATAAGTGCATAGACCTAGAGCTGATTAGTTTTATATAGACAACTTTTGATTTCTTCTCTATGAATTCATCATTTACGTTGTTTTTTTTTTTGTGTCCTCTCTGCAGCCCAAACTATAAATCCGACTTCATATTGATATCATATGTGTATATGTCCATAAACTTAGAGCTGATAAGTTTTCCATAGACAATGGTTAATTTTTTCTCAATGTTTCTTTATGATTTCATTTATTAAAACTGAAAAAATGTTCTCACGACCTGGAAATTAGAGATATTTAATTTGGTTTCAACTATTTATGCAACACCAAGAATATTCATAAAATTGTATTCAAAATTGGTCAATGTTAAAAGAAAAATATTCAACGGTTTGATAAATTATATTTTATTTAATGGATTTTTGTATGAAACTTATATGTAACAAGAGATTCTTTTTATGTTTGGCAATGTTCAGTTCTTTGATTTCATATTGACATTAATAGCTTGAACTAAGAACTGATCAGCTTTTCATAGATATAATAAAATTTCTTCATATGATATCACGTGTCAAAATTTTCAAAATGCTCTAACGCTCTTTAAAACAAAATTTATCTGCTTTTATTAAAATATTTCATACAACATAAGCATTCTTCAACAAACTGCATTAATAGTTTGTCTATCTCAATATAAAAATATACTATCGTTAGAAAATATACTATCGTTAGAAAGAGCGGTGATAGCCCAGCGGTAATGTCGTCGCCTCACATGCTTGAGGTCGACGGTTCGAATCCGGGCGGGGCACGCACTTCTGGATTTTTAAAAAATCTATGTGCGGATTTATATCACTAGCTATGTGTAGATGAGATCCAATTTGTCTGGTTCCCCTTTCTAAGGGTTACGAAGGTCAGATGGCAGTCGCTTCAACGTAATAACCAGACTCGCCAAATTCCAGGATCATAGTCAAAGCGTACCCCGATGGAAACGGGACAAAAGCGCTAAGGAAGGACTATCGTTAGAAAATTTATATTCCTGGTAGTAAAATTTAGAATGAATAAAATATTTCATACAACATAAGCATTCTTTACCATATTGAGATTGTCAACATTTCAAGAAGAAAATTGAACGCTTACTATGGTGTGGAGAGTTTAGTGTTGGCCACAACCCACTCGTTTACTTCTATCTTGAAATATATACATCGCCTCATCAACATTGATACACTGTTTCATACGTGCTCATCTTACTAGTAATGTTATTTTACTTAAAATTTCTCAACAGGTATCATGTAGAAAGTGCATACAATGAGTTTCGTGACAATGTTTTTGTGTGTTTGGTGTATTGTGAAAACTTTTGTCCTCTGGGAATCTTTTATTTGTTTAAGAATCTAATAGAAATGTACTTCATATAAATGCATTTAGAGATTATCAACCTTTCAAGAAGAAAAAAATGAACGCTTGCTATGGTGTGGAGACTTTAGTGTTGGCCATAACCCATTCGTTTTTTATTTATCATGGTGTTATGTATGTTTATTTGTTCTTTTTAAGCTTTCTTTTTTTGTTGGTGTACATATATAATACCAAGCTTTTAACGAAAACTCGAAAACTATGATGACAGAAAATATTTGAAGCATTATTCCTCACAAATAATAAATCCCTGAAACATAGAATTATAAGGCACAGAAGCCGCGTGAAGTACAAATTTCGAATTCAAATATATGACAAGTTTTTTTTACATGTGTTTATGAGGCGGTAGATCGGTAGGTGGACGTATTATGTAGGTGTGCTTATCGGCAGGCGTACGTATACGGCTGGGCGAGTGAAACTCAGAACATTGTTCATAGTTTTTGTTGTCATACTTTCATTGCGCTGACTAGGTATCTATATCATATATTATAATCTAAGCCCTAAAAGTATTAAAAACTAATTTCAATTTTCAGATTGTCCTTGGGGATCATCAAGATCAAATGTCAAACTACACAAATTTTACCAACGATAAAGCCGCAAGTTCAGAGTTGATAAAGAAAATCATCTTATCCATAGATCGAACGAAACCAGTGACATTACAGGCTGACAGAATCCTCAACGCAAACGATGAAAGAAAGTCGATAAAAATCATGGAAAGATCAAAGGCCACAAATCAAAATACCTATCGAAAACCGTGCAAAAACAGGCCAGACATATTATTCAATCAATTTGGCAGAGCAGATATAGATTATTCTAGACAATTTAGAGTAAACACATATATACATCCGACCCAGAAGAAACGTCTCAAACCTATCAAAACTGTATTGAATCACGTCAAAATTGACCGTTTTAACAAAAGACCCGGAAATTTAAACAGCAACCCAATAATTTACGGGCGACAACGCGAAATACTTCATAATATAAATGCCGAAGATAATCATCAATACTTTAACGGAAGAAATAAGCAAGAACAGGGTTTTCCGCCAAATTATGAAGAACACACAAAAATACCAAGTTACAAACGAAAACCGGACTTACAAAGAGTTATTTTTGAGATCGTGCCTAATTCCGTTAAAATATTGCCGGAAGGATTGATTCAGATTCAAGGTATTCAAATGACTAAATATTTCGGCACAAATATGAACATAAATGACGACAAACAACCCTCTGAATCGGAGGAGAATGTTGGATCGATCGGTGAAGTTGCGAACGTATTCGAAAGCCACCTAGTCAAACCTTATAATATGAATGATGATAATGTTTATCAAAGTTTTAGTGAACAGCAACCACTTGGTTATTTTGATCCTAACTCTGAAAACCTTAATAATGAAAATTATATACAGAATGTAATAAAAGAAACTGATCGCACTGGCACGACTGAAGATGAACCACATTATTTTAAAAATCTACCATTTGTTGATGACTATGACTTTATTGGAAACCAAAATGAACCAAGATCTGATTCCCTATCGAAGGAAAATATGGTACTGACTTTGAACGAACACCTGAATGATGGTCATCATTCAAAAACAATTTTAGGGCAAAGTGCATCAGATTCTGAATCTCAAAATACAGATAATATTATAAAAATACCTAATGAAACATCGGAGTTAGCAAATTCAAAGGATAATAAAGAAAATTATGGAGGTGTTGATATGGATCAAACGAACCTTAGTCATAGGCGAAAAGATGAAGGAAAAGAAATTCCCGCAGACCCAATGAAATTAGATGGCGAGGAAAAAGAAATATATACCATTTCACCAATTTATTCTAAACACAGAAACAATCGCAATGACGATCTTAATTTCGATGAAGAAGAACAACATTTTTTTGGTTTTTTCGATCAAAACAACAACGATGCTCTGAATACACACAACGAACCCAATAAAACGCACGCACTTCTAACTTTATGTATTCAAGGTAATTTGAAAAAATGTCGAGAAAATAGTCGATCTAAAAACTCGACTCCGACGGAAGATTTAAACGTTGAAGACATGAAAAGTAACTCGGTACCAAAAACTGACCAGCAGATGAACGAAAATAATGAAAGTTCAGAGAGAACCGACAAAATTTCATCCGAAGTAAATGAAAATCGAGTGGATTGTAAGGGCACAAAATCAGGAAAAAATTGTCAAGAAAATAATATGTCTGAAACAGTTGATGAAAAATCAGATCAAGATAGAAGCAATGAACCTGAAACGATCAATCCAACTGAGAAAGATGCAATGCTTAGTGTAACTGACATAGATAAAAGTGCTCAAGACCTGCCAGAGTCACAATCTGCTACAGAAAATGGACTGATTCTCAATAAAAATTATTTCACTTCATTAAAAGATGCACTGTCAATAGTGAACAACATAAATATGGAGAACGCAAATAACGAAGAATTGAATTCAATTAGCAACGATCCTACTTCTTTTAAAGAAAATTACTTCGGAGTTTTGAATATACCAGTGAAAGCTCTCATTAAATTTGATTAATTATTGATGCATATTATATTATATTGTCTAGTTGGTTTCTGTGCATTAAACATTATAAACCCATCACGTAAAAATCATTTAATTTACTTAATATCTTAAATTTAAGAAAAATAATATAAAATCATGCTATATTTTACTATTTGTTGTATTCGTGATATATGTATTTAAGCGAAAAATATTTGTTTCAGTGCTTACTTTCAAACAAACCGACTATATGTAATTATTGACTTTTTTAAACATATCAAAAGCATCTAAATATACCTATTTATAACCATACATAAAAATGTGGCTAAAAATGTTTATTTGTAACCTCACATAAAAGGATAAAATGAGTCATAGAGAAGGGGTGAAAAAACATGGGAAGAAGATTGACATGATTATATTTGCTGACGACATCGCACTGGTTGCTGCAAGTGAAGAGGAACTTACAGAAGCTTTGAAAGTCAAAGAGAATGTCTTTAACAAGGATTTCAATATGAAAATTAACAAAAATAAGACTAAAGTGATGACTGCAGGCCGTGAGGAACATCAAATTAATGTGGTAATGTTCGGAGAAACACTGAAAAACACAAAAAAGTTTGTGTACCTCGGAAGTAGGATCTCTTGGGATGGGAGAACAAGAAAAGAAGTTGACAGCCGAATACACCAGGCAAGGCTGGCTTTCAACAAGAAGTTGAAGATCCTTGAGTCAAACAACTTAGACTTGAAGCACCGTAAGAGACTTACAAAAACATATATGTGGAGCGTACTGATTTATGGCTGTGAGACATGGTGTCTTACCGAAATAGACAGGTTTTCGAGATGTGGTGTTACAGAAAAATACGGGGAAATTCCTGGAGGGACCACATCACGAATGCCGAGGTTCTCAACAGAGTTGAAGAAGGGAGGCTACTACTCAAAACCATCTCCGAGAGACGTGCTCGCTGGATTGGTCACATCTTGCGCCACGAGGGTCTCCTACATGACCTAATGGAGGAAATGGTTGAGAGGACAAACCACAGGGGGGGCGCTCTAGACGGGAGTATTTGGCCCAGGTGTGCGAGGACATGAACTGCGCCACATGTGTTGAGCTGAAGAGGGCTGCAGAGGATAGAGAGAAGTGAAAAGCGAGAAGTAGACTTCTTCTGCAAACCAATCCGTAGGATTGAAAAATAATCTTTCGTAAAAAAACCTACTTCAAAATTAATGTAAGTCAAGATCGAAAAATATCGTGTTCGGTTCTTTCTGCCTATCCTCCGAGGGCCTTAGCGTGATGGTATGAATGCACGTAGTTATGTTATCTTTTATACAATTTACCTATACATCATACGCAAATCCTTCGCAAATTGACGAGTTTCAAGATTTCTTATGATTTCTATCATCAAATCTCTTGGCTTAGTTCAAATAGAACCACCCCAGAAAGAATTAATTTCTATTGAAAAAGAAATAATCGAATAAGGACCACGTGTTAAAGAATTATGGCCAAAGCTTGAGGCTTTGCGTCTCATGACAGTTGTCAGCAACTCACTCTCTTTTCATATTTAAAACTCTTTTAATTGGCGACTCTATCGACCCAAATGTAATTTATTTCTTTATAAACGGCATAAAATGCCTTTTACATACATACATAAAAACACATATTGATGATAACAATATTAGATAGAATAGGAAAAAAAAAACAATTAGGTATACACTTGGCAAAAAAAAAACTTAAACCTAAACAGTATAAAAAAAGATAAACATATGGACTCTAAATAAACCAAAACAGTAAATTCAAAAATTAAAAAAAGCAATAGACGTAAGCAAACATAAAAAAAGATGTACATATATTCTTCTTCTTCTTCTTTGTCAGCCATCTCTCCACTGCTGGATGTAGGCATCCTCCAATGAACTCCATCTCTCTCGATCCTGTGCTTCCCCCAGCCAACCCTTTCCCGCAGCTGGAATAATATCGTCAACCCATCTTTTTTGTGGTCACCCTACCGGTCTTTTATTTTCCCACTGTCTCCATTTTAGTATTCTGGGTGTCCACCTCTCGGTACCATGTCTTGCAACATGCCCTGCCCACTGCCATTTCAACTTTGCAACACGGTCTGCTATGTCAACGACTTTTGTTTGGCGTCTTATTTCTTCATTTCTTCTTTTATCCCGGAGGCTCACTCCTAACATTTGCCGTTCCATAGATCGTTGCGTACATTTTAGTTTGTATATTGTGTTGGCAGTTAGTGTCATTGTTTCCAATCAATCCATGTGTTAGCACTGGGAGGATACATGTTTCAATAGCATAGCTCGTTGCGTACATTTTAGTTTGTATATTGTGTTGGCAGTTAGTGTCATTGTTTCCAATCCATATGTTAGCACTGGGAGGATACATGTTTCAATAGCATAGCTCGTTGCGTACATTTTAGTTTGTATATTGTGTTGGCAGTTAGTGTCATTGTTTCCAATCAATCCATATGTTAGCACTGGGAGGATACATGTTTCAATAGCATAGCTCGTTGCGTACATTTTAGTTTGTATATTGTGTTGGCAGTTAGTGTCATTGTTTCCAATCCATATGTTAGCACTGGGAGGATACATGTTTCAATAGCATAGCTCGTTGCGTACATTTTAGTTTGTATATTGTGTTGGCAGTTAGTGTCATTGTTTCCAATCCATATGTTAGCACTGGGAGGATACATGTTTCAATAGCATAGCTCGTTGCGTACATTTTAGTTTGTATATTATGTTGGCAGTTAGTGTCATTGTTTCCAATCCATATGTTAGCACTGGGAGGATACATGTTTCAATAGCATAGCTCGTTGCGTACATTTTAGTTTGTATATTGTGTTGGCAGTTAGTGTCATTGTTTCCAATCAATCCATATGTTAGCACTGGGAGGATACATGTTTCAATAGCATAGCTCGTTGCGTACATTTTAGTTTGTATATTGTGTTGGCAGTTAGTGTCATTGTTTCCAATCAATCCATATGTTAGCACTGGGAGGATACATGTTTCAATAGCATAGCTCGTTGCGTACATTTTAGTTTGTATATTGTGTTGGCAGTTAGTGTCATTGTTTCCAATCCATATGTTAGCACTGGGATTATACATGTTTCAAAGACCTTTCTTTTCAAATTCATCGGAGTGTCTTTGTTTTTCAGGATGTGACCGAGTTTACCGTACATATATATGGACTCAAAATCAACCAAAACATTAAATAAAATGTATTATAAATAGAAAAAAATAGCAGTGTCATGTAAATTATAACAAAAAAATGATATACAAAAAAACAAACATCTTACAATCTCAAAATATAAATAAATATAAAATATAAACACTTCCTTGCACCCTGCGCAAGTGGCGAGTTTATTTCCGTATGGCAATTTCTTCCAACTAACCAGTGTTTCCAGCCCAGAGAAGCAATATTTGCGTGAGAAATGAATTTAAATAAATTTCTCCTCGGCTGGGAATCGAACCCAGGACGCCCGCACAGAAACCGAACGGCTTACCAACAGTGCCACGGCGGTCAGCACATATACAAATCCGTACTGAAAATATCACAAGTTGTTTCTCTCATAAAAATATGTGTATATCATCCGTTTATATTTATATTTCAACAGCATAAAAATGTCACATAAATGAGAGTATTCATTTCCAATATTATGGAGACGACTGACTAGCGAGTGATATTCTGTCTGTGTACGTGTATTGTTGTAATAAAATGGTGCTGTTTGTCTGGTGGATTGTCGTGGTATATTGTAATTAATCAGATTAGTAATGCAGATGACATTGAAAATTTAAGACTTTCAAGATTTTCTGATGGAGACCATCATCAGATCTTGATTTAATTTATAACAATCTCAGCATGATGTTAGTTGATATTCTGTAATAAACTCCCCACTATATATCCTTGGGGTAGTGAGGAGAAAAATTGGAAAAAAAATTACATCTTCTTCAGCCTCCAAAACGCACATTGGGGCTAGAGAGGAAACGTCCATATTAAATTAATAAATTTGATTTTGTCTTTTTTCATATTTTGTATTTTCTTATAAATTTTATATTTGACTGGATTTTTTTATAAAAATGAATTCATTTTATTCAAGTACCCATTCAAATTTTGTATGGAAAATATTCAGCATATTCACGAAAATGGTGTGCATTTTTACCAATTTGAAAATAAAAATAATAAATTTTAAGTTTACTGGGCTTGGGTCACTTTGAAATATTAGACAGTTAAAAAATTGAGAAGCACTATTCAGATATTCTTCAAAATCTAATGGGGTCTAAACGAGTATTAGATATACATATTTGCAAAATTTGAAAAGAATCGAATGAGAACTTTAGTCTATAATCGATAAAGTAGAATAAAGATGCCGTACATAGCACACAGCACATAACACATAGTAAATACACAGTAGCTCACAAAGATACATTGTGATGAAACTTTCAGAATACAACCTAATCATGATACTAGTTGATAATTTGTAATTAAAAAAATAAAAAAAAAATTGCGAATCCAAAACTCCCCACTATATCCTCATGGGTTAGTGAGGATTAAAAAATACAATGTGAATGCCAAGTCACAAAATTGATGCCGACTTCTCTCTGATTCATGATATAATTTAGTTTACTATTATTGACAATAACATCTCAATAGAGACGAAGTTGGGATATTACAGAAGAACCAGGAACTCAGGCACCTATAGGGCTTACGACATGTCATCGACTGGTTTACGCGATCACTTTGTGTGCTTGCGCAACGTTCACCAATTATGCCTTCTTATTGAGTTCCCTTATCGATGTAATTTTTGAAAGTTCTAAATATTTGAATAATGTGTAAACAATTCACCTGAATAATACGAAATTATACTATTGCGATCTATGAGGTAACGAAGAAACCTTTTTTTAACGCCATCTATTGAGAAATTAGGTTATTTGTTAACAATGAAAGCAACAGTCCTTATAAATGAGGCGACGATGTCATTGAGATGTTATTGTCAATAATAATATCATTTGACTTGCGACAGGGAAAAAAAATCAATGTTTGCGTATACCTATGCAATTAAAAATATATTCGATTGTTGTTATTGTATATTTGTTCTTTTTTATTACTTTTATTTTGCTCTGTTCTATTTTATTTGTTTTTGTGATATCTGGTACTTTTAGTAACCAGATATAGTAAATTAACACACGCGTTTAACTTAAACACAATTTATTATAATTAGTAATTAGATATATACAGAGAGAAGTACAAATAATTAGTTTATATATATGAACCACAACGTGAGAGCACTATCTTTTTCTATTCCCCGATCAATCGACCCCTCCTAACCTCAGATATTTTTTTTTTTTTAAATATTAGGCAACCCACCCTTATAAGAGTGATTTGTGCCAAATGGAAGAATACCTCAGATATTCCTTTATATTAAAAAACCTTTCTCCCGAAGATTGCCGAATCCCCTGTTCGTACAATCTCGTAAACCGCTATACAGATTGCCTGATACAAGGCGCAACATCAATATATCACATTTTTTTTAATTTTGTTTTTATAAAGTACCTCCCTTATGTTGTGAGACATATCTGTCTAATGGAAACCCTGAAATTTGAAAAACGATTTGTAAACATACCCCACAACTTAAAATCAAAGTAACAAACATCAAGGTATTAGAATTTATGTGCATGGCAATAAAATTAAATATCAATTTAGTTTAAATACTAACTTATGAAAATATTATATATATGTGTAAATATTAATTTAATGACCGGTAAATTATTGCTTTCGGAAGAAAATCGATTTGCTCTCGATACGAAATCTAATTCAGTTTCCAGAAAACCTCGAGATGAATCTAACACTCTTCGTTGTTTTGATACAATTACTATCTGTGGTTAATTCTGAGGTAAATATTGAAAGGATTTGTTAATTATTATCTATTCAAAATTTAAGTGCAGTGTCCGCCTATATATCCACCAAACCGAATTTAGTCAGTGCGTGAGTTGCTCGTCAAAAAATTTGGATTGTCCCTGTGTTATATTGGGAGCGATTGTTTAATAATTGAAAATAAAACTCAATGAAAAGAAAATTATTTATTCTTTAGATGGGTGGTGGCAGAGTGGTTAGCGCGATGGGTTAGTAATCCAGTGGTCGCGATTTCGAATACTGCCTAGACCAGGGGTGGCGAACCTTTTTGGGTCCGCGTGCCAAAAATCCTCAAATATTATTTCTCGATTGTCTGGCGTGCCTAAGCAGTAAAAAAACAAACAAAATAGAAAAAATAAAAAATGAGTTTTTTTTCTGAATTTTATTAACAAGCTTAAAAATTACAATAGATTTTCTTAAAAATAAAATCGTTATCACTAAAAGTAGGTACACATTAGTTATTTATCAATGAGATTTTTGCTGTTGTACATTCGATGACAATTTCTTAATGTCAGGTTCATATTTCGTCACTTTTAGTAATACACACAACCAACTGGATTCATCAGTCATTCTATTCCTTGTATTACATTTTGTGAAATTCATTTCTGAAAATAATGACTCACAAGCATATTATGTAGATGAGAAAATTGATAATATTGCTCTCTCTGGTTTTTTTTAAATCGCTAAAGACTTCTTTAATGGCGTTCCAAGTTCTCATTATTTCTTCTTCTGCATTTTTATTAATTATGTTCGTTAATCGATCACTTTCAATTATTTCCTTCGCGTGCCATTCAAATTATCAAACGTGCCACGTCGGGCACGCCTGCCCTAGGTTCGCCACCCCTGGCCTAGACCGATTTCGTTCACCTATAGCATAAGAGACTTCACGTTGCTCGGGTTGGTTGGAAGAAATTGCCTTATGGCAATAAACCTGCCTTTGTACACATGTACATAAATTATATAAATAAATAAATAAATAAATAAGCATTTATGCTTATTTAAGGGAACGTAGGAAGATGTATATGTGCTTGTTTAACAAGGACATATTCATTTAAAAAAAAAACGATTTCGTCTAAGCTTAGTATAGAAAATGTATGAGGATGTTTAATGTATATATATACTTGTCATAAGGAAATATATATTCTCTCCATAAACACATACTCACACGCTTAAACCCCGTATATACACAAAATCACACACATATACCCCATCCTCAGACACACATAAATACACTACTTACAGTAGGTAACGGAATTGCTTATAGAAGCTTAAAATATTTGGCTTGCCTATGAATATTATCAGAATAGTGGAACTCTATGCTCAGCATAGAGCGATACCGGTGAATGGGAGTCGCGTTTGCGGAAGAAAAATTAAGTAGAATTTAAAATTAAATATAATTTTTTCATAATTCTAGTTGATTATGGAGTTCTATCATGAAATGATCTCATTGAAATGAGATCACTAGAAGAGTATGTAATAGAACGATATATGATAGAATAAAAAATGAGAACATAAGGAGGGAATGCAAGATGAAGAAGAGTATTATAAATAAAATGAAAGTGAATACCTTGAGGTGGTTTGGACATATTGAAAGAATGAATGATGAACGACTGACCAAAACAATATACATGGGTGTAAGAGATGGAGTGAATAGTAGGGGCCGCCCCAGAAAGGGATGGCATGACCATGTGAATGATATTTTGAAAGAAGGAAATATAAGAAGCTTGAATAATCGACGAGCATGTATGAGACGATGCATGGATGTAAAGGAAGCTAGGAATGTATGCAAAAATAGAGGAGTATGGCGCTCGGTTCTCTCTGCTTACCCCGTAAAGGATATGGCGTGATGGTATGTATGTATGTATCATGAAATGACAGTTTCAAACATTGAAAAAAAAATAGGAATATGATGTTAAAAAATTCAAGACATAATATTTTGTCTGTTTTATTGAAACCACACCACAAGATTAAAAATTGAACCGTTAGTAGATACGACGTTTGTCAGGACCACAAATTTAAATATTATGTTGGAATGTGATTTAAAAATATTTTTATGGCCACATTAAAAAAACATTAAATTTTCGACATTTCCAAATTTCCTTTCAGGGTTTGCCTAGTCCGAAGGTTCTAGGCACGCCCTTGACTACTTATTATATTTTTTCTCATAGTTTTAAGTATGCAAGTACACCAGTGAAAATTTATTATTAATACTGTGGAAATATTTCATTGGTTATATATTTTTTTGAAATGTTGTGAATTTTCCCGAAAACAAATAAAATAAAATAAAAAAAAAAATATTCATTCTTTATTAAAAAAATAAATAAATATAATTATTTTATCTAACCAATATTTCTTCTCGGGTAACTAACAGATATTATGTCAAATATTAATTCAACACGCACCCAATAACAAGTTGCCACATTCTGGAGACTTGCGATATTAATCGTCTCACAGATTCAGACTGAAAATACAATTGAAAACGGTGTCTCCACCGGGAATCGAACCAGATACCTAACCAACTGAGCCATGGAGACCGACATAATGAAAGTAAAGTAAAATGTATGGATGAAAACAAATTTTTTGAGTCATTTCGCCGTGGAGGGGGGGCGGTTTACCCATATACCAACCAAGCAAAATACACAAAGTTGGGATCTGCGCACCCACGTGACTAGTTAAGTTGATTTACGATCAATTTTTTCATATTTTTAATCATACGTACATAAATATATACCATCACGCCATGTCCCTTACGGAGGAAACATAGAGAAACGAGCGCCATAATCCTCTATTTTCGCACACATTCCTGGTTTCCTTTACACCCATGCATCGCCTCATACATGCTCGTCGATCGTCCAAGCTTCTTATGTTTCCTTTTTTCAAAATATCATTCACATGGTCATGCCATCCCTTTCTTGGAGCGCACCTGCTATTCACACCATCTTTTACAACCATGTCATTTTTTTGGCCAGGCGTTCATCATTCATTCTTTCAATATGTCCAAACCACCTCAAATCATTCACTTTCATTTTACTTATAAATTCCTTCTTCATCATCTTGCATCTTATGTACTTATTTTTTTATTCTATCATATGTCGTTCTATTGCATACTCTTCTTAGTAATCTCATTTCAACACTTTTGATACGTCCATGTGACAAGGACATATTCATATATTAAAAAAAAAAATATGTCCTTGTTGAAAAAGTACATATACATATTCCTACATTCCCAAAATTAAGTTATAATTGCTTGTGTTATAGGTGAACAAAATCGGTCGTGGCAGGATTCTAACTCGCGACCACTGGATTATTAGCCCAGCGCTCTAACCGCTCTGCCATCGACCCATCCATGTTTTTTCACAGATCCGATTTTTTTACGCCACTCTGCATTTCTTTTTGTATTAGGCAATTTACCCTGAAGATAATGCTTTGTGCCAATTTAATGTACCTTTACTGTTTAATAGGAAAGTTATTTTTGATCATATGTTTAGATTACTTAATAATATAAACTTGTGAAATGATAGACAATGCACGAGAATTTTTAAAGGACAAAAGATGTTGGAGATTGATGACTAATTCGTATATACTTTTGGAATTGGGATTGTTTTTACAGTTAAAAAATACGTGATTAATTGTTTCATCCTCCTCACAACACTGACAAAGAGGTCTAGTTAAAACCCTAATTCTATACGGACGGGAGGCAATTAAACAGTGGCCAAATCTTATTCTGGAAATACATGATGTAAACCTTTTTGAACATTTCCTTTTATGAAACCATGTTCTTGTAGAATTTTTTTTTCTGGATATCTGCATGATATGATCCTTATTATTATTTTGTTGTGGACCAATTTTCTTCCCATTTGGAAAACATATTTGCTTTAAGACGAGGAAAAAGATCTGAGATTGGGATTATGAAGTCATCCGGAATGGTACCTGAGATTGTTGCCAATTTGGCAAGTTCATCATCCTTTTCGTAAGCTACTCTGCATTATTAAGAGTCTAAAAGCAATTACGAGTTTTCTAATAATATACTTTTACCGAACATTTTAAAATATCTTTGAAATCAACTTAACATAAAGAAACATTTGTATTTTCAGGTAAAAGATGGAACAACCGAACAATTGCCAAAACCAGATAACTCAATTTATACTTCGGACTACAAACCATCGACCTATGATTCAAAATTGCAATTCCTCCAAAATCCTCATAGAATCAACATTATGCACATGCTTTCTTCAACAGACGGTCAAAAGATTAAAATGAATCCACATGCAAATTCTGTCAAGACTTTGACTGATTCTGATTTGAAGAATTCAACTTCCGTTAGTGAAAATGAGGCTTTCAAGCCAAAAATACCACATGGAAAATCTATGATTCCAAATAATCCGAGTAAATCGACACAAATAAATAACTTAGGTTTGCAATCAAACTATCTGCGTCCACAAAATGGCTATCCATATCAATCGGCGAGCTATCTTGGTCCAAACAAGTTTTACTCAAGCCAATATTCAAACAATTTAAATCCATCAAACTACTTTCCAAGTTATTCTACTCCACAAGGATATTATATGGGCGCTTCGCAAAGATTTCCTGGCTTGACACCAAACTATCAAAGCTTCGGAATGAAATTCCAATGTTCATATGGTCAAGGATATTGTCAGTACGCAAACTATGTAAGTCCGCCAGGAATCTATTCACAAGGAATCTTTCCTGAATCTCAATCAATGTACCAGAGTTCATACGGAGGCTATCCAAGTCTACAAGGATATTACCCAAGTCTGCAACAGAGTCTTGTGAACCTCCCACAAAGCTACCCAAATTCATACGGAGGCTATCCAAGTCTACAAGGATATTATCCAAGTATACAAGATAATTTTATGAACCTTCCACAAAACTACCAAAGTTTGTATGGAAGCTCTCAAAATATTCAAGGATATAACCCAAGTCTACAAAGTAATTTTATGAACTTTCCCCAGAGTTACCCTGCCTATCCAAACTCAAATCCATACGGTGGATATTTAACACCACCTATGTCAGTTGGAGGATACAATGGATTCATCGATCCTATGAATTCATTCAATCCGTTGAGTGTTCGAGATGCACTAAAGTATTCAGCAAGTAACTCCAGAAAATCAGCAAATAATGTTGCAGATAGTATTACATTTTCTCCAATACCATATAATTACCCTATGATGTTAAGTCCAAGTTATATAAGCGTATCAGAACCTTCAATGATGAATGATTTTTATCCAGCTAGTGTCTTATACAAACAAAATTTTGATGACCGAAATTCAAATGATATTTCAAATATGTTTTATCGAAAAAATAACTATCAACATAAGAAAGCAAAAATAAATCAAAACGAATATGATGGTGATATTGGTTCAACTACAGGTTATAGCAATGAACCGGACATAACAATTCTTGATTCCACCTTATCAAATAATGAACCTAATTCAAATTTCAAAATCAGAAGTGGTGAAGATGTATTCAACGAAAAAGATGATACTTTTCAGATCGAATATCAAGAACATGTTGAGAGAGTAACAGAAATAAATGAAATACTTAATAGCAACGAAACTCTAAGCGACTACCTTAACAGCACAAAGACCAATGAAAACGATGAAGATCAATTGCAAATACGCAAAGTAATCGAAGATATTTTTACAAAAATACAAAATAAGATTCAATCAAAAAAATACGCATCTCAAGAAAACGATGAATTCGATATTGAAAACAATGGAGTAGCTGGAGTTTCAACGCATAGACAAGCCGATCTGCCTTTAGATGATGATTATAAAGACATACTTGAAAACATACAACTAGCAGTTAAACTCATGAATCAACAATCAAAAAATAATAATAGTACTGAAAGGAATCAAACATCACATAGATCTCTCGATACTATGGTTAGATATAATGAAAATAATGCAGCTAGGGTCGGTGATTTGAATCAGAACGAGGATCTTGAATATCTTCCAAATCAAATAAATACAGAAGATGGTATTTTTAATACCGATACTGTTGAGAAAGTTGAAGAAAATACATATTCAACAGATTTAGCTGGCGATTTCAACCAGCAAGACTATTTTGAAAGTGTGTCGAAAGAAATACCCGTAGATGATTATGTTGAGACTATTACGATCGAAAATGCCCAAAAAATTCAACAAAACTATGTACCAAGTAACACTAAAGACGGACAAAATGCGGATACATCGGTAAAGAAAGATGAACCAGATTTAGCCGAAAATTTCCAAAATTTATTGAAAGATACCCAAAATGAATTGATTGAGCGACTTTCGATTGATAAAGAGAAAGGGAATAGTGGGAACGATGCGGAATATATGGATGGGTTATCCCGCAAAATATTAGAAAATTTTGTGAAAGCGATAAGAGATGCGATCGAAATGGTTAATTGGCGACTTAACAATCGATATTTGGTTGACAACGATGAAGAGTCTTCTCCGAGGAACTTCAGAACGAATTTTGGTACTGTGTTTCAAGAAAACGAAAATCTCAATACTCTGCCTCAAGAAAGTATGGAAAAAATTATAGAAGGAAATGATATTTTGCGTAAACTAATAGAATTTCTGCAAAATCCTACAAAAAGTGTACTCACTGCGTCGGATTATAAACATTAACGAGCATTAAAAAATGCTGGATACAAGAAAAAAAAACAACTGCGGAGATGTTTGAAGAAAGTTGGATTTGAAACCGTATTCAAAAAGAAAGAGTTTCAAAAGCATTATGTTATTAAGAGGATTTCAATTTTATCAGTAAATAAAATTGAGTTACTAAATCAGTATGTATTTTAATATTTTACTTATATATTTTTGTACAAGTATAGGTTCATTGAATTTTAATTCCTGGAAGGATATAATATGTATGTCATACTTACTTACTTACTTTCGATGGCCATACAACTCCGGTAGAGTTTTAGCTTCCTGAACAATAGCTTTCCAAGCCTTCCTGTCAGCTGCAGTGGACTCCCAATTATCACAAGCATTCAGCACGTTCAGATCTTGGGTAACATTGTCCATCTCTGCCTTGGTCTTCCCAGGGGTCTCTTGCCCACAGGGTTATTTTGCAGGATACGTTTTGTGGCTTTTTCTCCCCCTGATCTGATATGTCATATATTATTATTTATTTTAATTATAATGAGTCAATATAGAAGGAGTGCAACGTGTTATTTTGTTAACAATTGAATTTCATACATAGTGTTAATCCAAAATTCTGACAGTACATTATGAATTGTAAGGTTTGAAACAATGTTTAACAGCATCACTAAAATAACTAGACCTGTTAACATAATATTTGAGGGAAAAATCTGAGGTTGATGATATCATCAGACGGAGTAGGCAGCGGAGGAGGGATTTTTATGGTCACGTCCGAAGGATGAACAGCACCAGACTCAGTCATGTCATTCTGCTCAATCATCCTCACGAAACCGCCTAAAAGCTGGAGGGATAACTGGGAGTCCACTTCGCATTAGGAGCAGACATCGTAAACAGACCCAAAGGTTTACATAAAACATGAAGAAGAAGATATTATATGATATAACTGCTATATTAGACCTATATAAGATAAACACTGATCCAGGTAGTTTTAACAACAATATAAGAAAAATATAGGGACCGAACATTTCCATACTAACAGAAATAGTATCTACAAAATTTGAGAAGAAATACAATCGCTTATATCACTTGGTAAATCTAATCACTTGGTAAATCTAATCACTTGGTAAATCTAATCACTTGGTAAATCTAATCAATCGATGGTTCTTTTAGGCTAAAAAGTATTTTGGAAAGAATTAATAATTGCTAGCTTCGGAAAAATACTAAAAATATCATCATCATCATCGAAAAACGATTGTCTTTTACTTTGTGTTATCATTTTGCAATTAATTTAATTAAATAAAATACAAAATTGTGTACACCATTATAATTCCAACATGTATTCAATTGAATAAATATTCCTCTACATTTTAGGAGAACAAAGTTTCCTTCCTCGGGAGGATACAAAGTACCTTTACTAAAATAAATGGACAAGAACAAAATTAAAAGTTTTTATTTTTTATTTATTTATTACAAAAAAATATATTTTACATAAAAAAATTTACATAATATCAAAAAATAAATCAAAACAATTTATAATATGACTTTCTTCAAAAAGAGATATGCTCGTGTTTTGAAGGGAGTTGCAACTATTTACATAATATAGAACTAAAAACAAAGTAGAAAAATGACTTCCACTCCGATTTGCTGAATGTACAACACTTTCCATACCTATCCATAATACAGAATTTCTCAGCTCTTCGTTCCAAGTACAATCAGCAAGATTATGGAATAGCCTTAGTCCGGATATTGCGTCGTCTAACTCACTTAGTATTTTCAAGAAAAAACTAAAGAAGGAATATTTATCCTTGAACACCTGATCCCGATTTCCTCTCTTGTCCTTACCATATCCTTTTTCTTGCTATGAATTATAATTTTTTTTTGTTTAAATAGTATTTAAGTGTTATACGTATTTTCTTTGATTTCTTTTACTCTTTTTTATTTGCTGTTGTACATACACAATGTTGTCATACTTTGTAATCTGGTTGGTTGGAAGAAATTGCCTAATGGTAATAAGCCCGCCAGTGTACAATTATATTTGTTTATATTATGTACAAAAAGATGTATAAATAAATAAATAAATAAATAAAAATAATCATAGGTAACAAAAAACATACTTAAAAATAAATAAAAATATGTGTAGTAAAAAACAACATTTAAATAACAATTATGAATAATTACATATATAACAACAATGAACAGGTAAAACCAGTTTTTATACACAAACCCTCTTTATATCTACATAAAATATCTTTAGATCGATAAAATCTGTATGTCTCTGCTCAGGCAACAGTTCGCTAAACCATTTTACGCCAATATAAAGATCTGTTTATGGTTAAAAATATCTAATTCACAGTTCTTTGTTAAGGACACTAGAATCTTTCACGACTTTATAATTCGTATTGAAGTTCCAAAATGATGACTAAAGATATTGGGGTTGCAAAAAAATAAACGCATTTAGGAGTTTGAAAACAAATAAATTCCAATGTTGTTGTTATTATTCAAAAACTATTAATAATGGCAACACGCGTGAAAAATAATTGGATTCCAGCGAAAACAAATCGTAAATCATCTGTGCTGTAAGTTGTTAGTCGATGTGAAAGATAAGGTGTTATGTACCAATCACGAACGGTTCACAAACAATGAGAAATAAAAAAGAAATGGATTTCTTTCAAACTTTAGTCGGGTGAATTTCTTTAGCAGGCAATGAAGTCCGTAATCATTTTTATACTGGCACATTTGCTATCTTTATCGCAGGTATAGACAGTTTGTTATAATTTTAAATTCTGAATTAGTTGTGGAATTTCTGAATCCTTTTCCTTTAAAAACTATCAGTCTTACATATTCATAATAACTTATGTTAGGTTTGAAACAGTGTATAACAACAGTACTGGAAATCCCTATTCATAATAGCATATATAAGGCAATAATGCTATATAACGGCTACATTACGCCTATATAAGATAAACACGGTCCCAGGTTGTTTTAACAGCAATATAATAAGAGTATAGGGACCGAATATTTCCGATAATACCCGAATGTTGCCGATGGTCGCATTGCATGTTAATCATTTTTGAAATTTGTGAAGCAACATGAATATTTGTTTTCTATTTCAGTTCACAAATTAATAAAACAACAAATACGGTCAAACCTATTGTTTCGCGTCTTAATATGACGTAAACGAATTGCAAATAATATTTGTCATAAACATTGACAGATAATTTGAGAAGACTATATTAATTTATGGTAACCCATTGTTTCATTATTGCTCAAGTTTTCGCAACACCTTTTCATATAAATATCTAAATAATGATATTCACGAAATAAAATATGAAAATAAAGCCCAAACACTATATTGTTCAAAACATCGACAAATGTCAAATCACCGGAGAAACATGAATGAATTGCGACGTTGTCAGCTCAAACAGTATATTGTTATATTGGTATATACATGTTATTATGAATAGTCAAGAATATAAGTGCTTATACTGTGTTTTAGTTATATAATGTTTTTATCACAGTCTAAGTAAAACGAGTGGGTTGTGGCCAACACTAAACTCTCCACTACACAATGAAGCTTCCCTGCTAATATTACACTCTAATATCAATATGAAATCAAATATGTAACTAAACATTGCTAAACATAAAAATTCTCCTATATATTTTTCATACAAAATATCGATTAATAGAAACATAATTATTGAAAGGATATTTAAGGTTGTCAAACTCTGAATGCAGTTTTGTGAAAATTCTTTTTTTTGCATAAATAATTCAAATAAAATGAAAATATCTCAAATTTCCAGATCGTGAGAGCATTTTTAAAGTTTTAACAGATGAAATCATAGAGAAATAATTAACTGTTTTCTATGGAACACTAATCAGCTCTAAGTTTATGTACTTCACACATATGGTATCAATATGAAGTTCATCAGTCATTTGGTTTGGGCTGTACAGAGGACACAAATTTTCAAATTTGTGTACGGCATACACACAAAAACATCACGATGAAACTCAAAGTATACACTCTCTACATGATACCCATTGAGAAATTGATGTAAAAAATACGCTTAAAAATTGTGAAATCATGACTCTCCACTATTCCAAAGTTGGTAGTGGAGAGTAAAAATGAATAAGACTGTATATTTATTGAATACTAGCAGACCCAACAGACGTTGTTCTGTCCGAACGTTGGCTTGTCTGCTAGCAGCTGGTTCAGCAAACATAAAAATTACCACACACCGTCACACTGGAGCTTATAAAACACACAGGTCATTTTACAAATGTCGGAAGAGTTGTCAAATTTGGCATGAAACGCGAAAAATTTCAACACAAATGATAATAATTAGTATTAAAAATATTAAGTACGAGTATCATACAATTACTTGAATAATAATATGTTGAGAAATATAATTTATTTTAAAAATGTGATCAATTGCGAATACATATAATAATCTTTTACCTAACCTCAAATGGCAAAGGTGTTAATAAAATTATTCCTGCAACCAATTGCCATTTAATTTATAAAGCAACTCGCTCGCGCGAGTCGTGTTAAAATGATATTTGGCATAGTACCTGTTAGTTGCCCGAGAAGCAATGTAAAATTAAAATAAAATAAATAACACAACAAAGTAAAATTAAATAAAATCAAAATTGATCACGTAAACCAGCCGATGACAGATCGTAAGCCCTGCAGGTGTCTTGAGTTCCTGGTTCTTATATAATATCCCAACTTCGTCTCTATTGAGACGTTAAAAAGTTTGTCGGTAAAAATATCATTTGTTTCCCGACAGGGATAAAACATCCAATGTTTGCGTATATGCAATAATTAAAAAAAATCGATTTAAAATAACATCTGTGGGCTTGTGTTTTGCGTTCAATCTATGTCCCAATCTTCCAAAAAATCATAGAACAAATTTAAACTTCATGTTAATTAAGTCGGTATAGTTATTGTTGAGGAGTGACTGGCGCATTAAAATATGAATGGATGACCCCAATTATTTCGAGGCAAGCAAAGTTCAAGGCATACAATAGTATCGTCGTACCGACTCTAATGTATGCTAGTGAGACTCGGACATGGCAGAATATGCATGAAAGTAGAATCAACGCAGTTGAAATGAAGTCACTAAGACTAACGTGTGGTAGAACGTATTTATTTATTCATTACTTCTCGGGTACAGATCCAGACTGAACACACAATTAAAAACTGTATATTCACCGGAAATCGAATCCGGGACCTTTGGATCAGTAGTCAGATACCCACTTAGCAACGAAGGCCGTATGATAGAATAAGAAATGAGGATATCAGACGAGAATGTATGATTGAAAGAGATATCGTAATAAAGATGAAAATAATTGTCCAAGGGGATTTGCCCACATGGAGGGAACGAGTGATGACCTTCTGACAAAAAAATGCGTAAGGCTGATAAAAGAGGAACGAAAATAAGAGGTCACTTGTACGGAGAAAGATGTGGTGAAAAAGGAAGTATTGTGTAATGGGATACTGAGCGTTCTTTCAGTATTTCAACAAAATCTTCTAATTTCTCTTATAATATCGACGATATAGCAGCGCTTCAAGTATGTTTGCGGAGGGGCGATATCAAGGATTTCTTGGTATCCTCAAACATCAAATCGCAGCATACCCTGAGCGAATATGAACAAACCCTAACACGATCATAAAGGTTGAACAGGAGCACCAATATCCGAGACTGTCACAAAGATGGACAGAAGTGTTGGATCAAAGACGTTAATTATATCATTTCTACGGTTTTTTTTTCTTTCTATATTTCATATAAACTCATTTTTTTTCTTTTTTTGTATACAATCTATATTCTGTAAAATATTTTTCTCCTTCTGTAACATTTAATGTATATTTTGTATGTAAAAATATGGTTCGTGTAGCATATTTTTACATACACAGACCCCCCTGCTCACAGACTGGAATAAAAAATTATTATTATTATATCATCGCCTTTTATCATCTATTCTGTTTCTATATTTTCAACCTATTTGTGTTCTTCCGAGCGAAATTTGATCGCAATGAAATATTTTCTTTTAATTATTGCTAGAAAACCAATTGAAGTTTGCATTTTTTCAGGCAAACGAACAGAATACGACAGAATTAGTAGAAAACCAAGACGAAAATGATGTCAAAATGGCATATCGATTTGTTATTCCGCCCGAACAGCCAGCGGAGCATCCTCAGATGCCCGTACAGAACCCTACCAACAACGGTCAATCTTTACAGCGATGCAGGGAATGTCTGAGCACCGTCGAAAACTTTCAAGCCCTCAATTGCAAGTCCGTTTGTAACATCAAGGATCTGGAAAAATTAATCTTCGCCATATCCCAACAGCAGAACCCCTCGGGCCAGTTCATCCAAAACCAGTACGTGGAACAAAACACTTACAAGCCAGCCCAGCCGGGTCAAATGTTTTCCGGCAGCTTAATCAACCCTGGTTTTGGCACTGTCAACTCTGGAATGAATATGAATATGCAACAAAGTTCCATGGTTATCCCGCCTGCGCAGCTACCGCCTCAGTACTATTACCCGATTGCCCAACTCCCAAACCCCTCGGAGACTCACAAAACGTTGGTTTCGGTAATCGTGAACGGATATCTGGACGTCGTGAACCTTTTTGAAAAGATCAAGATGGAACATTTCAAGTTGATGTGCAACTCTTGCCTGCATCTGATGCTGGGCGTGAAGGCTATCAACGATGTCACTATTCAGTGTCCCAGCTCTTGTCCCCAAGAAGGGTTCAAGACTGCTGAGTCTCTTAAGAAATTCATAGTTCAAGGCACGAACGGAGGTCAAGGAATGCATTAGATCTCGGTTACGAAAACTCAAATAAGTACGAAATAAGTTTGCGGCCTTTCTTTCAGATTTTAAGAAGATTCCATTGTTTGTTTTATAGTTGAAATGGATTTAATGTACCAACATACTTTCTATGAGTGATTAAACAATAATATATTGTAACAACAAAATCGAAATCAAATACAATTTACCATGTAATAAATATTTTTCATTCATTATTATTGAGTTATTTCGTAGAGTATAAAAAACAATAAAATCTGAATTAAATCCTACTTGAATATTAATTTTTGATTTTGATTTAAATTTCTGAAAATTACCACCTACTGGAATTCTGCTCATTTTGTTATTTCACCGTGCAAAAACAGGCCCGAATTCATTAAATGATATATGCATTTTAGCATGAAAAATTCTATACATTTCATTATCCTAAGTATTGACATAAACAGTGAGAATGGTTTAAATAAGACCCTTGTTTTGGTCTTGAATATACATACTTTCTTTCCGTGTCCAAGATCCTCAACCTATATTGTGTCCCTCTAGTGATTTGCAGCCATAATAGTATTCTCATTCGCTTGCCACAGATCCTCCTCAGAACACCCTCCTTCCATAAGAGAGCAGTTCAGCAGGTGTGACATGTTCTGCATCTCCTCACATTTGGATGCCATGTCTTGGTCATCCTCTAGCATTCTACATCTGTCCAGGTTTACCTTGCATCTTTTTACACCCGTCCTTAGTCTATTCAGGGATTTCCAGGTTGCATATAGTAGTCGGTGACCCTTTGGAAGTACCTCTGTTGGTTCATGGAAGTTTTGTATTGAATACACAATCAATTGAATGGAGTTTTATGTTGATTCATTTGTATTGTTTTAAATTGAAATTGGACATATTTTTATTATATGAAATGCTGAAGAAGTGGTGATTGTGACCTATTTGCAAGTTACTTCCATAGTGCCTTTTTTATATTTGTTTCTCGAAATCTTTAAACAATTAGACGGTTAACAGATCTTCCAATTAAGCCAGGATATATCTCAAGTCATAGATCCGAATAAGAATTCATGTAAACCGGCTGAACTTGATGTAATCTGACATTTCAAATTATGATTTCCTCCCTTCAGAACCTCCCGTCTCTTCAGTGCCTCCTGTCCTTTTAGTACCTTCCATCCCATTAGTGCCTATCTAGAATCTGTAATAATTCCATCCCTTCAGGCGCTTTAGTACCTCTCTTCTCTTTCGTACCTCCAGGCCCTTTAGTATCTCCAATTCGTATTCCTATGTCTATAATTTTCAATAAATTCCTTTGAGAGATATTAAATATATAAAATATACCGCTGCTAGAGTTATCACGGGTGCTTCTAAATACTCTCACATCTCTCACCACTTAAAAAATCTTCACTGGCTCAAGTGCCCTGAAAGGATAGAGTACAAGATATGCCTAACAACATTCAAGGCAATACACGGTCTGGCCCCGCAATACCTATCCGAAATGTGCACTCCGCTCACCTCAAACAACAGACAGAAATCCCTACGTTCAGCTCAAAGCTCAGCAATCGGTAAACTAAACGAAGTTAACCGAGTGCACAAATCAAACTTTGGTGATCGTGCGTTCGCTGTTGCTGGTCCATCCTCATGGAATAAACTTCCATACCGACTCAGACAAATAAGACAATATATACACGTTTAAAAAACAACTCAAGACACACCTGTTTAATATTTCACACAATAACACCTCCTAAATTTGAATTTGAATATAATGTAATGAAACCAACTTAATAACACTGTAATTAACTGCTCCGTGACACTTCTCAACGTTTCATGGCATTAGATTCAATTAAATAGAATTTACTAAGTATTGTATACATCGTTTTTATGTTTATTTTTAATTTAATTTAAGATCAATAACCTAGATTTTAAGCTTTTACTAACATGAAAAACTAATAGCTACAAAGCGCCCTTGAGGTGAGTTTTCACGAAAACGGCGCTATATAAATTATCCAACCATATATAAAAAAGTTACATCAGTGTAGCTTTTGAAGAACAGAAATATCAAACAACAGAAGACCCGGAAGACCTGCAAAGAGATTGAAAGATAGTTGGACCTCTTACTCCCAGAATAGTCCACACACCATACTAGCGCATATCGTACATATAATCATGCAACTTTACAAACTTGATTACTTACAAACATTTTATTTTATAATTAGTTGCATACCCCGTAAGGGATATGGCGTGATGGCATGTATTTAGTTGCATGTAATACATAATGTACAACTGTCGATGGCGATATTATATGAATACGTAAAAATCCGTGAATATAATAAATGAAAATAAAAAAAACGTAGGTACCAAACTATAACTCAAAATAATTAAATGTATTCAAATATTTTGTTTCTTTAAACAAAATATGTATATCAGGATAGGACAGTGTGAAATTCAGTCATGTTTTCTTATTCAGAACAGGAAAACAGCTTGAAAGTATGTATGTACGAAGCTTAAATGTATCAAACTATGAGAGTCCTATTAGATATTGTGTATGTTGCCATACATATTGTATAAAACTTTTCATAAAAAATATCTGACAAAAAATATATAAGACTGATAACGAAGAAATGTAAACTAGAGGTTGGCCAAGAGAAAGTTGGCATGATCACCTTAATGGAATCATGAAAGATGAAAAAACAAGAACTAGGAATAATAAATGAAGGTCGTGTATGAGACGATGCAAAGGCATGAATGTAGTGAGAAATATATGTCAAGAGAGAGGAGTCTAATTTTCTTAGAATACTCGAGTGATTGCTGAGTAATGTAATTGTCTGGGATATGTGAAATCTTTATTAAGAACACTTAAAATTTAGGAGACAAACCTTGAACCGGATGTTTCTGTTACTACATACAGTTATAAATGAGATGAAGCGTTATCCAAAAGAACACGATTTGTTTTCTTAGGAACAATCAGCGAAGCGAAAACATCATTGAATTGAAAAATATTCGTGTGAAATCTTTCTGTTTTATTAAACATATTGAAGTAAAAAAAAACAGGTAAAAGATCCTGAGGTAGATCAAAACGCATATGTAAAAAGTGGTGATGCAGGATGTGCTCAGTAAAAAAGTGGTGATGCAGGATGTGCTCAGTAAAAAAGTGGTGATGCGGGATGTGTTCAGTAAAAAAGTGGTGATGCAGGATGTGCTCAGTAAAAAAGTGGTGATGCGGGATGTGCTCAGTAAAAAAGTGGTGAGGCAGGATGTGCTTATAAGAGAATTCCCAGAACAAAAATGGTGAAATAAAAATGGTGAAATTCTCAATGACAAGGTAGATATCCTTAAGCGCTGGACACAACGCTTTGATGAAAGGTTGAATAACGAAACCACCACAAGATAATCAGACATTAATATCCCCTTGGAACTAAATGAAGATAACCAACCGGGCCCATACTTGAAAGAAGTAAATAAAGCATTAAGTCTTCTCAAAAACAATAAGTATCCAGGTCATGATGGAATACCAGGTGAACTACTTAAATATGGTGAAGAGGCAATAGGTAGACTCATGCACATAATTGCTGGTAAGATATGGGACTCTGAATCAATACTAGAAGAATGGAATACTGGTATTATATGTCCAGTGCATAAAAAAGATGACACAATGGACTGTAGCAACTACAGAGGTATAACGCTTCTGAGTTCAGCCTATAAAGTATTTGCAGGGGCGACTAATGCCACATGCAGAATATATAATTGGGCAATACCAAAGTGGTTTCAGGCCAGGAAGATCGACAATTGACCAAATTTTTGCCCTTAGGCAAATACTGGAAAAAACGCTCGAGTACAAAATAGAGCCCCACCATTTATTTATAGATTTTAAGGCAGCATACGATAGTGTCAATAGAGTGACATTGTACGAGGCCATGATAGAAATGGGTATACCATTTAAACTAGTAAGACTAGTGAGAGCGACGTTGCACGGTTCGAATTGTAGAGTCAAAATACAAACCAGCACTTCGAACATATTTAATACCTATAATGGCCTGCGATATGGTGATGCATTGTCTTGCCTATTATTTAAAATAGTACTGGAGAAAGCCATCAAAGATACCAGAATTGAGACCACGGGTTCAATTTTCCGCAAATCAAGCCAGATACTTGCATATGCAGATGATGTTGACATAGTTGCAAGAACACCAAATGATGTAAAACAAGCATTTCTACACCTGGAAAATGCTTCTGCCTGAATGCGACTTCAAGTGAACTCCTTAGACGAAATATATGATTGCAGCTAAAATGTCCAACCATAAAAACGCCCAAGAAACTCTAATTGGTGCTGGTAATCATACTTTTGAAACTGTGGGGTCGTTTCAGTACCTAGGTTTAATAATAACCAGTAACAACGATGTTAGTGTCGAGATTAAAAGACGAATAGCTGTGGCAAATAAATGCTATTTCGGCATTCACCGACATCTCAAATCCCGATTGTTAACACGTAATACTTAACTGTTATTATATTAAACATTACAGCGACCAGTACTTGTGTCTGGTGCTGAATGCTGGGTGCTTAATAGGAAGGATGAAAAAGCGCTGTTGGTCTTTGAACGAAACGTGTTGAGAAAAATCTTTGGGCCTCTTTGTGAGAATGGAATATGGAGGATAAGGTACAACCATGAGCTGGAGAACCTTTAGAGTGATCCTAACATAGTTAAATACATAAAAATTCATCGACTTCAATGGTTAGAGCACGTTCAGCGAATGGAGTAAGGCCGAACCCCAAAGAAGATTCTCGACACACGACCGGAGTAGAGACAAGGTGTGGAGAGCCCCAAGCTGCGGTGGATGGACGGTGTACAGGAGGGTCTAAAGAGGATTGGCATGGCAAACTGGAAAGTGCGGGCGATGGACCGGTCAAAATGGCGAAAAATTCTGGAGGAGGCCAAGCCTCACAATGGGCTGTCGCGCCAATGATGATAATGATAATGTAGTTCGGTTAATTTTAAAACGAAAATTTTTTCAGTGCATCTGAGTGCCCATCTGTCCATTGCCTATCTGACAACATGACCTGTCCATTGCCATTTATGTTTGGCGACTTTATCTATGACATCGACAACTTTTATCTTGTGTCACATTTCCTCATTCTGTCTCTTAGACTTACGCCTAGTATTTGCCTTTCCATAGATCTATGAGTGCATTTGCAGTTAGCGTTATACATAGTTTCCAGATCATACGTAAGCACAGGCAAAATACATTTAATAAAAGGAAAGGATATTTTTTAAATTGGTTAGCTAATAAATTAGGACTAATAAATTCACGGTTGGAGTGTTATGAATGTCTTTGACAAAACCCATTAGTTTCGAACGTAAACAAGTATACCATAATTATGTATGTTGATAGTATTAATTTTCATAATAAACACCGACAATAAATCAATTCATGGTCATAAACCGTCAATAAAATTTATAGAAAAATGAAGTAACTTTCATAACGCCTTCAAATTTATTCATAAAATCATTGTTGAAGGTTGAGTGATGTTGGCTGTTTATATCGTTTTCATTTTGGCTACACTGCTCAAGTGTCATGGGGAGGTATACTTTTAAATTATTCATTTGTTACATTTTGCACGTATAATTTTACTGGCAATTTCTTCCAACCAACCAGAATCAATACAGTGTGAACTATGGCAATAAGGTTTTGACATTAAATCGAATATTTTTTTGATTGCATATACGCAAAAATTGAATTTTTTTCCCTTTTCCCGGGAGTCAAATAATATTTTTATTAACTTTTTAACATCTCAATAGAGACGAAGTTGGGATATTGTAGAAGAACCAGGAACTCGAAGCACCTACAGGGCTTACAACCTGTCATCGGCTGGTTTACGTGATCACTTTATGCGCTTGCGCAACGTTTATGTCACTTTTCATCTAGGTTGTATTTTTTTTTTTATTAATAAATAAATACTGTACACATCCAAAAATATAATATTTTAACACAATTTTTGCTTCCCGACACCCGCCCTATAAAGGGTCGTTATTAATTTTTAAGTTGTGTATCAGTTGATTAGGTATCTGACGTCTGATCCAAGGGTCCCTGGTTCGATTCCCAGTGGAGACACAGATTTTTTTTTCACAGATTCAATTGATGGTGGTGTGAAAAAAATATAAAGACATTGTATTACGCATCAAGAGAACGAAAAAAATGTTGTTAAATATTACATAAATTGAGGTCTATATAAAATGAGAACTGTGGCAGGACAAGGTTTCCTCGGGCCCACTAGTATTAATATACAAGTAGCATAATCAGGTTCTTATTTTTTGCAGAGTTTTCATGGCATAAAAAATGAAGCCAGTTCATATTACATGCCAAACCTACAAAGCTTCATATCGGCCCCCGAAAGCGACTGCAAATCGTGTGGAAACTGGCTCGATCCATTTGCAATGCAAAACTGCATGAGAAGTTGCCGTTCGGGAGATTCCGTGACGTTTCAACGTGGACCTCGAACTCCCTGCCAAGCCTGCTTCAGGCAACCCAACGTCCAAAGCTTCACCTCGTGCCTAGGGTCCTGCCACCCTGACGATCGCACCAGCATCCTGATCTCCCTGGACCAACTGTACCAGACTATGAAGCGCGAGATTGAAACAAACTCCTATAACAGGCTGCCAGACAAAACCCAGAAAATCAATCGGTACCCTCGAAACTGCGCTGAGAAATGTATGCAAGCGTACACAGAACACGAACGTTTTGCCTGCAATATTGAGTGCACCGAATACAACACAAACTTCAAAGTACTAAAACCTGCCTCCAGCTATGACCGAAACAAGAAGATTTCGAGCTACAGCAAAGCTAATATTGTAGACACCAGGCTGCCGGAAAACTTTGAAGAAACAGACGACGAGATCTCGAGATCAATTGACAGTGATGATTCGAGGGGGTTCGCCGGTTACAAGTCCGTCAAGCGAATGAATCCAGGCGTCCAAGTCGTCGACGGCGGGAAAATAAACTCGCCGGGAAAGAATCCGGTGGAGAGAGAACAGAGCCATCTCTTGGATGTCGTGACGAAAAAGAGCGCCGTGGAAACGTCGACAGTGATGGACAACGCAAGAGCTGAAAAGAATTCGGCGTTTTCGGACGGCGAACCTTCGTCGGAGACGTCGGAAGCAACGGCGGCTGTCGAAAAAGGAAAAGAAAATTACAAATAAAACTATCTTTTTCATTAGTTTCAATCTTGGGGATCGGTTGTCAGCAAAGCGATGCATCTTTTCCTCTACCACGCTCGGTTTTCAGAGCGACTCTCTTCAACACTGTGTAGGAGGTACACTTCATGTCCTCGCACACCTGTTTTCGATACTCCCAGCGTCCCCGCTCCCTACCAGTCGATCCCTTAACCCTCTAAAATTATGTAGGTACCTATAGGAAATCTTCGTGTCTCAACACAATCAATTGGCTCGATACCTATCAATTTATTTCCTATTTTAAACCAGCTGATAAACAAGGGAAAAAACATCTTTTTTAATAAGTTCATGAAGACCTTAAAAACAAATTCACTTCCACTTCGATCTGTTGAAACTACGACACTATCCATACCTGTCCATAACACATAATTTTTCAGATCATCGTTTAAAGTACAATCATCAAGATAAGTCCGGATATTGCGTCGTCTAACTCACTTTGTATCTTCAAGAAAAAAACTAAAGAAGGAATATTTATCCCTACACACCTAATCCCGATTTCCTCTCCATGTTCTTTTCCTATTTTTTTATGATTTTTTTTGTTTTTAATATTTATCTTAGTGTAATGAAAATTTTATTTGTTTTTTTTTCGCTTAAAATATTTTGTTGATATTCACATATATTTTTGTCATACTATGTAATCTGGTTGGTTGGAAGAAATTGCCTATTGGCGATAAGCCCGCCAGTGTGCATTATAATTGTTTATATTATTTATTTATTTATTTCTTAAAGACACCAACAGAACATTGAAATATACACACACACAAGTTAACACATGATACAAACACATAAGGTCTCCAATGCTTCAATGACAGGCGTCTGTCAAATACTACTAAATATTAATTTATATAAAAAAAACAATCATCGATAAACGTATTTGTATAAGATTTGCAGTAAGTATTTGCAGTAAGATAACACTGGTAACGGTGATAATAATAAGGAGAGAGATATTTATGTACAATAAGATAAATAAAATAAACCAGTTTAAAATCCCAGAATGAATTTTTGTTTAGCCTTTTCTGTAGTTTAAATATAATCTTCTACGATTCCAACTTTTCATTAATCCGACTCTTTACTAATTAATCTTTTAGTTTTCTATAATATTCTTTTGTTTGTTAATGATAAAACATCCATTCCCGTCTTTATTCCTTCCAGCAGTACTTGTATGATGGAATTAATTGTTTAAAAAACGGTTCTTCTGGCAGTATCTTAACTACTTCACCAAAATCTGTACGACTCCACGTGGCTCCGCCATTTTGTTTGACAAAATACGCAACTAAAGCACGCTCGCGGCCTCTTCGTTTTTGTCATAGATTGTCACCTCAGATATAAGAATTGTAGCTTGTCACCTCAGATATAAGAATTGTAGCTTTCATTATTTACAAAAAAAAAACATTTCTCTCAATAGATGGCGTTACAACAAAATAAATGAGGAATAATAAGATTGTTGTTCATAATTTCACCCATAGATGGCTGGAATAAAGGTTCCTTATTTTCAAGCGAAAAGAATTTCAGTATAACAATATATAGAACTTTCAAAATTGAATTGATAGGGATCTCATTTAAAAAAAAAGGCATAATTGGTGAACGTTGCACAAGCGCATAAAGTGATCACGTAAACCAGCCGATGACAGGTCGTAAGCCCTGTAGGTGCCTTGATTTCCCGGTTCTCCTACAAAAAATATTCCAACTTCGTCCCTATTGAGATAATTAAAAATCTGTTAAAAAATATCTTCGTTTTTTATTCGCAGCCATATTGGCCAGACTAATCATAGAGATATGATTTAATAATATTCTCACCTTGCAAAAAATATTCTTCTTATTATAGTAGTGAAATCATGTCCAATAAATACTACTTGATATAGATTTCAAGTCACTATTAATTGTAAAATAATGTAAGTACAATATCAATCAGTTTTCACTCAAATAAAATGTTTACAAATCGGGATATAAAACTACTAATTATTGTAACCAAAATCTATAATTAGATTTTAATCACTTGAAACAATAAATTAGCTAGTGTTAGACAAGAAATATTTAAATTAAGTATTCAACCTCAGAGACATCTTTGAGGAAAATCTGCAAGTTTTATACACCAACCTTGTTCCTGTTAATACTGCAGGGCTAATCATGAAGTTGATTACAGTAAAATTAAGATCAGCTTCAGACTTTAGCAATCTTTGAGGTTAAATTAGTTAAATAATACTTTAAATTTACACAACGATTCATGACCATTTCATACTAAACGTAGATATCAACAAATTTTCATGATTAAATGTAGAGAAAGATTAATATTGGATTATGATCCAGTACTGATTTATACATTTTTAAGATTGAGGCAAGCTAAGATCGTATTAAGAATGTGTCATGAGTAGCCCCCCTGTAAACTTTTGTACAGACTATAAGTTTCAATTACAATTATATAGATGTCTCTTATTATTTTAATACAATTTCTTTTATACTTAGACTAATAAAGCTGCAGTTGTCTCCGGATGCATTAGGGACAATTTTTGGTCCAATAAATATATGCTAGTTGAGAGTAAAGTCCGAATATGTAAAACCTGTACCAGACCCAAAATGAGCAAACAATATGGAGTTGAAGCAAGGGCAGGCACGGTGGGAACAAAACAGCTACTCAGAATAACAGAGATGAAAACGCCAAGACCTATCTTGGGCAGAACCCTCAGAGACAGAATACCCAACGAGGAGATCCGTAGAACCTGCAATGTGGAGGATATTGTAAGGTGGAGCAGGCAAAGCAGACGATACTGGAGAGATCATGTAGAGAGAATGAATCCAGAAAGGCTGCAAAATATTGTAATGCGCGAAATATCAGAGGGACGCCGACCACCGGGAAGACCATCAAAGAGATGGAGGGAGAGCTGGAATTCCTCGTCCAAGGACCTGTAGAAACTGATCATAGATCTACGAAAAGAGAAAGAAGAAGTAGGTACCTATATTCAAGTAGGTACCTATATTACAGACTCAAAAATTTGCAAAAAGGGAAAAAAATCACTACGTAAATGTCAAAATTGTACCCCTCTGGCAGTACTGAAAATAGTCATGTAAGAAGAAAACATGTGTCCTAGGTCTTAGTAGGACACAGATCTTTCAGAAGGACTCTTGATGTTTTATCATTAAATTTTGTGAAAAAAATTAAGAAGTCTTCTTCTTCGTTTAGTAGACTTGTCTTGGTCTGTCATTCAAGTATCCTTCCATCTCTTGGGTGGTTTTCCGGATAGACGGCGACCAGAAGGGATTTCATTGCTACTATATACGCAAGTCTATCACTGTCCATTCTGGCTACGTGGTCTCTCCAATGTCTTCTTCTGGATCTACTCCACCGAACGATGTCGTCTATTGCACATGTTTTTCTTATCTCAACATTTCTAACACGATCTCGGAGAGTTTTTCTAGTCATCGATCTTAGAACCTTCATTTCCGTTGTCCTTAACAGCCCTTTGGTTCGAACAGTTTTCGTACATGGTAGGTATGCATGACGCTTGACACTCTTTGCCTACCTTAATAAGTTAATGGGAAGCTCTTAAAAGAATCCAATAAAATAAATACGATATTTTTATAGTTGTTGATAAAAAACTCGTTAAATTATTGACTTTTCTGACGTATAAATCGATTTAATAAAAATTTATATTTTTATCTGTTTTATACAAGTGATATTTTGATGATATTTATCATGGTTGTCAAAACTATCGTGACATAAACATGGATAAAATTATTGTTTATTTATTTGCGGTTAAAAACAGTCACAATTACAAAATAATAATAAAAAACACTTTCTTGCACCCTGCGCAAGTGGCGAGTTTATTACCGTAGGGCAATTTCTTCCAACTAACCAGTGTTTCCAGCCCAGAGAAGCAATATTAGCGTGAGAAATGAATTTAAATAAATTTCTCCTCTGCTGGGAATCGAACCCAGGACGCCCGCAAAATAACCGAACGGCTTACCAACTGTACCACGGCGGTCGACTTTGCTTCTTAATCTTTTATAATATTTTTTTTTAAATACTTGAATGTAACATTTAGCGGTTCAGTCCTTCCATGATCAAAAATCTTCAAGTATCTAGGGTCAGTCATATCTGAGGATGGTTCTATCGAAGCGGATATAACACATAGAATAACATCAGGATGGGCAAAGTGGCAAACGTTGACCGGAGTTTTGTGCGACCCAAAAATACCTGTAAAAATCAAGGGAAAGGTCTATAAAACAGCCGTCAGACCAGCATTATTGTACGGCAGCGAAGTATGGCCAACTAAAAAGACTCACGAACAAAAGTTCCATACAACAGAGATGCGTATGTTACGATGGTCGGGAGGAGTCACACTAAAAGAAAAAGTCCGAAATGAGTACGTCAGGGGGAGCTTTAAGGTGGCACCTATATCTGAGAAGGTAACAGAGGCCAGACTTAGATGGTTTGGCCATATAATGAGAAGGGAGGATGAACACGTGGTTAAGAGGTGCCTTTCCATGGCTACTGATAGGAGGGTGAGGGGAAGGCCCCAAACCACCTGGCTGACGAATGTCCTAAGGGACAAGAAGAAGCTGGGTCTGAGAAAGGAGGATGCGCAGCAGAGAAACTATTGGCGCTGCATGGTTAGGAAAGCCGACCCCGTGTAACGGGACATGGCGAGGATAAAGTAGAAGAAGACTTGAATGTAACATTTAACATCTGTGTACCCAATATTATTATGTATGTATCCTCTATGTGTAAATACAGCTCCAGAACAGGTTTAGCCTAGTGGGGCGTTGCTTATTTAACCTAAATATATACAAATAATAATAATAATAATAATTTGTATAGCGCCGTTTAATGATTCAAGATCATTCCAAGGGCGCTGTTATTTAGATAGATATTATATTGCTCTACGAAACAAAACTGTTTTTAGTCCTTTAGAGAAAGTACTCTTACTATTTGCACTGCGGACATCTAGAGGCAATTTATTCCACTTTATAGGACCACTCACACCAAAGCATCGATCATAGTAAGCCGCTTTATTGGCTCTGTCCAACTCCTTTAGGGAGTTGGTACTCTGTGATCCAGAAGACCTAAGTGTGAGATAACTCCCAGAGAGATCTTTTCTCTGACACAGCTCTTGTATGTATTGTGGTGCTAGGTTATTTAAAGCATTAAACACCGTTAAGCAGATTTTGTAGTCAACTCGCTCTGGACACTTCAACCAATGCAATTCGTTAAGTAGTGGAGTTATGTGACATCGTTTTCCGCTCCTTAAATGAGCCTTGCCGCTGCATTAAACACCATCTGTAATCTATCGAGCTGATACTTTGGCAATCCATCATAGATGCCATTACAGTAATCTAGCCGAGACACAACGAAAGCATTTATACGTGTTTTTGTCTCATTTTTGGGCAGGCTTCGACGAATGTTTTTCAGTTGTCTTAGTTGGAAAAAGCATGAACTGACTGTTTTAGAGATTTGCAGGTCAAGAGACAACTTATTGTCTAAGTGTACACCCAAAAACTTGACACTTGCAGACGGCAAGAGTTTTTCTCCGTTGATGTTTGTGTGTGAAATGTTTGTGTATTAACAATAAAAACATCTTTTGGTCAAAGAAATTTTTCATTTATTGTTCCACGACTCTACAACAGTTTATCTTCCTCTCTTAAAGAAATAACATCACAAAGAATATTCAAAATAGATATTAAAAAATACATCAAAAATTATGGGAGGACAGAACTAACACAAATATATAAGTAATCAACAATGTAGCATATGCACTGTATAAAGGTAAGTATGTATACTAAGTAAAGTTAGCTCCTCCCACTAAGTGGGGGTAACTTAGATGTCCTTAGGGCTAGAGATGTGATCCAGAACCAGTTGTTTAGTGACCACTACGACCACTACACAGTGCAGTACCAGAAGCAGCCCTGGGTGAGTACCAACCATATAAATATGTCACAATGGCGACGAGGATGAACTTTATTTCCTATTGAAAATATTTGATTAATATTGTGCAATTTATCAAATGGTTTTTTAATTTGGTATATGTTCATAAAAAATTAAACAAATTGGATGACTTGTTTGCCAATGCATCCTCTGAATGTTTCATTTGTGAAACAGTATAGCATCAATTTTTTTATTTTACTTTACTAGATGTAAGAAAATGTAGGTACTTTTAAGAAAAAGTAAACAAGTTTACTTTAAGAATAAAAAAGTACAGTTTTCTTTAAACAAATTAAATAAATAATATTATTGCACAATGATTATGAAATGATTGTAAAATGATTATGAAATGATTTATTTTGTGAAAGTTATTCCAAAATATGACAAATGAGGTTAAAATAATAGTGATTTTCATATTTCTTAAAAGCTATAATAATTTTTCAAAGCATAATTTTACAATGAGTTGTTAAATGTTATGTGAAGTGATGTTATTCAAAACATGAGGCAAAATAATATTTTACACAGTTCAGTAATGGGGTTCACCACCCATTCTGAATATAGTGCCCTCTTTGGTAAGACAAGGCTGGTGTGTAGGGATGCACTCATGTGTCGTGCTTCCGCTTATAAGGCAATGCACACCTGTTGCTGATTACTCCACTTTGTGGGATATACCTTGATGAATGTAACAAAATGTTACTGTGATATGATATCTTGAAGGTCTTTAGACTGATATCCTTGGAAAATGTTATGTGATATGATATCTGGAGGGTCTATGGACTGTAATGTCTTGATGGTCTTTGAATATGATATCCTGAGTTTCTTTAGATTATGATATCTTCAAAGTCCTTGATTAAGATTTTGAGTCTATTGATTATGATATCCTGTGATAATAAAATGACATATGATGTCTTGTGATGATAAAATGACATAATATGATGTCTTGTGATAATAAAATGACACTATGATGTCCTGTGATAATAAATGACCGTGATAATAAATGACCGTGATAATAAATGACCGTGATATTATGAAGGTCATGAACTAGTGATAGATATCTTGATTGTCTTTGACTGATATCCTGATGGTCATTTATTGACCAAGAGATAAAGTCTTTGACTATGATATCACCCATGTGGTAAGTATGCCTTAATTAAATTATTTTTCCAGGTTGTTGAAAAAAAATCCACATAATGTCTTTGACATTGGAGAAATTTGAGTGTGAAGGTGACCCTAGCTCAGTAGGGTTGAGATGGGAACGATGGAAGAGAGCACTCTTTATATACCTTGAAGCTATGAGTATTGATAACAGTGAAAAAAAGAGAGCGACCTTATTGCATTTTGGAGGTCTGGAGCTACAAGAAATATTTTATAATATACCTGAAGTAAATATCCAATCACCTGACCATGTGAATATTTTTGATCTGGCTATTACAAGACTTGATGCTTATTTTGCACCTAAACAAAGCAAAGTATATGAACGCCATTTGTTTAGATTACTCAAACAAGAAACAAATGAAAAGTTTGAGAAATTTTTAGTCCGTTTACGACAACAAGCAGACAAATGTCAATTTCATGACAAAAATGAACATATTATTGACCAAATAACAGAAAAGTGTTCTTCTATTGAATTGAGGAAGAAAATTCTCCAAACTGGGGATGCTATGTCATTAGACAACATAATTTCAGAAGCCAATGCACTTGAAGCTGTAAGCCGACAGATGGATGAATTTGACAAAATGTGTACAACAAGTCAAAGTGTTAATAAAATAGACACAAGAACAAAGAAAATTTGGCCAATCAAGAATATACTATGTAGAAGATGTGGATATAGAAATCACACAAAAGATTGGCAATGCCCTGCCAAAGAAAAAAAATGTAATGACTGCGGCTTGATTGGTCACTTCAGAAAATGTTGTAAAACTGACTTGACAAAAAGAAAAAATGAAGATAAATATAAAAAGAATCCGAAGAAATTTCGGCGTGATTTAAATATTGATGCGAATAAAGTGGATGAAATACACTATGTTTTCCACACAGATGCTGATGATAATGAGTTTGAATGCAAAATTGGAGGGGTAAAAGTACAAATGTTAGTGGACTCAGGATGTAAACATAATTTAATCACAGACAAAACGTGGAAAATGATGAAAAATAGCCAAGTTGTGGTATACAATCAAATAAAGAATCCAAACAAAACATTCCTAGCTTATGGTAGCAATATACCATTAAAATTAGATGGATCTTTTGAGGCAAAATTCCAAATAGGAGAAAAATCCACAAAAAGTATATTTTATGTCGTCACTGATGGTACAAGGAATCTTTTGGGAAAGGCAACGGCTATGTCATTAGGAATACTCAAAATCGGGCTAGAAGTAAATCAAATAGATTCTATGGTATTTCCAAAATTTAGGAATGTATTGGTTGAAATTCCTATTAATAAGTCAATTCAACCAATTTCACAACCATATAGAAGAATTCCCATACCCCTGGAAAAAATGGTCGATGCCAAAATAGCAGAACTGATGAAAAGAGATATCATTGAAGAAGCTCGTGGTCCTTCAAAATGGATATCGCCAATTGTTCCCGTTCTAAAAGAAGATGGAGAGGTTCGTATTTGTGTGGATATGAGACGAGCCAATACAGCCATTATGCGTGAAAATCATCCACTCCCAACAATGGATAAATTATTGCCTAAGATGCGTAATGCAAAATATTTCAGTAAACTCGACATCAAAGATGCATTTCACCAGATTGAATTACATCCTAATTCAAGACACATCACAACATTTATTACAAGCAAGGGCCTATATAGGTATAAACGTCTGATGTTTGGAATAACATGTGCACCAGAAATTTTCCAAAAGACTTTGGAACGAATGTTATTAGGTTGTGAGGGAGTAATCAGTTTTATAGATGACATTTTAGTGTATGGTAATGATGGAAAAGAACATGATACAAGGCTGAAAGAAGTTATCAGAATTTTAGAAGAAAATAGAGTAGTTTTAAGGAATGATAAATGTATTATTAAAGTAAAAAAGGTACAATTTTTAGGACACGAATTAACAGAAAAGGGTGTGAGACCACTTGCAAAATATATATCAACAATTCAGGAATTTAGACCACCCAAAACAATAGCAGAACTACAGAGTTTCCTTGGCTTGGTCAACTTTGTGGGAAAATGGATCCCGAATTTGGCCACTTTAACTGAACCACTTAAAGAATTACTTCGAAAAAAAGAATCTGAAATACAAAAATCATGGAATATACAGCAACAAATAGCCTTTGCAACATTAAAATCGGCACTCACAAATATCCCTACCTTAGGATACTATGATGTAAAAGATCGAACTATTGTAGTTGCCGATGCAAGCCCAGTGGGACTAGGAGGAGTATTAATTCAAATAGACAAGAATGGACCTAGAATAATTGCATACGGAAATAAAACTCTTACCGACTGTGAACGACGATACTGTCAAACGGAAAAAGAAGCTTTAGCATTGGTTTGGGCTGTAGAACACTTTCATATTTTTCTTTATGGCAAGGAGTTTGAACTTGTAACAGATCATAAACCATTAGAAATAATATTTGGCCCAAAATCGAAACCATGTGCACGAATAGAAAGATGGATATTACGTCTTCAATCTTATAAATATAAAGTAGTATATCGACCTGGAAAAAATAACATAGCGGACTCTTTATCAAGACTTTGTATTGTACCAAAAATTTTACCAGAGGTACGTGAAAGCTATATTCACCAAATTATTGAGTATATCAGGCCAGTAGCTGTACCTATGAAAGAAATTGCAGATTGTTCCAAACAAGATCGAGATATATTGAAAGTTAAAGAAGGATTGTATAATAATATCTGGAAGGAAGAGGTAAAAGCCTACAAAATATTTCAAAGTGAATTATGCTTTTATGATGATATTTTGCTCAGAGGAACAAAAATAGTAATTCCACAAAAGCTACGGCATCAAGTTTTGAGTGCAGCCCATGAAGGCCACCCTGGTATTGAAGCTATGAAATCACGTCTAAGAACAAAAGTGTGGTGGCCAAGATACGATAAAGATGCTGAAAATTTTGTCAAATCATGCCAGGGGTGCACTCTGGTATCTGCACCGAATCCTCCGAATCCATTAAAACGTAGAGAGTTGCCAGAGGAGTCATGGGTAGATATTGCCATAGATTTAATGGGACCATTGCCAAGTAATGACTATATATTTGTAGTGGTGGACTATTTTAGTAGATATAAAGAAATCAAAATATGTCGTAGAATCACCACTACAGAAATTATTTCCCTTCTCAAAGAAATTTTTAGTAGGCTCGGATATCCTGTCACTATAACAGCTGATAATGGAAGACAATTTGCTAGTGAAGAAATTAAAGCATTCTGCAAAGAAAGAAATATAAAATTGTATAATACAATACCCTACTGGCCACAACAGAATGGAGAAGTGGAACGTCAAAATAAAGATATTTTAAAGCGTTTAAAGATTAGTCAAGTTGAAAAGAAGGATTGGAAAGAGTGCTTACTCGAATATCTCATAATGTATAATAGTACACCTCATTCGGTGACTGGGAAGACACCATCGGAACTATTTTTCAAAAGACAATTTCGAGATAAAATTCCTATGCTTGGTGACATTAGCCATGAACCACGAGACCTGGAGGTTAGAGACAGAGATAAAGAGGAAAAAGAGAGAGGAAAAACATACGCGGATAAAAAGAGGAAGGCGAAAGAAAACGAATTGAAACCAGGAGATAAGGTGTACATAAAGAATACAAATAAGAATAATAAATTGAGTTTAAATTTCGAACCAACAATCCATACAGTGGAAAGAAAAGAAGGGGGAGATATAGACATCCGGAATGACGAAACAGGACAGCATTATAGAAGAAACGTGATTCACTTAAAGAAGATACATGGGCAGTGGAAATCAATACAAGATGAAGAACAAGATAGGGATAAAGATTCAATTAGTGAAAATGAACTTGAATGATCACACTTAACCAAATAACGAATAAAGATATAAAGAAATAAGAAGTAGTTTTAAATAAAAATAAAATATAATAAGAAAGGGATGTAGCATATGCACTGTATAAAGGTAAGTATGTATACTAAGTAAAGTTAGCTCCTCCCACTAAGTGGGGGTAACTTAGATGTCCTTAGGGCTAGAGATGTGATCCAGAACCAGTTGTTTAGTGACCACTACGACCACTACACAGTGCAGTACCAGAAGCAGCCCTGGGTGAGTACCAATCATATAAATATGTCACAAACAATATGTAACTACTTAATTAATTCAAAATTAAAATTATTAACAACATTTGTAACTATGCCGTATTGTGTTTGCGATGCTCTTTGAGTAACACATAACACATATTTGATTTGATTTGGGAACCATGTGATTCATATTAATTACACCAACATAGTTAACTAGTCTCTTTCTATGGCTCTGAAATAAAAATCATAGCGTCAGAGATTGGATTTATGACAGATATTATGGCGGACATTGGGATCTGGTTGATCTATTTTGTGTGAGCCCATATGTTTGTTGAGGTTATGATTGTGAGTGCAGAAAGTTGAGATTGTGTAGATACATATTTAGTGTGGAACGGGAAAAACCACCTGGTTCATAAATTACATATACATGTCCGTAATAATTGTCAACTGCTAGCCCTAGAACAGGATTTCCTAGTTGGGCAGCAGTAATATACTTATTGTTGTCATTATAAATATGGTGTGATACAAGGTAAAATAAATAAAAATAAATAAATAAATAAAAATTAAAAATCCCCTTAGGTAAGTGAGGAGTAAAAATAAATTAACACAAACAGACCAAAATCACTATTGTAAGTCGGTGCCTCATAGCAACCCTGATGGAGAATGTGTGTAGCAGTTTTAACTAGCAGTGAATACATCAGAATTTGGAATTCTGCCTGATAGATTGACATTATAGAAGGCACTATAGAGAGTTTATGTAGCAGTTTTAAGTAGCAATGAATACATCATAGTAGGCACCACGTTGAAAGTATATAAAGAAGTTTTAACAAGCAGTGAATACATCATTATGTGGAAAACTGCCTGATAGATAGACATTATAGTAGGCACTATATGGAGAGTGTGTGTAGTAGTTTTAACTAGCAGTGGATACATCAGAATGTGGAATTCTGCCTGATAGATTGACATTATAGAGAGTTTATGTAGCAGTTTTAAGTAGCAATGAATACATCATAGAAGGCACCACGTTGAAAGTATATAAAGAAGTTTTAACTAGCAGTGAATACATCATAATGTGGAAAACTGCCTGATAGATAGACATTATAGTAGGCACTATATGGAGAGTGTGTGTAGTAGTTTTAACTAGCAGTGGATACATCAGAATGTGGAATTCTGCCTGATAGATTGACATTATAGAGAGTTTATGTAGCAGTTTTAAGTAGCAATGAATACATCATAGAAGGCACCACGTTGAAAGTATATAAAGAAGTTTTAACTAGCAGTCAATACATCATAATGTGGAAAACTGCCTGATAGATAGACATTATAGTAGGCACTATATGGAGAGTGTGTGTAGTAGTTTTAACTAGCAGTGGATACATCAGAATGTGGAATTCTGCCTGATAGATTGACATTATAGAGAGTTTATGTAGCAGTTTTAAGTAGCAATGAATACATCATAGAAGGCACCACGTTGAAAGTATATAAAGAAGTTTTAACTAGCAGTGAATACATCATAATGTGGAAAACTGCCTGATAGATAGACATTATAGTAGGCACTATATGGAGAGTGTGTGTAGTAGTTTTAACTAGCAGTGGATACATCAGAATGTGGAATTCTGCCTGATAGATTGACATTATAGAGAGTTTATGTAGCAGTTTTAAGTAGCAATGAATACATCATAGAAGGCACCACGTTGAAAGTATATAAAGAAGTTTTAACTAGCAGTCAATACATCATAATGTGGAAAACTGCCTGATAGATAGACATTATAGTAGGCACTATATGGAGAGTGTGTGTAGTAGTTTTAACTAGCAGTGGATACATCAGAATGTGGAATTCTGCCTGATAGATTGACATTATAGAGAGTTTATGTAGCAGTTTTAAGTAGCAATGAATACATCATAGAAGGCACCACGTTGAAAGTATATAAAGAAGTTTTAACTAGCAGTGAATACATCATAATGTGGAAAACTGCCTGATAGATAGACATTATAGTAAGCACTATATGGAGAGTGTTTGTAGCAGTTTTAACTAGCAGTGGATACATCAGAATGTGGAAAACTGCCTGATAGATTGACATTATAGAAGGCACTATAGAGAGTTTACGTAGCAGTTTTAAGTAGCAATGAATACATCATAGTAGGCACCACGTTGAAAGTATATAAAGAAGTTTTAACTAGCAGTGAATACATCATTATGTCGAAAACTGCCTGATAGATAGACATTATAGTAGGCACTATATTGAGAGTGTGTGTAGCAGTTTTAACTAGCAGTGAATACATCATAATGTGGAAAACTGCCTGATAGATTGACATTATAGAAGGCACTATAGAGAGTTTACGTAGCAGTTTTAAGTAGCAATGAATACATCATAGTAGGCACCACGTTGAAAGTATATAAAGAAGTTTTAACTAGCAGTGAATACATCATAATGTGGAAAACTGCCTGATAGATTGACATTATAGAAGGCACTATAGAGAGTTTACGTAGCAGTTTTAAGTAGCAATGAATACATCATAGTAGGCACCACGTTGAAAGTATATAAAGAAGTTTTAACTAGCAGTGAATACATCATAATGTGGAAAACTGCCTGATAGATTGACATTATAGAAGGCACTATAGAGAGTTTACGTAGCAGTTTTAAGTAGCAATGAATACATCATAGTAGGCACCACGTTGAAAGTATATAAAGAAGTTTTAACTAGCAGTGAATACATCATTATGTCGAAAACTGCCTGATAGATAGACATTATAGTAGGCACTATATTGAGAGTGTGTGTAGCAGTTTTAACTAGCAGTGGATACATCAGAATGTGGAATTCTGCCTGATAGATTGACATTATAGAAGGCACTATAGAGAGTTTATGTAGCAGTTTTAAGTAGCAATGAATACATCATAGTAGGCACCATGTTGAAAGTATATAAAGAAGTTTTAACTAGCAGTGAATACATCATAATGTGGAAAACTACCTGATAGATAGACATTATAGTAGGCACTATATGGAGAGTGTATGTATATAGCAGTTTTAACTAGCAGTGAATACATAAGAATGTGGAATTTTGCCTGATAGATTGACATTATAGAAGGCACTATAGAGAGTTTACGTAGCAGTTTTAAGTAGCAATTAATGCATCATAGAAGGGACCACATTGAAAGTATATAAAGCAGTTTTAACAAGCAGTGAATACATCATAATGTGGAAAACTGCCTGATAGATAGACATTATAGTAGGCACTATATGGAGAGTGTGTGTAGCAGGAGGAAGATCGCGAACCACTTCTACGCCGGTGATGCTATAGGACTCATTGGTCCTGTTCAACACCGGACGCAGCCGCACGTCGGACAACACAAATATCCCCTATCAAGCGAGTACAACCACTACCCCTTAGAGTCCGACCACATTCGTGGAGGCCCGTGAATCAAAGCAGGGGTTACCCTCCCAGCAGCTCCACGAACAACAGACTGCCACAGGGAGCCTTCGCCACGCCCATAGTACTTTCAGTTCTTCGATTTCCACACCAGGCGCAGCGTCAGCTCGACCTGTTTACGTCATATGTAGCAGTTTTAACTAGCAGTGAATACATCAGAATGTGGAATTTTGCCTGATAGATTGACATTATAGAAGGCACTATAGAGAGTTTACTTAGCAGTTTTAAGTAGCAATTAATGCATCATAGAAGGGACCACATTGAAAGTATATAAAGCAGTTTTAACAAGCAGTGAATACATCATAATGTGGAAAACTGCCTGATAGATAGACATTATAGTAGGCACTATATGGAGAGTGTGTGTAGCAGTTTTAACCAGTAGTGAATACATCTGAATGTGGAATTCTGCATGATAGATTGACATTATAGAAGGCACTATAGAAAGAGTTTATGTAGCAGTTTTAATTAGCAGTGAAATCATCAGTATGTAGGATAACACTTGAAAGATTGACATTTTAGAAATCGTAGACACTCACTGGCTCACCACTGCTCTAAGTAGCTCATACCGAGGAACACGTACTCACCGGCCGACGTTACCCGTGCGACTCCCGATTGACAAACCTTCATATCGCTACTTATGCACATGAGACAGCGTTACATATCTATTGTATAGATACTACAAACACAACAAAAATTTCTTTGATAAATGTCGGCCTTCATAGCTCAGTGGGTTGGGTATCTGCCTCCTGAGCGAATGGTCCAGGTTTAGATCCCGGTAAAGACACATTTAAACTTCCCCCAATAAACTCTCTAAACCATCATAAACCATCTTGAGATAGTACATGACTTCACATATCTGGGTTCCAACATATGTGACACCGGTGGTTGTGAAGCGGAAGTAAAAAGACGCATCGCCATGGCAAAGGGAGCACTGGGAAAGCTCACAAGAGTATGGAAGGACAGGACCATTACGAAAACTACGAAGGCTAGACTCATCAGGGCTATGATATTCCCGATGTTCCTTTATGGCGTGGAAACATGGACACTTAGGGAGTCAGAGCGAAAGAGGATCGATGCTTTCGAAATGTGGTGCTGGAGGCGTATGCTGCGCATCCCATGGACAGCCAGAAGAACCAATGTGTCAATTTTAGACGAGCTAAGGATTGAAGATCGTCTGTCGACGATATGTTACAGACGTATCCTTCAATTCTTTGGACACATTGCCAGAAGAAAACCAGACTGCCTCGAGAAGCTTGTTGTGATGGGCAGCGTGGAGGGACGGAGATCTCGTGGTCGCTCACCGACCAGATGGAGCGATTTGGTTAAGTCCACAATGGGGTCTTCGGTGACTGGTGCTCTGCGTTCAGCCCAAAACAGATTGGCATGGAGGCGGGCCATACGTGTGGCGACAGACTACAGCCGCTATCCTCAGTCATGAGGAAAAGGACGATTGATGAAAGACACATTTTTTTTGTTGTGCTTTCAGTCTGGATCTTTCAGATGATATGTAAATATCGTAAATCTCCATAATGTGGCAACTTGTTATTGGGTGCATGTTAAATTAATATTTGACATAGTACAGCTGTTACTTGCCCGAGAAGCAATTTTAAATAAATAAATTAATTTCTTTTTGTTTGTATTCGTTTTGATTTGAAGTAAGTATATCACAAGCATCTATGCTTTATTAAGGTAGCGAATAAATGAGGACGAACCTATATTTTGAGAATGTACTAACTTAGTTTTCAACCGAAGAAGTCAGTGTAGTTGTTAAAACCAGTAGTGACTCACCTGTAACAAAAGAAAAACAATATTGTTAATTCCTAATATTTTTTTTTTAAATCTTAACAGGTCAATAGAAGAAGAAAATCAAAGATGAAGAAATGTATTTTAAAAAAAATTGTCCGAAAGTACAATCTACTTTACGAAAAACTTTATATATCAATAGAGACGATGTTGGAATAAAGTTTTATAAGAGAACCGGGATGCGTATTTACCTTTCCGTGTTGATTAAGAGGCAAGTACTGCCTCGAATTAGGCACTAGTTTGTTGCGCTTATGCACTTCGTGTTGAATTCTAGGCACGTGTCCTCCAAATGCACACGGTTTAGCAACGCAAACTTTTCCTGCTAATGCGTGTTCAATTCAAGGCACGCGCCTTTCGATCGTACACATGTTTATACATTTTAGCATGCGTATTGATTGAGCGTTACAAAGTTGTGTTAGAGGCATTTTCTGTGTATGAATGTTTTTGTGTAAATATATAATATTAATCTACACAAATCTACATTATATTATAAAAATTCGTTAAGACAATTTTTTTTGTATGAGATTGATATTAATGAATTATTCATGAATATTAATCTCATACAAAATATATCTTCTACTTTTGTTTCAATCTTGAAGATTGGTTGGCAGCATTAAATTGATGCATCTCCTCCTCCACTCCGCTCGGTCTTCAGCGACTCTTTTCATCTCCGTGTAAGAGGTAGGTACACTGCATGCCGCGGCACACCTGTTCTAAATACTCCCGGCGGGGACGCCCTCTGCCAGTTGTACCCTCAACCATTCCCTCTAAGATGATATGTAGGAGATCCTCGTGTCGCAACACATGGCCTATCCAATTTGCACGCCTTTTCGATATGGTGTTTGACAGGTGCCTGGTTTCCTTAATTCTGCTGAGAACCTCATCATTTGTTATATGGTCCCTCCAAGATATGCCAAGCATTCGGCGATAGGTCCACATTTCGAAGGCCTCCAATCTTTTGCGTTCTCTTTCACCTATGCACCATGTCTCACAACCATATAACAAAATACTCCATACAAATGTCTTCACTAGATCCTTTCGGAGTTTAAGGTCCATGTTGTTGGACTCGAACATCTTGGATTTTTTGTTGAAGGCGAGTTTTGCCAGGTGAATGCGACTGTCCACCTCTCTACTTGAATGGCCATCCCATGTGATTCTACTCCCTAGATACACAAATTCTTTCACATTCTTGAGAGCAGCTCCAGACATCAGTAGATTCATTTGGCGTTCATCCCTGCCTACAGTTAGAACCTTATTTATTTATTTATTTATTTAAAGGACAACATACAGCATATAATAAATTATAAAACATAAAGATAATTTGATTAAGAATAAAGCCAATTACAGGTTGTCGCTGAAGTTATTGTAGTATATTAAGATATATTAGGAATGGTTACATATTATGGTGAGATATTGTGTGAATGATGTGTGAAATTGCATATATAAATGTGTCAGTATAATTAAGTGTTAAATTTGATTATGACGATGAAATTGTAAGTTTGATATATTTGTTTAAATGTGGGGGCGCTATGTAAGAATATGTCAATCTCTTGGAAATGCCTATTGTATGTATTAGGTACATATTCTGTAGATTGTTGCATGTTGAGCATAGTTGGTGTGTCTAGTGTCTACAGGTGTAGGTAGGGATGTTGAAAGATATATAATTTAAAAGAGCAGGAGAATCAATTTTATTATTAATAATATTGTGGAGAAGCATCATATCAGATAGAGTACGTCTGTTTTCGAGTGAATCAATGCCATGGTAAATCCTTGCCTCACGATACGAGTTTTATCCTTAGTTTTATCCTTATTTATTTTCATGTTGTACTTTTCGTTTAGGACTAACTCCATAGTTTCTAAGGTTTCTTTTAATTCTTCTTAACTATCCGTTATCAGAGCGATGTCGTCTGCAAATCTGATCATATCTACCTTTTGTTCATGGATTCTGATGCCTCTTCTATGTTCCATTACAAAAGATATAGGCCCAGTATTTCAGTCGGCCCTTAGGAGTTTAACTCAAGTTTAACAAAAATATTGCGTATTTCAGTACCTAATCTTCCCTTAAATACGTCACTAAACGACAAATATTTAACTCAACGTTTCTGGCGGATCGCGTGTTTTAATCTTGAGTTAAGTATTGTTTCTAGTCTTTTTCGCCAGGTGGCGTACTAATCGCCGCACGCTTTAATGTTTTATTTCATTTTATACTACAAATAACTATGCATAATAATTATAATCATGATTTATTTTTGTTGTTAAAATAAAAGACTTGATATAGAAGTGGTTCATGTATTTAATATTTATTTTATTTTTTACATAATTACGATGTATTGCCTGATGACAAACGAAATAAACTGTCAGCCATAATGAAACGTCAGGCACGCAACTTTATTTTTGCGATGTTTTTCATCCCACTTTTTAAATTGATCCATCCTGTTTCTATATATATAATGTGTATTCTTAAATTTTCTACATAAGACACTATTTTATCATTATCACTTAGTTCCATATCCATCTGTAAAATGTACATACATTTTGCATTGAACTACTACGTACGTAGTACATATTCAATGACATTTTTTCACTACAATGTTTGATTTTAATTAAAAAAAACATCGATCGGTATAAAAAATTGAAAAAGTAACATGCTGTGTAATGAAACAAATAAAATAATGTGTTGTTATAATAATAAAATAATATTTAGTCACAGCTTCGCGTCACGTATCATTTAAGGTTATTACAATTTGACAGATGCGTTATAGACAATAACCATAGAAAAACGTAAAATATATCTATAGTTGAAGATTACGTAACTGACGTTTCATTTTGCACTGAAATACGCGAATGAAATTTAATCTTCCCTGAATTTTTAACTTGGATTACTAAAGCCAACGATTTAAGGGCCAACTGATATCTCGGGCCATAGAGCATCGAATTATCCTTGTCTCCTTCGTTATTTACAATCTTTACAATTGTCCAAAAGTACCTACCAATTTTAAGTTCCATATTACCTTAAGACATCTGTAAAGCCAATGCGGCCATACCAAGGCAATAAATTCGATCTTTTGCGACCGAATGTTTCCGCCGAGGCATCTCGGCATCATAAAGGTGCAATCTGCGGAGAAATGCTATTAAATATAAATAAAACTCCCCACTGTATCCTCTTGTTTTAGTGAGGAGTTAAAAACATTAATTTAATTTTTATTTGAATTTCTGCGTTAGCCACAATACTCTCATTCTTGCGAAATAAAAAAAATAAACCATTTCACATTAGGCTGAAGTCATAAATGTCATTATTTGGCCGTAAACATGTCAATGTATGGACACGCTGATTTATTTTCAAATTATAATTTGTCAATATAAACTAAAATATCCCAACTTTATAACGACTGTTGGAGCTAGGGAGTAATGTGTTGATCTAGTTACAATTTAAAACATGAAGATTTATTTGTTGTTGTCATATTTTACGATAGGCTTGTCTCAGGTCATTTTTTTTTTAATTTTCTCATTATTTTAAATGGTATTATTTATTTATTTATTTACAAAATATACGGCATAAGCCATTTACTTGTTACAATATACACTTACCATAATAATTAATTATACACACAAAGATGAAATATAGAAACAAATAAAAATATAGACATTGATGAAATATAAAAACATAAAATATAGATTCAGATAAAATATAAATATATAGATTTAGATAAAATATAAATATATAGATTTAGATAAAATATAAATATATAGATTTAGATAAAATATAAATATATAGATTTAGATAAAATATAAATATATAGATTTAGATAAAATATAAATATATAGATTTAGATAAAATATAAATATATAGATTTAGATAAAATATAAATATATAGATTTAGATAAAATATAAATATATAGATTTAGATAAAATATAAATATATAGATTTAGATAAAATAAAAATATATAGATTTAGATAAAATATAAATATATAGATTTAGATAAAATATAAATATATAGATTTAGATAAAATATAAATATATAGATTTAGGTAAAAACACAGATTAAGATAAAAATAGACAAAAAATAATCAGAGAATTAGAAGAAAAAAAAAATGACGATACAAAAAATAATGATAATAGGGAAAAAATCAAACGTGACAATAGACCTACTGCAGCTATATAAATTGACAGCTATATCGATATAAAAGATACATAATTTTTTTTAATACTTTTAACATACGGAGTACAATAATGACTAGGACCTAGGACACTGCCTTATTAACCGTCACCTCTACAAGATACATGTAAGGGATTGCCCTTCGCGTGCTCATGTAGAGGAAGTCGAGACCAGTGGCGACTGGTCGATGGTATTTTTGATCATTTTTGGTAGTGCAATTTTTTCTTGAATTAATAATAAATTAATAGGCATTAAAATCATTAATACAATATAGGATATTTAAACAAATGTATTAAAGTAACAGTATTTGTTTTCAAATATTTTTTTAATTCAAAATAAAAACCGCGCCCGATATTGACTATTGGTAAAAATCAAGTTCAAACAAGGATAATTATGTATACATTTGAATTAGTGCTCTTTTATAAGCAATAATGTTATTTTACAATATTGTTTTACTGATTTATCAACAGATGTCGTGAAGACAAATGTATGGGAGTATTATTCATACAATTTTCGTCTCAATCAAGTATTAATATATACTAAGTAATTAGGTCTATAGTTGTGTGTCAATATGTGACACTCGTATTTTAGGCGCGGAATCGGCTGTGTGTCATGTATACGTGATACTCATCTCTTTCAATACGAATGGCTTATGAATTAGAGAGCGAGATAGATGTATACATACTAATTACATCTAAGATATGATAAACTCAGTGCAGCGCACGAGCCTGCACGAGTCTGCCTTATGAGTTCAGTACAAGTATCGCTATTTCATCTGCCAGGGGACTATCTCTTTCTCTTCATACATACGCTGTATTGAAAATAAATCAATTTTGGTGCGATATGTATATTGCACGCCATACATTACATAATGATAATATTTGTATTGCGGTAGATTTCATTATATGATGTCGATTGCGAGGGTATATTATATAATAATCAATTGGTTTTGAAAAATAACTAATAAATTAAAGCGTAATGATATATTAAAAACATATTTTAATATTAATTTTTAGAATATACCATTTAAAAATTGGTAGTGCAATTGATCCAACGCACTTCATATAGAGTCGCCGCTGGTCGAGACCCTGGACCATATGTTTTTTGAATGCTCAATCCACACTGAACATGATTTTTTGTACTATTCACTTAATATTCCGCTACCATTCAATGTGTCACATCTTCTGTCATTAAATTCCCACATAACCGAATTTCTTAATGGAATCAATCTTTAATATAACAACATTAATTCTCAAAATAATTTTACAACATTTTTATACTGGCAGAAATCATCCTAATGATTTGGTGGAATGCCACAGATTATAAGCTAATTGTCGGGTGAAAAACGCTCTGGACTGTTATAGTATTTGTTGACTTCTTTTTCATCTGTGGAATGATGACTTCTATTTGTTTCTGTGGTATCTATTATATCAGTTGACATTATTTATGATGACAATATTCATTCACAAAGAACTTAATTTATAAAAATATCATTCAAAATTTTCTAATAAATGGTCAGAGATCATTATTTACTCCACTGCCCAATTGATATATTTCGATGAAAATATAACCTAAAAAGAGACATGTATGACATTTGTAGAAGCATATTTCCTTTAAATCCTTTCCATGCCATTGTCCCCTCACCGATGTATGAGAATTGTCACTTGTCAAAATAATTTTGGGTGACAATAAGTGTCAAGAAAGAAATTAACCAGTACAAGTTTGAAGACCACTGCGTGTGGATGTGTGCACAGAAAAAATAATCAGTGAACCAGGAGTATAGAAGCATCGGTGAGATCGTTTAAAAATACAGTCCACTACCTACCATCTTTTATACCCATCACCTGATGTTTTCTACAACATTTGACATTTAAAACGCCCGATACAGCGTTCATATTGAAACGCCGCTCGAGAGCGTTCAGTGAAATTCGTGGAATAAGGATTATTGTTCCGTGGTGAAATTGGTGTGAAAAACGCCATTATCTGCAACTTCAGGTAAATTCGACGCCCGACGTCGAGCGTTGAATCTGAACACAGTCCAAAGGGCGCTGAACAGGACAACCTAGTGCGATCAGATCTACATAGATGGCAAGCTTGGATTGGAAATGTCGTCAGATCGGGAGAAGAAAGAGCCAAAAAAACGCATCCTGCAAATTTTCTTTGCATGCAAAATAACTCTGGGAAGGCCAAGGCAGAGGTTGATGGACAATGCTACCCGAGATCTGAATGTGTTGAATGCTTGTGACGACTGCGAGTCCGCTGTTGCTGACACGAAGGTTTGAAATCCATTGTTTAGTAGGCTAAAGCTCTGCCGGAGTTGTACGGCCATCGGAATTATGAAGCAAGTAAGAATTATACCATAATTGGTTCGGTAAGGTCGGTTTTACGAAAGCAATTATTGTGTACGAAAGCAATTATTGTAAAAGCAATATTGTTGCATTATTTACTATAGTACATATGGGAATTGTAATTTTTTTAATACAATTTATATTAAATAAATGGCTGCCGTTGTAGCAGGGAACAAACGAATAAGACTGCCGTTGTAGCGGGTTGCTTGCGAACTATTATATGGAGAAACCAACACATGTTGAAAGAAAGCAAAATGAAGATATATAAGACCTGCGTAAGGCCAATAATGACATACGGCATTGAAACCAGAGCCGACACCACGAGAACAAAGAGTCTCTTGCGAACCACCGAGATGAAAACTCTCCGCCCCATCGCGGGTTTAACCATCCAAGACAGAGTACGAAACTCCGATATTCGGAGGATCTGCGATGCCTAGGATGTCGTGCGATAGGGTAGAAACAGAAGACGTCACTGGAGAGATCACGTCGAAAGAGCGGATTCAGTGAGAGTGGTGAAAATAGCGGCAGACGAGATACCGTCAACCAGCAGACCCGCCAGACGACCGCCAAAGAGATGGAAGGACAGCTGAACATCCGCGTCCCATAAGTGAATCCGAGAATAAACAGTACCCAGTACTAGAACAAGCAGAAGAAGAAGACAAATAAATGGTATTACATTGAACTGGTAGATAAAACAGTTCAAAATGGTTTTGGCACAAATATATACCCTGTAGAGGTGGGGGTGAGAGGCCTGTCCTTGAGACATAAAAGGGCCCCTTAATCCCGCATATATGGTCGCAAGCTCGTATGGCTCGCCTATTCTGACTGGTGCTTTGGTCGTCTGTGCTCATGGGCGTGGATTCATGAATCCAGTGAAACGATGATTGCCTTTCTTCTTTGTATCTGATTTACTTGTAGGTGTCTAGCCTATGTTTGGGGAATGATTGAGGGACAGTGTTTAACAACGTCTGGTCTGCAGTGGGATCATGCACAATGTACAAGATAATATATACTCATTATTATACTTATTTTTTTCCAGATAATAATAAACCCGATACTACCATTGGCTTCCCCTAGAAACCTACCACCTTCACACCATCCACTGGATTTTCTATTATCGAAAGGTCGTCGTGAAGGAGAACCCCGTCTGTACCAATGGCCAACACTATTTTATAATCCGTTCAAGTATCCCAACAGACAGCAGCTAGTGGCCTTGGACTATAACAGATGCGCCTTCATCACCAAGCACGGAGTTGTGCCAATGGACGACCAGATAAGGTACATAATTATAGATTTAAGGCTAAGCACAAGATGGAGAGCTATCAGAGCGTACGTTCTGCCAGTACCAGTGCATGGAATGGAAGGTTGGACTGCCAAAATCTAAACAATGAAAAATATGAGGCATTCGAGATTTGGTTGTACAGAAGACTGGTGCGTATGTCATGGATCTATAGAGTCCCCAACGAAATAGTTTTTTAAATATGATGTCGCATAGTCACAAAGCTTTTGGTCGCATATTCTGTGGTGTATTCAAAATTAGGCACAATTGATCTTTAATTACATTTATTTAAATACAATTCAATAGTTTATAAATAAGTTTATTTAATAACTGTGATATATTGATGTTGCGCCTTGTATCAGACAATAGGTATAGCGTGTTAACGATTACATACGAATAAATATTCGGTAATCTTCGGAGTTTGATATAAGGCAAGGTGGGTGGTTTGTGGGAGTCATTCTTGTTCTACTATAGGGTCTCACGTAGTGGTTAAAAATCGAAACTAATTATTGTGCTTCACTCATATATATATTTGCCGTAATTACAAAAAACTGTTTTGAGTGTTAAACGCGTGTTATTTATTATATCAGAGTACAAAAACTACCAGATATCACAATATCTATATATCCCAAATAATGCACACGTATGTATATTAAAAGAGTAAAAGAGAAAAGGAAGTTACTATGTATTATGTTTTGTTGACTTTTTAGTTTCTTTTCTTTCTTTTTTTGTACTTGCATTTTTACAGTTTAAATAAATAAATAAATATTTATCTATATAATAATGCGAGCACTGACAGCATGTATATTGTATGGGCACCAATCCCGGACTGACTTCAGACCATTCGTTTTGCGAAGAGATACTGTCTCTTCGGGGATATACATACAAATATACCTATGTATGTCTATGTGTATACAGTAAAGCCGAATACCACATGCCCTTCTACATCTCGTAGTGGAAGGAAAGATATTATTATACTAGTTGCATGTAACACATGAGATCCAACTGTCGATAGCGATTGTATGTATAGTTGAAGAATATGTACCAAACTATAATCCCATACATACAAATTATTTAATATTTTAAGATATTTGATTTTCTATACAACACATGTACCTACATATGTATGTATGTCAAGATAGGATAGTATGGAGGTCAGTCCTTTGATCCTACCCAGAATGTGAAAACAGAATGATGGTATGTATGTATGTTTGGAGATTCGTATCAAACAATTATGTCTTCTTAGATATCGTGTATAGACGAAAGTCATACAAATTGTATGAAGCGATGTCGTCACTAAATTCAATTTTTATAAAAATTGTTAAAAAAAAATTGAGATGTGCTAATACAATGTTAATATTTTTTATAGAAAATTAAATGATCTAGTTGGGGTGTTTCGGCTTTTTTTGATATTTTTAAAAAAAATGGAAATATAAGCAGTTAAACTCATAAATTTATCATGAAAAAAATATTTTTCTTAATAAAAAATGTTTGAGAAACCCTGGATTTTTTTTAAAAAATCTAATTTGAGATTTTGTATTTGTCTATGTTTACACCAAATTTCAGCGTTCTAGCTTTTATGATTTCTGAGATATATGGAAAAATAAACCAAAATTTCAAAAGTTGATAACCCCTGACTGAAACAAAAATTCCCACTTCTGAGTATAAAAGTTTTGTAAGCCTATAACTGTTTATATATTCTGAAATTTTGGGCTCTGTAAATTGAGCGGATCAAAAGTTATAAGGGGGGGACGGACACACACACACACAGACACAAACACACACACACACACACACACACACACACACACACACACACACACACACACACACACACACACACACACACACACACACACACACACACACACAGACACACAGACACACGAAATGTTCTACTCCGAATTCTGAGTAAATCCGTGTACGGAACATATATGCTGCGAAGCCTCTAAGTTGGTGTTTTTTGACTTCAAAGTTGGAAAAGCCGTGAAAAAAGTAGACCTCTCCATACAATTCTCGCGTATTCTGGCTTGATATATTGTCGATATGTTAAGAGAACAAAGTTCTCCTGAACAAATCGACAGTTGGATTAACTAGTTGCATGTAACACATGAGATCCAACTGTCGATAGTGATAGTATGTATAGTTGAAGAATAAGTACCAAACTATAATCCCATGAACACAAATTATTTAATATTTTAAGATATTTGATTTTCTATACAACACTTGTACCTATATATGTATGTCAAGATAGGATAGTATGGAGGTCAGTCCTTTGATCCTACGCAGAATATGAAAACAGCATGATGGTATGTATGTATGTTTGGAGATTAGTATCAAATAATTAGGTTTTCTTAGATATTGTGTGTAGGCGATTGACATACAAATTGTATGAAGAAATGTCGACACTAAATTCAATTTTTATAAAAATTGTTAAAAAAAGTTTGAGATGTGCTAATACATCCTGTATATTTTTTATAGAAAATTAAATTATCTAGTTGGGGTGTTTCAGCTTTTTTCGATATTTTTAAAATATTTGGAAATATAGGCAGTTAAACTCATAAATTTATCATAAAAAAAATATTTTTCTTAATAAAAAATGTTTGAGAAACCCTGGAATTTTTTTGAAAAAATTAATTTGAGATTTTGTATTTTTCTATGTTTATACCAATTTTCAGCGTTCTAGCTTTTATGGTTTCTGAGATATATGGAAAAATAAAGTAAAAATTCATAAGTTGATAACCCCTGACTGAAACAAAAATTCAAAATTCTGAGTATAAAAGTTTTGTAGGCCTGTAACTTTTTATATATTCTGAAATTTTGGGCTCTGTAAATTGAGCGGATCAAAAGTTATAAGGGGGGGACGGACACACACACACACAGACACACACACACAGACACACACACACACACACACACAGACACACAGACACACGAAATGTTCTACTCCGAATTCTGAGTAAATCCGTGTATGGAACATATATGCTGCGAAGCCTCTAAGTTGGTGTTTTTTGACTTCAAAGTTGGAAAAGCCGTGAAAAAAGTAGATCTCTGCATACAATTCTCGCGTATCCTGGCTTGAAACATTGTCGATATGTTAAGAGAACAAAGTTCTCCTGAACAAATTGACAGTTGGAAAATGTTGTATATCACATATCAGGTGATACAAAATATTTATTCGTGTTTCATACATTAGAAGGTAATTTAGTGTGCAATTTTGCGTACATCCGTATGCCCAGGGTAAACAAAGGCCTTAATTGACTTCTTCGATACCATAATACTTGTTTAACTAATCCGATTCATCTTTATGTAGGTATTTATAGAAAAAAATTAAATAAAACTGACATAAAATCCAGAATCCTGTTTAATAATCAAGAAGTCTGCAGTCAAGCGGTCTTACTTATTAGATTTACATGCATGCACAACTAGATAATCACGACTAAAATAGTTAAGATCGGTATTAAAAATCTTACTTATAAACGTATACTAAGATGTGACTAACTAGTTCACCGAATTGTTTACGAACACCCTCATTTATTACCTTCATATAGCCGCACTGGCTTCACAGATGTCAAAAAATAGATAAATTAATGTAATCTTTGGATAACTGACATCGAAAAATGAAAACAAACACCGCGTTGTGCCGTGTTGAGTCAATTTAAACACGATTGCGATGAAGAATAACAAGGAAAAACTTTATAAGGATTATATTTTTCTGTCAATCTCAAATATGCGTCGGACCATATGTGAAAGATCCGCCATTTTGAAATATTTGGTTTGACGCGTTAGTCAGTCCTTAAACAACCTCTCGATCTGTCCTAATTTGACGTCTACTAAATAAATGTGTAAGATAGTCACGGTTTATAAGTAAACATTTTCGTTAATCACGCTCTATTACCAGATACTATAGATAGTTTACGTTTATAAGTAAGACGGAAAATGTTTATTTTCCTTAGTATGTCAGTGTTGTAATAACCCTGCCCCCCTAGACAACATGCCATTTAAGCTAAGCATTATCTCGCTAAGCGATAGTAAATTAATGTATGGAACTGGTGGCTGTGACGTCACGTGACAGCCACCAATTCCATACATGTACTATCGCTTAGCGAGATAACGCTTAGCTTAAATGACATGTTGTCTAGGGGGGGCAGATCAGATCGCTGAACATATCCATGGAATTGCACTTTTCCATGTCGAGATTCCAAAAAGAACTCTTCAACGATATCCGAGGAAATTTCTTTGAAACCTTTGAATATGCGGACCTTGTAGCCACGAAGAGAAACGTATAATTGATTTTTATATATAAAATACAACAGATATTAAAAAAAACACAATAACAGGGTACAGAAAAAGATACATAATAAACGAGTGGGCTGTGGCCAACGCTATACTCCTCATTACCGATTCACTACACAAAGCGTTAAAATTTTGTTTGGAAAATTTTCAACATTTATTTGTAATGAGTTGGTTCAATATTTTTTTATTTAAATATTTTATGATGAAAACTTATAATTCTTCAATGCCATATTATGCCAAGTGATGTGCCTTTTTACTAATTTGATTGATTTCTGAGCTTCGGTTCACTTTCAAATATTTGACAGTTAAAAAAATTGAGAAGCACTTTTCAGATATCCTTCAAAATTTAATGGGGTCTAAGCTAGTATTAGATATACTACTGGACAGATGAAATCATAGAGAAGAAATTAACGGATATCTATAGAAAACTAATCAGCTCTAGGTCTATGTACTATACACATAATATGATGTTAATATGAAGTCAATCGGACTTATAGTTTGGGCTGTTGAGAGGACACAAAAAGTATAATCCGTACGTCGCGGTAGTGCGCCATACGCCGTACACCGTACGCCATATATACAAACTGTGAGTTTCGTCGTGAGTTTCGCATGACACTCTCTACATGATACCCGTTACTATCTACATGATACCCGTTGAGAAATTGATGTAAAAATACGATTAAAAATTGTGAAATTATGACTTTCCACTATTCCATAGTGTAGAGAGCAAAAAGAATAAATGCAAAAAAACAAATAAAATATATATTACACTAAGATTAAAACAATTTAAACAAAAAAAAAAATGAAAAATCTCCATAGCAAAAAAAGGATAGGGAAAGGACAAGGAGAGTAAATCGGGATCAGGTGTTCAGGGATAAATATGACTTCTTTAGTTATTTTTGAAAATAAAAAGTGTTAGACGACGCAATATCCGGACTAAGGCTATTCCATAATCTTGCTGATTGTACTTCGAACGAAGAGCTGAGAAATTCTGTATTATGGACAGTGATGGATGACAGTTTGAGTAAAATCAGTAGATCTGGCCTCAGAGTCACAGCATTTAACCTCTGCATGGGTATTTTTTTGAGCACATTCTTTGGCAATTGATGAATGGGCTGTCTTTTTGGAGATGCCTACACCTCTACCACTCCCCCCTTTTCTGTCGTGGTCTGATCCTTCAATACATTCTTACAGGTACCGCACTCTGAATAGTAACCGATGAAATCAGGATCATATTTGCACAGGTTTTCGCAGTTCATCACGTAGGTTAGCGGGAATGGCATCATCTCGTCATAATAATCAGGTTCAGCCTTGAAAACAATATGTCAAGAGGGTGACTGCTGCCAACGTACCTATTTTTTCAATTTGAATTTGCATAATTACTACAAAATGAATCATTTTGAAAAAATAACCTAGTTAGTTTGGATATTAATAAAGAAAAATATACCTTAACTTTTTAATAATGTTCTGTATATATTCTTGTAGGAAAATAATAAGCATACCCCGATTTTTGACATTTTTCTTAAATTTCTAAAAACTATTAGGTATAGAGCATTATATTTTTTTATAAATTAAAGAATAAAAAATATCTGGAAAAATACCATGTACCATTGCATAAATGCATCAGGTTAAGTTAATAAACCAAAAATAAAAATATTTCGCAATGGTACTGAATGGAAAATATATGTTTTTAGGTTTATTTACTAAACTTGAAGCATTAATGCAACGTCACATCATATTTTTCTAGATATTTTTTTTTCTTTTATTTAAAAATAATGAATATGTCCTTTTTAAACAAGTACATATACATCTTCCTACGTTCCTTAAAATAAGCAAATAAATGATTGTGCTATAGGTGAACGAAATCGGTCGAGGCAGGATTCGAACTCGCGACCACTGGATTACTAGCCCAGCGCGCTAACCGCTCTGCCATCGACCCATCTATCATATTTTTGTCTTCTTTAATTTAAAAAAAAATATGTTGAACTACGCCTTATATTTTATTTAATATATTAGATAAACGTTGAAAATCGGGGTATGCCATTATTTTTCTACAAGAATTTATACAGAACATTATCAAAAAGTAAAGATATATTTTTCTTTATTAATACTATCTAAATTATTTTTTTCAAAACGATTTGATAAGAAATAATGATGGTTTATCAAATTGAAAAATAGGAACGTTGGCAGCAGTCCCCCCCTTAATATAAAATGATTTTATTTATATTTAAAAACACTTCTCCACAGATAGGAGACCTTGATAATGACTTGTTAATTTTGGTGACGGATAATTCGTGGTGAAACTTCATTATATTAGGTATAAAAGTAAACACAAATTTAGTCAAGTTTCACTATTTAATTTAAAATTGGCACTGACCGGTATCGATCTGTTGAAGACCATCGCCAGAGTGCAGAGTGCATCGTCATCGTTAGAGCAGATTCTTCGTAAATTGTTTTTTCTATTTTTCGTGAAACAAGTATAGTATGTCCTTGTAATAAAATTTTATTATTGAGTTTTTCGATTAATCTATAATTTCTAAATTACGGCTTAACGATTTTGGAATAATGCCAGTGGCTGAAATAATGCCAATGTATTTTAATGGGGGTACTGCTGCCAACGTACCTATTTTTCAATTTGATATACCATCATTATTCCTAATAAAATAATTTAGATAGTTTGGGTATTAATAAAGAAAAATATTACTTTACTTTTTGATAATGTTCTTTATAAATTCTTGTAGAAAAATAATGGCATACCCCGATTTTCAACGCTTATCTTATATTTTAAATAAAATATAAGGCATAGTTCAACATATTTTTTTTATTAATTATAGAAGACAAAAATATCTAGAAAAATATAATGTGACGTTGCATTAATGCTTCAGGTTTATTAACATAACCTGATGCATCAATGCAACGTTACATCGTATTTTTCCAAATATTTTGATCTTCTTTAATTTATAAAAAAAATATAATGCTCTATACCTTATAATTTTTTAGAAATTTAAGAAAAATGTCGAAAATCGGGGTATGCTTTTATTTTCCTACAAGAATATATACAGAACATAATTAAAAAGTTAAGGTATATTTTTCTATACTAATATCCAAACTAACTAGACTTCCGGTTTCCGGTTCTAATGTGCATGTGCATCTGATTTTTTTCCGCAAATTAATCAAGCTTTATACTTAATCAAACATCACTAAATGGACGCCAACGCTAAGTTCATTGAGATGAAGAAGGATTTTACATCAGGCATGGAAAATTTCGAAGCCAAATTGCTAAATTCGACCAGCCCCCAGAAGTCGTCAATTGCACGGGACTTTGAGGTATTTAAAAAGGAAGTATTTGCGAGGCTGGATCGTTTTTCCGCAGAAATCTCTGGCCTGTATGATGCAGTGGATGAACTGGAAGCTAGATCTAGGCGAAAAATGATTCTTATACATGGAGTTAAAGAGGTTGCCGGCGAAGACACTAAACTGACAGCGCACAATTTTATCACACAAAAGGTACGTCTTTCAAACTTACCAATTGGATCAATTTCTTTCTGCTTTCGCCTGGGAGCAATGAGAACAAACAAACCACGTCCTATTCTTGTCAAATTAAGCACCACTGATATTAAAAACACAATATTCAGCAATAAAAAGACGCTGAAAGGAACAAACACTATTATCACAGAATCGTTGACCAAAGAACGTCAGAAGGTATTCATTGAAGCCCGTATTCGAGTCACTTCATCGAACGCCTGGACTAAGAATGGTAAAATTGTCATTAAACAACCAGATGGTTCATTGAAAACGATCACTAAACTGCAAGAATTAGATGACATCACAACTCCGAAGGAACTGCCACAATCACAAGCGAAACGAAGTCTTCGGTCCAGAAATACTAAATTATAGTTATATATTAGTAACATAATTCAGCTACACAGTTTAACGTTTTTCACTACATTTCTTAATTTAATATACTTGTTGTATTTAATTTACTACACCATCAAAGATACTCAATGGCACAGCAATACCCATATCCAAAACAGTGAAAAATCTAGGAGTTCTCTTCAATCAACATCTTTCCTGGACTGAACAAGTCAGTGAAGTCAGCAGAAAACTTTTCTATAGTATTCATTCTATCAAAAAACTTCAAAAATTTCTTCCAACCAACATCAAAATAAAGCTCGCACAAACTCTCCTTCTCCCCATTCTCGATTATGCAGATATTTGCTATTTGGATCTTACTCAGGAACATCTAAACAAATTAGATCGCTTACAAAACGTCTGCATACGTTTCATATATAATCTTCGCAAATACGATCACATATCATTTTTTCGCAAGGAACTCAAATGGCTTCCTATCCGTCTGCGCCGAGATCAACACACTCTTTGTCTTCTGTTTAACATTTTGAACAACCCTAATGCTCCATCATATCTTACCGAAAGATTTCAACCTCTGGCCTCTCATGGACTCCCGCTTCGATCTAGAGAAGAGAGAACCCTCGCCATCCCATCACATGCCACGGCTTTCTATTCATCATCATTTACTGTCCATGCTGCCCGGTTATGGAACAACTTGGCCCTTGACATTAGAACTGCACCAACGTTAGGTACCTTCAAAACTAGATTAAAACGCGCGCTCATACTTTCCATTTCTTAACCTACATACTTCCCATTTATTTCCCTATTCTTGTAGTTAGTCATATCTCCTCTCCTTTTTTTCCCTTCCCTCCCATAGTGTTGTAACAGGTCTTATCTATGATTTGTTTAATTTTCATTGATGTACATATTTATATTTTTCTTACTTTATTGTGTTTGAATGTAATATGTTTATGGTTTTGTATATATTTTCTTTTTTGTACATGTACCATTTTGTCTCATAACTGTCACAGATGGTTGTCTGGAAGAAATTGCCATTAGGCAATAAGTCCGCCATTTGTACTAGCTATTAAGTAATGTACAATAATGTGTTTAAATAAATAAATAAATAAATAAATAAATAAACTAGGTGATTTTTTTCAAAATGATTCGTTTTGTAGTAATGATGCAAATTCAAATTGAAAAAATAGGTACGTTGGCAGCAGTCACCCTCTTAATCTCTTTACCTATCGTTATATGTGTATTTTTTCATTTTTCATCAAATGATTTTATAGTATTATCATTATTATTATTCATATAATGAAAAATATACCTGAAAATTATACCTGAATAACAGACCTATGTGTAATGAAAAATATACCTGAATCAATGTCAAAGTATGAAAAATTTGCATGAGAGCGATTTTTATCAAATACATGTTTAAGTATTATTTTCAAAGACTTACTTAGTCGAAAAAAAAATGTATATTGGTTATTTGGAGTTGTTGAATATTTTGTTTATATAATATGAAAAACGAAGGGGCTGTGGTCAGAACTTAACTCTTACTTACATAATTTTTCTTTTTAATTATCCAACTGACGGTTTGTTCAGTTATTTTAAATCCACGTAGGAGTGAATTTTCTATAGCGTGTACAAATAAATTTTATATACAGACACGTTATATGAAAACAAAACGCTTTACAAAAAATGATACAGTTTAAGGAATTCTTACAACATTACAAAGAAAGTGCAAGGCATGACGGAATGCATTGGTGAGAAAGAGATGAAACGACAATAAATATTCAGACACACCCTGCAGACGTATTTTCTCTTTAACTCCCGTATAATCACATTATATTTCCCTTTGGTTTACGTGCGGGCGTCCTGGGTTCGATTCCCAGTAGAGGGATATCGCGATCCACTTCCACACCGGCGACGCTATAGAGCCCATTGGCCCTGTTCACTACCGGACGCAGCCGCAACATCGGACAAACAGAAAATATCCACCATCCATCGGGTTCAACCACTGCCCCCGAGAATCCAACTTCACACGTCAGGGCCTCCGATTGGTCTCAAAATCGGCCGCTATGTACACTCCGTTTCAAGTCGGAGGGGCTTGTACCCCGACCCCTCGGTCCTCGTGTTGGCATCCGAAGGATCTGCGGGCTAGCGCCGGGGGCATCCGACGCAATCATCACCTGTCAGATTTGACGTCTAGTTGTCAACACAGGATGTCTGACCCGACGTCTGCGCCGGCGGTGTGACCGAACCACACAACAACATTCGCCACAGTTTGACGAGTAACTGCCGAGCGAGACTGAAGACGTTCGTCCTGCTCTTCTCTAAGTACAGAATTGACGAGGGCACAACAGCGTCGGCCGCCCACCCCCGCCTTTACTGCCTAGGCCCTTAGAACCTCAACCTAGGCCCTGCAGGGGAGTTGCCCTGGGAGGGGAGCTCCCAGTAGAGGAGTAATTTATTTAAATTCAATATTGCTTCTCTGTGCTAGAAACACTGGTTAGTTGGAAGGAATTGCCATACGCCAATAAACTAGCCACTTGTGCAAAAAAATAATTTCGAATTTTTGTTCCAGTTATTTGAAATTAAATTCAAAAAACAATTGAAAATTTTTAGTTAGAAATTTGAAAATTTATAGTAAAGAACAATATATTAAACTATTATTAGTAAGTAATAAATGAATCGATATAAGAGCGATGGGACAGACAAATTGGAGGAGACTTTCTGTCGAGGAGACTTTCTGTTCAGGGCGGGATGGAGGCAGTTTCTTGAGGAGGCCAAGGCTCACACCGGGCTGTAGCGCCATTGCTGATGATGATAACATCAGAACTACCTGAGCTGAAGTATTTTCAAAACCCTATTTTATGTATCGAAAATACTAGAAAAGCAGGCTTTAATAGATTTTACTACCTTTCATCGGCTGGTCACAATATCTCCGATATTTTAAACAGTCCCTGTGACGATAAGGCAGTTGAAGTTCAATAATATTTTTACACACATTTAGCAAACATTTGATTTATATGTGTGTACTTTTTTAATAAAACATATTTGTTTGAATATACCTGAAACGGTTGCAGTCAAAATTCATAATACTCGTATCTTAATGGTTTATTATTATTAAGATAATTTCTTTATTAATTAAACTAAGTATTGTACCCGGCATTGTTAGTCTAAGAGATAGCAATTAATTTTTATGGCTGGTTTTTTGATATTTCCTCCTTTATAACATAGGTATGAAATAGGTAAGTCTGGCACCTGGGAGTGGTTGCTTTAACCAGTGCGCATCCCCTTTCTATGGAAGAAAATTACAGATTTTAGTATAATTTGTATCTTTGTAAGTCCTATTGATACTCTTACACCATCCATCTGATTAAAACAAAACATGGCGATTTTTTCAGCGCACACCCGGGAAGATTTCTGAAAAAACGGCCGGATTTTATCGGTACAAATAAAATACGAGTAAATTTTATTGAAATAATATTAAAATCTCAATTTTTACTTAAAGATGATGCGCACTGGTAAACGCAACCACTACCAGGGGCCTTATTCCCGTTCATGTTTAATATTTTGCGATAAGTTCCGTATCTCTGCTTATCCCGTAAGGGATATGGCGTGATGGTATGTATATATTATCATCTTACCGCAATATTATGTAAGTGTGGAGCCACTGCTGGATGTAGGCCTCTTTCATCTGTCTCCATTTTCCTCTATTCTGTACCGCTTCAATCTTTTCCTTTCCGGCGATCTCAACGATTTCGTCGGCCCATCTCTTCTGTGGCCGACCGACACCCCATTTGTATCCCCATGGCCTCCACTTTAAGACTTTGGGAGTCCATCTTGAATTTTGCTGTCTGGCCACGTGTCCTGCCCATTGCCATTTCAATGTTGCGATCCGATCCATGATATCGGCGATTTTTGTTCGGCGTCTGATTTCTGCATTTGTTATTCTATCCTTCAGACTTATGCCCAACATTTGCCGCTCCATAGATCGTTGCGCACATTTTAATTTGTGGACAGTATTTATGGTCAGGGACATTATTGTTTCCAAAGCATATGTCATCACAGGCAAGATGCATGATTTTTCTTTTTAAATTAATGGGGATATCCTTATTTCTCATTATATGACTAAGTTTCCCGAAGGCTGCCCAACCAAGTCCAATTCTTCTGGGTACTTTTGCCACCTGGTTTTCTTTTCCCATTCTTAACTTATGTCCGAGGTAGATGTATTCTTCAACAGTTTCAATTATTTTGTCATCAATTTTTATATTTCTGTTGGACGGACTCATGATTTTGATTTTGCTGTGGAAATTCTGTCGCTATTGTACAATATTCTCTCGAATCCAAACCTGGCACAGTACCTAACTTAAAAACAAATTGATTTATTAATCCAATCATGAACTTCCACTCCGATCTGCTGAACGCACGACACTATCCATTCCTGTGCATAAAGGGCCCCATACACGGTACGATTCGTAGTTTCGATCGATCTAAAGGAAATCGTGACGATCGATCGCATCAAAAATGATGCCCATACACAAAGCGATGGGTCGTTACGATCAATCATTTACTTATTTGAACCAGAAGAATAAAAACGTTTCATAATGGTGAGAAACCCAAATAATTCAGTACGTGCCCTATTTTAAAAATGGAAAACCAACTTCTTTTCATTACCTACATATGTGGCGGTAATTTTATTCGGCTATAGAAATAAGATCTAGAAAAGTGTGGGTTAAGAAATGGCTATTAAGGCAAAATCAATCATCATCAAAAGTCTCAATCCTGTGGATTGGTTTGCAGAAGAAGTCTACATCTCGCTTTCCACTTCTCTCTATCCTCTGCAGCCCTCTTCAGCTCAACATATGTGGCGCAGTTCATGTCCTCGCACACCTGGGCCAAATACTCCTGTCGGGGGCGCCCCCTGTAGTTTGTCCCCTCAACCATTCCCTCCATTAGGTCATGTAGGAGACCCTCGTGGCGCAAGATGTGACCAATCCAGAGAGCACGTCTCTCGGCGATGGTTTTGAGTAGGTGCCTGCCTTCTTCAACTCTGTTGAGAATCTCGGCATTCGTAATGTGGTCCCTCCAGGAAATTCCCAGTATTCTTCTGTAACTCCACATCTCGAAAGCCTCTAGTCTATTTCTGTCTCTTTCGGTAAGACACCATGTCACAGCTATACAACAGTATGCTTCACACATATGTTTTTGTAAGTCTCTTACGGAGCTTCAAGTCTAGGTTGTTTGACTCAAGGATCTTCGACTTCTTGTTGAAAGCCAGCCTTGCCTGGTGTATTCGGCTGTCAACTTCTTTGCATGTTCTCCCATCCCAAGAGATCCTACTTCCGAGGTACACGAACTCTTTTGTGTTTTTCAAAGTTTCTCCGAACATTACCACATTAATTTGATGTTCCTCACGGCCATACAGTCATCACTTTAGTCTTATTTTTGTTAATTTTCGAAATCAATATTCGCATGTAAATATTTGAATGGAATTAAGGTTTCTTCCAAAAGATTGGGACAACTATATGAGAATCAAAAAATGACAGCCGCGTTTAGGTAGTCAGACTGAGACAAAAATCGTGACGATCGATCGCAAATAGCCGTACACTGTCGATTTATCGTTACGATTTGCATGATTGCATGGGTTTTTGTCGCGATCTCCGATATCGTCATCGACCAAGTAAATCGTTAACGATATTGACATACACTGTCGATTCGTCGTTTCAATCGATCCGATGGATGGTTTTGATTCCGCCTGTTGACGGGACTTGTTCCCCAGGTTTGTTCATAAAATCCAAAAAATAAACATCGTAACACATGTTACGTATTGTGATTTTTAATAATTATTATAAATTTAAAATATTATGCGCGGCTAACTATAATGGCTTAGAGCAACTTAGACTAATATCCAGAGTATGTGTGGTGAATCGGTGATTCCTGTTTGTTTGTGGTATGACATAGATAAAGAAAATAAAAAAGGATGTTTATAATAATGGATTTATTTAACAGATATGGCAATTAATGGTATTCCTTTTGGTTAATTATTACACACAGAAATACAATAAAAATAAAAGGTATTGGCTTTGGTATGGGTTGAATTATTAAGTGCACTCACATGTATGTAGGTACCTCTTGGCTGATTCTTCTGCGATTCCATATTTCTGCGGTCAGAAGTCAGTGACGATTGCAGAAGGTAGAGTCTCTGGACCTGCCCTCTATGAAATCTAGCCCTCGCAGATAACCGTGAGCGTCTCCGTTAATTTCGGCACAAGTCTTTTAACTAAACTGCTGTTATTTAATTGAATGCTTTTAACTAAGCTTTAATAATAACAACTTAGTTTGCTTCTAATAAGTAAATGATTGATTTGTATGTCGCGAGCAAAACTCCAATGCTCTTTATTGAATCGGACCCTGAACCTAACTGCCGGTCTACTTGCCTCTTCTCGGACGCTACCCTATATCCGACTAGGTAGGTATGTGACCCTTATTTTTTTGTCCTATGCAAGTAGATTCACGGGGCTACACATATTTCATAGTGTACGAATTTTATTTCATAACACACAATGACAAAATTATATGAACAGACAGACGAATCACACTGGCGAATATATAATATGATAAATTAATGTATCTATAATATAAGGTTTAAAAATGTGACCTAGGCTTGAATTTGATATCAGTTGCCCATATAAGTTCTTTTGATCAAGACGCCATGTTTCTAAAGATCATTTTGATTTTCGAATTGACACTTTTTTGTTTGGGGCTGCAGTACTTTGATCAAGATATACAAGTATGCATCATTTATTTATGTATATATTTTAAATATTCAATCTGACTACGAATTGTATTTTTTTTTCTGTTAGGCCACGGCTTTGAATAGTGCTTCCACTATTTTCTAGTATCATCGTTTTCGGGTGTCTTTTAAGAGCCGGGTAGTCGAAAATACAAAAAGGCAACACAATTTTTTTTTAAATGAATATATCCTTGTTAAACAAGTACCTACCTACATATACATCTTTCTACATTACCTAAATTAAGAATAAATGCTTGTGCTGTAGGTGAAAGAAACCTATCGAGGCAGGATTCGAACTCGCGAGCAATGGAATACTAACCCAGCGCGCTTACCGCTCTGCCATCGACCCATCCAAATGGGTTGATGGATTGATCCATCATATAATGATAATTATAGAACTTCATAAGACAATTATATCCATGATACGGGTAAACATGGATGGTTTTGATTCCGCCGGTTTACCAGACTTGCCCCCGCAGGCCCTAAAAATCTTAAGGGCAACAGCAAAACTAGAATCAATAAATGCTTTTAAGGGGGCTACTGCTGCCAACGTACCTATTTTTTCAAATTGATATTGCATCTTTACTACAAAACGAATCATTTTGAAAAAAATAGCTTAGTTAGCTTGGATATCAATAAAGAAAAATATACCTTAACTTTTTAACTATGTACTGTATATATTCTTGCAGAAAAATAATAAGCATACCCCGATTTTTGACATTTATCTTAAATTTCTAAAAAAACTATAAGGTATAGAGCAATATATATTTGTTTCAAATTAAAAAAGAACAAAAAATATGTTGTGACGTTGCATTAATACATCAGGTTAAGTAAATAAACCAAAGAAACTTTTATTTCGCAATGGCGCTGAATGAAAAATAAATGTTTTTTAGGTTTCTTTACTAAACCTGAAACATTAATGTAACGTCACAACATATTTTTCGAAATATTTTTGTCTTCTTTAATTTAAAAAAAATATATATTATGGTTTATTAAAAATATAAGATATACGTTGAAAATCGGGGTATGCCATCATTTTTATACAATAATTTATACAGAACATTATCAAAAATTCAACGTAAATATTTCTTTATTAATACCCAAACTACCTAAATTTTTTTCAAAACGATTTGATAAGAAATAATGATGGTAGGTATATCAAATTGAAATACAATTATGACTTTGAAACTGTTGAAGACTTCAAATACCTGGGTTTCACAATCAACAAAGATAATGGGTTTCACAATCAACAAGATGGGTCGATGGCAGAGCGGTTAGCGCGCTGGGCTAGTAATCCAGTGGTCGCGAGTTCGAATCCTGCCTCGACCGATTTCGTTCACCTATAGCACAAGCATTTATTTGCTTATTTAAGGGAACGTAGGAATATGTATACGTACTTGTTTAACAAGGACATATTCATTTAAAAAAAAATGAGGACACAACAGAAATAAAAATACAGAATAACAACAGGTAACGGAGCATTCTTCTCTCTTCTACCGGTGTTCAAATCAAGAAGTGTCCATAGGCCAAGGCTCGATATGGGCTGTAGCGCCATCGAAGAAGAAGAATACCCAAACTATCTAAATTATTTTTTTTCAAAAAAATTTGATTATAAATAATGATGATATATCATATTGAAAAATAGGTAGGTACGTTGGCAGCAGTCCCCCCCTTAAGACGTTAAACCTTTCATTTATTCAGTCAGCTTGATTACTACTCTCCCGTTTGGTGGTCATATTATGCCGTGCACTCTGCAACTACATACTATCGAAACAGTTCAGCACAAATTCTTAAGGTTTTTGAATTATTTACTGAAAATTCCTGCTCATGATTTAAATTATGATTCTCTACTAGCCAATCTGTCCGCAACTTCATAACCTCTCCGATAGAAAGATTATGACCCGAATGCAGAGTCCTAGGTACCTAAATACTAACTCTTAACCTCACTGGAGTATTTAGTATTAATAGGTTTTTTTAATTCAAACAAATTATTTGGTCTACATATATATTTTTTCCTGAATCCAGGACGACCGCTTCAGCTTATTAGGCCCTTATCAACTGGTAAACATGGAAACTCTGCTTTTTCTTATATACTAAAATTCGGTACATTTTGCAATTATGAATTGTTCAAAACAGTTGTATTATAGTTTATGTTGGGAATTACGTCGACGCAGGTGTTTTTAAGTAATGTAAAAACCTACAGTACCTACAGCTGTTTAAAAATAATATGAAGATCAAATCATTTGTTTGATTTAAAATACCCATTATTATGGAATTCTACATATTCAACACCGTCAGTATTGACAAAATTAAAAAATCGTATTTAGTATTCTTAAGTTAGCAATTGCATTGCAGAGACATCACTTACCTACTAAATACTAAGCCAAAGTTAAGGTCGATGGCGTAGAATTTCACATTATTGTGTATGAAGAAAAGAGATAGATAGTTTTCTATGGGCTTAGAAAGCTATCTATCTCTTTTCTAACGTTTGACGTTTAAAATGTTTTTTTGCTATAACAACACGAACATATGTAACCAACTTCACACTTCACACTGACAGCTCGATATCACGATTTTTTTGAAATTCTACCGAATTTTCGGCATCTCGTATGGATCGCTGAATACTCTGTTTGGTATTTGATTTGACAAAATTACCAAATACATATTCAACGAAGCCGATAAAATCATCATCCACCGAAAGTATCTCGTATTTTAGTATTAAACCACTCGTAAGGTCCCTCGCTATCAACCTTACTTTTTGACATTTTGCAAATGTTAGTTTACGTCGACGCGCATGCTCAGTATTTAGATATGTCTCTGCAATGCAATTCTCGTTGAAAAACGTCGTAGCATCCTCCAGTTAGGAAGCCACGTGATCTCCTTACTTAAGTGAGCGACTGTGCAATGAATTTAGAATTTAGGTAGGACTCTGCATTCGGACCTACCTATATCTGATCTGATGCTCCTCTATAAGATAATCAATAGCTACTTTAGCTCCTCTTACCTCGTTAGTCGATACCTACATTACCATATTCCAACAAGGAATACCCACTTACGTATAAAATTCCTATGTAAGATGTCCAACACTAATTATATCTGATCTCATGCTCCTCTATAAGATAATCAATAGCTACTTTAGCTCCTCTTACCTCGTTAGTCAGATACCTACATTACCATATTCCAACAAGGAATACCCACCAACGTATAACATTCCTATGTAAGATGTCCAACACTAATTATATCTGATCTCATGCTCCTCTATAAGATAATCAATAGCTACTTTAGCTCCACTTACCTCGTTAGTCAGATACCTACATTACCATATTCCAACAAGGAATACCCACCAACGTATAATATTCCTATGTAAGATGTCCAACACTAATTATATCTGATCTCATGCTCCTCTATAAGATAATCAATAGCTACTTTAGCTCCTCTTACCTCGTTAGTCGATACCTACATTACCATATTCCAACAAGGAATACCCGCCATACTACAACATTCCTATGTAAGATGTCCAACACTAATTATATCTGATCTCATGCTCCTCTATAAGATAATCAATAGCTACTTTAGCTCCTCTTACCTCGTTAGTCGATACCTACATTACCATATTCCTACAAGGAATACCCGCCATACTACAACATTCCTATGTAAGATGTCCAACACTAATTATATCTGATCTCATGCTCCTCTATAAGATAATCAATAGCTACTTTAGCTCCTCTTACCTCGTTAGTAGATACCTACATTACCATATTCCTACAAGGAATACCCGCCATACTACAACATTCCTATGTAAGATGTCCAACACTAATTATATCTGATCTCATGCTCCTCTATAAGATAATCAATAGCTACTTTAGCTCCTCTTACCTCGTTAGTCAGATACCTACATTACCATATTCCAACAAGGAATACCCACCAACGTATAACATTCCTATGTAAGATGTCCAACACTAATTATATCTGATCTCATGCTCCTCTATAAGATAATCAATAGCTACTTTAGCTCCACTTACCTCGTTAGTCAGATACCTACATTAACATATTCCAACAAGGAATACCCACCAACGTATAATATTCCTATGTAAAATGTCCAACACTAATTATATCTGATCTCATGCTCCTCTATAAGATAATCAAAAGCTACTTTAGCTCCTCTTACCTCGTTAGTCAGATACCTACATTACCATATTCTAACAAGGAATACCCACTTACGTATAATATTCCTATGTAAGATGTCCAACACTAATTATATCTGATCTCATGCTCCTCTATAAGATAATCAATAGCTACTTTAGCTCCACTTACCTCGTTAGTCAGATACCTACATTAACATATTCCAACAAGGAATACCCACTTACGTATAATATTCCCATGTAAGATGTCCAACACTAATTATATCTGATCTCATGCTCCTCTATAAGATAATCAATAGCTACTTTAGCTCCACTTACCTCGTTAGTCAGATACCTACATTACCATATTCCAACAAGGAATACCCACTTACGTATAATATTCCTATGTAAGATGTCCAACACTAATTATATCTGATCTCATGCTCCTCTATAAGATAATCAATAGCTACTTTAGCTCCACTTACCTCGTTAGTCAGATACCTACATTAACATATTCCAACAAGGAATACCCACCAACGTATAATATTCCTATGTAAAATGTCCAACACTAATTATATCTGATCTCATGCTCCTCTATAAGATAATCAATAGCTACTTTAGCTCCACTTACCCCGTTAGTCAGATACCTACATTACCATATTCCAACAAGGAATACCCACTTACGTATAATATTCCTATGTAAGATGTCCAACACTAATTATATCTGATCTCATGCTCCTCTATAAGATAATCAATAGCTACTTTAGCTCCACTTACCTCGTTAGTCAGATACCTACATTAACACATTCCAACAAGGAATACCCACCAACGTATAATATTCCTATGTAAAATGTCCAACACTAATTATATCTGATCTCATGCTCCTCTATAAGATAATCAAAAGCTACTTTAGCTCCTCTTACCTCGTTAGTCAGATACCTACATTACCATATTCCAACAAGGAATACCCACTTACGTATAATATTCCTATGTAAGATGTCCAACACTAATTATATCTGATCTCATGCTCCTCTATAAGATAATCAATAGCTACTTTAGCTCCTCTTACCTCGTTAGTCAGATACCTACATTACCATATTCCAACAAGGAATACCCACCAACGTATAATATTCCTATGTAAGATGTCCAACACTAATTATTTTCGTAACTCACCAATTAATAAAATTCATCGGTTGAGCAATGATTATGGTTTTCTATGTATTTTTCAAAGCTATTTAAAATTTATAAACTTTATAGGAATAATGCAGGGTCGTTATTCATTTTAAAGCGGTGTAATATTTGAAATCATGGTTATGTGAACAAATCTATTGTCATCGTATTATTACACATCTAGAGAACGAAATAAGAAAGTAAATTATATAAAATAAAATTAAATTGTCGGCATTCTTAGCTCAGTTGGTTAGGTACATATCTGACTGCTAATCCAAAGGTCCCGGGTTCGATTCTCGGTGGAGTCACAGTTTTTAATTGTCTGGATCTGTGAGACGATTAATATCGTAAGTCTCCAGAATGTGACAACTTGTTTTTGTGTGCGTGTTAAATTAATATTTGACATAGTAACTATTAGTTGCCCGAAAAGCAATAAAAAATGAGGTACAATATATACAATACGGTCTATATAGAAGGTGCTCGATGGCAGAACAACGTCTGCCAGGACTCACTAGTTTATAATATAATATATAAAACAATTTATTTGTCGCGTTTTTATATGTTTTAGTTGACTCCATTAAGAATTCCCAATGAACAAGATCCAAACGAACTCGACCAAGAAAATGATGTAAAAACCCCAGTTCAGATTAGAGTTTATAAAGGAAATAAAAACAGATACTGGGAAGAAGACTTAGAATCTGTTTGCAGGAGGTTCAACGAAAAAAAATACAGGAATAATGACGAAGCAATGAGTAAAAATAACAAAAAAATAAGACAGTTTAGGAAATATGGACTACACAACAACGGCGATTCAAATTATAACTTAAGAAAGATGAGATCTTATCCAATTCGTGGAAGTCTACCATACAGAAATCATGGTAATTACGATTCGTCCGCTAAAGCTGTAAAAGACGGAAGGAGTCCAATATTACCGATATACATCAATTATCACTCATGTCCCGAAATGGGACAAGATGAAGAACAAGATAAAGAACAAATAGGACAAGAGGAAGATAAACCAGGACAATTAGGAGAAGGACATAAACCAGGTAATGGAGGACATGGAAATGGACATGGAGGACATGGTGACGATAAACAAGGACAAGTAGGAGAAGATGGAGATAAAGGAGACGTAGGACAAGGTGGAGAACAGGAGCAAGAATCCGAAGAAAAACCCGACTTTACAGTCGACGATTTCAAATATTGTAAAGATTGTCTATATGTACAAGCATTGGGAGGCATGCTCGAGTGTGACGATGACTGCTACGGTGAAGACATGGAGCATATGGCTCAAGCAGAACTCAACTTGTCCAAAGAGGGACTCCGAAATTTGTGTCGGATATGTTCGAAAGTAAAAAAAATGAAAGAATGTTATTACTGCGAAATATCAAAGGACACAAGCAAGGTCTTCTAACTTTTATCTATTTATTTGTTAATCGCACTACATTCGATCGACGACAACAAGCAGATCACTTCTGCCGAAATAGGAATCCATGTTCTAGGGCTGGCAAATTACAATATTGATAGCGGCAATATAATATTATTGAACTGTAAAGAAATTATTGCTATACATTTTTATTGTTATTTAACTAATCGTTTACGGCATAACAAACATACATAAAAAACACAGAAAAGTATACAATAATAAACTTACACATAAAAAGTAAAAACAAATCAACATAATAAAGTAAAAGAAAGTCTAAAACATAATTGAAGTTGTTATTTCTTTCCATTCCTTTAAATTGTATACATAATACATTATGCAAACCAGAAAATTACACATTTTATTACAGAAAATGTTATGTATTGTAAATGTTTTAATAAAGTGTCCTTATAGTGTTTAATAGAGTACATCAGTCAGATAACTATGTATTATCATTGCCCAGCCGATGAATTTTATTAATTGGTGAGTTACGCAAATAATTAGTGTTGGACATCTTACATAGGAATGTTAAAGTATGGCGGGTATTCCTTGTTGGAATATGGTAATGTATCTGACTAACGAGGTAAGAGGAGCTAAAGTATTCATTGATTATCTTATAGAGGAGCATGAGATCAGATATAATCATTCTATGGAAAGGTCATGCAGTTGCAGACAGATAAGCTAGTAGGGATCATAATTTAAATCATGAGCAGGAATTTTCAAGATATAATTCGAAATCCTTAAGAATTTGTGGTTGACAGTTTCGATATTAGTTGCAGAGTGCACGGCAAAATATGGCGACCAAACGGGAGAATTGTATTTACGCCGACTGTGAAGTAAATGAAAGGTATAACGTCTTAAATACATTTATTGATTCGAGTTTTCCTGTTGCTCTCAAGAAGACACCAAACATTTTTAGGGGCTTAATTTGCAATAGTATATATATTATATGAGGTACAAAGCTCATTTTTCCGTCAAAGATCTCTAAAACTCTGGACACGCTCAAACTTTTTATTCTTAATTGACATTTTTTATTAAGAAAAACATTTTTTATGACAAATTTATTGTATTGTATTGTATATATTTTATTTAGATGTAAAAAAAAATACAATTTCTTACATCTAGTATAAACGAAAATAAAAACAAACAGTAAAAATAAACATCAACATCGGATGACTAAATGAACACACAAAAAAGACACGTATCTATCAATAACAATAAAACACAAAGTAAAAAAAAAGGAAAACACACTACCACAATAGAAGACATCAAAGAATATAAAAAATAAAAAAATAATAATATAGTATCAAAACAAGCAAAACAGATATTATAGTCTTAGAACATAATATATAAACAATAGAAACACACGATTTTTAAAAAAACTTTTGTTTTATGTATTCAGCACCTAAGCGACGAAAAGCGGCAAGACTAGACGCCTCCTTTACAGATTCAGGCAAATCATTATAAAGTTGTATGTGTTCGACTGCCTTCATTTCCAAAAGTTAAAAATATCGAAAAAAGCCGAAACACCTTAACTAGATAATTTAATTTGCTATCGAAAATATGAACATTGTAGCATAACATCTCAAACTTTTTTCAACAATTTTTATAAAAATTAAATTTTGTGACGACATCGCTTCATACAATTTGTAAGGCAGTAAACACTACACTTGGATACTTGGAGAAACTTGGAAATCAGACGAACGAACTGAATGAAACAATGAATGAATGTTGACGAGGCGATGGATACATGATAAGAAACAAAAGTTTGTCTTTCCGTTCTGTCTGCCTATCTCGTGAGGGACATTGCGTGATGGCATATGAGTATGAACTATACGAAATGAATAGTTATTAAATTTATGCACAGTCAAAGGGTGTGAAGCTTAGTAATTTTGCATCAATAGTATAATGGTAGGTAGGTTCTAAAAATAAAAATAAAACCCAGTATTGTCGAAAAGGGCGAAGGATGCAGAAGGAACATGGTTCAAGAACTCATTCATTTATCCATACCATCACCGCATAACCCACAATGCGAGGTGTGCAGTACATTATAAAAGATAATACGACACATGAGTGTGCCCCACACACCAGTCTCGTCTCGCGTGAAAAGCCACTACGTTCAGAATTGGTGGTGAACCTCATTGCACAACAGGTATTATGATTTTAGGGATGCGCGTTTGTGTGTCGTGCTTCCTTTTAGAAGGTAATGCACCCTTGCACACCTGTCGCTGGAAACCCCACAATGTGGGATTTGCCGTGATGGTATGAATGAATGATGAAAATAAATTAATGTTGCGACGATCTCCGACACAAAAATATTATAAAAGGCGAAAAAGTTAATTTGAAGGCTGAACCACTTTGAAGGCTGTTGTTATCTCTGAAAGCCATCACTACTCAGAGTTCTGACTGTCCAATCGTTGTTACCTGTAGTGGTGTTATTTTACATAAAAAAAATCAGCCTTAATGCTAAGACGTAAATTTGGCAGGCGAAAGCTTCTCTTAGTCTTCTTCTTCAGCTCTTCTTCGTTCCTGAGACCTCCACAGCCCCCTACCTTGGGCAGACCGCATCCATCAGCCTTAGACCACTTGTCTCATATCATCTTTTTGACCACCTTTTGGAGACCTTCCAACACTTCTTTAGCCCGTTCTAGGTCGCCATTCCAGCACTATCTTAGTCCATCTGAAGTCTGTGGTTCGGGCGTCATGCCCTGCCTAGCTCCACTTCTGCTTGGCAACGTTTTTTTATAAAGGAATATGTTCTTGTTAAACAAATACATATACATCTTCCTACATTCCCTAAATTAAGCATGAATGCTTGTGCTATAGGTGAACGAAATCGGTCGAGGCAAGATTCGCGACCACTGGATTACTATCTGTGGCGTATTAGAATACGTGGTATTGCTCCCTTCCCCGATAATGGATATAAATATGGTAGAGACGCGATTCGCGGCGTATTATCGCTTCCGTGCGTTATACAGATAGTTAGGTATATATGTACAGTGTAGGTACTTGTTCGGACAAGAGCTCTGCTACGGAATAAACTAAGTATAAAGTTACATTATGTGTTTTTTAACATATTACATCCTACACCAGGACAAGACACTTTGGTGCAGTCGGTAGGATCACTAGCCCATAGCGCTATCCACTCTTTGGATAATGTCGGCTATTATGGTTTTCTCTCTTATCCACAAGTTAGAATTTCTCTCTCTTAATAATAAACCCATCATTCTACTTTCCATGTCTCTTTGTGTTACTACTAAATTATACAGCATTTTGTTTTTAAACACAAGAGTTTCACAGCCATACGTCAGTATCGGGAGAACGCAAGCGTCAAACATTTTCTTTTTAATATAATTGACGTTCTCCGGAGACTCGAGGACGTAAGAGAGTTTACCAAAGGCGGCCCATACTAGACATTGTAGCTGCGCCTTGTCAGCTGCAATATTTATAGCATCATGATTCTCGAATACTCCCCCAAGATTAACGAAGATCAACGAACCACAACCTCTTCTTCTTTCAATTTCTTTCTCGTGATTATTATCTTTACCGACTTTCATAGTGTGTCCAAGATAAACATAACTATCAGCCTTTTCAATGAATTATGTCTCATCCTCCTCCTCTGCATACATAGTATCTGCCCGATACTTTTTATTTTCTTTTATTTCTATGATAATGACTATTTTTGTAGTTTTTGCTGTGAGATACCGGCTTAGAATAGTGCTTCCACTCTTTCTATTATCATCGTTTTCGATTATCCTGTAAGAGCCGGGTAATCGAAAATACAACAGGCAACAATAACATTTCACATAGTTCACCAATTTTGAGTGGATCACACATTATATTGAATGTAGTGCCCCTTTGGATGAGCTCTGGGCATGCACGCGTGTGTTTTATTTCTTTTTATAGAGTGCACACACGCACTCCTGTTGTTGGTTATCCCACATCGTGGAAAGTGCCGTGTTGGTGTGCACGTATGTTTGAGTGTATTATTTATATTTGTACCTATGTCAATTCAATATTTTTATCATTATAAATGTTTATACATAAAAAAAGGTTTTGAAATTCTTATCAATCCTATATTGAATTTTATATATAAATAAATATAGAAAAAACTATAAAATTTCATCTTTCCATATTATCTTTGGTTGAATAAATTGAAATACATACTTTATTTTAAGGCGACACCATGAACAAATAGCTGGATAAGCAATTCAGATGACGCGGGTTCGAGTTTGAGTTTCCCTATTTGGGTTAGGTAGAGAGAAGCGAACGCCAGACTCATCTACCTTGACATACATGTTTTGCCTCATTAGTTCCGTGCATCGCGTCATATCATTCTATATTTCATTTAAGTGATCATGCCAATTCTTTCTCGGCCGGCCCCTACTTCCGATTCCACTCTTTTCAGTCTTATATACCTTCTTTGTCAGATGTTTATCGTTCATTATCTCTACATGTCCAAAACGTCGTAAAGCATTTATCTTCATTATACTCACAATGTCTCTATCCATCTTGCATTTTCGTCTGACATCCACATTCCTTATCCTATAATAGATTGTTTTATCTTCATTCTACTCACAATATCTCTTTCCATCTTGCATTTTTGTCTGACATCCACATTCCTTATCCTAAATTAGATTGTTTTATCTTCATTCTACTCACAATATCTCATTCCGTCTTGCATTTTCGTATGACATCCACATTCCTTATCCTATAATAGATTGTTTTATCTTCATTCTACACACAATATCTCTTTCCATCTTGCATTTTTGTCTGACATCCACATTCCTTATCCTAAATTAGATTGTTTTATCTTCATTCTACTCACAATATCTCTTTCCATCTTGCATTTTCGTATGACATCCACATTCCTTATCCTATAATAGATTGTTTTATCTTCATTCTACTCACAATATCTCTTTCCATCTTGCATTTTCGTATGACATCCACATTCCTTATCCTATAATAGATTGTTTTATCTTCATTCTACTCACAATATCTCATTCCGTCTTGCATTTTCGTCTGACATCCACATTCCTTATCCTACAATAGATTGTTTTATCTTCATTCTACTCACAATATCTCTTTCCATCTTGCATTTTTGTCTGACATCCACATTCCTTATCCTAAATTAGATTGTTTTATCTTCATTCTACTCACAATATCTCATTCCGTCTTGCATTTTCGTATGACATCCACATTCCTTATCCTATAATAGATTGTTTTATCTTCATCCTACTCACAATATCTCTTTCCATCTTGTATTTTCGTCTGACATCCACATTCCGTATCCTATCATAGATTGTTTTGTCACACGTTCGTCTTAGGGACCTCATTTCCACAGCGTTAATTTTGGATAGAGAAAACCAGATCCTGAACTAAATTGGTCTGTTGGAAGTTGAGCTATTAACACTAAAAAAATATTAGTTTAATATTTATTCGATATTTATGAAGTACCTATTCTGTTGGCTTTCGTTTCCATGGTTACACATAGGATAAAATTTTCAAATAAACCAACCTACTGAAGGGACGGAGGGGACACTTAAAATAATTAATTAATTGTCGGCCTTCATGGATCAGTGGGTTGGGTATCTGACTCCTGAGCTAAAGGTCCCGGGTTCGATTCCCGGTGGAGACACAGTTTTTAAATTGTGTTTTCAGTCTGGATCTGTGAGACGATAAATATCGTAAGTCTCCAGAATGTGGCAACTTGTTATTGGGTGCATGTTAATTTAAAATTTGACATAGTACCTGTTAGTTCCCTGAAAAAGCAAAAATTTAATAACATTAAATTTTTCTTAGGGGACACGTGATAAATAAAAATTAATCTATTTCGTCATTTCGTCATAGTCGCTTTCGTCATTAAACACTAACTAGACCTAACCTAATATTAAACGGGATGTAATAAAAAAACGACAACAAAATAATAGTATGATGTGTTCGTAATTCTCCATTCCCGTTTTTTTTTTGTTAGGTTTAGTTAGTCTTTAATGAAAATAGCGACTCGCGTGAGCGAGTTGCTTCATAAATTGAATGTAAATTTGTTGCAGAAATAATTTCATCAACACCTCTGCAATTTGAGTTAAGGAAAATGATTATTATGTATTCGCAATTGATCACATAAATTAGTTTACTCAACATATTATTTAAGTAATTGTATGATACTTACAATTTTCAATACTACTTACTATTATTAATATCAACTTTGACAACTCTTCCGACATTGGTATAATGAATAGTGCGTTTTCTAAGGTCTAGTTAAGGGAGCGAGATAGAGGTAGGTATATACTACAATAAACTACAATAATAGCTATCTCACGAACTATCTTTGTCTCTTTATACATACGTTATCCAACTGTCGATTTGTTCAGGAGAACTTTGTTCTCTTAACATATCGACAATGTATCAAGCCAGAATACGCGAGAATTGTATGGAGAGGTCTACTTTTTTCACGGCTTTTCCAACTTTGAAGTCAAAAAACACCAACTTAGAGGCTTCGCAGCATATATGTTCCATACACGGATTTACTCAGAATTCGGAGTAGAACATTTCGTGTGTCTGTGTGTGTGTGTGTGTGTGTGTGTGTCTGTGTGTCTGTGTGTCTGTGTGTCTGTGTGTCTGTGTGTCTGTGTGTCTGTGTGTCCGTCCCCCCCTTATAACTTTTGATCCGCTCAATTTACAGAGCCTAAAATTTCAGAATATATAAACAGTTACAGGCCTACAAAACTTTTATACTCGGAATTTTGAATTTTTGTTTCAGTCAGGGGTTATCAACTTTTGAATTTTTATTTTATTTTTCCATATATCTCAGAAACCATAAACGCTAGAACGCTGAAAATTGGTACAAACATAGAAAAATACAAAATCTCAAATTATTTTTTTCAAAAAAATTCCAGGGTTTCTCAAAAATTTTTTATTAAGAAAAATATTTTTTTTATGATAAATTTATGAGTTTAACTGCCTATATTTCCAAAACTTTTACAATTATCGAAAAAAGCCGAAACAACCCAAATAGATAATTTAATTTTCTATAAAAAATATCAACATTGCAGTAGAAGATCTCAATTTTTTTTTAACAATTTTTTTAAAAATTGAATTTAGTGACGACATCGCTTCATACATTTTGTATGGCAGTCGCCTATACACAATATGTAAGAAGACTTAATAGTTTGATACTTCATCTCCAAACAAACATACATACCATCATGCTATTTTCATATTCTGGGTAGGAAAAAAGGATCTTCCTCCATACTATCCTATCTTGACATACATACCTACATATGTTGCATAGAAAACAAAATATCTGAAAATATTCAATAATTTGTATTTATGGGTTTATAGTTTGGTACATATTCTTCAACTATACATACTATCGCTATCGACAGTTGGATCTCATGTGTTACATGCAACTAGTATAAAAATAATCAATCATACATAAAAATAACAATATTTATATTGCAGTAGATTACATAATATTATGTCGATTGCGAGGGTATATATAATAATAAATTTGTTTTTAACAATAAAAGAAATAAACCATAGCGACTATGGCTCGGTATTACAGTCGACCCTCAACTCCCTTAACATTAATATTGAGTTTGTTAAATTCAAGATTAATGTTAGGTAAGGGGATATTGAATCCATTAACGTATTACAGTGCAATACAACATGCCAGTTACTAAATCTTCAATTATAGACATATTTTACTTTTTCTGTGCTTATTATCTGACAAATTTTAAATAACCTCAAATAATACGAACAACAAAACGGGACGCTACGACTTGAAATACTATTGTTTTACTATCCGACGTGGTAAATTTAATTTTTTTCACCAAAATAATGTTTTTAAATGCCCATGTTCGTTTCAATATGGCTGTCAGTTTGTTTTGTTGTGTGGCGCCACCGTCGATACAACTAACGCCTCTAGTGATAGAAACTCAAACAACACGCGCTGCCTGGCAAATGAGAGTTGACTCACCATTAACTACTTAATCCGCCAGAAACGTTGAGTTAAATATTTGTCGTTTTAGTGACGTATTTGAGGGAAGATTAGGCATAAACGGACAATGTAATACGCTATGTTTTTGTAAAACTTGAGTTTAGCTCTTAAACTGAGATTGTAATACCGGCACATAATATATTTAAACATATTTTAATATTAAATTTTAGAATATACCATTTAAAAATAAATTGGTAGTGCAATTGATCCAACGCACTTCGTATAGAGTCACCGCTGCATATGACTTGTCCCTAGGTAATTTGGGGGGCAAGTCTAATCGATCGGCGAAATCAAAACCCTCATGATTACCTATAATATGGATATAATTATCATATGGAGTTCTATAATATCTGAGGGTTTTGATTTCGCCGCTTGGACCAGACTTGCCTCCCTGATCACATTCCCTCTTAACATACAATATTTTTACATTACAGCACATGATACCAAATCCAGAGGATAATTATTGATAATTATTACGATTACCCTTCAACAGTAGAGGGACGTTCAAAATTTCAAACTACAAACCATATCGAGCCCGAGTGCTATGAATGCCTGGAATTTATGAAGCATGGATACTTGATATATTGCAGCTGCTACGAAACTTATTGCAAGGGTTGTGAAAGAGCTACGAAGGCTTCAAGCAGCTGCCCCAGTATTTGTATAGAAGACAGACAAAGATTTTTTTCATAGGAGAATCGGAAATTTTTTTTTCGTAAATAGTAACAAAATTTCATGTTAAATTTAACTAAACTATAGTCACTCAGTATAGCCAAACAGCAGGGGCCAAGTCAGTAAAAAAGTCGAGATCCGACAACGTATCGCCGCTCTTCTCGTCTCTGTTTACGCCCGTGACGACAATTCGTAGTCACTAAGCACTGTCGAGTTCGTAAATGCACTTATTAGTATTTGTCGCCGTTGGGCTGGCTTGCGGTACATTTTTGAATTATCATTTATGGCAATACACAATATTTTCCCCATGATTTGAATAAATGTCAAATTTGTTTGCTTGAATTTGTTAAATAAATATCATATGGTCATATTTTTAAGCATGAAAGCAAGTTATAATACGATTAAATTAAGTTTCTGTTGTGTTTATTGAATGTTTTGAGAGTAATTTTAAAAGTTGTTTTTAATTGTGATGACAGCAGCTTGTTGTTGTTAAAATACATATGTGATAATATCGCTTACAAGAATACTTTCTCAAAATCAAAAATTATTTCAAATCTATAACTACGGAAAACATTTACGGACGCACTTTTTCAATAAATATATAACCATATAAAACTTTTGTTACGCGGTAATTAGCAATAAATGAATTACGCGGAATATTTAAAGGGTTTGAAGAATCCCTTAAACGGCGTTGTTTATTCCATTTATATAATTATTCTCAAAATAAATATGAAATTCGGCATTGTTCGTGTAAAAAATGACATTTAATTCAACATGTCGGCGTTAGATCTCGTCTCTCGACTCGATGTCGACCCAATCTCGCCGTCAATAAGTGGGTGAGAACGATTCGACTCGTTATCTGCTTAGTGACTTCCAAAACTGTCAAAATATCGATTTGTCGATATTTTGACAGTTAGTCTCGACATTTATCGGTCGAGATCTACTTACAGACTTAGCCTTTTGTACAGTCATACATAGATAGACCTTTAGTACTGATAACAAAGGTTTGGCTAAAACGCAGGTAGCCAGTTCGATTGCCATAATTTTTTTCAGTGTAAGCGCTTGAGCAACGTTCGCCAATCATGACTTTTTATGGAGTTACTTATCAATCCTATTTTTCGAAAGTTCTATAGGTATAATATATAGGTGCATTTTTGTTCAGATAATGAAAGATCCTTGTACACAATACTTCCTTTTTCAGCACATCTTTCTCCTTCCGGCCAGCCCGGCTTAGGAATCACATCCCATCGCTACTTCGAGTTTCATCAACACTTTTCGCTTTCAAAAGAAATCTGAGCGATCATTTCCTTATACATTGCCCTTCAATTTGTCTCCTGATCGAATTCTTGTCCCCTCTTCTACTCACCTCTCCGTTTTTTTTGTATTGTTATACCCACATAAATTGGTACGTGTCATAAACACTATTTCCCTCACCAAACGAAGATGTTTGGTTGGAAGAGATTACCATAATATGGCAATTGGCCCACCATTTTGCACTTTTGTTGTTAATGTGTAAATTATATTTCAAAATAAATAAATAAATTTAATATTGTACAGCAATATTTGAATGCTTGAAAATTATTTGAAAACATCTACGCCATCTATGGAATGACGAATCCTTTTTTTAACGCCATCTATTGAGGAATTGATTCGTAAACAATGGAAGCAACGATCCTTGTATATTATGTAGGTGCCAATATTGTATTATAGATGTCACCTCGGAACCGATCCAGAATTATTGGATAATATTAAACTTTTTTACATACTTGTACCAATGTGTATGTTTTTTTTTCTAAATCGAATTATATATTATTAAATATACATATAAATTGGATTTTTCCCTCTATGAAGCCTGATTTGTGCCTAAATTTCAAGGTTCTCCTTCTTAATAATTACAATTCTTATATTGGTTTGCACCAAGCACTCCGTTGTTCCACATACAAATGTTGTCAGCCAGCATCTTCATCTCTTGGTAGCGGCTACAGCCCGTATCACTAGTCCATATTTGTAACTGTCTCTAGGGCGACCTCTAGGGCGATGGAATAAAAATATATATTATATGCCAACTTCGTCTCTATTGAGATATGAATTTTTTTATAAATATTATTGCTTGTGAATATCTTTGGTACAAATCCAATATATAAAAATAAATAAAAATGGTTTGATTCTTCGTTTTGTTTTATTTGATATTTATTACCAACCCCGTCCAAAATAAAAGATATTGATTGTCTGTCTATGATCTTCTGCACTTTATGTTTTCCTGGTAGATGAAACTAATTTCGTATATAATACGATGTTCTGCCTCGCTTTTTTATATGCGCCCCTGGTATTTGTGCACGATCGGGATGACTTTGGAGTGGAGGAGCCGCAAAAAAAGAAGAAGAAGAAAACCGTGTCAGTTATTTAGATATCTGAGTCATTAGACATAGGTTCCGGGTTCGACTCTTGGTACCCCAAACTTTTCAAATGTGTTTTCAGTGTGGATCTGTGAGACCATAGATATCAAGTCTCCGTTATATGGCAACTTGCTTGTTAATGAGTGCGTTTCAAATTGATGTGACAAAATAAATATTGTAATAGTAGATACTCTTATTCGTCAATGATGACAAACTTCTTGTTAGATTTCTCTGAAAACTAATACATCGAAAACCAAAGTCATGAGCAATGCAGAGCCGTCGAAGAGCATCTTGGTAGATGGAAAGGTCATCGAAAAGGTTGATAGTTATGATTTTCTTGTACACACAATGAAACTCAATAAAGAAAATAAAGAGGCAGAAATTGAGAGAAGAAGAGGTTTAGCATGGCCCGCCTTTGGTAAACTCTCTTACGTCCTCAAGTCTTCCAAGTGAGCCAATAATGTTTAAAAAAAGTTCGACGCTTGCGTTCTCCCGATACTGACGTGTGTCTGTGAAAATCTTGTGTGTACAAACAGAAAACTATATAATTTAGCAATAACACAAAGAGCCTGGCCTCCTCCAGAAATCGTCCTTTTCGACCGCCAGTCTTCTACAATTTATCAGGTCTATTTCTCTTATATCGCACAGCACGTCGTCCAGCCATCTCAACCTAGGTCTGCCTCTACTTTTTCTTTCGACAGGTATCTAATACCTTTTTAGGAATACAGTCATCATCCATCCGGCAAATATGTCCAAGCCAACATAGGTGTTGAATTTTAATAAATTGGACTGTATTCGTTTCGTTGTACATTGCCTCTAGTTCATGATTATACCGTATATTCCAAGCCCCTCCATCGTTAGTTGGGCTTTTAAATCCTTACAAAATAATTATATAACACTCGGTATATTGATATGACAGAATATTTAATATGTAAGGTATAAACTAGATTTTAATATTTTATTATGTGCGTTACAGTAGGTATGTAACATTGTGCTTTAGTCAGTCACCAACAGACTCAGATCCATCGTGGTGATTAGGTAGGAATATTAAGATTTAGCGAAAAATGAAGAATCATGAGCCATCCCCAAATGATCAGTAAAAATTAACAACATAGCCACAAATACACGGAACAGTTACCTCAACAACAGCAGATCAGATATATTTGGAAAGTTCTCACATTGCAGCCATATTTTCACCTATTTCCTGAAGGTTTGCTTTTTATACGTACATTCGATGGTAAAATATTGAATGTTCTTGGTGATACGAAAGAAGCATGTCTCTGTGCAATTCATTAAGTTAAACTAAAGTAACCGACGTTGTCCAAAAGGTTGCCGAGCAGAAGTGGAGCTGGGCAGGGCATGTCGCCCGAACCACAGACTCCAGACGGACTAAGTAAGTGCTGGAATGGCGACCTAGAACGAACGTGGTCTGACGATATTAGACGAGCTGCTGAAGCTGATGGATGCCTTTCTATCCAGGGTAGGGAGCTTTGAAGGTCTCAGGGGAAGGCCTACATTCATTACTGAACGTAGGAGGGCTGACGAAGAAGAAACATAATTAGAATTAGAAATTTGAATGTAGGTACGCAAGCAACAGGTTGATATGTTATAAAGGATAATTAAAAATTGGGATCGAATTGGAGTGTACAGAGAACCTAAGGCTACTCAACAATCTACGTATGAATAATTGGATGAAGAGGTGCCGTATGGGAGTCTAATATGAGCGAATTGTGATACAACTTGTCATAAAAAATGTGATACCGTATGATATGTAATTTATAGGATATCACTTTTTTTTGACAAGTCATATCACGATTCTCTCGCACTAGACCCTTAGATTCCATATGAGTTGTTTTTATATTCCATCATCGATAAACGATTATTTGACAAGTCATATCACGATGGGCGAGTTGCTTTATAAATTGAAGGGAAATTCGTTGCAGAAATAATATTATCAACAACATCGCATTTGATCACATTTTTAAAAATAAATTAGTCAACAACATCTTATTTAAGTAATTGTTTTAAAAATTTTCGCGTATAATATCAACTATGACAGCTATTCTGACATTGGTATTCCAGTGTGGTAATTTTCGATCAAATGGTTGGTTAATTCTGAATAATTATTTCTATTAAGATATCTCAATTGCTCCGTAACTCTCGTTTCCATGTTTCTAGAAGTCATCATGTTTGGATGGGGACCATGTTTGGATGGGTCGGTGGCAGAGCGGTTAGCGCGCTGGGCTAGTAATCCAGTGGTCGCGAGTTCGAATCCTGCCTCGACCGATTTCGTTCACCTAAGCACAAGCATTTATTTGCTTATTTTAGGGAACGTAGGAAGATGTATATGTACTTGTTTAACAAGGACATATTCATTTAAAAAAAAAAAAAAAAAAGTCGTTCCTATATAAAAAATGGGTTTTGACAAACAGCCGAAGACTGCAGTCATCATGACGCCAATGACTGTAAAAACAGTGACAGGACCAATTCCGACTAGACATTAAGCAAAACCATTGTCAATTCAGTACCACAGATAATATTAAAGCGAAGTCAAATGAACTGTCAAAGTTGACAAAGCATCTAACCTAACCTTAAAAGTACTGAGGCATGTGAAACGCTCGTCAAAGATCATCATTATTATTGATTGAAAATGCATAAAATATGTATTTATTTATTAATGTTTCTAATTAAATGTGGGGATTACATATTTTGGTGTTATGAATTTACGTACATAAGGATTTTTCTATTATCTAGACAACAGAAAAACAAAACTGACCAAACCATTGTTTTGAAAAAAATATAGAAACAATTTATTTGTGATTTTCAATTTACTAGACCAAAATTAAAAAGATATTGATAAAATTTCAAGTCAATGTAAAAAAGCGATTCGCTCACGCGAGTCGCTATTATCATTAAAGACTAACTAAACCTAACTGAACGAGATGCAATAAAATACGTCAGCAAAATAATAGCACGATGTATAAACAAATCTCAAATCCTCTTATTTTTTGGTTATTTCAGACCCCTTAATTTTAGTTAAGTTCAGTTAGAAGTAATCAAAGTGACTCGCGTGAGCGAGTTGCATTATTAATTTAATGAAAATTGATTGCAGTAAAAATTTTATCAACACATTTGTTATTTGATGTTAAAAATAAGTTGAGTATAAATGAAAACACTAATTAGTTTTAGTTTCACTATTTAATTTTAACACTGGCACTGACCGGTATCGATCTGAAGATCATCGTCAGAGTGCGCGAAAATGAAAGTGAACAGAGTTTAAATAGGTATGACTGAAATATTGGTACACAACCTTTTTTTTTTTTTTTGTAAAGTTCTATCAGTTCGATTAGTATTGCCAGAAAGAACTGATGAAGAAAACTGGCAAACAAAACAGTATGGTAAATATGTGTGATGTATACAAAGTTTAGTAATGTTGAAGTAGAAAGAAAAACTGATTTTACATTATACAATATAGAAACGAATTATAAGAAAATATAAATATTATTGAGTATCCAGAGGTTGTGTATGTAGTGCATGTAGTGAAGACCAAATGTGTGCAGGTATCTGAAACAAAGAGAGTGGCCGGCAGTAAAATTAGCTTTATATCGAAAGTAAACAAACAATAATGGATAAGTGTTGGAATAACCCCACATTAACTGTATATAATGTAATGTTCGAACATTTACGTTGTAAAAGACTTAATCAGGACTCATCCAACTTTGCTGCACATCTTAACGAGTTTGGTCATGACTTCTCCATCGATAGTAATACCAAAATTTTACATATTAACCCTAAAGGTAAAAAACTAGATCGTTTGGAGATCTTAGAAATAAATCGTTTGAAATGTGATAACAGCAAAACTTTGATAAATTTACAGACAGACTTCTCCCCTTCACCGTTATTAAAACGAATATTTTAAACAATCTACATTACATACATATTATATACATACAGTTAATGTGGGGTTATTCCAACACTTATCCATTATTGTTTGTTTACTTTCGATATAAAGCTAATTTTACTGCCGGCCACTTTCTTTGTTTCAGATACCTGCACACATTTGGTCTTCACTACATGCACTACATACACAACCTCTGGATACTCAATAATATTTATATTTTCTTATAATTCGTTTCTATATTGTATAATGTAAAATCAGTTTTTCTTTCTACTTCAACATTACTAAACTTTGTATACATCACACATATTTACCATACTGTTTTGTTTGCCAGTTTTCTTCATCAGTTCTTTCTGGCAATACTAATCGAACTGATAGAACTTTACAAAAAAAAAAAAAAAGGTTGTGTACCAATATTTCAGTCATACCTATTTAAACTCTGTTCACTTTCATTTTCGCGCACTCTGACGATGATCTTCAGATCGATACCGGTCAGTGCCAGTGTTAAAATTAAATAGTGAAACTAAAACTAATTAGTGTTTTCATTTAAACCTAGTATAATGGAGTTTCACCACGAATTATCCGTCGACAAAATTAACAAGTTAAAAATAAGTTTATTATGGATTCGCATTTGATCAAATTTTTCAAATACATTATATATTTCAACATATAATTTGAGTAGTTGCATGATCTTTAATACTAGGTACTTGTTATGGTTTATGTTGAAAATGTTCGCGTTTAATGTCAACTTTGGCAGTTGATCTGATCTTGACAATGTTAGCTGGAGGTGTATTTTAAGGTCTAGTGAAAAAACTGCCATGCAGTTTGGCGGGAAACTTTGACAGCTCATTTCACCAAATTTATTTTTAGGTATTATCTGTGGTTTCCGAATTGAGCTGAATTGACAGTGGTTTTGCTTAAGGTCTAGTCCGATTCCGGGACCATTGGCTCAAGAGTCAGACATCTGGTTTACTGACATGTACATAATGTAACAGGTATATGATAAAATGTTTTGAAATTCTTATCAATTTTAAATTGAATTGAATTTGCAAGTAATAAACTATCGATACATTTTCATCTCTCAATATCTACTATTGAATAAATATTACATAACTTTATTGTTTAAGACGATACCACACTACTTTTTGGGGGTTTATGTGGGGAGTCAAGTACATGTTTAATTATTTATATCAGAAGGGATTATAAAATTCTTACATATTTGCGTGTTCAAATGGATTATATTTAATTTAAAACTTATACCCCCAAATATTATATTGCTCACGTCTGATCATTAAATAATTGATAATACATAATTTATACATAGTGATGAAGGGTTTCAATCAAAGAACTACTTACATGATCAACACTGGTATATTCGAAATAAATGATATTACAATATATGTAAATAATAACTTAATTGATTTGTGATGTCGTTGGTGGAACTAATAGATAAATATTTATCGCGACTCTAATCTATTGAACGATCAATACATATCTGTAGATTTGTATCAACATGCAGCGGGCTGTGGTTCGTTGATCTTCGTTAATCTACGGGAGTATTCGATAATCCTGAGGCCATCCATGTTGCAGCCGCCAAGGCGCTGCTACAACTTCTTATTTTGCGTCGTGTTTTAATTAATTTTACTTGTTTGTGAAGGTGGTACTATTGTCCTTACATCTTCTCGCAGTTCATTCGGGTGGTCTTTCCTTATTTTGTTGGGTATTACTAACTGTCTTTACATTTTTAACCATCTTATTGTCGTCCATGCGTTCGTCTTGGCTTCTTCAGAAGCGTCTTCTACATATCCTCGATATCGCATAAAGACCTTCAGCCTTTATTATTGAAACTCGAATCCGATTCCAATTTAGCGAATCCGATCGCTAAGAACTTACGAAAAAATCCAATGTAAATTTTTTTGACAAAATTTTTATCATCTCACACAGGGGAAAAGGGACAAGGGAAAATTCCAATGTTTGCGTATATGTAATTAAAAAAATATTCGATTGACATACACATTAGTACAGGTATGTAGGTAATCAAGCCACAAATGAAATAATATTTCTGACGCAATTCAGGGGTGACATCTGTGCAAGAACAAAGTCCCCTCATTTATAAGGACAGTTGCTTTCAATGTTTACAAAACAAACCAATTTATCAATAGATGGCGTTACGAAAAATGGTGTCATCGTTACTTCATAGATGGCAATAGTAATAATGTACTTTTTACAGGAGATCTGTTACTCATTATTCAAATATATAACTTTCAAAAATTACATTTATAAGGGAACTCAATAAGAAGACTAAATAATGAACCTTGCGCAAGCACATACAATGATTACGTAAACCAGCCGATGACAGGTTGTAAGCCCGGTAGGTGCTTTGAGTTCTTCTATAATATCCCAACTTCGTCTCTATTGAGATGTTGAAAGTTTGTCAAAAAAAATAAAGACTACATAAACATTTTACATCCTCGTATAATCCTTAAACTGAGCATAAAGTTAAATAAAAAGAAAAAAGTGCGACATAGAATTAAGGTTTATCCCTCTCTTAAAGAACTGATTGCTAAACATATCTGATATAATAAATAAAATATTACGTAAGAATGTAGAGAAAACTGACTGATTTTCATTATGTTTATTATAATATTCGCTCCTACGATAACAATGTTTTATTATTCGTCTATCATATTTTGTTTTTTCAACTTTTGTATGGGAACTCAGGTAAATATTATTCAAATTTGTAATTTTACCTCTATGTGTAATATAAAAAATAGTCTGATATTATAATGGATCCTAACAAAAGGGCCCCAGGTTATAACCTTCCCCGAAAAGTTTGGATTCAGCAATACAGAATTCGTACAGGTCAAGGACGATGTGAGTGGTCCTATTTAGTGGAATTCACTGCCTCTAAATGTCCGCAGTGCTCAAAGCAAGAGTACTTTCACTAAAGGACTAAAAACAGCTTTGTTTCAGAGAGCAACACAACATGAAACTATCAGCGCCCTTGGTATGATCTTGAATCATTAAACGGCACTATACAAATAACTTATTATTATCAACTACAAAATGTGGAAATGGGGAATAAGGGATTCTCGGGAATGTGACTATGGAGCAAGCAGCCAAACTATCCAGCATCTAGTATAGGCTCGATACGAAGGTATGAAGGAGACTGGGTGGACATCCATAGGGCGACTCCAGAGGCTGTGAAGTGGCTGGCCGAACGGGAGTCAAGAGTGTAGAAGAACAATACTCTTTGACGCAGCCAAAAGTGCAGGAAAAGCCGTAGCCACAGAAAAAGTAAAGTAAGTATGATAGAAGAAAGATGGACAATGGGGCACAAAAGAATACATTGGCTTAAGAATCTCAGGCAGTGGTTTAGGATTCCGGATGCAGTGTCACTAAATAGATTGGTGCAGGATCGGTATGATCCTTGTGTGATGGTCGTTAGCCTCCGTTAGGAGCGGCACAAGAAGAAGAGGACTTGAAGAAGAAGTCTGTAGCGCATTGTTGACTGACGATTTTTAATACCAAGCTCATCCATTTAGGACACAGTAGCTAGGTACAATAGCGGATTATTTGACAGCGGTATGAAAAGCAGCGAGGAGGGGTGACGATGATGAATCTCAAAAGAAGCCTCATTATCGCAAATGGCCATTGGCTTAACGCATTACTTCATCCGGTGATACACAAATTTTAATAAGTAAGGCACTTTAGGTAGGCCTCATCCCTGAATGCCCCCACTGAGAGTCCATAATTCAGCAGGCGGGATTTGTTGGGAAAGCCCATCTGGCAGACTCCAAGCCCGCCTGTGCAAAAAAATTTGCAAGTAAGTGCGGGTAAAGAGGTGCAAACGCGCCTGAGATACCCGGGCAAGTGGTGGGTGACTTTCAGATACACAATGGCACCACAATCCATCGAATGAAGTGCATTTTGATAATATTTATTGAAGTCTCTATCGACCCATGAGATACGCATCGACCTTATAAATAGCCTCATATAGAATGCTTCAATTTTATTTACTGTTGAGATTTCGATAATCCTACCTTTCATGCCTTGGACACGCGGACCTTGCAGCCACGAAGAGTAACATTAGGGCTTTCAAAACATTTTGTCACAGATTCGGTGCAGTTTTATCTTCAATATTAGTGAACGGTGAGCCAGTTGTTTCCACATGATGAGCTCTCTTTGGCACATTAAGTGCAGTGTCTGCAAGGTTTTAGAGTTCTCCGGATTCTTCGTATGTTCTTTATGCGTTATTTCAGAATTTTACAAGGGGCCCTTATTAGTCTCCGTGAGCAGAACGGGTGGGGGTGGAGGAGCAAAAAAAAAAATCAAAGTCCAACCATTCACTGTATATAACGGTACTGGAAACACCTTTCCTTTAACAGCTTTATCCTCCAAATAAGAAAATCAATTTAAAAATTACATTTTGTCCGTTTACATTGCAGTCACTGCTTACAGAACTCAGTATGGGGGAAAATGCAGTTCATCGACAGCTTTACGCGTCGGATGCAGTCTTTGAAGATCTCCAAATGTACTCGCTGATTACAAAACACGTAGTTCCGTACTATGTCTATAAGTATGACTCACTCCCGATTAAAAACGGTGTTGTGGAGGATCAAACGACCAGCCGTAACCAGTTCGACCGTCAGTGCGCGCATTGTCTGTTTCTTCAGAAGCTAAGATACAAGATTTACTGCTCCTGCAGGCGGACGATATGCAGAGGCTGTTCTCTCTACAAGGAAAACGAAGGCGGTGACTTTCACAACTGCCCAAATATTTGCATCAAATAGTCATTATAGGCTACTTTACGAAGCAATTGGGTTTTTAAGAGGGTGGTTAAACTCAAAGGTTTTTAAATAAAATTTCTCAAATATATTGTGCAGTGTGTTTTTAAAAAACATCATAAGTTTTTTAAACATTTCATTACCAAATAAGCGTACACAGATTTTAAATGACACAAATAAAAAGTTGATAGTGTCAATCTATAGCAATTTAATCAAAATATCTCGTTACTATACGATATAAAAGCTTGAGATGTACTAGTATAATGTTTGTACTTTTATAGAAAATAAAATGATCTATGTAGTTGGTGTCTTCCGGCGTTTTTCGATATTGTTAAACAAAATGGAAATAAAGGCAGTCAAACACATAAATTTACCATAAAAAAATTAACTAATTTTTTTATCTTTGCCTACACCACGTGCGTACACTTTGTATACACCCTACCCTCCTCAGGCAGAATTTCAACTGAAAGTTCGTTCCGAAACCGGTCGCATATTTAATTCACACGTGGTGTATACAAAGTTAAAATTTAGCTAATTTTTTTAAATGTATCACAAAGATAAAAATACGATTTTTGATAATATTAAAAAAAATGTTTAGTTAAAATGTTTTTGAATTTATACTTTATTTTTCCATGCGTCTCAAAAACCATAAAACTAGAACGCTGAAAATTGGAATAAATATAGACGAATAACAAATTTTCAAACCTACTTAATCAACAAACATAGATGATGCATATTCTGGGTAGAATAAACAGATTTGTAGGTCTTAACCGTTCTATAACTGCTGAATTTACAGCCCCTGGTCATTATGCAGATCAAAATTTATAAGGGGGGACGGAAAAAAACACACGCAATATTCTGAAAAAAGAAAACTGTACATAGTAGTTTAAATACGGACGATATGAGAAGGTGTATGAATGTGAGTGAGGTGATGAATGTCATATAAGTGTCAGTGTATTTCGCTAAGTCCTCTCTTGAACTCAAATAATAAAACCAATCTGGCAGGTACACAAAATAGTGTATGCAACAGAGGTTTTCGATTGAATGATTTGCCAGAATGTGTGAAGGAAGCATCTGGGTGTTGACTACATGAAGGAAAAGTTCGTTTCCTATATTGTGTGTTTTATGTTCAATGATCGATATTTTTCTTGTTTTTTGTCCTACGATGTAAATTAGTATCCTTTTCAATTTTTTTTAAATACTTCTCGGCTAACTAACATGTACTATGTCAAATATTAATTTAAGATTCTTTCTTGATATCTCTTTCACTCACACATGTATTACTCTTCTCTCATGCGCGCACCCACACTAATTCACACTTTTTTGTTGTATTATTTTGATATTAGGTATAGTACGTAAGAGGTACATTTTTTTATTTATTTAATTTCAATAATTATATGCATGTACTGTGTGCTGTCCTTGGTAAAATAAAATAAAATAAAATAAAAAATAAAACACGCACCCAATAACAAGTTGCCACATTCTGGAGACTGAAAACAAAATTAAAAACTGTACCTCCACCGGGAATGGGGAATTTTTGTTTATTTTTACCAGATGTTATAAATTGTATTTTTTTACATCTAAATTAATTATACACACTTATGTATGTACTTATAATAACAGTGTACTAAACAGCGTGATTGTTTATTTTTTGTTGCCATATTTATAAAACAAAAAAATACTAAAACAAAAGCATTGATTAATAATAACTTTTAACCAATTTGGTAGTGTCCAACACTAAAGTAAAAACTAAACTAAAAACTGTACTAATAAAATATATAAAAAACTGGCTTGTAAACATTGGACGTAAACAATCTGAACTAAATTTAAAGTATATACCTATGTGTCTAAAATGTTTCATATACTTACTATGTATATCTTGATATGTTTTCTGTGTTAAAAAATATAATAAAAAATAAACGATTACTATTATTATTATTACTAGTTGCATGTAACACATGAGATCCAACTGTCGATAGCGATAGTATGTATAGTTGAAGAATATGTACCAAACTATAAACCCATAAATACAAATTATTTATTATTTTATGATATTTAGTTTTCTATACAACACATGTACCTAGGTAGTCAAGATAGGATAGTATGGAGGTCAGTCTTTTTTTCCTACCCGGAATATAAAAACAGCATGATGGTATATGTATATTGTATGTTTAGAGATGAAGTATCAAACTATTAAGTCTTCTTTGATATTGTGTATAGGTGACTACCATACAAATTGTATGAAGCGATGTCGTCACTAAATTCAATTTTTATAAAAATTGTTAAAAAAAAATTGAGATGTACTGCTACAATGTTTATATTTTTTATATAAAATTAAAATATCTAGTTGGGGTGTTTCGGCTTTTTTCGATAATTGTATAAGTTTTGGAAATATAGGCAGTTAAACTCATAAATTTATCATAAAAAAAATACTTTTCTTAATAAAAAATGTTTGAGAAACCCTAGAATTTTTTTGAAAAAACTAATTTGAGATTTTGTATTTGTCTATGTTTATACCAATTTTCAGCGTTCTAGCTTTTATGGTTTCTGAGATATAGGGAAAAATAAAATAAAAATTAAAAAATTGATAACCCCTGACTGAAACAAAAATTCAAAATTCCGAGTATAAAAGTTTTGTAGACCTGTAACTGTTTATATATTCTGAAATTTTAGGCTCTGTAAATTGAGCGGATCAAAAGTTATAAGGGGGGGACGGACACACACACACACACACACACACAGACATACACACACACACACACACACACACACACACACACACACACACACACACACACACACACATACACACACACACACACAGACACACACACAGACACACGAAATGTTCTACTCCGAATTCTGAGTAAATCCGTGTATGGAACATATATGCTGCGAAGCCTCTAAGTTGGTGTTTTTTGACTTCAAATTTGGAAAAGCCGTGAAAAAAGTAGACCTCTCCATACAATTCTCGCGTATTCTGGCTTGATACATTGTCGATATGTTAAGAGAACAAAGTTCTCCTGAACAAATCGACAGTTGGATTAACCACAAAAATAGCAATTTTATAGAATGGAATATGAGGGAGAGTGTTTCAAAGTGTCTTGAGTTTATCTTTAAATAATTTGTAATTTGTTTCTGTTCTAATATTTATTGGTAGGTTGTTAAATAATTTAATGCCTTTATATAAATAATGATGTTGTGCTATAGTAGTTCGAAATAAAGGAGTCGTAAGACCTCCTATGGTGCTATTTCTAGTACTAATATTTGTGTCTGTGTGTATATTGTTGCTGATTTCTTTATGTATTTGTAGCAATGCGATTTTGTTGTATATTTTTGAGAGTGGCGGGACTGGAAAAAGTTTGAACACATTATTAGTTGGGAAGTCATACGGTTTTTTTAGTATAATTTTTATTAAAATTCTCTGTATTGTTTCAAGTGGCAATAATGATGACTTATACGAACCTCCCCATCCAATAATACCGTATTGTAATACCGTGTGGGCTAGTGCAAAGTAAATGTTTTTTAGCGAGTTCAGTGATACAGTGTTCCGTAGTCTATAGAAAATGTAAATCAACTTTCTCATTCTTTATATTTTGTTAAGGCTTTTATACTTTATTTTGCAATTTTTTTAAAACATATATGAATAATAAGATTACGCTGTGCGAAAGAAGTGTTTGTTTTTTTATTTATAATAGTTGACTTTTGAGAATAACGGGTGGAATAAGAATGGCTAGCAATTGGGTATTCCTATCTATGTTTGTGAGTATGTATAATTATTTTGCTAATATATAGTTGTCTGACATTTAAGACTTTAAAATCAGTGAATATTAGATTACTGGGATATCTAAATGGTTTATTGAGAATTATTCGTATTATTGATTTTTGAATTTTTAAAAGTGGATCCAGAACAGTCATACTACAACCTCCCCACCCAATACATCCATACTACATCACTGAATTGCAATTTTTGTATTGTATGTTCTATTAAATGTATGTTCTTTATATCTTTTGCAACTAAATTTAGGATAGTTTGGTACGTATTCTTCAATTTAACATACTATCGCCATCGACAGTTGGAACTAGTTTAAGAATGGATTGCCATACTGTAAACACAAAAATTTACAAGCTAAAATGCTTAGGTATGTCGTTTCTCTATATTATCTAGATTGGTCTGTGTATTTTATCCAACTGTCGATTCGTTCATGAGAATTCAATTCTCTTAATGAATCGACATTATTAAGCCAAGATGCGTGTACGAAGGAAAATTTTGTATGGTGTAGTGGACTTTTTGCATGCTAATAACACGAACTAGAGGCCTCGCAGCATATATGTTCCACTACATGGATTTACTCAGAATTCGGAGTAGAACATTTTATGTGAGTTTTGTGTGTCTGTGTGTGTGTGTGTGTGTGTGTGTGTGTGTGTGTGTGTGTGTGTGTGTGTGTGTGTGTGTGTGTGTGTGTGTGTGTGTGTGTGTGTGTGTGTGTGTGTGTGTGGTGTGTGTGTCCGTCCCCCCCTTATAACTTTTGATTCGCTCAATTTACAGAGCCCAAAATTTCAGAATATATATACAGTTATAGTCTCACAAAACTTTTATACTCAGAATTGTGAATTTTTGTTTCAGTCAGGGGTTATCAACTTTTGAAATTTTGGTTTATTTTTCCATATATCTCAGAAACCGTAAAAGCTAGAACGCTGAAAATTGGTATAAACATAGACAAATACAAAATCTCAAACTGTTTTTTTTTTAAATTCCAGGGTTTCTCAAACATTTTTTATTAAGAAAAATATTTTTTTTATGATAAATTTATGAGATTAACTGCCTATATTTCCAAACTTTTTAAAAATATCGAAAAAAACCGAAACGCCCCAACTAGATAATTTAATTTTCTATAAAAAATATTAACATTGTATTAGCACATCTCAAATTTTTTTTAACAATTTTTATAAAAATTGAATTTAGTGACGACATTGCTTCATACAATTTGTATGGAAGTAGCCTACTCACAATATCTAAGAAGACTTAATAATTTAATACTAATCTCCCAACATACATTCATACCATCACGCTGTTTTCATATTCTGGGTAGGATCAAAGGACTGACCTCCATACTATCCTATCTTGACATACATACATAGGTACATGTGTTGTATAGAAAATCAAATATCTTAAAATTTTAAATAATTTGTATTTATGGGATTATAGTGTGGTACTTATTCTTCAACTATGCATACTATCGCTATCGACAGTTGGATATCATGTGTTACATGCAACTAGTTAATATTTCAAAATCTTCACTCTCCACTATAGCATAGTAGTGGAGAGTAATAATGTACATACATACATATGTTCATACCTGAATATAGGAACAATTTTGCTAGGTAAAATAAAATCAATATTCCTTAATAGTTTAACATGAAATCATTTGTGGTACATTTCATTTTATTGAAATTGTTTTTGACTAGTCAAATTAAGGTAAACAAAATATATACCGGCTTGGAAAAGTGCATCCACTCATTTCTACTATAATCGTTTTCGGGTGTCTCGTAAGCGTATTTACCTTTCCGTGTTGATTAGGAGGCAAGTACTGCCTCGAATTAGGCACTAGTTTGTTGCGCTAATGCACTTGAAAACTCGTGTTGAATTCAAGGCAATTATCAATTATTGAATATGGAACATTATGAAAAAAATTTAATCGTACATGACTGTACTCACGAGCAAAGTTGCTTTTGCAAACCACTGACAAGGACTCCATTGTATAAATATTTGGGTATCTACATTGATCACAACTTAAGATGGACAGAACAAATAAACACAGTTGCAGGTAAAATAAGAAGGCTTATATATATTTTTAAAAACATTCGCAACATAATGACAATATATTACGCGTTAACAAGACTTAAAAACAATATATTACGCGTTAGCTCAATCGATTATAACACACGGAATGATTGGTTGGGGTGGCGCTGCTAAAATTAATATGGATCCTCTTATTAAAGCACAAAAAGCTTTAATTAAGGTTATAATAAAAAAACCATTTACATATCCAACAGTTCAATTATTTAATGATTTTCCAGTTTTCAACATTCCACAGTTATATATCAAAATTATTTCTATACATTTTCATAAAGATAAAACAATTCATATTACACCGCAACACAATTACGAGACGACACGCAGGAATTTTCTCATGACTCCAAAGACAAACACGACATTCGGACAAAGACATTACTATTATTTAGCTCCAAAAATTTTTAATAAGATAAAAAGTGAAATAACGGACATACAGTTGATGAATAATTTGAAACACAAGAAAACAATAGAAACATGGATTAGAAACAAGGGCATTATATACTGCGGAAACATGATCAAGCTACAATAGTTTATATTTTATTTTTATAATAGGTATATTTTATAACAAGTTTTAGTTAAATACAAGTTTAATATTTTTCTGTCAGATATAACGCAAAAAAAAAAAAAAAATCTGCCACCTCGGTACAGGCTCAGCCTAGTGAGGTGGTATATACCAAATAATCCTATAAAAAAATGTTCCATATAACTTATTTAAATTGTACTTTTTTGTAATATTTTTATTGTTTGTAACTATATTGTTATATTTTGTTTGGTTTCAATAGTAAAAAAAAAATATATAGACATGAAGTTCGCGCGCTATTTCATTTCGCTCGCATTTCGTCTGTCACTGTCATATTTGTATTTTATTCACAGATTATATGGTAGTAATCAGTAATTTTGTTAAAGCCATATGGAACTGTTAAAGAACATACTTGGTGGTATTTTGGACAATTTTAAAATTGTAAAATACGAAGGAGACAAGAATAATTACCAATGTAAAATTTGATGCTCTATATCTTGTGAACTTAATTACGACGCAAAGTGTAATTATTTCATAGAAAAAATCATGAGTAGGTACCAATCTCATACAAAAAAATTGTCTTAATGAATTTTTATGATATATGTAATAGATTTGTGTAGATTAATCTATTAAAACAAAAACAAGCATACAAAAAAATGCCTCTAACACAGCCTTGTAATGCTCAATCAATACGCATGGTAAAATTTATAAACCTGTGTACGATTGAAAGACGCGTGCCTTGAATTGAATACGTATTAACAGGAGAAGTTTGCTTTTTTAAACCGTGTGCATTTGGAGGACACGTGCTTTGAATTCTGATCTCGACTACATAAGAAAATGGGCCACTGAAAATGGTATTCTTCTTAACCCTATCAAATCTCACGCCATTATCATAGGGAGTACAAAACTTCTGGCTAAACTTACTTCAAACACTATTCCCCTTCCTGTACTCAATGGCACAGCAATACCCATATCCAAAACAGTGAAAAATCTAGGAGTTCTCTTCAATCAACATCTTTCCTGGACTGAACAAGTCAGTGAAGTCAGCAGAAAACTTTTCTATAGTATTCATTCTATCAAAAAACTTCAAAAATTTCTTCCAACCAACATCAAAATAAAGCTCGCACAAACTCTCCTTCTCCCCATTCTCGATTATGCAGATATTTGCTATTTGGATCTTACTCAGGAACTTCTAAACAAATTAGATCGATTACAAAACGTCTGCATACGTTTCATATATAATCTTCGCAAATACGATCACATATCATTTTTTCGCAAGGAACTCAAATGGCTTCCTATCCGTCTGCGCCGAGATCAACACACTCTTTGTCTTCTGTTTAACATTTTGAACAACCCTAATGCTCCATCATATCTTACCGAAAGATTTCAACCTCTGGCCTCTCATGGACTCCCGCTTCGATCTAGAGAAGAGAGAACCCTCGCCATCCCATCACATGCCACGGCTTTCTATTCATCATCATTTACTGTCCATGCTGCCCGGTTATGGAACAACTTGGCCCTTGACATTAGAACTGCACCAACGTTAGGTACCTTCAAAACTGGATTAAAACGCGCGCTCATACTTTCCATTTCTTAACCTACATACTTCCCATTTATTTCCCTATTCTTGTAGTTATTCATATCTCCTCTCCTTTTTTCCCTTCCCTCCCATAGTGTTGTAACAGGTCTTATCTATGATTTGTTTAATTTTCATTGATGTACATATTTATATTCTTCTTACCTTATTGTGTTAAAATGTAACATGTTTATGGTTTTATATATATTTTCTTTTTTGTACATGTACCATTTTGTCTCATAACTGTCACAGATGGTTGTCTGGAAGAAATTGCCACTAGGCAATAAGTCCGCCATTTGTACTAGCTATTAAGTAATGTACAATAAAGTGTTTAAATAAATAAATAAATAAATAAATTCAATACATGTTTTTAAGTGCATTACCGCAACAAAATAGTGCCTAATTCGAAGCAGTACTTGCCTCCTAATCAACACGGAAAGGTAAATACGCGTCCCGTAAGAGCCGGGTAATAGAAAATACAACAGGCAACAATAACATCTCACATAGTTCAGCAATGAGGTTCACCATAACACATTCTGAATGTAGTTTTTCGGGTGTCTCGTAAGAGCCGGGTAATAGAAAATACAACAGGCAACAATAACATCTCACATAGTTCAGCAATAAGGTTCACCATCACACATTCTGAATGTAGTGTTTCGGGTGTCTCGTAAGAGCCGGGTAATAGAAAATACAACAGGCAACAATAACATCTCACATAGTTCAGCAATATTGAGGTTCACCATCACACATTCTTTTGAATGTAGTGCCTTATATTATAAAATATGATTTTGTTGATTAAACATAATTCCCAAAGTACCCCTGAATTTTGCATTATTCCCTCGTTATCCGTATAATTTGTTAGATGTTAAACTATAATTAAGCGAAAATATTGTTTAATATGACGTAAACACTTGAATGTTTAAAATTTTTAATTTGTGACTTGAATTTTGAAAAAAAAGGTATAATTCATAATTTCGCCTACGTCGTTCCTGTTTCGCGCTAGTCAAGTCGAACAAAATGAATGGCGGGACGAACCCCATCGCTCCTACTTCAGTTCCTACAAAAAGTGGGGATCGTTCTCGTTAAAATTCCCAGTGTTTGTGTAGTCTGCATTTTTTTAACAAGGAGTTATTCATTATTTAATAAAAAAAAATATTTATTAAATAATCGTGTGATTATAATTCTGACTGTAAATTTATTTCAGGGACAGGATGCAGATAGTTCGAATCGTTATTCATTTTTATATCCGAAAAAACCTATTCAAAACTTCGCTGAAATGAATTTGCCGTTTGAACAAGAACCAGATCCAAACGATGAGTCCCAAGTTGACGACACAAAGGATATTTGGAAAGTTTCCGATTTTAAAATAAATAGAATAAAAACCATTTGGAACGAAGAGCTGAACAGATATATTGATCGCATTAACCGATTAAAGTTTGCTATTTCAGAAACATCAGAAGAATTGGATGAAGAAATAAGAAACACAAATAATAATCAAGAAAGCTTTGTTACTAATGACAGCAAATACAATAAAGTATTTTACAAAAGACCCAATAGCGTTGAAATGAATAGTCCCAACAACCTAAATGAAGCGGGCTATTTTAAAATGGAAAATAAATACATTGGCGCAGATCATTTCGATTTAGAAAATTCAAAAAGTAATTTTGGAGACAAAAAAATCGACATTTCCCCTTACATGGATTCAGCCTTAAAAACATTCCCTTTATCATTTCCAGAAATACACAATGATATTAAGTACATTTATAACGCAGAACATAAACAAATTGATCAGACACCCCAAGAAATAAGAATATTCGTCTTTGACGAATCAAAAAAATCTGATAAAAGCAAGATATATCCTGTTTTAGATTCAGTAGATCATAAATTATCTGAAGTGCGTGAAAATACAAATGACCATGACAAGAAACAACCAAGATCATTTGCGTCTGTCGAAAAAAATGATCTAATTGAAAATCAAAACAATAATGTTGGTGGCAATTTCAAAAATTCCGCAATGGGCAAAATTCAAAAGATTCTCGCAACATATTTAACAGACGATTCAAATGTATCCAACGTGATGAATAAGATAAAACAGTTGGAGGATGCTAGATCATTGGATGCTGCTGTGAGAATATCCGGATTAAAGACCGGGACTTCACAACCAACGGAAGAAATGTTGGGTAAAAATTCTCTCATGAAACAAATTGAAAATTTTTTCGGTAGTTCCAACGATGGACAATATTTATCATCTCCAAACGTTGACAATGGAGGATCAGGAAATCTTAAGCAATCGGATCAATATCATTTAAATTATAATCCTCAAAAAAATCCTACGTACCCGGTTGCTGAGCCTGTGAAATTTGCTGATGTATATAAATACTATAATCCAGCTGCGTCCGGACAGTACCCGATTATTATTCAGATTCAAAACACCGCTTCGACGTCTAACGACGGAACAAAGCGGCAAAAGTCAAAAGAAACGAATTTAATAGACGAAAAACTAAATAAAAACACCGCACCAATAATAAGTGTCGATTCAAGATCGTTCAATAAACTACCTACAGTTAAAGAACCCATTGAGGATAGTTCTAACGAAGATGATAGCAATGAGTCCAGAAAAATTGTAAAATCAACTACCAAGGATATGATAACTGAACGCACAGCAATTATTGAAGACACATCTATTGATGTCAAAACAATAACACCAATATTAGCAGAAGCTTCTACAATGAAATCAATATAAGCAGAAGCTTCTACAATGAAATATTTAAGTCGGATCGGATAGCTAATGGTTCCGTGTTCGGAATTGCCCCAGATCTACTAAAATACATATTTTGATAATTTTTCTGTGATTTGAATTTGACTATAAAATCTGTCTAAATAAAAATATATAATAGTATGTAATTTGTTTTAATGTATTAGTGGGTGGCAGAGCAGTTAGCGCGCTGGATAAGTAATCCAACGTTAGGAAGTTCGAATCATGCAAATAAATTGAAGGACGATCTTGTTTCTTTGTATTTTCTATCTTCGCAAAGCGGTTTTACGAAATTTATTGAAGATGTCAAGAATATGAGGTCTATGCTATAAATTTTAAATTACAAGGCGCATTATTGACTCTGTCAAATTTTATTTTAGAATTGTTACTCTGCGATCCAAGTGATCTAAATGTCATATGAATTTTTGACGTCACATTAATTTCTCACAATTCTTGAATGTTTCTTCTTCTTCTTCTTTCTCAGCCATCTCTCCACTGCTGGATGTAGGCCTCTTCTAATAGCTTCCACTCGTCTTTTTTCTGGGCTTTTCGAACCCATCCGCTTCCAGCGACAGGGACAATATCATCGGCCCACCTTTTCTGGGGCCGGCCTATTCCCCTTTTCATATCCCATGGTCTCCAATTTAGAATTCTGGGTGCCCATCTGTCCGTACCCTGTCTGGCAACATGACCTGCCCATTGCCATTTAAGTTTTGCAACTCGATCCATGACATCAACAACTTTTGTCTGGCGTCTGATTTCTTCATTTCTAATTTTGTCTCTTAGACTTACGCCTATCATTTGCCTTTCCATGGATCTCTGAGTGCATTTTAGCTTATGTATGGTCCTCGCAGTTAGCGTGATAGTTTCCAGACCATACGTAAGCACAGGCAGGATACATGTTTCAAAAACTTTTCTTTTCAGACATGTGGGAATATCTCTGTTTTTTAGGACATGTTTAAGATTTCCAAAGGCTGCCCAACCTAGTCCGATCCTTCTGGGTATTTCTGCTGTCTGGTTATCCTTTCCTAATTTTATATTGTGTCCAAGGTATATATATTCTTCAACAGCTTCAATTATTTTACTATCAATTGTGATAGTGCTGTTAGATGATGGACTCATGATTTTCGTTTTGTTGATATTTATTTCCAGGCCGACCATTAGGGAAGCATCGTGGAGTTCTTTTATCATAACATGAAGTTCTTCCAGATCATCACTTATAAGCACTATGTCATCTGCAAAACGGAGGTGGTTTAAGTTTGTTCCATTTATTTTTATTCCCTTGTCTTCCCAGTTCAAAGTTTTAAATATGCCCTCCAAAACCAATGTAAACAGTTTAGGTGATATGGTATCTCCTTGTCTGACACCTCTTTTTATATTGATTTTTTCTGTTTTTGTATTTTCATCGATTCTTACATCCATGGTGGCGTGTTGAATGTTTAGTATAACCTAATCATGAGTTGAATAAAGGTGTTGAAAGGATTTTTACTCTCCACTACTATGGAATAAATGATTTAAAAAAAACATGATTTTTCAATTTTTAAGCGTAATATCCAATAGATGGCGTTGGAAAAAGTTCCTTCGTCACTTACGTAGATGGCGATAGTGTAATCAGTTTATTTTCAAGTAGATATTCAGATATTGACGAGTAATATATTATAGACGCATATTATATTGATAAATAATATCAACTGACATAATAGATACCACAGAAACAAATATAAGTCATCATTCCACAGATAAAAAAGAAGTCAACAGATACTATAACTGTCAGAGCGTTTTTCACCTGACAATTTTACCGTGCGTCTTTTTTTTTGTAGTGTATTTTCTCTGTTTATCTTATAAGACTGTATATGTCCGTTAAATAAATAATGTTTTATACTGTCGATTTATCAAAAGAAACTAATTCTCTTGAAAAAATCTCACAGTTCTACCAGATCAGCTCAAAATATAAAAAACAAACAATTAGCTAGTACCGTTTTTAAGTGAGGGATTTCTGCACTTCGATTTTAAGCAAAGGGTAAAATTCTATAAAACACAATATTAAAAGTAATTTTAAAGTTGTCTGCTTTTTTGTATATGTATGTAGAATAAGTGAAGAATTTTTGCTTCAACTTATTTTGATCATCAATGTTTTCCGCGTGTCCAAACAAACACAACTGGCAAACAGTTATGAGGTTCATCGAACATTCTTAATTGAGTGCCATTTTAGGTATGACGAGGCTTGTGTGCGGGGAAGCACGCATGTGTCGGCTTTTCCAATAATTTTATGCTCCCCGGCGCACCTGACGGTCGATGGTTACGCCACATTGTGTGATTTTGCCTTGATAGCTGTATATACAGAAGTATAATAAAAATATTCAAACAGCGATAACGAGGAAAATTTCAACAGTTTTGATTTATAAAAACATATTTGTTTTATTTCAGAAAATGTTTAAATAAACATTTTTAACAAAATAAACATTGTATTATCAAAATATGATTTCTTAAACAGGCATTTTAAAAATAATATGTATTGTTTATCTTATAACAAACGAAGGGTGATTAGTAAAATTTACAAACATCCCATATGTTGTGTTGAATTTCTTGAACGTTCATTGGCCATGCATCATGAAGTTAATAGTGATAGTTCTGGTTTGCTTGCAACTGTATCTTTTTTGTCAAGTTCAGGTAATGAATATTATGTCATCATTATTGGTTCTACAGTCTTTGTGGACCTTGGTTTTCTCCAATATTCGTCGCCATCTTCCTCTGTCCCAGCATGGAATTTTCCAGTCTCAAACGTCAATAGAATTTATGTACATACCGCTGCACAAAATCCAACGCTTCGTTATCAGAAAGACATTAAACATTAACAGTCCTACTCATTATATTTCGTTAATAGATTACTAAACGCGCAACTAGATAAAACACGACTAAATAAGTTAAGATCAGTATTAAAAAAATTAACTTATAAACGTATACTAAGATATGACGTAACTATTTCACCGAATTGTTTACGAAAACTCTAATTTATATTTTTCATATGTCCGCATTGGCTTCACAGATGTCAAAAAATAGATAAACGCATGCAATTTTTGGAAAACTGACATCGATAAATGAAAACAAACAACGCGTTGTGCCGCGTTGAGTCGATTTAAACACGATTGCGATGAAGAATAACAAGGAAAAAGTTATAAGGATTAAATTATTATGTCAATCTCTAATATGCGTCGTGTCATATGTGAAAGTTCCGCCATTTTGAAATACTTTGTATGAATCGTTAGTCAATCGTTAAACAACCTCTCGACCCGTCCTAACTTAACGTCTATGTAATAAAGATAGTCACGGTTTATAAGTAAACTTTTCATTAATCACGCTCTATTACCAGGTACTATAGATAGTTTACGTTTATAAGTAAGACGGCAAGTCTAGTTATCTTTTCTTTAGGAGTATTGGTAAAAGTTAAATAGAAACGGCATTGTTTCATCGCAGCTTCCATTAAAAGGGGGCTTTAATTACACAGGTTGAGATAAACTGTTAATGTACAAAAGATGCCAAATACGCAACTATTAAAAATCATGATTGTTAACCTAAAATCATGATTGGTAACCTAGTCATGGTTGGTAAAATAAAATCATTATTGGTAACCTAAATTATGATTGGTAACCTAAAATCATGATTGGTTTCCTAAAATCAAGATTGGTAACTTAAAAACATGATTGGTAACCTAAAATCATGATTGGTTGCCTAAAACCATGATCGGTAACCTAAAATCATGATTGATTGGTAACCTAAAACATGATTAATTCATAACTCAAAATAATGATTGGTATCCTAAAATCATGATAAGTAACCTAAAATCATGGTTGGTAAACTAAAATCATTATTAGAAACCTAAAATCATGATTGGTAACCTAAAATCATAAGCGGTAACCTAAATTCTTGATTGGTAACCTAAAATCATGAATGGTAACCTAAAATCATGATTGGTTGCCTAAAATCATGATTGGTAACCTAAAATCATGATTGATTGGTAACCTAAAGACATGATTAATACGTAACTCAAAATTATGATTGGTAACCTAAAATCAGGATTGGGATTGGGGGACATAGATTGAGATGGAAGGGCGACATTAAGAGAGATTTGAGTTACCTATATAAACTTGCAAGAGCGGCACAGCCTCCCTAGACAACGTGTCATATAGCTCAAGAAAAGAAACAAGAAAATATAACTCAATGTATGGAAGTGACTGCTGTTGCCAGTCACGTGACAAGTTTCTTTAACTCGAGAGCGGCAGCTGAGGAAAGTAGTTGGAGGCAGAAATTAAAGGAGGCCAAGACTCGATTTGGACTGTAAAGTAATTGAAGATGATAATATTTACATACTTAAGAATTGTGGGAGCATTAATGTAGCCTGCCGCTATATTATAATGAAGCTATTTTTTAAAAGCTTTTGAAATAGTTAGCTTTAAACAAATTAAGATATGTATGCAGTGAAGGGTCTCACAGAAAGAGAGAAATGGAAAGCCTCAGTTACTTACATATATGTTTATTTACAATTCACAATCAAATAAATAAGTATATCACAATACTTAGGAAGCATATTTCAGCGTGATGGAAGATTGGAAAAAGATATTGAAAGGAGAATAACGGCAGGTAATAGAGTGAATGGTGCATTAAGACCGGTAATGGCTGACCCAATTATTTCGAGGCAAGCAAAGCTCGCGGTACACAATAGAATCGTCGCACCGACTCTAATGTATGCTAGTGAGACATGGACATGGCAGAATACGCATGAAAGTAGAATTAACGCGGTTGAAATGAGGTCACTAAGACGAATGTGTAGTAAAACGATGTATGATAGAATAAGAAATGAGGAAATTAGACGAAAATGTATGATTGAAAGAAATATCGTTAGTAAGATGAAAATAAATGCCGTAAGGTGGTTCGGCCACATAGAAAGAATGAGTGATGACCGTCTGACAAAAAAAGTATACAAGGCTGATAAAAGAGGAACGAAAAGTAGAGGTCGGCCAAGAAGAAGTTGGCACGATCACATAAATGGGATTTTGAAAGATGGTGATGTTAGAAGTAAGAATAATAGAAGAGCGTGTATGAGACGATGTATGGACGTGAATGAAGCGAGGAATGTATGTCAAGAGAGAGGAGTCTGGCGTTCGGTTCTCTCTGCCATCCCCAAATAGGGAAATGGCGTGATGGTATGGATATGGACAATATCAACTAAGGGGAGACTGCTAACAACGTACCTATTTTTCAATTTTATAATATACCATCAGAATTTCTAATCAAATCTTTTTGAAAAAAATAATTTAGATATTTTGGGTGTTAATAAGAAAAATATACGTAGAATCTAAAACATACTTTTTTATTTTTTTATTTAAATAAAAATGATATTCTACAAAGTAAACTATCCACAATTTTAAGAAAAATATACATACCATAAATTTTTGATAATGTTCCGTATAAATTCTTGTAGAAAAATAATGGCATACCCCGATTTTCAACGTTTATCTTATATTTTTAATAAACTATAAGGCGTAGAGCAATAAATATTTTTTTCAATTGAAGAAGACAAAAATATCTGTAAAAACATGTTTTGACGTTGCATTAATGTTTCAGGTTTAGAAAAGAAACGTTCATTTTCCATTCAGCGCCATTGCGAAATAAAAGTTTTTCTGGTTTATTTACTTAACCTGATGAATAAATGCAACGTCACAATATATTTTTTCAGATATTTAGTTCTATTTTTTTTTTAAATATATATTGCTTATAGTTTTACGATAACGAATTAAGTATCAATTGTTTTTTTAATACGTGACATTTGTGTTACAGGGAAAGCCCGTTGTTCAAGGTTTGAAAAGTAATCATAGAGTATATTATTATCTTCATCAAATTCCTGGAAGCACATACACAAATCGGAAATTGCAACTTGACGTTAAGCCATCTCATGTCTTGATTGATCATCATTATTTTAATAAAAAATACGGACCAGGACTTAAAAAGCAAATGTACAAATACGTTTTGAGTCGTTTAAACGACATGCTCTATAAAACAACGCATACGAACACATTTTTTAAAAATAATGATGAAAACCTTAATCGAATCAATACAAATACTAAAAAACATATCATTGATGACGATACTTTCGACAACGGGCATATGATCTCTAATTTAAACAAAATAGCAGAGAATAATGCTGACTCAAATAAAAAAAAGATATTTTTCGTTATACTTGGAAATGATAAGAAAAAACATTTCAGAATAAGCACATTTGAACTAAATAAAAAATTGAACTATATTGGTGAAGTAATAATCAACAAATCGTCACTTTTATTGAATAAATTACTATCAAAATTATCGGAGTGCATTTTCCCGCATATTATTATTATTAACTACAACGGAAAGAGAGATATAAAATTGGACGAAATGTATGATGATGAACTGATGTCCAAGTATTTTAATCTTCTTCTGAAAAATCCAGTCTTTGCTTATTTTATATCTTCGTTCTATCCCGCAAGTTTTTTCAACCATAAAACAAAGTTAACCGCTTCCCGCCCAATCATTTTACGAATTCAATACATTGATTCGTCACCACAAGTATCCACTGCTGACAATTATTTAGAATCTGGAGTTTCTAACTTTATAACTACAGAAGCAACACCTATTCAAACTACTAAACCTATAACCACTGAAGCTACAGCTTCTAAAACAACAAATACAAGAGCTACAATAACTAAACCTGCAACAACTGAACGTTCCATAACTAAACTTACAACTTTAAAAGCTACAACACCAAAATCTACATTCATTAAAGATATAACAACTAAAACAACATTTACAAGAGGTACAACTACTAAACCTATAGCATCTGAAGCAACGACTATAAAAACTACAACTATAAGAGCTACAACAACTAAAACTGCGACCATTGAATATTTAACTACTAAACCTACAGCTACAAAATTGACAACTCCAAAATCAACAACTATAAAAGCAACAACTCCAAAATCTACATCCATTGAAGATATAACTACTACAACTACAAGAGCTTTAAATACTAAACCTATAACAACTGAAGCTACAACTACTAAAACTACATCTTTAAGAGCTATTACTAAATCTACAACCACTGAATCTACAACCACTAAAGTAACAAATACAAAATCGACAACCCCAAAATCTACAACTTCTGAATATACAAAACTAAAAGCCTCTACATTTGAAGGTAAAAATTCTAATGCTACAACGACTGAAGAAATAACTACAGAAACAATAACCGTTAAAAATTCAACTTCTAATGCTCCAATCACAAAACAAAAAACTACTACTGAAGCAACAATTATTCAAATATTAACTATTTTAACTCCTTCAAATATTTCTACGATTTCTGAAATTTTACCCACCAAAGCAACATCTACTAAATCAACGATCACTGATGTAATAATTACAGAAGTAATCAATAAAGGTACAACAGAAGAATTGAAAACCTTCGATGTGACAACCACTAAGCCTAGAACAACGAAATATTCAACAACTATAGTAACGACCTCTAAGCCAACAACTATTGAGTTAAAAGAAACGACAATTAAAAGGATATCAAGCACAAATAAACCTCCAAGTAAAATGAAAACTAATAAACCAAACAGAAACAACACTGGTCGAGGAACTAAAAAATACAAAAAAACAACAACAGCTGCCAGTACAACAACCAAAGATAATCGTAAATGGATTATCGCTAGAAAATATTAACTTGCAACGCTGATTAATTCGATGCATCCCATAAAAGTTCACACATACACATCCTTACCCTCACACACACAAACAGACACACCCACATACATGATTGCATCTAGTTTTAACTCATTAATTATTCTTTGTCTTTTCTTACACTTCTAAATAATTATTATAAGGTAATAATATATAGAATTATATGATTCTGGGCGTTACTATGTTATTTGCCTGTATAATTGTCCAGTCATGGTTTGTGTACTTGTAATAAGATTAGATTTAATAAAAAAAACGATATTTTAAATCATTTACTGCCTTTTTGATTGATTGAGTTGAGAGACTTTTTATCCCTTTAATTAGGACTATTAGTTTGCCTACTACGTGCTCTGAGCACGTTGACTAATTTAATTTTAATTTCAAATTACACGTACCCAATACCAAGTTGCCACATTCTGGAAACTTAAGATATTAATTGTCTCACAGATCCAGACTGAAAATACAATTAAAAACTGTGTCTCCACTGGGAATCTAACCCGGGAACTTTGGATTAGCAGTCAGATTCCTAACCAACTGTGCCACGAAGACTGAGTATATTGTTTTAAATATTATAAGTAAGAAATTATATGGTGAACAACACAACCCAGGTCTTTTTAAGATACGAAGAAATATATTCTTTAGCAGAATAAAAATCCTCCCCAACACGCTTTGGACGAATACAGTGGAAGCGATTCCTAATAGCTGTTGTCCTCAACGTAACTTTGTTAAAAAAAATCTGGTACTCAGATAAGGTACCAAGATAATTAATTTTTTCGTTAACCTGATATCGAAATATATTGAATCCTGTTGAATCTTTTCTAGTCCTATTAATTTGAAATTTATGGATAAACATATTTTTATTAAGTATTTGCAACTTGATCATAGTCCACCCCCAAAAACAGGTTAAATGACCATATATACGTAGTTGTGGATAATTTACGTAGTAGAATTCCATTTTAAATTATATTAAAATAAAACAATTTGTTTTAGATTCTACGTGTATTTATAAGTTCGTCGATAGCTATTTCGCCTTGCTAGGGCATCTTCAAGACTATGACGGCGTGGAGTTTCTGTCGGGTTATATAGGTAGAGGGTTGAGCTTACAATTTTTTTGATTGGTCAGTATCTATAAACAGAGTATTAAACAATGGCAGTGGGTGGAGACTATAGTTAGACTTGACAATTGACTGACCAATCCCTAAATATGTTTGTATACAGGTAGTTATATTTGTTTATTGATATAGTTCTAAGAATTTTATTTTATTAGTGGGTTATTTTCTAGGTATAATGTTTGTTTATTTGTGGATATTACAATATAATATGTATTTTGCGGTACAGGTAGATAGAGGTAGTTATATTGTTTTATTGATGTATTTCTTATGTATTTATTTATTTATATAATGGCTATTCTTTTGATGTTAAAATATTTGAATTTTGAGAGGTTCCAGGGAAGAAGTGTGGTGAAGGTTGGATATGTAGATTATTTTGGTGACGTCTCGGTGGCAGGATTATGGATCTGAAACAATGAATTATTTTGGCAGAATCAAATCTATAGATTGTTAATTTCTAGATGGGATGACTTCAATTAGTGGCGATTTGTAGATATTAATTTGTTCATTGATTATGTTATAATTTTTATTATGTTTTGAAATTTCTAACTGTTCAAGAATATTCAGTCTTAAGCCCTTTTTTGAAAAGTGTAGTGGTAGTGGTTTATTGTTCGAGTCGATTTTGTGGTTGTTTTCAATTAGGTGTTTAGCAAATTGCGAATCGGTTTTGTTATTATGCCATGACTTTTTGTGTTCGTTGAACCTTTCTTCTATACTTCTACCAGTTTGGCCTATGTAAATGGCATCACAGTCATCGCAGGTTATTTTGTACACACCGCTTTTTTTAATGTTATCGATTTTGTCTTTAGAATTTTTTATTGTCATTCCGATATTATTGTTAGTTCTGTAGGTTACGTTAATTCCATAGTTTCTAAGTTTTTTCCCTAGTTTTAATGAAATATTGCCTGCGTAGTTGATACATTTAAAATTGGTTTTAGAGGGTTGATGTTTTGGATAAAATTGTCGTAGTGTGTGCTTGTTCATTTGTTTATTAAATAGGTTTTTAATGATATTTTTTGAAAAACCATTGTTTATTCCGATTGTCTCTATTGTTTTGTATTCTGTATCAAACTTGTGTTTATCAAGTGGGATGTTAATTAACCTATATAGCATTGAGTTATATGCAGCGAGCTTGTGAGACCATGGGTGTAAAGATTTTTCGTGTATAGTGGTATCTGTGTATGTGGGTTTTCGGTATATGTCAAAAGAGTGTATATGTAGTATATGCAGTGGGTGGAGACTATAGTTAGACTTGACAATTGACTGACCAATCCCTAAATATGTTTGTATACAGGTAGTTATATTTGTTTATTGATATAGTTCTAAGAATTTTATTTTATTAGTGGGTTATTTTCTAGGTATAATGTTTGTTTATTTGTGGATATTACAATATAATATGTATTTTGCGGTACAGGTAGATAGAGGTAGTTATATTGTTAGTAAAGAAGAAATCCAACTTCTTGATAAAGGATTCAAATATAACATTCCCGAAAAAGCAGGGCTAACGCAAATTGAAACAATAGCAGTTGACACTGAAATAGCCCTTACTAACACAAATCAACCAAATTCACTTAAACATCAAATTGCCGAAACAATTAAAAAAGAAATAAAATTAATTAAATCATCACCATCATTTGTACATAATGAAAAAATAGTTTTGAATAAAATATCAAAAAAGATAAAAGAAAACAACTTAATAGTAACAAAAGCAGACAAAGGCAATTCGGTAGTCATCTTAAATAAAGCCGATTATGAAAATAAAATGTCGGAATTTATTAATCCAAACGACTTTAATGAACTAAAAAAAGATCCAACACCTAAACTCGCAAAACGCATTAGATCCATCATAAATGACAGTAACGCCTTATATCCAAAAACTTACCAAAAGAATAAACTAATAGAAATGAACCCAAGACCCCCACTCTTACACGGACAACCTAAAATCCATAAACAAAGTATTCCTATAAGACCAATTGTCTCATTCATCAACTCACCCACTTCAAAAATAGCCAAAGATATTAATAACCTCTTCAAACAATATACAAATTTTAAACCAGATAACAGTATAAAAAATTCAGTCCAACTCGTTAACAAAATCAAAGACATACACCTCCCAACAAATTGTAAACTAATCTCACTAGACGTAGTAAGCTTATTCACCAACATACCGATAAAAGATACCCTAGAAATCATAAAAAATACCCTGGAAAAAAGAAATGTTCAACCCATTATAGCAGACGAGATCTACGAAATAATGAAAATTTGCATAGAGTCAAACTACTTCTCCTATAAAGATAAATTTTATGAACAAAAAGACGGAGTCCCCATGGGATCACCTCTAAGCCCCTTATTAGCAGAACTATTTATGGACCATATAGAGAATAAACTACTAAAAAATTCAATTTCAAAAAAATGTATTATATATTACTATCGGTATGTAGACGATATACTTATCGGTTTCAACGGAACAAACCGACAATTAGACCAATTCCTTAACTTAGCTAACTCACTACATACAAATATTTCATTTACACTAGAAACAGAAAAGGACTGCAAAATCAACTTCCTAGACCTATGCATACAAAGAACCAATAATATACACTCTTTTGACATATACCGAAAACCCACATACACAGATACCACTATACACGAAAAATCTTTACACCCATGGTCTCACAAGCTCGCTGCATATAACTCAATGCTATATAGGTTAATTAACATCCCACTTGATAAACACAAGTTTGATACAGAATACAAAACAATAGAGACAATCGGAATAAACAATGGTTTTTCAAAAAATATCATTAAAAACCTATTTAATAAACAAATGAACAAGCACACACTACGACAATTTTATCCAAAACATCAACCCTCTAAAACCAATTTTAAATGTATCAACTACGCAGGCAATATTTCATTAAAACTAGGGAAAAAACTTAGAAACTATGGAATTAACGTAACCTACAGAACTAACAATAATATCGGAATGACAATAAAAAATTCTAAAGACAAAATCGATAACATTAAAAAAAGCGGTGTGTACAAAATAACCTGCGATGACTGTGATGCCATTTACATAGGCCAAACTGGTAGAAGTATAGAAGAAAGGTTCAACGAACACAAAAAGTCATGGCATAATAACAAAACCGATTCGCAATTTGCTAAACACCTAATTGAAAACAACCACAAAATCGACTCGAACAATAAACCACTACCACTACACTTTTCAAAAAAGGGCTTAAGACTGAATATTCTTGAACAGTTAGAAATTTCAAAACATAATAAAAATTATAACATAATCAATGAACAAATTAATATCTACAAATCGCCACTAATTGAAGTCATCCCATCTAGAAATTAACAATCTATAGATTTGATTCTGCCAAAATAATTCATTGTTTCAGATCCATAATCCTGCCACCGAGACGTCACCAAAATAATCTACATATCCAACCTTCACCACACTTCTTCCCTGGAACCTCTCAAAATTCAAATATTTTAACATCAAAAGAATAGCCATTATATAAATAAATAAATACATAAGAAATACATCAATAAAACAATATAACTACCTCTATCTACCTGTACCGCAAAATACATATTATATTGTAATATCCACAAATAAACAAACATTATACCTAGAAAATAACCCACTAATAAAATAAAATTCTTAGAACTATATCAATAAACAAATATAACTACCTGTATACAAACATATTTAGGGATTGGTCAGTCAATTGTCAAGTCTAACTATAGTCTCCACCCACTGCCATTGTTTAATACTCTGTTTATAGATACTGACCAATCAAAAAAATTGTAAGCTCAACCCTCTACCTATATAACCCGACAGAAACTCCACGCCGTCATAGTCTTGAAGATGCCCTAGCAAGGCGAAATAGCTATCGACGAACTTATAAATACACGTAGAATCTAAAACAAATTGTTTTATTTTAATATGACCATATATACAATGAAAAAGAATAAGAACTTGATCAGAATCCAATTCTGAGACAGTTTCTGCCATAAAAAAAACTGAGTTGGCGTTGAATTGAACTCAAATTGTAAAATGTAAGCATGATCATTTTTACATTTTTGAAAAAGAAAAATATCAACCAAATACCAAAATAAACACCCAATTGGAATATTCTTCAGTTCAATTACCAATTCATATGATAATCATTTTCATAGAGATTAAGGTAGTTTCAGGAAAAATTTAACTATGAAAAATGGGTAGCAAGATTTCACCTAAATGACAAACACTACAGTGAGTAAATAAAAGGTTTTAAAAAAAATATTATTTTCTGTAGCAAATTCAACAATAATAAGTTATGTTTATGTAATTTCAAACGAAGGCTTATTAGAAGAATTTATAAATAATTTATGTGTTAAATTTATTTAACGTTTAACATTATGAAATTTATAGTGATAGTTTTGGTTTGCTCGAAGTTGTATCTTGTTTGTCAAATCCAGGTAATAAAAAGTCTTGAAAATACTTCAACATCATCAATAGGTCTACGCCCTCTGTAGGACATGGCTCTCTCCAGGATTCTCCATCATATTCTGCTATCCTGGCATAAACTCCTCCAGTACCTGATGCCAATAGTGACTTCATCCAAGCTTCGGAGTTTGGATTTAACAACTTTATGCGAATTTGTTGCATATGTGAAGAAATTCTTTTGGTATTCTCCTCATTGTTAATGTTAAGCTGTATTATACGATGTTGGGTCCATTAAAATATTTCAAAACATTTTCAAAAATAAGATAAAACCAATGACTGGGTTTTCATCCTGAAACATCATGAAACTTGCTTCAAATTTTGATTTTCTCCTGAATATGAGAATCTAAACAATACCAGACAAGCCATCATCAACACTACCTAGTTAATATTATAATCCACAGAACCGTATTGGATAAACCAAAGGTATTATATAAGTTCGAAAATAGTTTTGTGGATTTTCTGGATATCTTCTTTTTCCTGGGTTTGTCATCTATCTAACACCAATCTTTTTGATACTCAATTGTTTCCGATTTTTTCTCCAAATAAATCAACAACGTGACCAAAAATAATAACCATATTAGTTAAAAATTCAATACAAATAATATTTATTTAAGTTAGGTACTTGGATCAATTGCCTTACTAGGCATAAGCCTGTTACGTGGTAATGCTTATTTAAATTGTAAGCTGCATTTATTCAAATTTAGTCCGTGGGCAACTAGTCCAATTTAAATAAAATTCCTTTGCCTTTAAACTCTTTTCTCGATATTTGTGTTTCAGGGACAGCTTGTAGAAGGTGCAAATCGTACTCGCATAACATATTCTTATCTACAACAGTTCCCTGGAGTCAAACACACTAATAATAAATCAAGACTTGTAAATAATTCATCTTATAACTTTACAAAAAAAAATTATTCAGATAAAGTTCTTAAAAATTACGGACTAGGACTTAACAGCGAAGTATGCGACTATGTTTTGACAAAGATAAACGACATGTGGTACAAATCAACGATAAAAAATTTAGAAAGTAAAAAAAGTTATAATAAGGATCATGAAATAATTCATAACGGTTTGAAAAAAGGAAAAATATATGAACATAACAATCGTATTAAAAAATTTCCTTTTTCCGAAAAATCACATCATCTTGAGAATAATGTAATAAGAAATCTAAAACAGCCGAAAAGTAAACAATTCAATTTATATGAATCAACCAAAGATGAATTAAACACTAGACTTGATTCATCTAAATATAAAACATTCAATCGAATAAATGAAAAAGATGGGTTGAAAAAATACAACTTGTCAAAACTATTTCCAATTATTGAAAATAAAAATATATACCACCATATCAAAAATGGTTTTATTAACAAACTTAATAAGAATAATGATGACAAGCTTAATCGAATGAACACTTATATCAAACAATATATCGTTAACGATATTTTTAATAACGCCAATAAGATCATTAATTCAAACAAAAGTCCAGAGAAAGCTGAACTAAACACAAAAAAGAGTAAATCTGTAATAAGTTTAAAAAATGGTAAAAGCTATTTCTTCTATCCAGCTTTGAGATATATAGGTGAAATTAACGATGAATTAACAGAAATTTTGAATACATCATCATTAAACATATCTGATTACATTAAAACGCAAAAAATCGTTCCAATTCGAAGAGATTCAATCAACAATCGGATGAAATGTATCAAAGTGATCTAATGAATATACTGACGCATTATTTTCTGAAATATTCCCCGAAAAATCCACCTTTTTCCAATTCTGTACCTTCAAATTATCCACCAAGTTTTATTTATCATAAACCAATAATAACTGTATCCCGTCCGATAGTTATCCAGATTAAAAATATTGCTTCGTCATCAGATGAAATTACAACTCTAAAAACTACTGATTCAGAAGTAACAAGTACTAATACTAAAGTGATAGTAACTACAACGTCTAAAGTACCGACCACTAAATTAACAAGCACAGTAACTACAACGCTTGAAGCCAAAATTACTAAGGCTACAATTGCAGCTATAAATACAGAAGCGACAACTAGTAAATCTACAACTGCAAATATAACAACTCCAAAATCATCAACAAATGAAGCTCCTTCTGTCATAAATATAGTTTCTGTATCAAAAGTTTCAACCAATGAACCTACAATTCCTAAAACAACAACAACAACAAAAGATGCAACTATAAAATCTATAACCACTGAATCTTCAACTACAAAACCTATAACATCAAAATCTACAACCACCGAACTTACAACAACTATAACTACAACTACTGAAGCTACAATGTTAGAAAATTCTACACGCACTTCAATATTAAAATATACAAACACTGAATTTTCAACCTTAAAAACTTCGAAACCTGAAATAACAGCTACTAATTCAACAACCAATGAATCGAATAAAACAACCCCAAAATCTACCAATATAGAATCTACACCTCTAGAAGCTCCAATAATCATTGCTGCAACTACTTCTTCTATACCTGCAACTTTTGCAGAAAAAAAATACTCAACGAACAACTCCTATGTTTACAACCGCTAAATCTACAACTAAAGAATATTTCCATTTCTGAAAGAACAACTTAAAATTCTGAAGCAACAACTACTTAATTTTCAACGTCTAAAGATATAACCCAAAAAATCAACAACTATTGGATTTCTAACTCCAGAAACTTCAAATACAATTATTAAACTTACAGTGTCTGATTCAACATCACCTAAGACTACTTCACAAACTTCAATTTTTTAATCAACAACAAGACACGACTAAAGAAACTTCGAAATGGATTATTGTTAGAAAATACGATTTGTATCAATAAATAAACGATATTTTTGATCAATTTCTGTCTTTTTGATTGATTGTTTAAGTTTTGAGAGGTTGTTTACCCTATTAATAAAAAAATAATTATATCAATAATACACGATCACTCAAAAGCGCTTATATATCAACGAAAGGTTCATATATTAAGTTTATTGCTTGTTTGTCTTTTGCGCGCTCATATACCATTCGTCCAATTGTGATGAAACATTGCTGAACCACAACTAAATATATGCTGAACAACACAATCCTTGTAATTTAGGTATTTTCAAGATCTGAAAAAATATACAATTCAGCTGATTGCATACCCTCCCTAACGTTTCGTAGTGCGCTTCGTCTAAGAGTAGAATTTTACCCATTTCCTAATAGCTGGTGTCATCTACATAGCCATGTTGAAAAAAACAAATCTGGTAGCCAAGTATGATACTAGATTAATAAATTTGTTTGAACTGAACTATTGATACCGAACTATACATAGGTAAGCAGCTCACTTTTATTTACTTATTTTATTTTATTCAACTGTCGATTTGTTCAAGAGAATTTTATTCTCTTAACATATCGACAAAGTATCAAGTCAAGATACGCAAGATTTGTATGCAGGGTCTATATTTATCATGGTTTTTCCAACTTTGAAGTCAAAAACACCTACTTAGAGGCTTCGCAGAATATATGTCCTATATACAGATTTATAGAAGAATATGGATACGGATTTACAGAAGAATGTCCTATATACGGAGTAGAACATTTAGTGTCTGTGTGTCTGTCCCCTCCTTATAACTTTTAATCCGCTCAATTTAAAGAGCCCAAAAATTCAAAATATATAGATAGATAGGCCTACAAATATTTTATACTCATAATTTTGAATTTTTGTTTGTCACAGGAGTTATCAACTTTTGAATTTTTATTTTATTTTTACATATATCTCAAAAACCATAAAAGCTAGAACGCTGAAAATTGGTATAAGTATATACAAATAAAAAATCTCAAATTTATAATTTCAAAAAAAACCAGTGTATCTCAAACATTTTTTAATAAGGAAAAATTTTTTTAATGATAAATTTATGTCTGCCTATATTTCCAAAGTTTTCAAAATATCGAAAAAAGCCGAAACACCCCAACTAGATAATTAAATTTCCTATAAAAAACATGAAAATTATAGTATTACATCTCAATATTTTTTTTAACAATTTTTATAAAAATTGAAATTAATGACAACATCCGTTTCATGCAATTTGTAAGGCAGTATGAACTAGTTCCAGTACAGCCAGGTGAAGTTGAATAAAAGTTGTAAAAATATGTATAAATTAATAGTCTTACTATTTAGATGTTGAAAAAGACGCATCATATTGAAGATATGGCTCATACCTGAAACAAAAAAGAAAAAAAACATTTGAAACACGATACAAGTATAAGAAATCTTAATAATAGGTAGGTGATGTCTGTCAACTATCGATGACTTTGGGGCTAGGTTGTGGCCATAGGGGCCTAGCCAGTAAAGTTGGAGGTGGCCGCAGCCCCATCCTAGGATACTGTACAAAAGGTTGGTGCCCCCTTCAATTCTTACCAAAGCAGACACCTTAATGTCTCGCTCGCGTGGAAATAGAATAAGTGAAAGTACTGTCCACGTGGTGTGGTACCTATAAATCGCCAATACGGTACTAAGGGGTAGAGGAGTTCTCCGGCATATCTGGCGGGCACATCCCGCTCGGCGGTAGTCCGCCATGCTGATGAGACAGGTGTAGCCGACGCTGCGCTTGGCGTGGATATCGAAAAACTGAGTACTACAAGCGTGGTGAAGGTTCCCTGTCGAGTCACGTGTTACTATGGCACTGTTGGGTGGAAAACCCTCGCCATGATTGACGGGACTCCACGTTTGTGTTTGGATTCTTAGTGGTAGTGGTATGAAATGTGCTTAAAGGCAGTTTCTTGTTTTGTCCGACGAGCAGCCGCTCCGGGGATGAAAAGAACTACATAATTCTAAAACTTTCCCGATGGAATGGGGTTGGAGACTGCGAAATCCTCTCAACGTTCATTTCTATCGCCAAAGGAATGACGGAGGTTAAAAACTATAGAAGTTGACCTAGAATATCTGAACCAGATGATCAGTGTAACAACTTTCAAGAGATAGAGGCTGGCGATGTGGAGAGATCGAGTACTAGATGCGAACCACTCTTAGGATTGTAACCCAGAAGAAGAAGGACAACCTACTTGCTACTCGCTACTTGTGCAGGGGGCAAGGAAGTATTTATTATTATTATTAGCCTATTTTGACCCTCTATATTGTGTGCCAAATCCATCAATCACGACTTTCTGAGAAAGCCGTGAGCAGGATAGTTTTGAGAAAATTGTCATTCGTGATGTGGGCTCTCCAGGAAATTCGCAATATCCTTTTATAAGACCACCTTTTGAAACCCTTTATTCCAAGTTCCAATAAATTGGACTTGGAACAACACAAACTCCTTTTTAAGACCCACGTATGGAGTTTATTGAAAATTGTCTTGAAAATAAACACTCTCCACTATACATTTGTAACGCCGAGTAAAATAATTTACGACCTGTTTTTAAAGATAACAATTGTGTATAAAATACTAAAAAACATGTTAAGTAAGCCAGTTGATTATATTAGGAATGAAAATCAATCAATCTGATTAATACTGTCAAAGAGTTGAGAGTAAATTACTTAAAATGAATATTTTTACCGTGATATTAATCGTATTAAGTACATTTTCGATATTTGGTTTTTCGAACTCTGTAAGTAAAAAAATAAATCATTGAAATAATAAAATATATTTTCTACATTTACGTATTTATAACAGCTGGAAACAATACAATGAAATCTTCTTTCGTTAAATTTTACCAAAATTAATTACTTGACATTTAGTCCAACCATGGCTGGTCAACTAATAGCTATTTCTGAACGTAAACTCCAATAACATGACTATGACTGTGCCAATGTTGTGATTGTGTGAATCTCAGAATTAGGGCCGAATGAAAAAAACGTACTTTGTATGTGGTCAATGCTTAATTAATTTTTATACTATTATATATGTAAGAATTTTTACTTTTTTATTAGAATAATGACATTGATTGAAACAAATTGTACTTTTCTCCTCTTATTATGAACCCAAATATGTAGATATGCGATCTTGCATTATTTGTAGATAGGAATTGCCTGATTGAACTGGCTAGAATTTCGATTTCTGATTTTGTTACAAGGTATCTTAATCTTAGTTGAAAGTAAGATCTATGACTTGAGAGTTTTAACGTCACCTGAATGTGCTACGAATCTAAATATGGTAGATATAAGTATGAAGTTTCAAAGTGTAACAATGTATAGAAATCGGCTTAAAACTATAAAAAAACATTGAAAGACAAAAAAATGAGGGCATATGAAAAAATGCGTATACGCGAATGATCAAAATGAAAACAAGAACGGAATGTGTGGTGTTATGTTTTAAAAATGTTATGTTGCAAAATTAAGGAAAACAATATTTCGATGTAAATGTGCTATAAAAATAAATAGATGTAAATTAAAATTTCAGGTTCCATACAACGGCGAAGATGGGTGGACGATATCAAAACAAAGCCAAAATACCAGATCAAACATCATTTCACCTAATGTGAGGGATAGACGAGCATCCAATGATAACTCAACGCTTGTTCAAGATCCTGAGAAGAAAAGTGATTCTGGGAATGAAAATGAAAGAGTAGCCAATCTGTTTGATTCAAATAATGAAAAACTGTCAACTGAAGCCGAACCAATTGAAAAAATCAATTTGAGATATGCCAATGGAGGCTTTGATGGAAATGTCGGCTTCAAAATGTTCTCCCCATCCATAATAGACGATTCCGGATATTTGGTTTCATCGCAAGGTACAAATGACTTAAAGATATCGTCTCGATCTGATATCGGTCGCACGATTCCATCTCAAGCTGCTTTCAACAATAATGCATCGCCATCTCAAGCCGATCTCATTAACAAAGCAATGCAATCTCAAGCCGCTGTCAACAACAAAACAATGCCATCTCAAGCCGTTGTCGACAATTACGGAAGATCGTCTCAAGCTACTGTCAACAATAAAGCACTGCCATCTCAAGCTGCTCTCAATAGTAAAAATATAAAGCCATCTCTAGCTCAAGCCGGTCCTAAAAATTTGCTAGTTTCACCTCATTCCGCTTTCTTTAATTACGGATTTACATCTCAAGCCGCTCTCAACAGTAAAACATTTTCATCTGAAGTTACTTCTAATAATAAAAGAAACCCACTTAAAATATGTCTCAGTTTCACCGGTCCATTTGAAGCAGTTCACAAGTGCTTTGCGATTTTTTCTCAGTCAAACGAAGTCAACGGAGCTCAACAGCAACCTTACGATGGAAGCCCAGGTATGCCTCAAGGGGCTTACGGTGGATATCCAGGTTCAACTCAATCAGGATATATTGATCCATCTCATGGTAGTAACATAGGTTATCCAGCCTCATTTCAAGCTGGCTATAATGGTTATCCGAGTCCATCTCAAGCGGGCTATAACAATTATCCAAATATACCTCAAAATGGTTATGGTGGTCAATCCCAAGCAGGTTATGATGGTTATTTAAATTCATTACAAGGAGGTTATAACAGCGTTGCAGGTCAAAATCAAGCGTTCAATAGCTACCCTAAAACAAATCCACCAAATAATGGCCAAGCTAGTACTAAAAATAAGAATTAGAAAGACGACATTGATCAACATCATATTATACCAATTTATTTTACTTTTGGATAGATTTAGCCAAACGGTCTTATTCATAATATTTTCTTATGGTGTTCTTACAATGATGTCAGTAAAACCCTGTTTAATAGTAGGTATACATCCTCTCAGTAGATTGAAAAACTTCTTCCAATACATTGTTAAATCACACTAGCTCAATCTTTACTTCTTCCATTACTTGATTATGGCGATTTGTGTTGTCTGGATGCCAATGAAGAATTATAAAATAAACTGGAACGATTATAGGACGCGGTTCGTTTACAATCTCAAGAAAATATATTTGTGATTCGACTTTTTAATCATTTGACCATCGAAAGCTTTCGGAATTAATCGGAAACATTCGGTTCCTATAATTTTATGATGCCGTCAATATTCCTATTTATCTTTATGAAGACGCTACGAAGCCGTTGTGAAGCATTATTATCTTGTATTGTTATTATGAATAGTGATTTTTTCAAACCCTGTTATAAACTAGTTATTATAGATAAGACTGTAAAATTAAAAGAAAATTAAAGATTTATTGGCTTTTGATTTTCCCGTATTTACAACCTACCTATTATGTCACATTCTTCTTTTTTTCTCGTGCCGCTCCTAGCGGAGATTGGCGACTATCAAACCAAAATCATCCAGATCTAGTGCCAACTTACCTAATTAGTGACGCCGCAACCGGAATTCCGAATCACTGCCTGGGATATCATTTTATTTATTTATTTATTTATTTAGTTGCTTCTCGGACAACTAACAGGTACTATGTCAAATATTTATTTAACAAGCACCCAATAACAAGTTGCCACATTCTGGAGACTTACGATATTAATCGTCTCACAGATCCAGACTGAAAACACAAATGAAAACTGTGTCTCCACCGGGAATCGAACCCGGGACCTTTGGATCAGCAGTCAGATACCCAACCAACTGAGCCACGAAGGCCGACATTATCATTTATCATTTTTAAGTCTATAACGGACACACTTTAATTGGTCTACAGGTCAGTCGGGTCGTATGTGTTGCTTCCTAATTCGACGATTTGCTTCCTAATTCGTGTAAGGTCAATCACTGGTAAAACCCTCCGAGATCGTGTTCGCAATGTTCAAATAAGGAAAACATGTGGAATAGAGGATATCGTTCGATGGAGTAGATCCAGAAGAAGACATTAAAGGTCCACGTAGCCAGGATGGACAGTGATAGACTTGCATATATAGCGGCGATTGAAATTTTTTCTGGCCGCCGCACACTGTAATATTTTCACAATCTAGCGGAACTTTATTCAAAAATTCAAAAGTAAGCAAATCAAAATATATAATATGGACACAGTAGCTAATTAATTAGACTATATGTTTTGATACTTGTTATCTATTGAACAACATTGGCTATCATATGGCAACCCCGTCAAGTGACGCTTGCGTAGTCCGTAATTCTGACTGTAATTTTGTTCGAAAATTTGAGACATTTTGATCCAGTATAAAGTGAGTTTATTTTAACATAAGTTTACAAATACACACATATAATTAAAGTTCACACCTATCGCTACTTTACAAGGTAAATTCTGAAATAAATATTCATGTTTTTGGCCAGTTACAAAGCTATTCACTTGCATATGTCAAAATTTTAATATTTTTGAAGAAGTATTTTATTTTATTTTATTTTATTTTATTTTATACAAAGTATACAAACAATATCTGGACAAAATATACAGGTGATACAAATATAAAAAAAAATTAGCATGCCCAGCATCACTTACATGTATACATTATTACCATTTATATATTTATGTAGTGTAGGAGAAAAAAAGAAAACAGTAAATAATCAGATATGTGACATGTGAGTGGGGAGTGTGTGTGTGTGTGAGTATGTGTATGTGTGGGTGTGTGTGGGAGTGTATGAGGATGTGTGTGAACCTTTATGTGATGAACCCAACTTATCAGCATGAGTATCTAGGATTATATTAGAGTACCTAATAATCTATTCTTTACCATAATCAATGGGGAGTTAAAAAGGTCTGCATCACTAATGTTGGAGTTATAAAAATGGGAAGTGCGGTATATGAAAGAATTCTGTCTGGCATTAGTGTTACAAATGGGGAGGTAAAGTAGGTCAGTCAGTCTAGTCGGTCTTGTTGGCACTCTCAGAGTCAAGCGTTCTAGCAGATCAGGGCAGTCAACCGTTGAGTTTGCAATTTTGAATAAAAATACAACATCTGCTATAGTTCTGCGGCTCTCGAGTGATGTAATTTTGTAATGCTTTAAGGAATCAGAGTAACTAATGTGGTCTCTGTGCGCACGAAAGTCAAGATATCTGAGAAATTTCTTTTGCAGCCTTTCAACTCTGATCTTGTATATGGCATATGAGGGAGACCAGACTTGAGATGCGTATTCAACAATGCTACGAACATATGCGAAGTACAGAGTTTTAAAGGTAGAGATATTATTAAATTGTCTGCACAAACGGAGAACATATCCCAGCATTTTGGATGCTTTGGAGGTGATATTATCTATGTGCTTGTCCAGGAGTAATTTACCATCCAACTTGATGCCTAGGTCTTTTATTTCAGTGGTTATAGTAATAGGATGGTTGTTAAGTTTATAAGTATAATTAACAATATTCCGGTTTCTGGTGAACCGGATAGCAAAGCATTTATCAGTATTGATCTTCAGGTTATGACTTTGCTTTGATTTTAGAAAAAGTATCCGAGGGTATCCAACGAGATATTATTTTTTTTAATTGCTTTGATATTTATTCTTTAAGATTTAATAAAATTTAGCTGCCCATATTTGCCCCACTCATACATTTTTTTTTAATTTTCTTTAAGGATACCTAAAATTAAGAAAAACGAAATATTTGAAGTATGGCTTTCAAGTAGCAAAAAAGATCGAAATAGGTGCATTTCAAATTTCATAATGCAGGAAAACAGACTGGTCTATCTGGAAAACACACTTAGAGAACTGAAAATCTTTGTCAGTAGTCATATTGCCAAAATAACTGTGAAGTAGGAAAAAAATCCAAGAATTTCACTGAAATTTTTGGCTGAATATGAGGCATGGTTGGAATTGTCTCCAAGTCTGAGATTGTCCGGGAAAAAAGATGCTGTCAATCTGGTGAAAGAAGTAGCTTCAGCATCTCCTTCCATAGCTTCTCGAATAAAAGAAAGCGAGAAGAGATTTTTTATGTACTAGATCCAAAACTCTCTCCAAATGAAGCTTTGGCGCTAATGGTCAATGTCAAATTGAACACACACCAATCTAACATACTGAGACAGCAGTTGAAGAGTATAAATATAAATATATATCCAGCTTACAGTCTTGTCAAGAAAGAGAAAACAGAGTGCTACCCTCCGCAAGGTTCAATCATAGTATCTGACGTCTCGGCCGACATTCAGCTACAAGAACTGCTCGACCTCATAATCAAACAATTTTGCTCATTACAATAAAAAGTCTTTCGTGAGGTGCCTGGATAGCTGCCGGGTCATTACGACTAATTTCGAAATGGAGATGTGACGGTAGCTCAGCTCAGAGACGTTAAAAACAGAAATTCGGCGCTGATTACACAGAATACAGTGATGAAAATTTGTTATCTATCACATCGCTTAGTTGACGATTGAATTAACACAGTCATATGGGAAAATCCTTGTCTTAATTCCACCAGATTCTCTAGACTTCAACGTTTTATTAAAGTAAAAGAAACTAAAAATATTATAAAATATGAAATATTCCAAATGAAGGAAAAAATCGCAGAACTGGTTCCAACATAATTCATAATTAATAACTCGGCAATACATAGTTTATTTTATTTATATTGACTCTTAGGTAACTGTCAAATATATATAGGTATATGCAGGTATTAATTTAATTTTATTTTATTTAACACACATCATATAACAAGTTGCCATATTTTGAAGACTTGTGATGTTTATCGTCTCACAAATCAAGCCTGAAATCACATTGAAAAAACCGCCACCCACCAAGAATCGAACCCGAGACCTGTAGCTCAGATCTCAGATGTCTAACTTATTGTGCTATTTAAAAAAAAATACGCCCAAGTTATGCAAATATAGGTAGAATGAATCGTCATTTTCATTTATTTTTTACATGAAACTCTGTTAATTTGGATAGATTTTAGTTATGTACACACATAAATAATATATTTATGAACATCAAGGGAAAGTTTAAAAAAAAACTATTCAGTATATCCCGAGATACAAATTAAAGTAGTATACATTGAATAAAGTTCCGCTAGATTGTGAATATATTACAGTGTGCGCCGCCTACCCGGAAGACCACCCAAGAGGTAGCTGGTCATCGCAGGAGGCATAGTTTCTGAAGAACAGACCAACTAGGTCTACTAAACGAAGAAGAAGATGAAGATTTGCTTCCTAATTCGTGTATCATAGATATTGTCTTGAGAACACGCCGACAAGTCCAGAAATTAGACTTGGCGTGACTCAGAAACATTATTATTTTTTTGTAATATTTTATGTTCTCATTATTTTTCAATAAAAAAAAACCATTAAGAGACGATGATGTTCAAAAAGTATTGTACATATATTACTTATATACGAAGTATTTTATCTGATGGAGTGATGTTAGATCATACTGGTATCAACGGTGTTGGAGTGGATTTCATAGTTCCCGCTATGGTTCTCATGATTTTTTTAAATTTAATTAACCTTCCGTGGATACAGCATTTGGATACAGCCGTGGATTTTATAATTGTGGGCTATAATCCTCGAAACTGCGTTCATCATCAGTTGTAATAAATTTGAAAAGTTCACCTTGGATAAACCAGAATATAATATACATACAATTAAGGGGAATGGAGATTTAGGTTCACATCATGCTTTTATTTCTTTGTCGTATTTTATTGCATCCCATATAAATTTCAGTTAGATTTAAAAAGCCTTTAATAATAAAAAGGACTCGCGTGAGCGAGTTGCTTTATAAATTGAAAGGAAATTTGTTGCAGGAAAAATGTTATCAACACCTTTGTTATTTGAGGTTAATTATAAGTTTATTATATATTCGCTTTTTATCACATTTTTCAAACCAGTTATATTTTTTTCAATATATTATTTACGTAGTTTTGTGATTTTTAATACTAGGTACTTCTTTTTTTTGTTTCGAAAATTTTCGGGTTTAACTTTGCCAACTCATCCGATCTTGGTAACATGAGCTGTGGTGTATTCTAAGGTCTAGTGAAGAAAACAAAACCGAGGAAAGAGGGAGAAAAAAATATACATTTTGTTGATCAAGAAACATTTATTTTATTGAATTGAGATTATTTGAAAGGCAACGGAAGTACGGATTCATATGCAGTTTAAAAGTCAAGTGAAATGCTAGAGATACACAACTCTGACACAAATATAACGTCCACTTGGTCCACAGCGACATCGGGATGTACAGAAAATTTCCAAGCTTAAACGTATTGGATTTCGTTAACGTCCTTTCTCCATTTCAGAATACTGGGTAAAAGTTGAGCTTTAAGGAAGTAAAAACTTCCAAGAATAGACAGAGGTAGGTACTTCTTACGGGTCATCGACTGCCATATTCAACATAGAAATCCCTGAACAGACAATGATCGAGTTTAGGAAGGTGTAAGGTGAACCTGGGCAGACAAGAAATGCTACAAGCTGACCAGGACATGGCATGCGAGTGTGAGGAGATGCAGAACATGTCACACCTGCTTAATTGGCGCTTATAGATGGAGGGTGTTCTGAGGAAATTCAAATGGCGAACAAATAAAAATGCGATCATGGCTGAAAATTCCTGGATGGACACAATATAGGAAGATGATCTTGGATACGGGAAGTAAATCAGAAGGCTGGGTGCCCATCTGAAATCGAGACCATGGAATATGAAAATATAAGATGATACTGTCCCTATCGATGGAAGATGATGGGAGTAGATAGAAGGGGCAGTGGGGAGATAGCTGAAGGAAGAATTTTTTCTACATGACGCTGAAACTACAACTGTCGAGAAGGTGTACACACCTGAACACTCGATGTATTCACTCAGGTGTTTAATGTCTTCGTATATCCCCAACATAAAAATCTCATAAAGGAAGTCAAATGAATTCTTTGCTTGAAAATTTTAATTTCTTTGGTCAAAAAAGTCACTGATGATACATAGAATCAGTGATGTCTTTACTGAAAATAATAAACAAAACATTAATTGAATATGTGCATCAAAATATTCCAAAATATTGCAGTTGTAGTACCAAAGATGTGTATAAAATACATGGAAGTAGAATATTTAATACGCAGAAATGAGTTCAGGATATTAAGAGAAGAGTTCTGAGAGGAAACCGAGTAAATGATCATAACATATAAAAAGATGCCAAAGTTGCCAGTCATAACGTAATCGTAGTATGCAAGTGACATCTGGAAATGGCAGGAGTCACACGAAAGCAGAATGAATACAATTGAAATGAGATCGCTAAGAATAATTTGTGATATAGCGATGTATGACAAGGAACGAAATGAGGACACAAGGAAAGAATGCAAAATGAAGAAAGATATAATTAATAAAATGAGCATATTGATATTGATATGGTTTGGCCATTAGGGATGAATGAATGAAGAAAGCCCGATGAAGAAAATACATAGCTGACAGGAACGGAATAATTGGTTGGGGGCATCATGATTGTTGACGAGGCGATGAATATGTGTCTAGATAGAAAAATATGGCGTTCGGTTCTCTCTATACCATCATAAATACCAACAGACCATGACCCTGTGAGGAATATGGCGTGATGGTATGTAATATCTGTAATAATGCAATTTTATTCAAAATATTGGAAAGTTTTGGTATTTCTAATTTTGTTTAAACGGAGGGTTTGGTTACAGGGAAATATTTAATTGAAATTACTTTTTATGTATGTGATGGAAAAGGATAATTCCGATTTTGAGTGTGGAGCTGAGCAGTCAATGAAACACATAGTAAAAGACTGTCAGGTTAAAATTAGCAAAAACCTCCAAGACATTCCAGACAAAACCTGAAGCGATGACTGTCCGAGAACCGTCCGGGTATAACCGTTGTTTGCGCCGAATTGCCGATTGCAACTCGGGCTAAGAGAATAGTGGACTGTGCAATGTACATAAATAATTGTACTTTGTCACGACGTGTTAATCACGGCGATAAGGTAAATAACGTAATAAGACAAAATGGACGGAGAAAAGAAAAGATCACCTAACAGGAAGGAAAAAATCCTCGTCTCGATCGCTCACCCAGTCCGACAAAAGATGCGTAGTCTATACAGGGCACAGTACTGCAAATTGAATATTTCCTAAATCGATTACTGACGGCGATATTGAGCACTTAGCGCAACATAACAGTCCAAATTACATGCGTTCAAGGTCGGCGGCAAGCAAGTACTGGTTGGTATGTAGCAGAAACGGAACAGGGCATTTCCATGAAAGGGAGGGGGAAGGAACAAGACAGGTGATTCGTATTCACACGACAGAATAATAATATCGAACAACCATTATGAAAAGTAAAGTAAAGGAGAAAAGATTAAAAAAAATATAGATACTTACACAATTCTTTGAGTAAAATTGGTGAAAATTTTATACAAAGATTTGAAAATAAGTTGTCCTGAATAATTAATATCCAAATAATCAATATCATCTCTGTTGGAAGATGTTTGACCATAAAAAGGCCTTCCATTTAATCTGTCTTTGGATGGATACGATTGCTTGCTTAACTCTCGCTTGTTTCTTTGAAGCAGCTGCGTCAAATCCATATTTTTACATAAATTTCTCAACAGGTATCACGTAGAAAGTGCATACTATGAGTTTCGTGACAATGATGACAATGAGTTTTGTGTGTATGGTGTATTGTGAAAACTTTTGTCCTCTGGGAATCTTATATTTGTTTAAAAATCTAATAGAAATGTAGGTACTTCATAACAATGCATTAAGAGATTGTCATCCTTTCAAGAAGAAAAAATGTACACTTGCTATGTAGTGGAGAGTTTAGTGTTGACTGCAACCCACTCGTTTTAATATGTTTTGTGAAACTGTTTTCCTATAACCTACTTATTTGTTCATTAACTTGCAGCTTCGAAATGGCTCAAAAAACAAACGGACAGTGAAGATGATTTTTGAAAAGAAATATAATCACATACGAGGACTGTTGAATACGAAGATGGAATAATTTACATACATACATACATACATACATACCATCACGCCATGTCCCTTGCGGGGTAGGCAGAGAGAACCGAACGCCACATTTTTCTATCCTGGCACGCATCCATCGTCTCGTCCACATTCATGCATCGTCTCATACATGTTCGTCTATTGCTCACACTTCTAACATTTTCGTCTTTCAAAATTTCGTTCACATGGTCGTGCCATCCCTTTCTTGGGCGTCCCCGACCTCTCATTCCATTCCTTTCCGCTCTGTATATTTTCTTCGTCAGGCGCTCCTCATTCATTCTCCCCATGTGACCAAAACCATCTCAATGTGTTCACTTTCATTCTAGTAATGACATCTTTCTTAATGTTACATTCTTTCCTTATATCCTCGTTTCTTACCCGGTCATACATCGTTCTATTACAAATCCTTCTTAACGATCTCATTTCAACTGCATTTATTCTACTTTCATGCGTCTTCTGCCATGTCCAGGTTTCACTTGCATACGTCAGGGTTGGCACTACGATGGCGTTATGAATGGCAACTTTGGCATCCTTTGATATGTTGCGATCATTCATAATTGGTTTTAGTGCTCCATTCACTCTGTTTCCTGCCATAACTCTTCTTTCGATCTCTTCGAATAATTTAAGAGATAGTATAACTTTTACAATAATACAATAACACTTTTGAAGACATTCATTTTATTGAGATATCACATATAATACAAAACGTAAAAATTGTCAAAAGATTACAACACATTTCATTCAAATAAATTTTCCTACATGATATTTTTTATGTACTTTTTTCTTCCTTGTCTGATTTCCTTCCGCCATGGCACAGTTGGTTACCGATTATTATTTTTTTTATTTATTTAAAACTTTTTGAGCACATGTGAACAATGGCGGGCTTATTGTCAAATGGGATTATTGCTTCCAACCAACCATATTCATTTTTGGTGAAGCAAATTATTTTTATGATACGTACCAACAATTTATATGAATATGGTATAGAATGCAAATATAAATAAATATATAACAAAAACAATAATGAAATGGAGGTGACAGGAGAGGAAGGGACAAGGATAGGATAAAGTGACAAATTTTAAGTGTTATGTATAAGGAAATGATTCCTCAGATTTCTTTTGAAAGCGGTAATTTTTAATGAAACTCGAAGTTTCGATGGGATGTGATTCCAAAGACGAGCTGCTGAAAAAGATGTGGTGAAAAATGAAGTATTTTGTACTGGGATACTGAGCGTTATTTCAGTATTTGAACGAAGAGGTAACCCGTGTTCTGAGAGGTAGTTAAATGATTTCGTAGATAAACTGTAGCGTTGGGGTTGTTAAAGACCTTGTATATAAGTGTGAGGGTATGTAGGTTCCTACGCTGCCTGATTGGTAACCACCTTAAAAGAGTTCGGTATTCCAATACTACATAGATCATTATTTTTCAATTTAAAAATATGTCGAACACATGTATTTTGTAATCACTTCAATTTATCTGAGAGTTCTTGATTCACGTCTAAATAACATACATCATCGTAATCAACGAAAAGAAGTAATATTGATTGGCATAAAGATATTTTGATAGATAAATGTAATAAATTTTGCAATATCTTTAATGAGTAAAGCGTAAAATGAAATTTTCTCACTTCAGCAATCTGTTCCCTCCAAGATAGGTTTTGGTCTATTATTAACCCCAGGTCTTTCTCTTTCTTAAAAAAGGTTATAATGGTATTGTTGATAGATAAAGGGAGTAAGGATTGCAAATCTTAGAAGGATTGATAATTGTTGTCCATGTAAGAATTTGGCTATAAGAACAGTAAAAAGTTGACTTTATATTATTTTAATCACAAAACAAATACAATTGAAGATCGTCGACATAAAAGTGATTAGAATATAAAAATTGAGAATAACAGTGGTGATAGCACACTACCTTGAGGAACACCGGCAGATATTTACCAAATCTGACAGATTTTTCTGAGATTTGACACGCTTATGCCTATCCATTAAGAAACTCATGAACCACCAAATAACACTGAGAGATTAACTGACCGGTGCCTCGCTAAAGAATATTGAAGTCGACAGAGTTGAATGCACTACTAAAATCAAGAAGGGTAAGGACAGTGAATTGTTTATTGTTCATTGCACGTCTAAAGTCGTCTGTGATTTTGACAAGGGAGGTCGTTGTGCTATGTCCACTTCGGAAACCTGAATGAAATGGGTTCATTAGATTGTTGGACGAAAGAAAGTTCAAAGTCTGAATAAAGACTGTTTTTTCAAGGATTTTGGATAGCACAGGAATACTAGAATTGGACGGAAATCTTTTAGGATTGTTGGTGAATTGGGTTTGGGCAAAGGTATAACGAAAGCCGTTTTTCCCGCCGTTGGAAAATTATTGGATGTAAGTAAAAAATTAATAATGTGGGTAATGATAGGTAGTATTATATTTAAGATCAGGTTAAGCATATCAATTGAAAGACCATCACTGCCTACCGATTTGGTCTGTATGGATGCATTAATTTTCGATAGGTACATCTGATTCGGAAACATTGCAGGGGTTGGTTGAAAGGAATTGCATTATAAACACGCCTTTGTGTACTTGGACATTAAGTATATAAAAAAAAATAAACACTTATTTCCCATATTATGGAGACAGCTGACTACCGAATTATTTAAACGCTGGCGGAATTATCGCAATAAAAACAATTTCTTCTAACCGACTGTGTGAAATTAGAATAGGTGCAATGGAAATGAGGTCCTACAAATGGTTTTTCACTAATGGCGTATGACAGAAAGTGAAACAAAAATATAAGGATAAGGAAGTATTATTATAAGGACAATAAATATAAAAAAAAAGACAATATTGTTTTTGATTTCAATCTTTTCCAATAAATCGAAAAGCAAGCAGTAGGTATAATATAATTCAATTTAATATGTGAATCAGTTGGATTCTCATAATCAATATTTTTGTTATCAAAAAATATATTTATTGAAATGAGTATAAATCTGTAAAATATAATCCTTAGATCAGTATTTGCATATTATTATATCTCTAAAATCAATTTTCATCGTTTTTGATACTGATTATGAATGATATACACAGTTAATTTAATTGTGGTATGTTTCTTGAGGAATAAATAATATTCTTTCTGATAATATATTGAGGTTTTTTTCCAAACGGTCCCTTCCGTGTTTTGAGTAAACATTCATCATTGAATTTGTTTTTTTTATCCTTTCTAATTTTTACACGAATCGCAGTCGCATACGTACATACATATATATATACATACCATCACGCCGTATCTCTAATTGGGGTACGCAGATAGAACCGAACGCCAGACTCCTCTATCCTGACGAGCATGTTTTGCCTCATTTACATCCATGCACGCGTCATACATTCTCTCCTATTATTCTGACTTCGTATATTACCATACTTCAAAATCTCATTTATATAATCATGCCAACTCTTTCTCGCCCGACTCCTACTTCTCATTCCACTCTTTTCAGCCTTGTATAATTTCTTTGTTAGGCGTTCATCGTTCATTCTCTCTGTATGTCCGAACCATCGCAAGGGACCATGTTGAACGTATGGACGACAGTAGAATTTTCAAAATTGAAAAGTCAGAAGTGATGTTTTTTTGCCTACATTGTATTTTCAATTACCCGGCACTTGATCCAGTCTCACAGATCCAGACTGAAAACACAATTAAAAACTGTGTCTCCACCGGGAATCGAACCCGGGACCTTTGGATCAGCAGTCAGATACCCAACTAACTGAGCCACGAAGGCCGACATTAACTTGTTGTTGCTTTAATATATAGTTTTTATTTTTTTATGATTATTATGCTTTTTTCTTATTTTCTAAGTCTATATATATTATTATTTGTATATTTTAATGATTTTTGTGTTTCAATATATAAACGTAAGTACCTATATCTTTTATTTTAAATTGTATTTTTTTCCACTTACTTAATATTATTTTTTATATTTACTGTTTTTTGTAATAGTACCTTTTAGTCTTTCATTTTAAGTGTGTTTATGATCGTTTTATTTTTTCTTTTGTAATTCAATCTGTGTACTTAATTGTTGTTCATGTGTGTAAAAGACAATTTGCAGTAAATAAAATAAAATAAAAATAAATAATTGAAATGAGTGGCAGCACTATCTCCGCCCCTTCCTTTTTTCCCCTTCCCATCCCCCCTAAATGCATATGTGTGTATATGTGTGTATATGTGTGTATGTATGTATGTGTGTGTATATGTATATATATGTTCTGATATATATGTTCTTATATATTCTTATATTATTTTTATTTTCTAAGGTTGACTGGAAGATGTTAATTTTATTAACAAGTCCGCCTTTTGGCTTTTTTAATGTTTTAACTTGCTCTTGTTTGCACTTATTTTGTTATGTTATTTTAGCCAATAAAGAATTATTATTATTATTATTATTATTATTCCTAGCTGGTACTTCACAGCGTGGAAACTCAAACAAATTGTTTTCTACTGTTTTCAACTGTCGTCGCTTCCATCACAGAACAAACCTCAACTCGTGCGTCAAGTATACGAATTAATTGAATGCGACAGACGCACGTGTAAAACTGCACCTTTAAAAATTCACTGAAATAAAATATTAAATGTTTATTTATATTGAACCTTCATCATAGCTATAATCCAAAAATTTAACTTTATCAAATGTTTGTTATGAGTTATATAACTGTTATATTTTTCAACCTATAAATCAGAAACTTTTAACTTATAACATTCAACACTAAGTTAAAATAATGTGATAAAAATTATTTTTCATTAAACAAATTTATTATTGTAACACAAAATATATTCTTCAATAATATATATGTGAATAATATGTGTTGATTAGAAAAATTTCTTCGTTACTTCATAGATGGCGTTGTTGTATCAGCATATTTTCAAGCGAAAATTTTTTGATAATTAACATAATATTATGTAGAAAAAAATAATAAATAAATAAATAAGTATTTATCATAATATTTTTTTACTTTATGCGCTTGCGTGATCATTTTATGCGCCTGCGTGACGTGATCACGAAAACCAGTCGATGACAGGTCGTAAGCCCTGTAGGTGCCTGAGTTCCTGGTTCTTCTATAATATCCCAACTTTGCTTTTTTTTTTAATAAAAATGAATATGTCCTTGTTAAACAAGTACATATACATCTTCCTACGTTCCCTAAAATAAGCAAATAAATGATTATGCTATAGGTGAACGAAATCGGTCGAGGCAGGATTCGAACTCGCGATCACTCGATTACTAGCCCAGCGCGCTAACCGCTCTGCCACCGACCCATCTAAATTTTATTGAGATGTTATTGTCAATAAAAATATCAGTTGACTCCCGACAGGGCAAAAATCCAGTGTTTGCGTATATGTAATTAAAAATATATTCGATGTACAAGAGTCGCCGGTGAATTGCAAAAAAATCAACAAAATATTTTTCGTTACCGTCATAATTGACGGATCACTCAGATAAAACTTGAATAATGCTGCAGCCTATATAAATACGCAAGTCGTAAGATTAAAATTACATTCATTTCAACATTGCCTAAGCATGAGAAATACGGGACTCTATTTAGTAATTTTAACTCTTATGTTGGAGGTCTTGGCGCAACCTGCCGAAAGCTTCGTAAGATATTTTATTATTTATTTCATCTTAACAGATACGGGGAAAAAATATTAAAATTAATTTTATTTCATATAAAGTAAACAAAATACTGAGTATACTTTTACCTTCACCGTAAAACAGATTATTATTTTTTATCTTTCGTATATTTTATATTTGATGAAATTCATGACGTAAGTCTTGAAAGATTGTGTATCTTGATTTTTCTACCTATTTTATTACTCAGTGTGTTAACATATGTTCTCTATATTATTAATGTATTTATTTCTTCTCGTTCATATTATTGTAAATTGATTTATTGTTATTGTTACTTCCTCTATCAACATACATAGTTTAGTTTATTTGTCAATACTTTTTCTACCAAGCATTAAATTTATAATATTTCATGTGTAAATTCGTTATTGGAGTGCATTTATATTTTGAAGATTATGTGAACAATGTTATGTAATACATTCTGTGAATTTACCTTATTTATTTATTTATACATCTTCTTGTACATAATATAAACAAATATAATTGTACACTGGCGGGCTTATTGCCATTAGGCAATTTCTTCCAACCAACCAGATTACAAAGTATGACAACATTGTGTATGTACAACAGCAAATAAAAAAGAGTAAAAGAAATCAAATAAAATACGTATAACACTTAAATACTATTAAACAAAAAAAAATTATAATTCATAGCAATAAAAAGGATATGGTAAGGACAGGAGAGGAAATCGGGATCAGGTGTTCAAGGATAAATATTCCTTCTTTAGTTTTTTCTTGAAAATACTAAGTGAGTTAGACGACGCAATATCCGGACTAAGGCTATTCCATAATCTTGCTGATTGTACTTCGAACGAAGAGCTGAGAAATTCTGTATTATGAATAGGTATGGATAGTGTTGTACGTTCAGCAGATCGGAGTGGAAGTCCATGATTGGATAAATAAGTGAATTAACCTTTTACTGTAATTTTAATTTGGTCCGTGAATATGAAAAGCTTATCCGTTACTTGGAATTGCCATCCCATCCCAATCTTGAGTATCTCGAGTCTCACAGTAGGCATAAATCACGAAAACCTCCACTGATTACGGCGAAGACCTTGCACGATAGCAATTTCTGTATTGTTGAGTCCTGGAGGTCTAGATGGGAGGCGACATCGGACACAGTGTTCAGCCATCTACCTTGCATTACGAGCAAACCACCTGGTTTCAACAAACCCCGAAGACTCTGGACAGCACTTAACCGAGTGCGTACTGGACACGGCAGATACGCCGACTTCTCCTTCAAGTGTGGATGGCGGGACTCTCCTGAGTGTGACTGCGGTGCGGAGAGGCAGACTGTGAGCCATGTGGTGTCTAAGTGTGCTTTAAGAGCTTTTGGAGGGGACCCCTCGGTCCTGAGTGAAGCAGCGGCCAATTATCTAGAAAACTTAGATTTTATTTTTTAACTTTTGACGGGCACTACAGTGCGACATATTGTTGTGATATACTAACTTTTGTGACCATAAGATAAATAAATGTGAATTTACCAACAAATAAAAATAAAATAAATCATTAAATGTGAGATCTAGCGCATCACAATTCTGCATTAAACAGAATTCAGAGGTTGAGTAATGAATATGCTAATGATATGGATCTGTTTATGGGAAATATAAATAACCATAGGAATGCCATACGTGTTTAATTCCACTGATCGTGTTTAATTTTTTTTTTCGTTATTCATTTATTACCTACTTTACCTATTATGTTTATTTGTTCATTTATACCTACCTTCATTTGTTATTCTGTTTATTATTTTGGTTAAATATTCTTCGTATGTATTTTTATATAATTTTTTTTTTCTTTGTATTTCTTCTTGCTTGATTTTCATTGTTTATTGATTGGATATGTTTGTTTTTTATGTATTTTTCACACAGTTCCCCCTATTCAGTAAATATTGTAACTAAAATAGGGAAGTTCTAAAATTGTAGATTTTAAATTTACGGTCTTATTTCAGCGTTATAAAATATACGTACATAGGAACGTACCTATGTTTATTGGCCGGAATGTTCTTAAAAAGTTTCTGAATTAGACGTATTTTGAATAATTATGAAAATGATGAAAATTTCATAATTATTCATAATACGTCTGATTCAGTTACTGTTTAAGAACGTTCCGACAAATATAGGTACGTTCCTATTCCATTTAGTCCAAGTTGATATTTATATAACGCTGAAATAAGACCGTAAATCTAAAATCTACAATTTTAGAACGTTCCTATTTTATTTTTTAACAGATTTTTAATTAATAAATAAATTTGGAATGGTAAAATAAAACCAAAGTTTTTAGTTCTACTAATTTAATGACACTGACTAGTTTCGGTCATCCAGTGACCATTTTCAAAGTGTGAAAAAACAAGAGGTGGTTGGTGTTTATATAATATCTGGTTAAGGGGTTTGCAACATTTTTTTTTGTTTATTTATTTATTTATTTATTTATTTATTTTTTTTTTTTTTTCTCTTTTTCCGTCAGTTCAATTAGTGTTGCTAGAAAGAACTGACAAAGAAAACTAGCAAACAAAGCGGAGCGTACAAATACAAAAAGAAATTAAATAATTCATATTGCAAAATTATTGAATGCTGCTGGAACATGGCATGATGGTGTCTGTATCTATTATTGAAGTTCTGTGACCAATGGTTGAGAACAGCAATGTAAGGATTAACTGTGTACCTGTAACAAAATATATTGGGGCAGTAAAATTCAAAAGCATTGAGTTGTTTGTTTACATAATATATAATGATAAATGGTTGGAAATACCATTCCTTATTATTGATTACTTGGTATATGAATAATATATTTATAAATATTTATAGCGGTTTAAGTAGAGGTGAAGTAGAGAAATCTGTTTGTAAATTAATAAGTGTCTTGTTCATATTATTTTTTACTCTATTAATTTCTAGTATCTCTAATCTGTCTAATTTTCTCCCTTTATTACATTTATGTAGAATTTGAACATTATTGTCTATTGTAAATTCATGTTGTAGTTCGTTTAAATGGGCAGCAAAATTAGAAGTATCTTGATTTAGTCTTTTACATCTTAAATGTTCAGTTATTCTTTGTTTAAATGTTCTACCAGTTTGACCAATGTATGAACCCGTGCACGTATTGCAATTCAACTCATAGACACCACTATTGTTGACTGGATCTATTTTGTCTTTATTATTTACTAATGCTTTACCTAATGTTTTTGGGTTGTAAAAAGCAATCTTCTTTTTGGCTATTTTCTTAATTATATTACCGGTTTTTATAGATGTTTTGCCAATGTAACTTAGTTTTACCCATTTATCTGAATTTTCTGGTTGAGATGTAAGTCCTGGAGCAACCGCAGTTAGGAAGAACTTCTTTTTCTTTTTTCTTATCATGTTATGTACTAGATTATCTTTGTAACCATTGTTTTTTGCTAAGTTTTGTATGATGCTGACTTCATTATTATAATCTGTTTGTGACAATGGAACGTTTAGCAATCTATGAATTAAGGAATGAAATATTGATAGTTTATGGGAAATGTGGTGTCTCGAATTATTGTGTATTATATTGTCACTAAAGGTTGGTTTTCTGTAGATGTTGAATTTAATGTTTTCTTTTTCAATTTTAAGAGATAGGTCCAGAAAGTTTATACTATCTCCTCCAACTTCCATTGTAAATTGTATTGATTTATTGAGCGAGTTCAAGGAATTCAAAAAAATTTTTAATTGACGGTTTGTTCCAGTCCACAAACATAATATGTCATCAACATATCTATAATAAAACACCAGTTTGTTAAAATTTGATAATTCACTGATTTTACATTCCAAATAATCCATAAAAAAATCCGCTAATATGGGAGACATAGGGCTACCCATGGCTAACCCATCCGTCTGTAAATAGAATTTGTCATTGAATTTGAAATAGTTTTGACTAATACATATATTGACTAGATCGAAAAATTCATTCAGTAATACCGGATTTAAATTTGTTTTTGATAAATAATCGTTCAAAGCTGGTTTTAATTCATGTATGGGTATACTTGTGAACAGACTCACTACGTCAAAAGAAACAAGAATACTATTTTTTGGAACTTGAACATTTTTTATTTTTTCGATTAATTCTAATGAGTTTTTAACTGTGTTTTTTGGTTTAAACTTTAACATATTTTGAAAAATAAAATTACAATGTTTGGCTATTTTGAAACATGGAGCTGAATTGTATGACACTACTGGTCTTAATGGAGTATTAGGTTTGTGGACCTTTGGGAGACCGTATAGTCTGGGACATTGCGGGTTCATTAAGGTAAAACGTTTCACATCAAATGGATCATTAAATAATGTTTTAGAATTATTAATAAGTTTTTTTAATTGGGTCGCGTATAAAGTAGTAGGATCTGTAGAAATATTTTGGAAAAAATTGAGGGACAGAAGGTCTTCCATTTTTGAAATATAATTAATTTTATCTAATATAACTGTACTATTTCCTTTATCCGCTTTGGTTTTATTTTACCATTCCAAATTTATTTATTATTTGAAATGGAGTTCTACCAAGAATTGTCCGTAGAAAAGTTAAAAAAAAGATTTTTAATTATCTCAATAGAGACGAAGTTCGAATATTTACTGTAGGAGAACCGGGAAATCAAGGCACCTACAGGGCTTACGACCTGTCATCGGCTGGTTCACGTGATCACTTTATGCGCTTGCGCAACGTTCACCAATTATGCATTTTTAATGAGATCCCTATCAATTCAATTTTGAAAGTTCTATATATTGTAATACTGAAATTCTTTTCGCTTGAAAATAAGGAATTTTTACTACAGCCATCTATGGGTGAAATTATGAACAACAATCTTATTATTTTTTTATTTATTTTGTTGTAACGCCATCTATTGAGAGAATTGTTTTTTTGTAAATAGCCGATGACAGGTCGTAAGCCCTGTAGGTGTCTTGATTTCCCGGTTCTCCCACAATAAATATTCCAACTTCGTCTCTATTGAGATAATCAAAAATCTGTTAAAAAATATCTTTGACTCCCGACAGGGAAAAAATCCAATGTTTGCGCATATGCAATAATAAAAATATTCGGTTCCTATTTTAGTTACAATAGTTACTGAATAGGGGGTATTATGTAGGTACTATATTTTGTATCTTTTGAATGCTTCATGTAAATGGCAAACGCCGTTAATTAAATAAATAAATAAATATGTAAAAGAAAGAGATAGCATGTCCTTAGTGTGAAAGAGTAGCGTCTAGCCCCTGAGTTTCTTTTCTGCATTCTTAGGTTAGGTTTAAGTTTGTGTATAATAATAATAGCGACTAGAGTTGCTTTATAAATTGAATTATAAATTATTATAAATTAAATATATAATATTCTTTTAATTTTTCGCATTTAATATAAAATTTCACAGCTCATTTGACTTAATACTACGAGATCTCAACCAATCAGAGAGCCAACCGGAAACAGAATGCAAACGGGTAGATTCAGATTGTAGACTCTAGTGTGTGAAAGTACATATATATTGACTGGACGAGCGTGCGACGCGTTCATTACCCGCCCCGCGGTACCATTGTTAGTACCTCCGTCATTGTGTTGTTTATAGTATTGACCTTGATTCGCATTGTAGTAATATATTTTATCGTATTTAATAAATTGTATAATGGGCCCCATACACGGTACGATCCGTCGTTTCAGACCGTTCGAAACGATGGATCGACAGTGTATGTCAATATCGTTAACGATTTACTTGGTCGAAGACGATATCGGAGATCGCAACAAAAACTCATGCAATCTTGCAAATCGTAACGATAAATCGACAGTGTATGGCCCTTTGCGATCGATCGTCACGATTTTTGTCTCAGTCTGACTACGTACTTCATACGCGCTGCACGTGCGTGTCTTTGACTAGCGCCTCACTCAGACTAACGCCCGCCGTGTTAAAAATGACTAAATGGAGCAACGATCATTTGATCGAATTTATTGAATTATTAAAAGAGCAAGAGCTTTTATTGTATTTTAGGTGATACCAGTTTCAATAATTTTAGGTACGTCGGTTCTGTCATTCTCATATAGTTTTTTTTTTCAAAAAAAAAAATGAATATGTCCTTGTTAAACAAGTACATATACATCTTCCTACGTTCCCTAAACTAAGCATAAATGCTTGTCCTATAGGTGAACGAGATCGGTCGAGGCAGGATTCGAACTCGCGACCACTGGATTACTAACCCAGCGCGCTAACCGCTCTGCCATCCACCCATCCAGATAAGTTGTGCCAATCTTTTGGATGAAACCTTAATTCTTTTAAATTATTTACATGCGAATATTGATTTCGCTTTAATAGCCATTTCTTAATCCACACATTTCTAGATTTTCTTTTCTGTTTATTTTTCTGAAGCCGAATTAAATTTACCGCCACATAGGTAATGAAAAGAAGTTCGTTTTCTTTTTTTAAAATAGGGCACGTACTGAATTATTTGGGTTTTCTACGTGATGACACGTTTCTATCGTTCCATTTCAAATAAGTAAATGATCGATCGTAACGACAAATCGCATCGTGTATGGGCAGCATTTTTGATGTGATCGATCGTCACGATTTCCTTCAGATCGATCGTAACGACGGTTCGTACCGTGTATGGGGCCCTTAAAGAAGATATATCTTTCAATCTTTACGATATTCTAATAGTTCCACCCCAAGTACAAGATACTGTACTGGCGCAGTCGGAAAATAATGATTTAATATGTAATTATTATATTTTATTTTAAAGATAAATCCGTCGAGCAGAAATATTCCAGACTCAAGGGAGTATGAGGATGCAACTGAATATTTTACATATGCGGGAGACGTCAAGGAACCATCTGCCAGAATGAGGAACAATTTACATTATGAAACTTACAATGTAAAATCTAATAAACCATGTAGATCTAAACCAAACGACTCCACTTATTCTAGAGGGATTGGTTGGGGTAACGGAAACGAAGATGATATAAAAAATTTCTTATCCGCATTTCTGATGGAGCTCCAGTAAGTATGGATGTTGTTTTATTTAAAGTTTTACTGATTTATTCATAATATTTCCATAAACTGTTATAAAAACGTATTCAGATCACGTCGGGGTCACTACTATGGATAAGTATATCGGGTACCTATAGTGGGAAGATCCAAAGGAAAACCAAAATCACCATCTACAAAACAGTAATACGTACTGTACTGGCATATGGTTGTCAGGCGCTTACACTGACAGTAAGGATGGCCGAGATGCTGGATATTTTTGAAAGAAAGATCCTCCGTCAAATCTGTGGACCGGTAAAAGAGGGAGACCAATGGTGTATTCGCACAAATGACGAGCTGTACGAAATATTTCAGGCCCCAAGCATCTCAACGCATTTAAAACTGCTTAGGTTGAGATGGGCTGGACACGTACAAAGAATGCCAGAATCACGCGTCCCCAAACGAATATTGAACGGACACCCAGGTGGAAGAAGACGAATTGGAAGACCCAGGCTGAGGTGGGAGGATGAGGTCAGGAGTGATGCAGAGCAGCTCCTCCAGGTGACAGGCTGGAGGACGGCAGCAGAGAACAGAATTAGTTGGAGGCAAAAGTTACAGGAGGCCAAGGCTCGATATGGGCTGTAGCGCCATCGGAGAGAGAGAGAGAGAGAGAGAGAGAGAGAGAGAGAGAGAGAGAGAGAGAGAGAGAGAGAGAGAGAGAGAAATAGTGGGAAGATATTGAAACTGCTGATTGGGTTACATTGTGTTTATTAGATATGACTGGCCCGCGAAAATCGGCGTTGGTGGGGATTTATATAGGCAAGCCAGAAGAGCTGCCTCCTCAATCCCCAACAGTAACAATTATTATTATTTTTTTAATATAATCCTAACCTCATTATGACTACGCCTGTTTCGATGTTGGAGATTAACAATAATATTATTGTAGCGGCGCTCCTGTCAGCGAGCTGCAGTGTTTATATCCTCGATTATTCTCGAAGATTCACGACAATTAACGAAGATCGACGAACCTTAGCCCATCGTCGTCAACCGAAAAATAATTATTGTTATCATTCATGCGTCAATTGTTTAACAGAATAGAGTCGCGTCAAATCTTCATTATAAGTTCCCAATATAGGGTAAACGTCGGGGGTCACCAATTTGGGCATACATGTTTTTACCACAGAATAAGGAAATATTATGAATAATGGTATTATTTATATAGCAATATGTTAGTTACAACGTTAGTTAGTTACTAACGTTGTAACTAACGTTGTAACTAACATATAGTATCTTACACTCAAAAAATGTAGTTGTTAAAAATAAATGATTTACTGCTAATAATAACCAAGCTACTTTGTAATTATAGTACCTGCAAGATTCGTTGCTAAAAATTGCCAAGTAAATAATCTGCTGATTTTAACCCAGTAGCTTTGTTAACAATCTGTCGAAATTAATCTATTTACTTGGTTAACAACGAATAACTTTGTATAATTAGCCAAGTAACCTGTCAAAAATTAACCTACTAGCTTTGTAATATTAGCCAAGTAACTTTCAAATTCGTATATCGTGTCAAATCTGAGAAATATTAATATTTTTATGTATGAAATGTCAAATTTGACAGATGTCGAATACAAAATGTCCGTATAGGTACCTGTTACTCGGTTAAATTTAAACAAGTAGATTGCTATTGGCAACAAACTTCATTTTAACAGTATTAAATTGTCAGATAAAAGCCAAGTGCAAATTTGTTATTTTTAATCATATATTGGCTAATATCACCAATATGACTTTAACCGAGCCAAAAAGGTACTTGGCTAACTTCAGATTTTTTCAGTGTAGTTACTCTGAGCTGACAACGTCACAATTCATTCATGTTTCTCGAGTGATTTGACATTTGTCCATGTTTTGAAAAAAAAATACTAAGTTTCTTATAGTGTATGGGGTTTATTTTCATCTTTTATTTCGATAATATCATTATTTATATGAAAAACTGGAGCAACAATGAAACAGTGGGTTACCTTAAATCATTATAGCCATTCTCAAATAATCTGTCAGTGGTTATGACAAATATTTTTTGTAAATTGTGTACGTCATAATATAAAAAGAGACGAAAACAGCCTCTTGATATTTGAAAGGAAAATCCTGAGAAAGAATTTTGGCCCAGTAAATGATAATGGATTTTGGAGGATGCGATATAATCACGAACTACAGGCATTATATGACGAACCCAACATTGTACAAGTCATAAAAATACGTAGACTGCAGTGGTTGGGACATATCAGCCGGATGAATGATGATTGTGACCCCAAAAAGGTTCTTAATAACAATCCAGAGGGCAGAAGAAGTAGAGGCAGGCCCAAGCTAAGATGGCTGGACGATACAGAAGACGACATAAGAGCGATCGGAATAGCAAACTGGAGGAGAGTGGTGAAGGACAGGGACGGCTGGAGAAGGATTCTGGAGGAGGCCAGGGCCCACACAGGGCTGTAGCACAAATGATGATGATGATTTCATAATATTAAGACGTGAAACAACTAAAGTTTGATCTATTTATAATTATATGTTGTTTTATCAATTTGTGAAATGAAATAGAAAACTAATATTCACGTCGCTTCACAAATGTCAAAAATAACGACATGTAATGCGACCATCGGCAACATTCGGGAATTATCGGAAATGCTCGGTCCCTACAATCTTCTTATAATGCTGTAAAAACAACCTGGCACCGTTATGCCACGTCGCGTCGTGAACATCATGCCACGAGATATTTTAGTTTTATATATATATATTTATTTATATTAACAAAAATATTTTTTTTTACAGAATTTTTTTTAAAAATAAGTATTCAGGACAAAAAGCAAAATATAAAAATTCTATTTAAAACCACGAAGAACTTCCATTCATCACAGACGGGACCGTACTTTAAGATTAAGTTGATACCTATCAGAAAGGATTATATTATGTATACAATAATATTGTTTTATTATTATAAAAAAAAACAGGGTCATCAAGTATTATTTTATTTTATTAATTTTTATTTTTTATTTTATTTTATTTCAATGTATACAAAACAGTCATAATAAAGTACAATTAATTACATATACAAAACAATTCAAGGACCAAAAACTGTTTACAGCTTATTACTAAATAGTATTGTATTATTTAAGATATAACATGCACATTGATAATTTCAAAATAGCTTTCAAAACTGATTTAATAATCTAAGACAGTGTTTTTCTTTTTTTTTTGAATACGCGACCTCCTTAGGACATAGACAGACTCAAAGTTAGTCTCTATTTCTCTATTTTGTGATCTTTATTATACATTAAGACCTACAACAGTGCAAGAAGCCGCGAGAGCTTTGAAAGTATTTCGCCACTTCTTAGCTCTGTAAACTGACTTTCTTATCCATGGTGGACATTAAAAGTCATCATCATCATCAGCAATTACGCTACATCCCGGTGTGGTCCTTGGCCTCCTCAAGAAACTGCCTCCATCCCGCCCTGTCGACAGCAAGTCTCCTCCAATCTGTCTGTCCGATCGCTCTTATATCTCCTTCGATGTCATCGTCCAGCCATCTCATCCTAGGTCTCCCTCTGCTTCTTCTTCCTTCAGGACAGGTGTCCAATACTTTCTTTGGGACCCGGCTATCCTCCAATCTACAAACGTGTCCGAGCCAACGTTGACGTTTCTCTTTTTAATTTATTAAAAATTATTTTTATAAACTTTGTGGAATTCCATATTAATAGCAAATTATTTTAGTAATTTTCACTAAAATATGAATAACAAAAAACTTTGTATATCCCACTTCACATTTTTATTTATATGTCGTTAGAACGTTTTCGGATTTACCAATCCATCTTCAGTAACGACTACAATGTGACTTGTGTTGTCACAGTTTCAATCTAAATATGTTTTGGCCCTCTTCCAGAGGTCAAAGTTTTCAAATTAGTTTTTTTATTTTCTACTGGAAGTTAATAATATGAACATAATTATTAATGGTCGTTGCAATGCATGAAATGCAGCAGGTTAAAAAATATGTCATTTTAAATGCATTAGTATGTGTTGTTCTAGTGTATTGGTTTGAAAATTGATGTGATCGGATGTACCTATCTTGATAATAATAATTAAACTAACTACCTGCAATAAAAAGGTTTATTGTTTAGTTTGGAAAAATCAAGATATTTCTTCTTCTTATGGGTCACAATCCTAGGATTGGTCTGCACCAAACACTCGATCTTTCCACTTAACTCTATCATCCGCCAGTCTCTTCATCTCTTTGTAACTGCTACAGCGTACGTCACCGATTATCTGGTCTATATAGTTGTTTCTGGGGCGGCCTCTACAGTTGCCCCCATTGATCATTCCTTCGACGATGGTAAAAAGCAGGCCTGGGTGCCGGATGTTGTGGCCTATCCAAGTTCTGTTGGGTAATTCTTTTCATATGTATCTAAGTTGCCTTGTCTCTCCAACCCTGCTTAGTACCTCGTCGTTGCTGATGTGCTCTGACCAGTGAACTTTATCCATGCGTCTGTAGCACCACATCTCAAACGCAGATAGACGTCCCGTTTCGCGTTGGCTGATGGTCCATGTTTCACAGCCATATAGCAGTACACTCTAGACAGAATTTTTCCCAATTTTGAGGGAAATATTAGGGGATTCAAAAATTGTTGATCTTTTGTTGAAGGCGACTCTTGCTTGATATTTAAAACATCCTAAATAATTCATAATTTCCTAAAAACATCCTACAAGCCCCAGCTTAGAGCATCAGTAGAGGGCCAAAAGTACTATTGAATATGAAAATTAACAATGCAGTTACTATCTGAATAATTATGCGCAACTTTTGAGATCCATTTCGCTAAGATATATTAGAAAATAGATTCCCAATCCATACATGGATGGCCAACTCTCAATACCAGTCCCCCATCAGCTGTCTGTTCCATTTTTTATATCGTTTTTCTGAAATAAACTTTTCACTTATCAATTTGAATATTTGGATTTACTAATGGTCAACCTATTTCAACCTAATTTTTAATTTTATGTTGATAAAAAGTCTTTGATATACATATTATATGAAATATTAATTGCCTGTTGTGAGTTGTTATCGAAATAAATTTGACATTTTATTTAATTTTTTTTTATTTATTTACCTTTTATCACACCATATTTATAATGAAAACAATAAGTAGATTACTGGTGCCCAACTAGAAAATCCTGTTCTAGGGCTAGCAGTTTACAATTTTTATTGACAATTATGAACCAGGGGATTGTTCCCGTTCCACACTAAATATGTACCTACACAATCTCAATTTTCTGCACAATCATTTTTTTTTTCATTACCTCAACAAACATATAGGCTCACACAAAATAGATTATACCTAAGTATTTAAAAATTTGTTTTTTCTGAGATTCCTACTAAAAATATAATTCCATCCTCAATATTCACTCATTCATACGATCACGGCATATCCCAAAGTGTGGGGTAACCAGCGACAGGTATGCGGATGTGCACTACCTCATTATCTCATAACTTCAATATCCAAACTAACAATACGTCGATGTTTTTATTTAGTCAATGTTGATGTATTTTATTTTTTTACAGTACGATCGTTTTCGGTTGACAAAGGCCAAATAAGCCAAAACGATCGTCCTGTAAAAATAGAATCAATCTTTACGGAACATAAGACAGTAAATTTGATAAAATAAACACTAAATTTGTCAGGTAATGGCAACGTAGGGGACACCAGATATAAGATTTTGGGTCCGTTGTGTGTATATTTGTCTACTACAGAGTTTGGAATTCTACGGACCAAACATACATAAGCCACGACTATAGGACAGGGGATTGTAGCTTTTATAGTTTTTGAGACATGTGGAAATATAAAATAACTACACTTACTCGTAGAAATTTTCAGCGTTCTAGCTTTTATGGTTTTTGAGACATGTGGAAATATTAAATAACTACACCTACTCGTAGAAATTATCAGCGTTCTAGCTTTTATGGTTTTTGAGACATATGGAAATATAAAATAACTACACCTATACGTAGAAATTATCAGCGTTCTAGCTTTTATGGTTTTTGAGACATGTGGAAATATAAAATAATTACACCTACTCGTAGAAATTATCAGTGTTCTAGCTTTTATGGTTTTTGAGACATGTGGAAATATAAAATAACTACACCTATACGTAGAAATTATCAGCGTTCTAGCTTTAATGGTTTTTGAGACATGTGGAAATATAAAATAACTACACCTACTCGTAGAAATTATCAGCGTTCTAGCTTTTATGGTTTTTGAGACATGTGGAAATATAAAATAACTTTACTGTGCGCTAACCGCTCTGCCATTGTCCTACGATATAAATATTTTTATATTTATTATATAAATATTTTTTTAAACATAATATTTATATAATATATTTTCTGGTTTATTTTTAATTTTGTCTAAATGGATCCATATATATTTTGAAAGGACGTTAAAAAAGTTTTTGAATCTAAAACAAATCTTTTGATTGCTGAGTATTCTTGATGGATTTAAAACAACATAATATTATATCTTTTCTGGTTTTATTTTGTCTTAATGCTAAGTACATAACATGCTTTGAAAGAACGTACAATATGTTTTGATATTTTTTCTCTTATTTTTTATTTAAAAATTTTAACAGTTAAATAATAAATAGGTAAAAACAGCCGAAAGATGCTAAAAATCAGCTGTTGTGGGCTTGTACTCCCGCTTCATAGTCATTAAGACATGTTGGATTGTATCAGCGATAGTATTATATTTTCAAAAAAGTCCTTTCCCTGTTTCAAGTGAAGGTTCACTGTGGTGGGTTTTTTGAATTATTTTTCGTCCTTCGCTATTGTATTGGTTTAAAAATTTTGCTGAAAAAAGATTATATAAAAATGAAATCACCAGATTTTCAGCACGATCCGTATTCGTACATCAATAACTGGGACACGAAAAAGATAATAATAATAATTAAAGACTTTTATTGAGTTAAACAACGTGGCAGACTTATTGCCCGCAGGCAATTTCTGCCAGTCAACCACCATGGTAAATACAATCAGTTACAGGAATATAAAAATACAAATAAAAAAAAGAAAAAAATAATAATAAAATAAAAATATTTTGGCTATTCCAAATTCTAGTAATATTGTAAAAACTTTTGAAGGAAAAATTAGAAAATACACCTCTTTAGGTAACGAGATTAAAAGACTTTGGCATTCTCGTAAAATAATAATATTACCATTCATTATTTCAGCCACTGGCATTGTTCCAAAATCGTTAATCCGTAATTTAGAAATTATAGATTTATCGAAAAACCATACCATACCATACCATCACGCCATTTCCCTATTTGGGGTAGGCAGAGAGAACCGAACGCCAGACTCCTCTCTCTTGACATACATTCCTCGCTTCATTCACGTCCATACATCGTCTCATACACGCTCTTCTATTATTCTTACTTCTAACATCTCCATCTTTCAAAATCCCATTTATGTGATCGTGCCAACTCTTTCTTGGCCGACCTCTACTTTTCATTCCTCTTTTATCAGCCTTGTATACTTTTTTTGTCAGACGGTCATCACTCATTCTTTCTATGTTTCTATGTATGTAAAACTTAATAATAAAAATGCAAAAAACGGTAATAATGAATACATGTAGAATTGTTAAAGATTTTTTTAACGTTAATATTCGGGAATCAGTAGGGTTGTTAGGTAGTATAGAGACCTCCTCAGAGCCTAATCCTTTGATATGTTAAGTATCTGGATGGGTGAACTATTCCCAATTGAAAGCTTGATGATGCGTTTGTTGCATTTTATTTTGCTCTTTTAAATAAATTACAATTTACGCATTGATCTGCTAATTCTTTTGAGGAAGTGTATAATGGTAGTAATAATAATTGAGTGTTATTATTTGTAGTGCTTAATTGTTATTAATATCATTAGTAAATCGGCCAACGCCGCGCAAAATAAATATAAAAACAAAAAAAACATATGTATAAATAAGAACAAAAATAAGAATAAAAAAATACATCAGATAGATAAACTATGTTTATTGGATGGAGGATAGGAGAGGAGAAAGGAAGAGGAATAGAGGAAAAAGACGGTGAATTTATGGTTATGTGGATAAGAAGTGTGACTTGAGACGCTTTTTGAATGCTATCAAATTAGTGGCATCTCTGATACTCTCCGGCAATAGATTCCACATCCGAGCAGTATGAACTGTGAACGAGTAAGTATAAGTAAATGTGTGGTGTGTTGGTATTGTAAGTGTTCTATTTTGTTGGGACCTTAAGTTAAGGCCATGTGATCATAAGTGGGCGAATTTCTTTTTGAGGTACGTGGGTGTAAGAGGGTTATTAAGGATTTGGTAGAGTAGGGAATCTCTTCAGTGATAGATCTTTAACCAGTTCAGTCATTGCCTGCTCTTGGACACACGGTCGAACTTTCTGAGTCCAAACAAGTATCGAATGCAGACATTTTGTAACCGTTCGAGTTTGTTAATTTGATCTTGAGTTGCATCTAGGTAGGCAACGTCAGCGTAGTCAAGTAATAGTAGCATGAGCTGTAGAGCTAGAGTGATTTTAGTCTTAACTGGTAAAATAGTTTTTAAGTCTGTTTAGTCCATGAAAAGTTCAAATGATCCGTTGGCTCACTCCCTTTATATGACCGGACAATGAAAGATTGCAATTCATGATCAGACCAAGGTTTCTGACCTCTGGAGAAAATGGTATGACAACGTCGTCAAGGAGCAAAAAGATCGTATCAAATGACTCAATCGCAGTTTATCGCGGGGTTACCAGGTGCGCATATGGTGCCTTATTAAAAGAAAGCACGACACTTGCGTATATCACCATGCACAAGTCTCGTCTCGCTCAAAAACGCACTACATTCAGAATGTGTGGTGAACCTCATTGGTGAACAAATTTTGTGACATGTTATTTTGCCTCTTGTGTTTTCTATTACTCGACTCTTGGAGACGATAATGATAATGAGAGTGGAATCACTATCCATGATAATACTTTATTTCTTCCTCCTCTCCTTATCCTTTTTTTTTTTTTTTATTTATTTATTTATTTTATTTTGGGAAACAAAACAGCTGTTACATGTTTTACATTAATAAAAAAATAACAATCAGGAAAGTAAGCCAATTACATTGTTCCACAGATTAATATACATAATAAAGACAATTCAGTACAAAGTCAAAGACAAAAGTGTGGTGTAAGTGTACAATTGTGATGTGTGTGTATGTGTGTGTGTGTGTGTATTTTATGAAGCGAGGGTGGGACATGAAGAAAGGTAGGAGAGGAGGAAAGGGTGAGTTGTCATATTAATACAGTATTGGACATACCAAAAATTGTACAATTTGGTAGATAAAGTATTCATTATAATATTGATGTTAGTTGTTTTTTTAATGAATGTAGGCTATTGTTAAAAATATCTGGCTTATGATTAAGGTTATTGTACATATTGCAGCTGCGGTTAATAAAAGTGTTGTTTGCATAGTTTGTTCTTGAGTATTTAGTGTAAAAGAGGAGGTTCTGGCGGTTTTGTCTGGCGGGGCAGTTGAATGGGATTTGTCCTAAGAGATACGGACTATCTATTTGGTTGTTAAGTAATTTATATAGGAAACATATATCAGTTATACCCCTTCTTTTGTTAAGTGGTAACATTTGGTGATGTTTTAAAGATTCCTCATAACTGATACCAAATCGCCTAGTTCTAAAATCGAGGTGTTTGATGAATTTTTTTTGGATTCTTTCTATGTTATTTATGTGCAACTTATAATGAGGATTCCATACAGTGGTTGCGAATTCCACGTGACTTCGAACATATGCGTTAAATAAAATTTTTAGACAGTCAATATTCTTAAATGGTTTGGTCACCCTTAGGACAAAGCCTAAACCCTTGTAGCTTCTACTAATAACATTATTAATGTGGGAAATAAAGTTAAGCTTATCGTCCACAATTACTCCCAGGTCTTTTGCCTCGGATTTACGGGAGAGACTGGAGTCATTGATTTTGTAAATGAATTCGATGGGAGTTTTTATTCTTTTAAATGTTACAATGAAACATTTTCCGGTGTTAAGGTAAAGATGGTTTTTTTTGCAGTATTCGGTGAGATTGTCAATGTCATTTTGTAGTTGTAGGCAGTCTTGAGTTGATCGAATAGTTTTAAATAATTTAGTGTCGTCAGCAAATAGAATTATTTCGGAATTTTTAATACAAGTGGATATGTCATTTATATATATAAGAAAGAGCAAAGGTCCAAGATGAGATCCTTGAGGAACTCCGGATGGTGTAGGTCTAAAGCATGATGTAAACCCTCTCACAGCAACTGCTTGAGATCGATTCTTAACATAAGATTCAAGCCATCTATATAGATTACCGCGTATGCCGAAGTTCCAAATTTTTAATAACAAAATGTCGTGGTTAATCTTGTCAAAGGCTTTAGCGAAATCCATGTATATCGCGTCAAGTTGGTAATTCTCATGTAGAGCTGATATTGCGACCTGAGAGAATTCTAAAATATTTGTTTCAACTGATCTTTTACAAAGAAATCCATGTTGCTTTTCGGAGATTGCAGTCCTAATAATTGGGTTAATTTGGTCTACAACAATTTTTTCTAATATCTTACTGAATAATGTCAGCTTAGAAATCGGTCTATAGTTTTCAATATTATTAACATCGCCGTTTTTGTGGATAGGGGTAATGAGTGCTCTTTTCCATATATTTGGTAAGGAGCCCTCGCTAAAGGTTCGTTGGAAAATTATAGCTAGGGGAACGGAAATTTCTGCAGCGCACTCCTTTATTAATATTGCTGGTATATTATCACAACCTGGTCCTTTGGTAACATTTATGCTTGCTAGGTATTTATACACCATGTTGTGGTTTATTTCAATATTTTCTAAGGTGATGTTAGGATTAAATTCGGCTCGAATTTGATCTGTTAATGAAATTGGTGTGTCAAGAAAGACTGAACTAAAGTAGTCATTAAATGCATTGCATATTGATTGGCCATCATGAACAGTTAATTGATTGTAGTTCATTGTGCTTGGTAAATTATTATTTGCGGATCGCTTAGATTTTACAAACGACCATAGTTTTTTGGGACTTTGTTTGATAGCTGATTCTATATTGGTTAAATACTGTTGGTAACACAGATGTGTTATACGTTTTTGTCGCGCACGTAAGATAGAAAATGATTGATAGTCGACGGGATTTCCAAATTTTCTCCAATTTTTATGGTATTTTGATTTTTCTTTAATAATTTTAATGAGTGATTTATTAAACCACGGAGGATAATTCGTCGTTGAGGAGATTATCTTTGTTGGCACACAGTTTGATGTTAAGTTATTTAGGACATTGTAAAATATAGTTAGGGAATCCTCTACGTTTAGGTTAGTTAACTGTTCTTCCCAATTCATGTTCCGTAATTCTGTCCTAATTTTATTATAATCAGCTTTATGGAATAATTGTATTTTCCTAGTATTTTGGTTTAAGGTTTTATTAACAGAGTCATTGATGTTATCTTTGATAATAACCTCCACCGATTTATGATGACAATCTTCTGGGACTAGAGGATATTCGCAGGGTGAAATAAAACAATTGTGGGAGTTCGAGATAATTAAGTCCAGGATTTTTCCCGTTGCGTTTCGGTGTGTATTATATTGGTACATAGATGTTAGTGATAGAAAATCTACAAGCAAGGAGACAGAAGGAGAATTTGATAGGATTTGTGGTATTGTTTCAGAATTACTATGATCAAGAATCCAGTCAATCTGAGGAAGATTATAGTCGCCAGTCAGTATATAACTGTCGTCGGGATACTGCATGAGTATGTTATCAACAGTATTTAAGTGAGCTTGCAGATTGTTATAGTGGGTGGCTCCTGGTGGATGATAGCTACAACAGATATTCATTCGTTTTGAAGGGGTTATCTCAATTGATGCCCAGATATCTTCCGCTAGTGACGACCATGTAGGGTGATGTTTGGGATTTAGAGTTGATTTAATGGCGATTAAAACACCACCACCCAGTCTTTTGTTCATTCTTTCGTAATCTCTGTCCCTGCGAAAGACGGTATATTTGGAATCAAACAATTCTGAACTGTGTATGCTTTCCAATAACCACGTTTCGGTGAGGCAAATAATATCATAATCACTACTCAGGCAATTCAGATAGAATGTGTCGGTTTTACTTCTTAGACCTCGAACATTTTGTATGTAAAGATTAATCATCATGACTATTAGGAACATATGTATATTAAAACATATATAAAATTTTGTAGAGAGACGTAATCTATTTGGTCTAAGTATGTAAGAAGTTGTATAGAATATGAGCAGTGAATGGGGACTAAAACATACACCAGGTGCGTTAATAATAATTGACATATGAGAATAAAATTAGCATAATATTCAGCAAGATAAGAGAAAATTAACATGGTTTTCAAGTAAGCGTATATTATTTGAGGTAAATAATTAATTTGTAAATAAATAAAAAATATATAAATCTGGGAATCGTTATTTGGAATACCATTTCGGTTAATGTAAATAAAAATTTGGATATAGTTAAGATAAATTATGTGTTTGAAAGGATATATAATTATTTCGCCATCAAATATTAGTAAGGTATTTAAAACTAGCAATAGAATCAAGTCATAAGTTACAAAGAGCGACGCAATGATACAATTATACTGGTTCATTTTAAAAATCATAGTTATTTATATACATAATAATTTGAAGAGAAGAGAATATAAGTAGGGAATGACCATTTTACATCTATACTATTATAATTGTATTGAATAACAACTTGTATGGAGGGTAGTGATTGGGTTACGACTTCGAGGTAAAAGCAGATACGAAAGTGAGGGATGGGAAAAAGGAATTTATGTGTGTAGTGAATGTGATAAGGTTGAATTATGTTGAAAAAAAGTGTATATGAAATTAAAATGCATAAAACATTTGAGAGACCCGAATTATGAAATTTCAAATAAAAATTAAATCTAAAAATAAAATATGAAAATAAAATATAAGATAGTAGGGATGATACTAGTTTATCTTTTGAAGGTCTTTCTCCGAGGAAATGGTGATTGGAGGTGAAGTATCGTTGCGTCGAGCGAATATACGGCAATTTCTGGTCCACACATAACGAAAATTTTTCAATTTTGCGGCATCTTTCGTCTTTTTTAGAAGTTTTTTATTTTCCGAAGTAAGATGTTCATTGATGTAAATTGGATCATTTTTATTTATGAATCCAAGGTCAGAGATCTTTAGGCCCTTCTTTTTTCTAATAGCAGAGATCAGATGATTTTTCAGCGAAGATTCCCTTAGTTTTACGATGATGCTTTTTGGACGAGTGTTATTTGATGATATATGTGCTGTTCGCGTAGCGAAGTCGATGTCTTTTTCACTTAAATCCACTCCAACGGATTTGGCGACCAGTAATATTATGTCGATCGTTTTTTCATTTGGTGTTTCTGGTCTTCCCGTGAGCTCCAGGTTGTTGCGTCGGGAAAATTGCTCGAGTGTGTTTACTTTATTTTCTAGGTAGATAATTTTATTTGTGGCCGATTCTATTTTATTTTCGAGAATGTCAATTTTTTTACACTTACTCATCGCTTCCTTCAGATCCAATTCAAATGTTTCTATTTTTGAGTTAAAAAATGTCATGGAAGCTTTAAAATCAGTAAATTGTGTTTGTAGTAGTTGCAAAGTATCATGCATGGGTTTAAGCGCTGCCAGTTCCAATTTTAAATCTCGAAGTTGCTGAAGGACATCGCTGTCGATTTTGGAGAATTGCTTAGTTTCAGTTTTGTCTAAATTATTTTTTTCCCCTGGCAACATTGATGAATTTGTTTTGCCGGCGCCAAGCGAGATGTCATTCGATGAAGTTTGTGAGTGTTTTGGTGTAATATCGGTGTTAGCTGATATGTGTCTTGAGTTTAACGTTTCCTCTGAACCCATACTATCCCTAGTGTCCTTGCATGTATAACATAACCAGCTGTTTTTGTATGACTTCGACATTTTCTTGAAATTTGTCATTGATATACCCGCACAAACACAGTGATAAGACAATTTGCACTGTTGACAGATAATGCATTCTTCTGTAATCACTGTGTCGCTGCAACGGGAGCATTTATGTCCTCTTGTAGCCATTGTAGATTTACAGATAATTGAAAATATGTGGATAAAGTGTAATACGTTATATAGATGTGATCAGGTGAAAACCAATTGTCAACTGAATGATGTTATGTGACAGGAGGAATACTTTTTTCTTTACAGAACAGTAAGTGCTGGTTTATTTCCTGCTTTTATTCACTACAAGACGTATTCACATATATAGTGTTATAAGCAGCAGTTTGAATAGTAACTATTAAAAATTATAATATATAAATCATAGAATTACATATGATATAAATACCCACTTTGTCTATTGTATTACTCCTTAATATCGGCAATCACTAATACATTTGGAACTGTCAAAAAATATTTGCGATAGCACTTTTTGTAACACTGAATTATTTTTTCAATTATGCACTTGGGTAGCGATATCACAATTTTTTTATGTTATATTTGATACGGCGGTTTTATTTGCGGTATTTATTTTCCGCTGAATGCAGTGTATAACGTATTATATGCAACAATAATCATATGATATTGTTTTTATTTGATAACTTTTTTAATACGAGCTTCTTTTAAACACCACTTGTATATTTTAAAACCGCACCAAAAGTTACATCGATTTATACTTCGCACTTTCTTTTGCACTTAGTAAGTTGTAGATATATTTATTTATAAGGAAACAAAATAAACTATGTGCAGCAACTACAACAACCATAGATAACTTTTGTTTTCCTATCATTCCTTTGAATTATTCTTGTATTCAATCTTTCAATCCGTGTCCGCAACCTTCTTAAAAGGTTGGACTCTTTGTGTTTCTGCTAAATTTTGTTTGTAAACACAAGAGTATCCGAAGTAAACAATTTACATTAAATTTCTTAGTAAAAGAAAATAAATAAATAAACACTAGCCTAGCCTTAAAATACACATTTTTTCATCAGCAGACACTAAAAGAAAATAATATTAGAAAAAAAAACCTTTATAAATAAATCTGCAGCCCAGCATCATTTTGTATACTTGGGAATAAAATATTACAATGACATTCCAGATGAATCGAGAAAAACTAGGGACTACACATTATTTAAAAAATTAGCAATAAAATGTATAAACAATTATAACCACATCCAATGATAGAATAATATAAGTGATCCAACTGTCGATTTGTTCAGGAGAACTTTGTTCTCTTAACATATCGACAATGTATCAAGCCAGAATACGCGAGAATTGTATGGAGAGGTCTACTTTTTTCACGGCTTTTCCAACTTTGAAGTCAAAAAACACCAACTTAGAGGCTTCGCAGCATATATGTTCCATACACGGATTTACTCAAAATTCGGAGTAGAACATTTCGTGTGTCTGTGTGTGTGTCTGTGTGTGTGTGTGTGTCCGTCCCTTATAACTTTTGATCCGCTCAATTTACAGAGCCCAAAATTTCAGAATATATAAACAGTTATAGGCCTACAAAACTTTTATACTCAGAATTTTGAATTTTTGTTTCAGTCAGGGGTTATCAACTTTTGAATTGTTACTTTATTTTTCCATATATCTCAGAAACCATAAAAGCTAGAACGCTGAAATTTGGCACAAATATAGACAAATACGAAATCTCAAATTTGTTGTTTCTAAAAAATTCCAGGGTTTCTCAAACATTTTTTATTAAGAAAAATATTTTTTTTATGATACATTTATGAGTTTAACTGCCTATATTTCCAAATTTTTCAAAAATATCGAAAAAAGCCGAAAAACACATCTCAAACTGTATTAGCACATCTCAAACTTTTTTTAAATTTTTTTATAAAAATTGAATTTAGTGACGACATTGCTTCATACAATTTGTATGTCAGTCGCCTATACACAATATGTAAGAAGACTTAATAGTTTGATAGGTACTTAATCTCCAAACATACATACAGAACCATCATGCTGTTTTCATATTCCGGGTAGGAAAACAGGACTGACCTCCATATTGTCTTATCTTGACATACATACCAACATGTGTTAAAATTTTCAATAATTTGGATTTATAGTTTGATTCTTATTCTTCAACTATACATACTATCGCTATCGACAGTTGGATCTCATGTGTTACATGCAAATAGTAATAGTAATTTTTTTTCTAATGTGTGTTGGTGAATAACGTGATGTAGCGGTTTTTGAATCATGGGAGCGGTGGTGTTTTGCGAGGGACAGCCGGCGTTCGTCCGTTTGTATGCGTGCAAACGTGCGCTTCACTGATGAGCGTTGGCTTTCTGTTGCGAAATCTGGCGCCCGTTTACTTCGACTTCACCCAGAAACGAATGAAGATATGACTATGCTCCTCCCTCCAACAGGAGATCTGATCTCAAATGAGGGAAAAATATTCTCTATGTTACCATAATTTAAGAATGTAGGTATATTATGAAATGTTATTTTTTATTATTCTTAATGTAAATCAATTATTTTTATTAAATTAAAATAAATAAAAAAAACCCGCATAACCAAATCGCGATACCGAAAAATCAAAAATAATAATTTTGAGTCTAACGAACACCTGACTTCAAATATGGACATTTCAGTATATTTTGTATAGTTATCCACTTTTTTTTGTTTCGTCAGACTTTAAAATTTGATTACGGGACAACATGCATAATAAACAATTTATTTTTTTACTGCCCACCACGCAATTTCAGATCTCAGGTTTTGTTCTATGTCGACCGACGTTACTCCAACCGAGTAGCTCCAACTAGAATAAATACTTATTAAACATTTTTTTTTTTTTTTTTTTTTTATTTTTTATTTTTTATTTTTTTTTATTAGACAAAACATACGTTTACAAATATTTGGTTACATATATCATTATATTTATATTTCCTTTCCTAATTTAAGCTAGAAGCTTGTGTTTAGGAAAGCAGCAGCTCTTTGCTTACATTATATGAATACTTCATTATTAAATCTTATAAAATATATAAAACAAATCAATTAACAATTATATATAAAAAAGGACACAATTTCAGAACAAAATATATAAAGAACAAAAAAAAAAAAAGAAAATACATCCAAAATCAAAAAAACACCAACATTAAAATTACAACAGGTACATAGAAAAATAAAAATTAACCACAAAAATAGCAATTTTATAGAATGGAATATGAGGGAGAGTGTTTCAAAGTGTCTTGAGTTTATCCTTAAATAATTTGTAATTTGTTTCTGTTCTAATATTTATTGGTAGGTTGTTAAATAATTTAATGCCTTTATATATATAATGATGCTGTGCTGTAGTAGTTCGAAATAAAGGTGTCGTGAGACCTCCTATGGTGCTATTTCTAGTACTAATATTTGTGTCTGTGTGTATATTGTTGCTGATTTCTTTATGTATTTGTAGCAATGCGATTTTGTTGTATATTTTTGAGAGTGGCGGGACTGGAAAAAGTTTGAACACATTATTAGTTGGGAAGTCATACGGTTTTTTTAGTATAATTTTTATTAAAATTCTCTGTATTGTTTCAAGTGGCAATAATGATGACTTATACGAACCTCCCCATCCAATAATACCGTATTGTAATACCGTGTGAGCTAGTGCAAAGTAAATGTTTTTTAGCGAGTTCAGTGATACAGTGTTCCGTAGTCTATAGAAAATGTAAATCAACTTTCTCATTCTAACTACGGTTGAATTTATTTGAGATTTCCATTTAATATTGTTATCTATTATAATTCCAAGATATTTTATGCTCGATTTACCAGATATGTCAATACATTTTGAATCGCAGTTTATATATCCTAGCAAGCACTTTCGATGATGAACTTTGATTGTAATATTTATATTTGCAATACTTTCCGTTAGGCTATAGGGTATATAATAGGTTTTTTCGGCATTTAATGATAGTAGATTTTTATCGAACCAGGTTTTCAACATATTTATTGAGCTATTTGCTATTAATTCTATCTCTTTCCATGTGTTTTCTTCAAAAGTTATAACTGTATCATCAGCATATGATATGATCTTTCCACCAATTGGTATTTTAAGCATTTCATTTACATATAAAATAAACAATATTGGACCTAATATTGTTCCTTGTGGAATTCCAAATTCTATTATTTCTGGTTCACTTAGATCATCTTTTATTTTAACTTGTTGTGTTCTTTGGGATAAATAGCTTTTTATCCATGCTTTAGCTTTTCCACTGATTGCTATATTGTTTAACTTATTTATTTAAATTGAATGCGAAACACTATCAAACGCTTTGCGTAGATCTATAAATATACTTAAGCATTTTTTTCCTTTGTCTAAGGCTGCATATACATTACTAGTTAATTCTGCTATTGCATCTTGCGTGCTTAGTTTCTCCCGAAATCCCGAAAAACATACATTACATATTATCACAACAATGCTATAAATAACCATACATATCGTAATTACATTCATCCGTAATCTATCTCGCATGCACTGAATTTTTTTTTGTTAATAGTAACAAAATTTCATGTTAAAATTAACCAAACTATAGTGACTACAAAACATTTGTTTTTGTTCACACAGCCAAACAGTACATTCATTAATAGATAAACCTTTATTAGGTACTAATAACAATCTCACTGGTGCATTAAGACCGGTAATGGCTGACCCAATTATTTCGAGGCAAGCAAAACTCGCGGTACACAATGGTATCGTCGCACCGACTCTAATGTATGCTAGTGAGACATGGACATGGCAGAAGACGCATGAAAGTAGAATTTACGCGGTTGAAATGAGGTCATTAAGACGAATGTGTGGTAAAACGATGTTTGATAGAATAAGAAATAAGGATATTAGACGAGAATGTATGATTGAAAGAAATATCGTAAGTAAGATGAAAATAAATGCCCTAAGGTGGTTCGGCCACATAGAAAGAATGAGTAATGACCGTCTGACAAAAAAAGTATACAAGGCTGATAAAAGAGGAATGAAAAGTAGAGGTCGGCCAAGAAAGAGTTGGCACGATCACATAAATAGGATTTTGAAAGATAGAGATGTTAGAAGTAAGAATAATAGAAGAGTGTGTATGAGACGATGTATGGACGTGAATGAAGCGAAGAATGTATGTCAAGAGAGAGGAGTCTGGCGTTCGGTTCTCTCTGCCTACCCCAAATAGGGAAATGGCGTGCTGGTATGGTATGGTATGGTATGGTATGGTAATAATCTTATGTAAAACCATATGATTGGGATAAAATAAACTAATCATTCTTTTTATAAATCATATTATATTCTATACTTTTAACATTGAATCATGATTGTTTTCTGAATAAATACATAATGTATACTTACTGAAGTTCCTTGATGATCGCGTAAATGATGTCGTGAACAGCTTCATTAATTTCCTGCTCCAAGTCGCGGTTTGTTCCGTCATATATTATTTGCTGGGCTGAACGACATTGACACTTGCTTTTTTGTCCATTGCTATTGAATTGACATGGAGGTTTTCCGGCATTCACTGGGCTTATATAATTGTAACTGTTATTCTCATGTCCATAACGATTGAATGGATACTTTCCGGCATTCACTGGGCTTATAGAATTGTAACTGTTATTCTCATGTCCATAACGATTGAATGGATACTTTCCGGCATTCACTGGGCTTATAGAATCGGAACTGTTATTCTCATGTCCATAACGATTGAATGGATACTTTCCGGCATTCACTGGGCTTATAGAATCGGAACTGTTATTCTCATGTCCATAACGATTGAATGGATACTTTCCGGCATTCACAGGGCTTAGTGAATTGTAACTGTTGTTCTTATGTCCATAACGATTGAATGGATACTTTCCGGCATTCACTGGGCTTATAGAATCGGAACTGTTATTCTCATGTCCATAACGATTGAATCGATACTTTCCGGCATTCACTGGGCTTATAGAATTATAACTGTTGTTTTCATGTCCATAACGATTGAATGGATACTTTCCGGCATTCACTGGGCTTATAGAATCGGAACTGTTATTCTCATGTCCATAACGATTGAATGGATACTTTCCGGCATTCACATGGCTTAGTGAATTGTAACTGTTGTTCTCATGTCCATAACGATTGAATGGATACTTTCCGGCATTTACTGGGCTTATAGAATCGTACCTGTTGTTTTCATGTCCATAACGATTGAATGGATACGATAGCTTTTCGGCAGTCACTGGCCTTATAGAATCTTCCCCTAGTTCATAATTTCTTTTTCCTTTGACTTTTTCAAAATGTGTCGACTCTGGATAACCTTTATTGTACGGTTCAATCCGTGAACCGTAATTGTCGTCTTCTTGTCCATAACGATTGAATGGATACGGTAGCATTTCGGGAATCACTGGGCTTATAGAATCTTCCCCTAATTCATATTTTTTTTTTGCTTTGAATTTTTCTAAATGTCTCGACTCTGAATAACCTTTATTGTACGGTTCCTTCCTTGAATCGTAACTGTTGCTTTGTTGTTCATTACGATTGAATGGAAACGGTAGCATTCCAGAAGTCAACAGGCTTATTAAATCTTCCCCAAATTCATAATTTCTTTTTCTTTTGACTTTATCAAAATGTCCTGACTCTGAATTAACTGTATTGTACGGTTCGATCTTAAAAACAAAACATCATAAATTTATAAGACACAATATAATATTTATTTTAATAGCATTTTTGGAATACCTTATCAAAACGAATTTTGCGCTTGATGAGGGAATCATTTCATTATAAAACAATTTCAGAGAGAAAGTAAGCAAAACCAAAAAATCAAACAAACATTCAAAAACAGGTTATTAAAACAAGTTATCATATCAAAAAATAGCCATACATCAATTCAGAATATCAAATGCATTTTTAGTTTCTGTTTGAATTTTGTAGGAACTTGTATCTGTTACAATTCATTTGGTGGGCAATTATTCTAATAAAAACTGTTATTGCTTTGTATTACATTTGGTATTTTTTTTTTCGAACTTTTGCAAAACATCGTCCTTGGAAATTTGTAAAATTGACATTTTATTAGTCTCGAGGGATAGTGCGCGCACAAGCCAAAGTGGGGGGGGGAGGTGCTAGCTTGACTCGTCTTCTTCTTCTTCTTATTCGTCAGCCATCTCTCCACTGCTGGATGTAGACCTCCTCCAATGAACTCCATCTCTCTCGGTCCTGTGCTTTCCCCAGCCAACGTCTTCTCTCAACCTCTCAAGAGGTTGGCTGGGGAGCTTGACTCGTAACCGGTCATTATAAGGAGTTATTTAAGAAATATGTAAGAAAAAGTTGAGGTCTACCTGTTTCTTACGTTTTTCGCAAATAACTCTTGTAATACGAACCTTAGTTGCGCGCATTGTGTCTATAGTATTTATTTTATTGGACTGAATGTGTATATTAGTTGACGTATGAATTGTTTATATATTATTATTTTTACTATTGAATCTGCCTTTGTATAAAATGTTTTTTTTTCATGCAGGTAGAAGATGTACACCGTCATCTCTTTTGTTCATTATGTTAATTCTCTTGTATATTTCTTTTGCATCTCTAGAAGTCCTTGCTGTTTTGCATTGTTGAAGTCTATGCTGTGGCCTCCATCTCCAACTAGTTTGTGTTGGACAAGCATCGATGTAAACTTTTAATATTTATGTCAATTTTTGTTCTGCATAATATAATATATTAAAATCTCTTACATAATCATCGTCAGACTTCGCCAAGACCTCCATGAAAACGGTTGAAATGACAAAATATAGTACTGTATTCCTCATTCTGAGTCAATTTTTAAACTGTAGATCCTTACTTATGGATTTGCGCATTTATTATATCAACTATCGCATTATTTATAAAAGTTTTTGCTGTGTATACCGTTGATTTTAACGGTTACAAAAATAATATAATATTTAATTATTTTTAAAAGCGGTGATAGCCCAGCGGTAAGGTCGTCGTCGCCTTCCATGCGAGAGGTCAACGGTTCGAATCCGGGCGGGGCACGCACCTCAAGATTTTCAAAAAATCTATATGCGGATTACTAATTGGATCATGGCTACACTAGCTATTTGTAGCCATGATCCAATTTGTCTGGTTCCCCTTTCTAAGGGTTACGAAGGTCAGATGGTAGTCGCGTCAATGTAACAACCAGACTCGCCAATTCCAGGATCATAATCAAAGCGTACGCAGATAGAAACGGGACTGTGGCAGCGCCTGGTGGACTGCAACATGTACGGCCCGGGATTCTCAAATGCTTCCGAAGATTTACGAAGATCGACGAATCACAGCGCACCGCTGTTGATTCAAGCCAATTTACCTACAGATTATTCGTGTGTTGATCGTTGAATAGATTGGAGTCGCGTTTAATGCTCCCAAAGGACAAAAGCGCTGAGGGTAAGGATAATACTGTTTTTAAACGCAGCTGTCCGCCTACTTATAAATACGCATCTTCACATAATTACCATGTCATTACGACTTACATATGTAAAATATACGTATAACCGTACACACGTATACCCAGTCCAACAGGAATACTGCGTCATTGTGTGAAATTCCTCTTCTTCTTTGTTAAGTAGACCTGTTGGTCTGTTATTCAAAAACTATGCCTTGTTAGATGATGAAGTCCAACTACATACATATCTTTCCATATCACAAGGGATTTTATTTGCTGCTATATACTCAAGTCTATTTATTTATTTATTATTTAAACACTTTTTTGTACATTACTTAATAGCTAGTACAAATGGCGGACTTATTGCCTAATGGCAATTTCTTCCAGACAACCATCTGTGACAGTTATGAGACAAAATGGTACATGTAAAAAAAAGAAAATATATATAAAACCATAAACATATTACATTTTAACACAATAAAGTAAGAAGAATATAAATATGTACATCAATGAAAATTAAACAAATCATAGATAAGACCTGTTACAACACTATGGGAGGGAAGGGAAAAAAAGGAGAGGAGATAAGACTAACTACAAGAATAGGGAAATAAATGGGAAGTATGTAGGTTAAGAAATGGAAAGTATGAGCGCGCGTTTTAATCTAGTTTTGAAGGTACCTAACGTTGGTGCAGTTCTAATGTCAAGGGCCAAGTTGTTCCATAACCGGGCAGCATGGACAGTAAATGATGATGAATAGAAAGCCGTGGCATGTGATGGGATGGCGAGGGTTCTCTCTTCTCTAGATCGAAGCGGGAGTCCATGAGAGGCCAGAGGTTGAAATCTTTCGGTAAGATATGATGGAGCATTAGGGTTGTTCAAAATGTTAAACAGAAGACAAAGAGTGTGTTGATCTCGGCGCAGACGGATAGGAAGCCATTTGAGTTCCTTGCGAAAAAATGATATGTGATCGTATTTGCGAAGATTATAATATATGAAACGTATGCAGACGTTTTGTAATCGATCTAATCTATCACCTAGTCTATCACCGTCCATTCTGGCTACGTGGTCCCTCCCTTCAATGTCTTCTTCTGCATCTACTCCACCGAACCATGTCCTCTATTTCACATGTTTTTTTTATTATTTCAACATTGCGAACACAATCTCGGAGAGTTTTTCAAGTGATTGGTCTCAGAACCTTCATTTTTGTTGTCCTTAGGAACTCTTTGGTTCGTACAATATCTGCTTGCGTTTACACAGTAACTATACATCATGATCGGTCGCACGCATGTCTTATATATTATTCTGACCTTCCTGTCAATACACATGTGTTTATTTTTTAGACACTCAGATGCTTTATTGACTTGTTCTCGGACTTCTATATGTCAATGTGGATGCATATCTTTACTTGTAAATATTTGTATGAGTTTTAATTTTTTTTATATAAAAAAATGAATATGTCCTTGTTAAACAAGTACATATTATACATCTTCCTACGTTCTCTAAAATAAGCATAAATGCTTGTGCTATAGGTGAACGAAATCGGTCGAGGCAGGATTCGAACTCGCGACCACTGGATTACTAGCCCAATGCGCTAACCGCTCTGCCATGAATGTATATTTATTTTTTTATAAAATACAACAGTAATAAAGAAATTTATATAAAAATGTAATGGCTATTTTTGTAGTGCCAATTATTACATATATGTATTACAAGATATTTTACTTTATTAAATTTGAAAACAGGATATGAAGGACGAAAGGCAGGAGGTGGACTGGAGGGGAATGTTTGACCACTGGAAATTTATATTTTATCAAATTTTGAGGCAATTATATTTTTTTCCAAAGATGTGGTTTTGTTGATGCGACTGTCGCTTATATTTCAAATGACTTGATCAAAAAACTCTCATACGTGAATTGTATGATATTACGATATTTTTGTCTAAACATGTAACAATTACATACCTACATAATAGTGGAGATATACCAGCTTTTCCAGGCATTGTTATTTTTTCACAAAAAACGTTCAACGGTTATTATTTTGTGTACCTAGCCAATGAGTTTCGTTTAAATGATTTTATTGCATAATATGTACTTTTCGCCCATAGAAATTTTTTCGTGAAGTCCATTTTTATTTTATTCTATAGGATTTTGATAAGCAGTGATAGCCCAGCGGTAAGGTCGTCGCCTCACATGCGTGAGGTCGACGGTTCGAATCCGGGCGGGGCACGCACCTCTGGATTTTTAATAAATCTATGTGCGAATTCATATCAATAGCTATGTATAGCCATGATCCAATTTGTCTGGTTCCTCTTTCTAAGGGTTACGAAGGTCAGATGGCAAGTCGCTTCAATGCAATAACCAGACTCGTCAATTCCAGGATCATGGTCAAAGCGTACCCCGATAGAAACGGGACAAAAAGCGCTAAGGGGACTATAGGATTGATTGTGATTAATTAGTTCGAAGAATTTTTATCAGAAGATTATTTGCATGTTCAAAAGTATTGTCAAAACTTATATCTCTATATTAGATATACTTCATACAATAAATATTCGGGCAACTGATAATTTATATAATGAAAGATAGTACTCACTCTGACAAGTATTTATTTCAATTAATGCTTTACCTTTTAGTTGTTTAATAATTAGGATTTCAGGACAGCATAAGAATGTTTAGGAGTATTCGCAAAAAAAATATTATTATATTGTTTTAAAAAAATATATACATAGAGTAAACGATTCTGAATACCACATTTATATTTTCAGTTACCTACCATCGGCTATCATAAAAAACAAAGATCTTGTAATTTGTCGCGTCATCTCTATGATGCGACAAATGTATGCATTGACTCAATGCGACAATCGCATATGTAAAACTGTAGCAATCCATAGGAGTTCATTGACTGAAAAAATATCAAGCTGTTTATATCGTTTGTGTTATAAAGGAAATATTTTGTTTAGTTTTACTAAACAATTATAATCTGTTACTGTTTTATTATGTCAACAGTAAATCAAGAAAATTAAACAATAAATCAGGGGTATTTGACAGTAAAACAGTAAACGTTGAATGAAAACATGGTGATACATTTGAAATATCAAAATACATATTGTTGCTATAAGCGATAGGTATATAAATGGAGTTCCTGCTTTGACGTATGACAGTGAAACTTGGACGTGGCCAAAGACACATGAAATTTGAATACATTCTGTTGAAATAAGATCATTTGAGAAAAGTATTTATTTATTTATTTATTGAGACATCCACGTTTTAAAGCCTTTTACAAAACAAAATATTATATGACACAGCATTAACTTCATAACATCTACACATATCAACGGTAGCTAGGGTTGCCAACTTTTTTTGATAAAAAAAAAGTAGAAAATGGTTTAATACATATGTAAATACCGTCACGCCGTTTCCCTATTTGGGGTAGGCAGAGAGAATCGAACGCCAGACTCTTCTATCTTGGCATACCTGTTTTGCCTCATTTACATTCATACATCGCGTCATACATGCTCTCCTATTATTCTGACTTCGTATATTCCCTCTTTCAAAATCTCATTAATATGATCATGCCAGCTCTTTCTCGGTCGACCCTTACATCTGTTTTATTAAAAATGGTTTAAATAGGAAAAAAATAAAGTATTTGGAAGAAAAAAAAGTATATTTCAAATTTTATTTTTTTATTGCCTTAAAAACATATTTTTGTGTGCTTTTAGCACAAACTAACAATTTTTTGCTATTTTTAAATTTTTCAAAGCTTGTTTGAAAATCAAAATTTAAATTTTGATTTTCAAACAAGCAATTCGTTTATAATCAAATTTAATAAACAATTCGTTTTTAATCAAATTTATTGACGCTCTATTTCTTTCTTCTCGCCACTTTAGATTCATTACTGAAAAAATTCTTTCAGTGAAAGCTGAAGTGGCGGGAACAGACAGTAAATAAGAAATATTCTTATTTACATTTGGTAAGCTATCAGATGCATTTTTAAGTATATATTGCCATTTATCAGCTGTACTTTTCTCTGAAAATTATCATCATTAGTGATTTTTCTATGCATCTCATTAAGTCTTATTGACTCGGAATATAAATCGTCCATCTTAATATTTAATCTGTCTTGTAATTTTGCCTTTGTTATTAAAAACTCAACAAAAAAAGATTGAAAATAAAATATTTTTACATACTTTTTTTGTATGCAAAAGAATAAAGTATATTTACCAAAAATAAATTAGGATACGTTTTTATAAAGTATGGTTGGCAACCCTAACGGTAGCAGATAATATTGAAAATAAAAACATATAAGAAAGGTAAATTAAATAAGAAAGTACATACATTAAGAACCAAAGAATAAATAAAAAAAAAGACTCAAATAATCAACCCAATAGATGGAGTTAGAAATGAGTTTCACCGTCATTCGATAGATGGCGATAGTTTTTCCGGCTTATTCTCAAACGACGAAAAATTAATTAATTTATTTATTTATTTAAAAACGGCATAAATTGCTTTTTTACATACATATAAAAAAACACATATTGATGATAAAAATATTTAGAATATTAAAAAAAACAATTATGTATACACTTGGCAAAAAAAAGTATATAGGTACTTACCTAAACAGTTAAACAATATACATACATACATACATACCATCACGGCGTATCCCAAAAAGTGGGGTAACCAGCGAAAGGTGTGCGGGTGTGATTGCCTTATAAAAGGGAGCACAGCACATCTGTGTATACCCACACACCAGTCTCTTCTCACCTAAAAGGCACTACATTCAGAATGGGTGTTGAACCTCATTGCTGAACTACATGAGATGTTATTGTTGCCTGTTGTATTTTCGATTACCCGGCTCTTACGGGACACTCGAAAACAATAATAGAAAAGAGTTAAACAATATTTTTCTTTCATTTGTTTTTTTTATTTATCTTGAAGTTCTGATATAACTTCGCCAAACTCGCCTTCCATCTTCAAGAAAAGACTAAAGCAGTGATATCTCTCCGAAAATACCTGATCCCTCTCCTTTTCCTTCCTTCGCTTTGCTACGTAATATTTACTAAAGAAGGAATATTTATCCCTAAACACCTGATCTCGATTTCCTCTTCTTCTTCTTTCGCAATCCTTCTTTTTGTTTACTTTGGTGTAGGCACCGGCTTAGAATAGTGCTTCCATTCTTTTAAATAATTGTTTTCGAGTGTCCCGTAAGAGCCGGGTAATCGAAAATACAACAGGCAACAATAACATAGTTCAGCAATGAGTTTCACCACCCATTCTGAATGTAGTGCCTTTTTTGGTGAAACGAGACTGGTGTGTGGGTATACATAGATGTGATGTTCTCCCTTTTATAAGGCAATGCACACCCGGGCACCTTTCGCTGGTTACCCCACATTGTGGGATATGCCGTGATGGTATGAATGAATGAATGAATGAGTGTATATTTTCATTGTTCTTTTGTAGCTTTCATTTTTTGTTGATGTACATGTATAATTCTGTCACTCTGTTATCTGTTTGGTTGGAAGAAATTGCCTAATGGCAATAAGCCCACTAGCGTGCATTATATTTTTTATATTATGTACAAAAAGTTAAATGAATAAATAATTAAATTCAAGAATAAAAAAAAAGACACAAGCAAACATAAAAAAGTAAGTAGATATGGACTAAAAATAAATCAAAACATTGAATAAAAAAGTATTATGAACACAAAAATAACAGTAGAAGCAGTGTCATGTAAATTATAAATATACAATAAATATATAAAAAAAATAAACATTTTACAATCGAAAATATACATATCCGCACTTAAAATATCACAAGTAGTTTCTCTCATAAAAATAAGTGTATATATTCCGTTTATATTATTATTTGAACCGCATAAAATGTCACCTAAATGAGAGTATTCATTCCCAATATTATGGAGACGGCTGACTACAGTAGCGGAATCGCTTATAGAAGCCGAAAATCTTGGCTTGCCTATGAATGTTATGTAAAGAAATTCAGGAACTAATAATTATCATTTATTTTATTGCAACCATACTACAAGATTAAAAATTAAACCGTATCTAGATACGATGCTTTACAAGGCCACAAATGTAAATATTTTTGAAATATGATTTTAAAAAATAAATCATGGCCACTGAAATGAACAACGATGCTAAAAAACATTAAATTTTCGACATTTCCCCCTTTTTTAGGGTTTGCCTAGTCTGAAGGTTCTAGGTCCGAATGCAGATTCCAACCTAAATACTAAATACTAAATACTAACCATGTTTTAATTGCACAGTCGCTCACTTAAGTTTGGAGATCACGTGGCTTCATAATTGGAGGATGCTACGACGTTTTTCTATAAGAATTAGATGATGATTTTATCGGCTTCGTTGAATATGTATTTGGTGATTTTGTCAAATCAAATACCAAACAGAGTATTCAGCGATCTATACGAGATGCCGAAAATTCGGTGGAATTTCAAAAAAATCGTGACGTTGAGCTGTCAGTGTGAAGTTGGTTACATATGTTTGTTTTGTTATTTGTTATAGCAAAAAAACATTTTAAACATCATATGTACACAATAATATGAAATTCTACGCCATCGACCTTAAGTTTGTCGTAGTATTTAGTTAGTGATGTCTCTGCAACGCAATTGCTAACTTAATAATACTAAATACTCCAGTTAGGTTAGGAGTTAGTATTTAGGTACCTAGTACTGTGCATTCGGGTCGTAGGCTCGGTCCTGGCTGACTAGCGAGTGATATTCTGTCTGTGTGCATGAATTGTTGTAAGAAAATGGTGCTATCAGTCTGCTGGATAGTCGTGGTATATTGTAAATTCTATATTTGAGGCATAATATATGATTTCCATAAATTGTAGAATACCGTAGGATTTTCGTATTAGTTACTTCTATGAACAATGGACAATATCCTGCCTTTGTGGCTAAAAAAACCCATTTTCTTTTGACGAAGTTGATATAATGCGGTACTAAAAAATTATTATAAAGATCGTATAATAATACAAAACAATAAAATGAAACTTTATCGTCTATAAAATTATACTGCCCTGCAGCCATTTTATCAGATGATTGTTAAATTTTTGTTCCACTTTTATTAATATAAGTATAATATCCAATTTATATGCAAGCACTGCCATCTATGCGAGACGTGGGAAAACACAATAAACCACGAATTGTTTTTATGGAACACAACATTCAGCGGAGACCCAAACCATTCTAATAAATATTTTTTAATCTTCCATTACTAGTGATTTATGGGTTTCTCAACAGGTGAACATGCTTATCGTAAAAAAAGTAATATTACATACTTCAAGAATAGTATACTGTTCAAATAGATATGTTGTACCTAGTGTTTAAGATTTTAACAAAGGAAAATATTAATTTGTACTTACCCTGGAGGTTTTCGACTTTGTGTTTATTATTTTATCAATCTTGGTATATCAATGATGTAGGTATCTCATATAAACAAATTAGACATAAGGGAAAATGCAAATAAGGAAATGTATGTAAGATGACATTATATATTAAACTTCAAACATCGTATTTAGGGGTAATTATTATTTTTTTTCAACCTTGGTTTATTAATGATGTATCTCCTATAAACAAATTAGATATAAGGGAAAACGCAAGTAAGGGAATGTATGTAAGATGACAATATATTTAACAGATTTTTAATTATCTCAATAGAGACGAAGTTGGAATATTTATTGTAGGAGAACCGGGAAATCAAGGCACCTACAGGGCTTACGACCTGTCATCGGCTGGTTTACGTGATCACTTTATGCGCTTGCGCAACGTTCACCAATTATGCCTTTTAATGAGATCCCTATCAATTCAATTTTGAAAGTTCTATATATTGTAATACTGAAATTCTTTTCGCTTGAAAATAAGGAATTTTTACTACAGCCATCTATGGGTGAAATTATGAACAACAATCTTATTATTTTTATTTATTTTGTTGGAACGCCATCTATTGAGAGAATTGGTTTTTTGTAAATAATGAAAGCTACAATTCTTATATCTGAGGTGACAATGCATTTTTCGCATAGAAGTCACCCCTGAATTGCGCCAGACTTATAAGGTCATTTTTGTCTTATTTACCTACTTGTACCAATGTGTAAGTAATCGAATATTTTTATTATTGCATATGCGCAAACATTGGATTTTTTTCCCTGTCGGGAGTCAAAGATATTTTTTAACAGATTTTTAATTATCGCAATAGAGACGAAGTTGGAATATTTATTGTAGGAGAACCGGGAAATCAAGGCACCTACAGGGCTTACGACCTGTCATCTTTGAAAATATCTTTGACTCCCGACAGGGAAAAAAATCCAATGTTTGCGCATATGCAATAATAAAAATATTCGAATATATTTAACCTCAAACATCGTATTTAGGGATAATGTTTTGGAATATGATGTAATATGATAAGATGTAGGTATTACAATAATGTAACGCAATGTTTGAACTACATTATACTAGGTATTGTTTAATCAAACAAAAATGATTATGGTTTAACATGTATATTGTCCTTATAATAAGACGACAGTTTCGGCTGACTAGGCCCTTATCAACTGGTAAACATAGGGTAGTGTATTTTTCTTATATACTAGAAGGGTAGGTTTATTTTACAACTATACAAATTACTTTACATTACATATTATGAAATATCCTAAATAGTTGTAGTGTAGATAATGTTGGTAAATAACTTGTATGCAGGTGTTTTTAAGAGATATAGAATCTTAAGGTATAAACTGAATAAATAAGCCTCATCCATTCTGTACTAATATGTATTATTTAATCGAATATTTTTATTATTGCATATGCGCAAACATTGGATTTTTCTCCCTGTCGGGAGTCAAAGACATTTTTTAACAGATTTTTAATTATAAATGACCTTAAATAAGACAAAAATGACCTTGTGTTTTATTTATTTATTTAGTTGCTTCTCGGGCAACTAACAGGTACTATGTCAAATATTAATTTAACACGCACCCAATAACAAGTTGCCACATTCTGGAGACTTACGATATCAATCTTCTCATAGATCCAGACTGAAAACACAATTGAAAACTGTGTCTCCACCGGGAATCGAACCCGGGACCTTTGGATCAGCAGTCAGATACCCAACCAACTGAGCCACGAAGGCCGACAAATTTTTATTGGAAAGTTCTATTGTAAAAGAAAAAAATGTCTGCAATTTAAGAAATAAAATATCAAATGCCATACCATTTTGGAATCCTTGTTAAATGCGCCAACTTTTGAAGTTACTTGCCAAACTCAACTAGTAGGTAGGTACATTTTTTTTTCAGTATGGTCAGTTAAAACTGGGCAAAGTATTAAGTTTGAATCTTTGGTTGGGCAAAAAGTGAGATTTACTTCCAAGCTGGAGCAGCTGGCTTAAAATTTTAGGTCAGAATTTAAAGAAGCAGTATTCGGAATTACATAACAGAAAAGAAAATATTGAAAAAATATATATCTGTAGTAACAAGAGTGAAAAAAACGTCACAGAGTGTCGATTTTTTCAATTTTTTTTAAATACCTATAACTTTTTAAATACATAAAATAGATTTTTACTTTTATTTTTCTGATTACTATTATGACTTAGCCTGTTACCCGTTTACGGCTTGACGTCGACTTCTGGGACACCCTGTATATTAAGAAGTACCCAATTGACTTGTGAAGCTCTCATAAAATCACTCTAGCCTTTGGTGTCGCCTTAAAACATTAAGGTCCAATAAGGTACTTAATATTTTTAATGGCTTCTTTGTGTTATTAACACCCGTGACAAATTCATTTAATGACGACACGAAAAAACAAAAGCAGCAGCTACATATGTACTTTCTTGTTTGATTAACTTCAAAATACTAACATATGTTCACCATATAGTTTTTTTTAAATATTTTCTATTATCTAGGTAGTCTAAGAAATATTTTGATGATCACACGAATGGTATCTTTAAAGAAGAAAAAGCTAGAAGTACAAGTAAATAAAAACAAATAAATAAATAAACTCGCTCACGCGAGTCGCTATTGTTGTTATAAACAAACTTAAACCTAACATAAGAATGCAGAAAAGAAAAGCTGGGACAAGACACTACTCATTTTTTGGGTGGTTTCTCGTGAATTCTGAAATCGACAGTTCTTAACTCTCGTTTCTATATTTCTCGTAGTTTTTCCTATATAAAATGATGGGCAATCGTTACACTCTAATTTATAGATTCCTGTTTTTATTTCATAGGATTTATTTCATTTAATTAATTTCATTTTTCTCATCAAATTTTTATAATTGAGGACATTTTCGTCATAATGATTTGTTTGTGTGCTTTGATGTTTGTTGAACTAGCGGTTGTGAATGGTACTTTAATATGTGTGCCTACCTTATGTGGAGTGGGATCTGACATCCAGGTGAAAATTATACTGTCCTGTCAAAATCGTAAACTACTGGCCCTAGAACAGGGTTACCTGGTCGGGCATCAGAAGTCTGCTTGCTTACTGTCACTTCATTGTGTGGTGTGAGAAATAAATAGTAAATAATTTTAAAAATGACATACTTTTTAATAATAATATTGATAAACGAATATTTTTACAGTTTCATATATGCAAACATTGGATTTTTTTCCCTGTCGGGAGTCTTGGATATTTCGTGATAGATATTGGAGGTCGGGGATATTTTGTGATATTGGTACAAGCGAGTAAACAAACTGTGGTGTTCCATGGAATTTCCGTCGAGTTCCATGGAATTTACAAGAATCATAGATTCGAACATTCGAGAACAACAAATAAGTATATAAGCTTGTTTTTTCATCCGCCCGCCATTGTTCCCTCTACTGTCAGAACGTACGCGTCAGTCATTATTAACCAGCCGTAAATTCAGAAATTAATTTCATTGTACATAATTGAGTTATATATTGTTCTAAAGTAAAGTTAATTTATATATGTGAATAAAATTGTGAAGTAAAACGTAAGTAATCTCTTCCATTCAAGTGACCTAAAGCATTCCTTTCCATTTTGAGATGAATACATATTTAGAGGAATTGTTCACTAAGATTTATAAACTAATTATTATACACGCTTAAATAAAATCTTCTGATAATTAAGTATAATTTAAAACCAAGAAATAAACGAACCTCTAAATAATTGGTGACCCCCGACGTAATAAACTTTTAATTCTGGCACGATTGACATCTGTGCGAAAGCATTATCACCTCATGTATAAGGACTGTTGCTTTTATTGTTTACCAACATCAATAGATGGCGTTGAAAAATTTTTTCTTCGTCACATCATCGACAAAGTTACCGTTTATTTTCAAACGAACAGATTTTTGTGATTATAATATATAAAACTGTCAAAAATTGGATTGATAGGGAACTCACTAAGAAGGCATAATTGGTGAACGTTGCGGAAACGCACAAAATGATCGCGTAAACCAGCCGTTGACAAGGCTTACGCCCTGTAGGTGCCTTGAGTTCCTAGTCATCATATAAATATATATTACAACTTCAGCTCTATTGAGATGTTAAACAGTTGTCATAAAAAAAATCTTTCCCCTTAGCGCTTTTGTCCCGTTTTTATCAGGGTACGCTTTGACCATGATCCTGGATTTGGCGAGTCTGGTTATTAAATTGAAGCGACTGCCATCTGACCTTCCTAACCCTTAGAAAAGGGAACCAGACAAATTGGATCATGGCTACACATAGCTAGTGATATAAATCTGCATATAGATTTTTTTTTTAAATCCAGAGGTGCGTGCCCCGCCCGGATTCGAAACGTCGACCTCACACATGTGAGGCGTCGACCTTACCGCTGAGCTATTACCGCGCATGTCATGTCATAAAAAAATAATAATTATATTTTAAGTGAAAGTTCACCCCGAAACAAATATTCAACAGAATCAAGAAATCAAAATATTGTTTGTATTCAATAAAACAATTGTTTACACATTCCCATAAAATTGGTTTGTTTAAAATGTTGGCGCGATTTAATTGACCGTCCATTGTATTAAAGCACTTAAATATCGAATAAATTATACCAGCCAAGTAATATGAAATTTGAAATACATAAAAGTTTTCAATTAGTGGCCATAATAAGAATTATGAATAACGTTTGTGCATGAATTGTTTCAATCATAATGTTGAAGTTTAATACGTTATACACTGTGATATTTTGTGTTCTGGTTTTCAACAGGGTATGGGTATATTGTTTATTTACTTTTGCCTACAAATACAATTGAAACATTTATCTTGGTACCCATCCATCACCTCATGGTCATCGGCTTTGTATATTTTAATTCCTCAATTGTTCTTCATTCCTTCTTTCCAAGTGGCCAAACGTTCTCACTTCCATTCTTTTAATTACGCCTTTCTTTGTCTTACATTCTAATCTTGTGTCCTTTTTACTTGGCTTGTTATAATTCGTCCTATTCCAAATCCTTCTAAACGATCTTTATTCTTGCTTGGTTTGTATCTGAATATTATTTTCTTCGCTAAATGATCATCGTTTATTTTTCTACGATCAAAGGCTGGGCGGATGTGTTCACGTTATGTTATTTTCATTTACATCTATAAGATTTGATAATTGTCATGTTCATAATCTGTAAAAGTAAAATATAAATAAAGAATTATATTTTTCACAGATAAATGCTGCCGGTACGTATAACCAAGATGACATGAAAAATATGGTATCGCAGAACTACGAAGAGACGCACGAAAACAATGCAGTAGTAACTAAATCGCGTAGAGAAAGATTATTAAAAGATGTCCATAAACCACCTGCAGACGAATCATCAAAACTAACGCCAAAAGTAAAAAATACAAGTGATATAGATAAACTCCCTTCTAAAGATGATAAAGCTAATACAAGATCTAAGCGACATGTGATTGACGATAGCGAGAGATATATCAGGAAAAATACCAATTATTTAAAAGACTACATTGATTATGATTATGGTTACGATTATATGGGCGATATTGTTGATGATTACAATGTGCCTGGAAGAAGCATAAAGAATAAATACATATACGGACAACCATACAGGAATGACAAAGAGTTTATTTATGCAAATATGAATGGTTTTAATAGAAGGAACTATCCAAAACAGGAAAGCATACAAAAATTTAGGTTCTTCGATAACCGCTGCTTTGAATCGAATGTGGACAGTTTTGGATTTCCATGTACAGACAATTTTGTGGGCCAACGCCGATTAGTTAATCAAAGAAACGCAGAAAATTTTAACGATGACCCTTTCAAACGAAGAGATGAAGAAATTTTGGATGTAAACAATTATCAGCCAATATTTTACGGAAGGATCAATTCATACGATCCCTTCGAACCAAACGAAAACACAAACAACATCCTATTTGATAAATTAAAAAGTGGGGATAATTATATAGACACGGACTTAGAGAAAAAAGACGCAAGGCAAACTTCGACCGTCCAAGAAGAAAATTGCAAAAGTAACAGTAAATCGGGAACAAGTAATAGAAACAAAGAAATACCAGATGGTAAAAGTTATGTCGAAAGAGATGTGTCCAACGCAAAAAAGAACGTCGATACTGCCGTGGCTCTAAATGACCAGGAAACTGTCAAATTAATCAAAATCGACAACCGAACGATGGAGAGTTTCATAAATATGCTGAAAAGTATCGCGATGGAGGATGCCGCTAATTCTACAGCCCGATTCAAAATTGGAACGGATAAAAACGATTCAGACCAACACATTTTTGCCGTGATCAAGATTCCAGCAAAAAAGCAAAGTCAAAGCAAAGTCAGCAACCCTTTGAGAACTGCAAGAACTTCCATGAACCTTAAGAGCGCCGGAAACACACAAAATAATGTTGATGATAAGCATCACACACGAGAAAAAATGGAACACAAAAATTATACAAAGTCTTCATTCATGCAAAAATAATAAAGATATAATAACTTCAAAATGGGAAAACAGTTGCGCAAAACATCCTTAAATACATAAGTCACTTATTTATTTTCATATCTCTAGCGCTATTCCAACATGTCAGTTGTAAGGGTTAGCTCTTCTCGTCCTCAGTGCATATCTATCGGTTCTAGTTGACACTATATTCAAGGTCATTTTTCTTCGGGATCCTTTCTAGATAGCATCATCAAAGAGCTCTTGGGTATTTGCCTATGATGACTCTAGAGGAAGAAAATCGACATCGCCTGGTTAAGTTATTCTGGAATAAAAATGATTTGCGATGCTTACAGATATTTGCTATTCATCTTCAGTACAGTTTTGCCACAAAATACTGTAGCCAATGTACAACAGAAAATAGATATTCGCTTTCACAGTGTCGTGTCTAAACTCGAGATTGTGGCTGTTTTATGCAACTATCCATCTTTATGACTTTTTTCTGCTTCATTGTGTGTTTATTCTTTGTTTTTTTTTTATTTTTCATATGTGTCCCTTTCATTTTTAAATATCGGTGGAAACCTTATTGAAATTATTTGATTTTTTGTGTTTATTTTATTCTTATTGCTGTGTTTTGCTTAAAGAAAATAAAATAAACGAAATATAAAGAAAATATTTTTCCTATTGTACAGCAGGTATGCAAGTGTGTTAAAAATCTTTTAACAGCTGATTCTAATATCCTCTCGTCTCCCTCTTTTTTCCTTTCTTTCTTATTTGCACTATTCGAAGTCCACTAGTAAATCTATCTGGGAAGCATCTTTCATCGAAATGGACGGCCTGATAAGGATATCGAAAGACGATTGAAAGCAGGAAACACAGTGAACGAAACACATAGTTAAGTTATGAATGATCGCAACATATCAAAGGATGCCAATATTGTCATTCACAAAGAAATCGTAGTGCCAACCTTGATGTGAAACCTGGACATGGCAGAAGGCACACGAAAGCAGAATAAATGCAGTTATAATAAGATCTCTAAGAAGAATTTGCAATAGAACGATGTATGCCAGAGTAAGAAACGAGGACAGCAGGAAATAATGCAAAATGAAATAATATGTATTTAATAGAATGCAAGTTAACACATTGAGATGGTTTGGGCACTGGGAAAGAATGAATGAAGAATGCCTGACGAAGAAAATATACAAAGCTAACATGAAACGAATGAGAGGTCAGGAACACCGAAGAAAAGGATGGCTCGAACATTTGAACGATATTTTGCAAGGCAGAAACAACAGACGAACACGTACGAGACGATGAATGAAATGTTGACGAAGCCATCGATGTGTATCAAGATGTGTAGAAAAATGTGGCGTTCGTTATCTTTGCCTATGCCGTGAGGGACGTGGCTTGATGGTATGTATGTGTATGTCCATTAGGGCCTGTTTGCCTTTTATTGCTATGATAAAATGAATATCATTGCATAAATAAGAGTACATTTCTAATCTCCAAAGGTTTATTTATATTTATTTATATAACACTTCCTTGTACATACATAAAACTACATAGTACAAATGGCGGACTTATTGCCTGGAGGCAATTTCTTCCAGTCAACCATCTGAGATTAAAAGTACATAACATAGTTTCGGCATATACATAATAACACAACCAGTATAAGACAGCAAAACAAAAAGTGAGAAATTACACAAATTCAGAAAGGAGAGGAAAATCAGAAAGGGAAGGGAGAGGATGAGGAGCGAACAAAAGGGATGGAAAGTGAAATTGGGATATATGTTCGTTATGGAATTGAGAGGAAGAGTGAGCATTTAAGACGAGATTTGAAAATTGGAAGTGATGTGGCAGTTCTAATATCAAATGCTAAATTGTTCCACAGCCGGGCAGCATGAATAGTGAAGGAAGATGAATAGTATTCTGTGTAGTGAGGTGGGATGGCAAGGGTTCTTTCTTCTCTAGACCGAAGTGGGAGTCCATGAGAGGCCAGCGGTTGAAATCTTTCTTTCAGATATGTGGGGGCATTCGGATTGTTTAATACATTAAACAGGAGGCAGAGGGTGTGCTGATCTCGGCGCAGATGGATGGGAAGCCATTTGAGTTGTTTGCGAAGATGCGATATATGATCGTACTTACGGAGGTTAAATATGAATCGTATGCAGACATTTTGTAGACGATCTAGTTTGTTAAGATGTTCTTGATTGAGATCTAAGTAGCAAATGTCTGCATAGTCAAGAATAGGGAGAAGTAGAGTTAAGGTTCACAGGTTCTCCTCATTTCTTCAAAAGAATTGGGAGATAATAGATATCAAAATGTGACAACTTGTTATTTGATGCGTGTTAAATTTATTTTAATTTGACATTATACCTGTTGGTTACCAGAGAAGCTTAGTTAAAAATATGCATTCACATTATGTTTAATACAAACGAAGCCTTATTGGAATGACTGTTAAGGGGGTGACTGCTGCCAACGTACCTATTTTTTCAATTTGATATTGCATCATTACTTCAAAACGAATCATTTTGAAACAAATATATTAGTTAGTTTGGATATTAGTAAAGAAAAATATACCTTAATTTTTTAATTATATTGTGTATATATTCTTGTAGAAAAATAATAAGCAAACCGCTATTTTCTATACTATAAGGTATAGAGCAATATTTATTTTTTTAAATTAAAGAAGAACAAAATATCAAATCATGTTGTGACGTTGCATTAATGCATCAGGTTATGTAAATAAACCAAAAAACTTTTATTTCGTAATGGCTCTGAATGGAAAATAAATGTTTTTTTAGGTTTATTTACTAAACCTGAAGCATTAATGCAACGTCACGTTATATTTTTCCAGATATTTTTGTTTTCTTTAATTAAAAAAAAAATATATTGCTCTACGCCTTATAGTACATATATTAAAAATATAAGATAAACGTTAAAAATCGTGGTATGCCATTATTTTTCTACAAGAATTTATACAGAAGATTATAAAAAAGTAAAGATATATTTTTCTAGATTAATTAATACCCAAACTATCTAAATTATTTTTTTCAAACGTTTTAATTAAAAATCATGATGGTATATCAAATTGAAAAATAGGTACGTTGGCAGCAGTCCCCCCCTTAATATGAACCAAGTACTTATTATTGGCAAAGGTATTCTTGTATTAAAAATGTAAATCTATATAATGTGTGGCTTCATGTGTTTCTGTACCAGCAGTTAAAATCAAAGTAAGTACTTAATATGATTAACTCTATTATACACGCATTAGTAGGTACTGCTTTGTCAATGTGGATAGTTAATAATGTAGCTGTTTCAAATGATATAACGCCTCTCATATGTAAATGAACTGGACTGGTTGATGCGTCCAGAGCGTATAGATCACAAAGAGTGCTTGATGGTTTTCAAGGGTCTGTATTTGAGAACAGTAAGAGGATTGTATCATCAGAGAGACGCTTCAAATTTAGGTAGTCAGAATTACAGAATACCAATTCATCGAAGGAATCGGATAGAGCCAATAAAGCTGTTTACTATGATCGTGGTTTCAGTGCGAACGGACCTATCAAATGGAATAAATTGCCTTCTGAAGTTCGTGGGGAGCAGAGTTCTGGGGCCTTCGGTAAATTGGTTAAGACTACCATATTTGAATCATAAATTCGCTATAAACCACTTGTTTTTTGAATCACTTCGCGACATGTTTCGGAAGCGCTGTCCTTCCATCGACCGGCGTGTCTAGTCTAGACACGCCGGTCGATGAAAGGACAGCACTTCCGAAACATGTCGCGAAGTGACTCAAAAAACAAGTGGTTTATAGCGAATTTATGATTTAAATATGGTTAATATTAACTACCACAAAATATCCGCCGAATCATTAAATGGTAAAGACTAATTTGTTTCGCAGAGCCAGAATTGTCCTTTAGCATAAAACGGCGGAATTAAAAAATATTATAATTATTATACAACCTATTTTGCTCATTTGATTTAAGCGGTTGAGATAGCAAGCGTTTAGGTTGTAGTAGCGTTAATTTGATACGCACTTAATAACGTTTTGCCATATTCCGGAGACTTGCAATGATCGTTGTCTCAAAGACCTACACTGAAATCACAATAATTGAAAACTGTGTCTGTATCGGGAACAAAACCCTAAATCTCTGTTTAAGGAGCAGGTAATTTACTAACTGGACATTTATAATGATTTATAAATGTAAATTGATTTTATTTTCACGAAAAATTATAATTTTGTGTTAGGAAATGTCTGTTGAATATTTTAAAAGTTGCATATAAGCAAATATTGGTCATTTAAAAAAATCTATTTCTCAATAGATTACGTTACAAAAAGGTTTCTTCGTTACTTCATAGGCAGCAATGGTAAATACAGCTTATTTTAAAACGATATGTTAAAATATATATCTATTTATTTTGAAGAGGAAACAATACAGGAGTACAGAAAGAAAAGTACATGATAAATATAAAAGAATTATACAACATTATGTACACCCAATAACATTGTTTCACATACATAATATGTAAGTAATGGGTGTCTCAATACGAGTGCACTATTTAATTTCAAAGTAAAAACATGTATTCATTGAGTAAGTTGTGATATTTTTATTGCATTGTAAAGTAGACATGTTCCGATTGATTATAGAATAAAATATCCAGCAAATGGCCCCCGCAGCTCTGATGACAGGCATGACTCTTTTCGTGAAATTTTCGATGACTTTTTGACAAAAAAGTGGCTGTATCTCACCGATGACGCGTTGGATTTCGGCCTTGAGCTCAGGAATTGTTTTTGGTTTATTTGCATATACACAGGATTTAACAAAACCACACGGGGTTAAATCGCGTGATCTTTGTGGGTAGTTGATATTAGAATTTCGTAAGATGATTTGGTCTGGAAATCTTTGCTGCAATAAATCTATTGTTTCATGTGCGATGTGGCAGGTGGCACCGTCCTCCTGAAACCACATGTTGTCCAGATTCATGCTGTCCAGTTGATACCACAAGAACACCGTTATCAGGTTCCGGTAACGAAATCCGTTTACAGTCACTGCAATTCTGGTCTCATTATCAAACATGTAAGACCTATTCACGCCTTGTTTCTCCTGGATCGCGTGAGGATTATCTGAGCCCCAAATTTGACAGTTTTGTTTATTCACAAAGTCATTCTGATGGATATGCGATTCATCAATAAAGATAATTTTTGTCGAAAAAAAACTCCAATTTTGTAATGTGTTGTTACAATTTTATTGTATTTTTTTTGTGTAGCCCTTCATTTTTAATAATCGGAACAATCATAGGTGACAGCTGTCAACTTTTAGAGTTGCCACCTGTACGAAAAAAAAGACACAATATTTAATTATCAACTTTTGAAATTTTGGTTTATTTTTCCATTTATATCAGAAATCATAAAAGCTAGAACGCTGAAATTTGGTGTTTATACCAAAGTTCAGCGTTCTAGCTTTTATATTTTTACACACATTCCTAGCTTTCTTTACATCCATGCATCGTCTCATACATGCTCGTCGATTGTTCAAAGTTTTTATGTTTCCTTCTTTCAAAATATCATTCACATGGTCATGCCATCCCTTTCTGGGGCGACCTCTGCTATTCACTCCATCTCTTGCACCCATGTATATTTTTTGATCAGTCGTTCATCGTTCATTCTTTCGATAAGTCCAAACCACCTCAAGGCATTCACTTTCATTTTACATATTATATCATTCTTTATCTTGCATTCTATCCTTATGTCCTCGTTTTTTATTCTATCATATATCGTTCTTTTACATACCTACTCTTCTTAGTGATCTCATTTCTACAGCACTTTTTCTACTTTTATGTGTCTTTTGCTAGGTCCATGTTTCACTAGCATCTTGTAATTTTGGCTTCCTTTGGGATGCTTGGATCGGACACTACTGGTCTGAGTGCTCCGTTTATTCAATTACCTGCAATAACTCTTCTTTCAATATCTTTATCAGGCCTTCCATTCCGTTCAAACATACTCCCCAAATATCAATATTCCTCAACTTGTTCTAGCCAATCGTTCTCTACTTTTATCATGCATGCAGTTATATTTTCAGTCTTTTCAAATAGCAATATCTTAGATTTACTAACATAACGCTATACTCTAACGGTCTCTTAACCGTAGTTAACATTATATTTGGAAACTACCTAACCGTCGTTAAATTTAAATTAAGTGTGATGCGTTATTGCAAAAATGATTTAAAAATACCGGAGAAGGTTATCAAGATTCCATTTGAAAATAACGAAAATTTCTTTGCAAATATTTTACCTTATTCTTTCCTTTATAACTACTTACCTTTGTTAAGAACGATTTTAAAATACTGCGTAATCTTTCGGATCCATTTGAATTTGGGGCAAATCCTAAGTATAAATAATATAGGTACATAAAGCACACAAGAAAATACTCAAACAGACACCACGTTCTACGCCATTTTTCCTTGTAACATGAACACAAAAGCCATTATTATGTACAATCCCCCCACACCTAGTTTTTCCCTCACTTATCAAACCGCCTTTCTTAACCCCCAAATGGTAGCGAAAATACCTACTGTTTGTTTTTCTCAATAAATCTGCCTGGAATTCCAGACGCATCGGATATACTTAGGTCCGAATGCAGACTCCTACCCAAATACTAAATTCTAAATACTCACCATGTTTTTATTGCACAGTCGCTTGCCTAAATTAGGAGATCACGTGGCTTCCTAACTGAAGGATGCTACCAAGTTTTTTTATGAGAATTGCATTGCAGAGACATATCTAGATACTTAGCGTATACGCATCGGCGTAACTAACATTTGCGAACTGTCAAAAAGTAAGGTTGATAGCAAGGAACTATACGAGTGATTTTATTATGATTTTATCGGCTTCGCCAAATATGAATTTAGTAATTTTGGCAAATCAAATACCAAACAGAGTATTCAGCGACTTAGAGAAAAATCACAACGCCGAGCTGACAGTGTGATCTTGGTTACATGTGTTTGTGTTGTTATTACAAAAAAAAAACATTTTAAACGTCAGTCTAAACCTATAGAATACTATCTTTCTCTTTTCTTCATATGCATTAATGTGAAACGCTACATACGCCATCGACCTTAGGTTTGGCGTAGCATTTAGTATTTATTAGTCAGTGACGTCTCTGCAATACAATTGCTAACTTAAGAAGGTCTTATACCCGAATGCATAGTCCTAGGTTACTAAATACTAACTCCTATCCTTACAGGAGTATTCTTAAGTTAGCAATTGCGTTGCAGAAACAACACAAACTAAATAATACGCCAAATTTAAGGTGGATGGCGTAGCATTTCATATTATTGTGTATAAAAAAGAGGTAGTAAATAGTTGTAGGAGTTAATAGAACAGGTCGCAACATTTAAAAACCTAGGTGTGGAGATATCTAGTTGGAATTATCTCTTTAAATAAGTCAATGAAAATACTAATAAAGCTGCAATTATCTCCGGATGCATGAGAGACACTAGTTGGGCTAATAAACATATGCTATAGTTGAGAGTAAGGTCCGAATATACATATAAAAAATGTATCAGACCCATAATGAACTATGGAGTTGAAGCAAGGGCAGACACGGTGAGAACATAACAGATACTCAGAAAAACAGAGATGAAAACACTTTGACCTATCTTGGGCAGAACCCTCAGAGACAGAATGTTATGAATCAAAATTAGAATATTAAACTTCGCAGTAGGAACCCAAGTAGTATAAAATAATTTTAATATAGATACCTTTATTCAAATAATTTGAATAAAGAAGTAAATTTAATAAATCATAAATAAACAAAAGTTTTTCCAATGAAGAAAATTCTGACAGATCATGGTGGCTTTTTTTTTTCTTGTGGTGGGAGCTGTCAGATTCGAAGTGAAAAATATGTATTTTTCCTGTTTTATAGAAATTGTTATATAAAAGTAAGCGTTTAAAAATAGCGCAACTTTATAAGTGTCTGGACGATTGAAGACTGATGTAGGTCTTTTCTTTTTTCTTCGTTCCTGGTTTTGCCTTATTGGCCAATGGCACTCGTATGTATTTGTGGAAATCGCCGAGTGACCGAAGTTGTTGCTGGTAATCCTAGCCAGCCTGACGAGACTTGGTGAGTCGAAATGTCAAAGACACATACTATATGTATGGAAATTGTTATAAGATACTTTTTGTGATAAAATTGTGTAATTTTGTACATTTGTTTAAAGACAGAATTAAATTGAAATTACTATTTGCATTTGTTTGATTGTGCAATGATACCTTCTGATATTTGAATAAAGAATAATTAATATGGGCACGGCATGACGGAGGGATCCAAGGACATCACGGCCTACTAATCAATTAACAAATTATTTAAATTCCCTGAAGGGCTTGGGTTCAGACCAGAGAACCCACCCGATATCTGTGCCAAAGACTTTTCATATTTATGTGCAAGTTGGCGTATAACAAAATGGTGCTGTGAATACCAGGATTCAAATATCGCGGATTTTTTTTGATTTTGTGTTGCTGACTTTGTAACTTTGTTTTGTGATGATTTCGTATGTATATGAATATGTATGTACCTATATTATTTTGTGTTTAATTGTGCATTTTTTTGTGTAGGTACTTTGTATTTAAAATAACTTTGTTACATCTTTTTTTCTATAAAATGGATTCTGTCCGGGATTCTATGAGTGTGAAGATTCAGAACGTGGCCAAGTGTACCAAAGAAGAATTATTTTGGGAGTTAAAAATGAGAAAAATAAAACCAGCTAAACACATTAGAGAAATGCGCGCTCAGGCTACCCGATTCAATGTAGCATTGTCAGATTTTAAAGACGAATCAGATTCGGAGGAATTTATAAGAAAAGAAAAAAAGTCACGTGACGTGGTGAAATCTTGCTCGGTTAAAAGATGTGATTGCGTTACGTATCCAGCAAACTTTCATACCTGGAATGTAACTTTTGCCGGAAAAACGGATCCGCGTGAATTTTTTGTAAGATTGAAAGAATTGTCTAAGTCGCGGGGTATATCTTTAGATAGGGTAGTTCAGGGTTTACCCGAACTTTTGACTGAATCAGCATTGTGTTGGTTCAGATCAATCAATTCTGATCGTGATTCTTCTTTATCGTGGGATAATTTTGAGGAGTTGTTTTTTTCTCATTTTGGCAACGAGCAAGACGAGTTTAGGAAGAAGTTAGAAATTTATAATTCAAAACAATTAACACTGGAATCGGGAACAGATTTTGTGTTACGAAATATGTATGTTAACAGGTCATTGAATGATCAATTGGCTGAAAAAGAATTTTTAAATTGTATAAAAAGAGGGCTCCATTCAAAATATGCCCCAATATTAGCGATTCAAAATTTTGAATCTGTAGAATCATTATTAAAATGTCTTAAGCAATTTGATATTTACAACGTCCCGTTAGAAGCTCCTCAGATTGTAAGAGAAACTAAAAACACCATCAGTTATGCAGAACATAGACCCAGCACTCCATCACGTGAAATTGCGATACCTGCGTATAGAAACTACGATATTAAATGTTATTTTTGTAACAAACGTGGACACATTCAGCGAAATTGTTTTTTGCGACAGCGAAGTTTACAGACGTCTAACGATAATCGTAGGCAACAACCTGCGATAGAGTTTGCTTCGGAAAAAGAAAGGCATAACGCAATAGATTTACCTAGAGTGTCTTCTTTCCCAGAAATTCGTGACATAAATGAGGATAGAAGGCCCAATGAGACATCTTGGGGTAGTAAGTCAAAGGAAAATGATAATTTATTATCAGTTCGTCGCGAATCAAAAGGATACAATCAAGAACAGTCACTTTTAAGGAATAAAAGAAATTCAAAAAAACTTGTAAGCGGTCGGCCACCATCGGATATCTGTAAAAATGAATGGAAGAGCTGGCTGGAAATGGTTGAAAAATTTCAGAAAAATTTTAAAACACAAAAGTTAATAAATAATATTTGCAACATACCAAAGGGTGACGCGCGTCCTTATGTAAACTTTCAGATTCAGAACCAATATTTTACTGGTCTTCTTGACAGTGGCGCATCGGCCAATTGTATTAGTGAGGCAGTTTTTTGTAAATTTTTAAATAAATATTTTCCTCGCACAGATAATTCAGTAGAAATGTATTCGTTTAATCAGTTGGTTACGACCTCAAAAGGCTTGGCAGTCATGCCAGTTACATTTAAAGGTCGGACCGTAGAATTGGAGTTCCATATAGTTGATGGATTATTTGCTGATTTTTTGTTGGGCATTCCGTTTTGGCGCTATTTTGAAATAGCCTTGGAAGTTTTTAACTTGGCTCAGGTTGATGAGGAAACGGTCATCGATATGGGTTTTTTTGAGCCAAAAATAAGCGAGGATACTAAAGTCTCCACGATTCCGGATGTTTTGGAAGAACAATCAGTTAATAAAAAGCTTACCATCATGCATACTATATGTATGGATATGTACCGTTTAATAAAGAACCGTGAGCCTTTTATTTCGTTGAAGAAAACGGACAAAACGTATTTATATCTAGATGAAATGATCACGAGGGCTATTCTTGAATTAGATCAAATTGACCTTGAAGGAAATGAAGATGTTAGAAATTATCGAAGATCCGCTGTGAAATGGTTGGAGGAAATTGCTTCTAAGTTGGAGAGCAAAACGACAGAAGTTGTTGTAGAACCAAAAGAGAAAACGACGGAAATTACTGATAAAACTAATGTAACAAACTTCGTTGAATCTATGGGAAAGTCAAATGAAGAAAATCTACCTTCACCCGAAAAAAAGAGCGTTGATAGTCAAGAAAAAGAAACGGAAGCTGTTTTGATCAACCCAAGAGAGGAGTTTTCGGAAATTCGCGTTTTATCTAATTTGGAAACTCTAAGTGTAGAACAGCGAGATGAATTATCAAAAGTATACTCAATGTTTGAAGATATTTCATATGAAAAGAGAGGATTGGGATGTACAAATTTAGTGCAACATAACATCGTTACCGAGGGCCCTCCTATCAAACAGAGATACTATCCTCTTTCGCCTGTCAGGCAAGCTTTAGTGGAAAAAGAACTAGACGAAATGTTGGAATTGGGTGTTGTTAGACCCTCACGATCTGCATGGTCAAATCCTGTCATTATGGTTCCCAAACGCGATGGAACACTAAGATTATGTATTGACAGTCGAAAACTAAATGCAGTTACGAAGAAGGATTCTTATCCATTACCTTATATAAACACGATTTTAGCCAATTTAGGGCGCGGGAAATACATTTCTTCAGTAGATTTATCAAAGGCATTTTGGCAGATTCCTTTGACTCCCGAGTCCTGCGAAAAGACAGCTTTCAGCATACAATCAAGGGGACTGTTTGAATTTGTTCGTCTTGCGTTTGGATTAACTTGCGCACCCCAGGAGCTTCAAAGAACGATGGATATGTTGTTTGGACCTGAATTCAATGGGCAAGTATTCGTATACTTGGATGACCTGATCATTGTGTCAGAAAGTTTTGAAGAACACATGGATCTATTAAAAAGTGTTGCTAATAAATTACGAGAAGCTGGGTTTACAGTGAATTTGAAAAAATCTGAATTTGTAAGAAAAGAACTTAGATATTTAGGTTACATAGTGGATGAAAAAGGTTTGAGGACGGATCCCGCTAAAATAGAAAGTATACAAAACTTCCCAACACCAAAGAATTCAAAAGAACTAAAAGGTTTTTTGGGGCTATGCTCATATTACAGGAGATTTATCGAGAATTTTGCTGATTTAGCGGCACCTCTCACAAAATTAACTGGAAAAAGGGGTAACATTTCAAATTTCGTTTGGTCTTCCATAGCAGAGGATGCTTTTAATAGACTCAAAAAGGCTATGGTAACCGCTCCGGTCTTAGCTTCACCCAACTTTACAGAACCATTCATTATTCATTGTGATGCATCGAGTTATGGAATTGGTGGCATACTCACACAGATATTAGAAGGATCTGAACATCCAATAGCATATTTCTCCCGTTCCTTGAAGAAACACGAAAAGAATTATGGCACAACTGAGAAAGAAATGTTAGCCGTAATTGAATCTGTAGAGCATTTTAGAGGCTACGTAGAAGGATCGGCTTTCACGATAGTCACGGATCATTCTAGCCTCCGTTGGCTAACTACCTTGGAAAACCCTAGTGGACGATTGGCTAGGTGGGCGACCAGATTGTCGCAATTTAATTTTAATATAATACACAGGAAAGGCTCTGAGCACGTGGCTCCAGACGCGCTCTCCCGGATACGGCCTGTTGAAATAGATGTTCTTGAAATAGATCCCTTTGTAAATGATGAGTGGTACCACATGATACGTCGAGGATGCAAAGAAAATCCGCAAAGATTTAAAAATTATCAAATTATGGAAGACCAGTTGTACCGATTTTGCAAAAGCGATTGCGCTTTGCTAGAACCCTATCAATGGAAACAAGTTATACCACAACCACTTCGCAACGAACTTATTTTCCGAATACATGAATCTGAAACATCCTGCCATCCTGGCGTATTTAAAACAGTCAAAAAGTTACAGAAAACTTATTTCTGGCCAGGTATGTATAGAGATGTTAAACGAGTGATTGGTAGATGCAAAGTTTGCAAGGCATATAAACATTCTACTTCTGCGCCATTGGGACTAATGTCCAATCCAAAATTGGTAGATAGGCCAATGAAGATGTTAAGCATAGATCTAATAGGACCATTACCGCGAAGTTATTCTGGACATGTTTTCATCCTAAGTTGCGTAGACGTGTTTTCTAAATATGTATGGGCATTTTCGTTACGCAAGGCCACTGCAGCCGCTGTAGTAAAATGTTTGGAGCAAGAAATATTTTTGCCATGGGGTGTGCCAAAAGTGATAGTATCTGATAATGGAAAGCAATTCGTTTCCAAAGAATACCGGTCTTTATTGAAAAAGTATGATGTGCCTGTAACATTTTTAAATCCTTACTATCATCCACAGAATAATGTAGTAGAGAGTTTTAATAAGACTATAGAGACTATGTTGGCCATCAAAATTAATGAGGATCAACGAAACTGGACCAAGAATTTGAGAGCGGTCACAAGCGCGATGAATAATATGGTAAATGTTACCACTAATTACTCACCTTATTTCTTGATGCACGGTAGAGAACACGTAATGAATGGATCGTTGCATAGAGACACTGTTAATGAAAATAGTGAACCCGAGAGCAATATTAAAGAAACTTCTAGAAAACCATATGCAGGAAAACTTAAAGAACTAGCACAAATTTATGATGAGGTGCAGGACCAGCTTCTTTTATCTTTTCAGAACTCGTCAAAGCAATACAACTTAAGAAGAAAACATGTAGTATACCAGGTAGGAGACAAAGTATGGAGACGAAATCATTGTCAATCTGACGCCTTAAAGTATTTCTCTCATAAATTAGCACCACGGTTCGTCCAAAATCTAATTGTGGAAAAGAAATCTGATGTAGTTTATGTACTTAGTGATATGGACGGAAAGAAATCGGGCAGTTATCATGTAAAAGATTTGATCAAAATAGAATCACAAGACTAGAAAAGTAGGTGCCTAATACTTGCTATGATTTTGGCGAATTAATGATTTGGTTAAATAAAATGAGGACATTAATTTCTTTTTGGGTATTGTATTATGACGTCATAAAGTTAGATTTAGGAGAAATTATAATGAATCCTTGGAGTGTTCTGAATGTTCACATCTCAACAGTGAGAAGCTTGTAAAAGTACCTATTCTGTGTAAAATCGTATTGCTCATATTTGAGGTGTAAATAATTTTTGTGTTGTGAATAATTTTTGAGTTGTAATTAAGAACGTTTATTGGAAATTATATTTGTATTGTGTTTAATTGATAAATTTATTATGTTAAATGTGTAAGTTGTTGATTTTAATTGCTGAATCTCAAATGTTAATTGTTAAGAGTTTTATGTAAAATATTTGTCTTGTTATGTTAGGTTATATTTTGTTTAAGCTTCATTTAATTGAATTATGTTAAATGTGTAAGTTGTTTCTTTTATTGCTGAATTAAAATGTTTATTGATAAGAGTTCTATGTAAAATATTTGTCTTGTTATGTAAGGTTATATTTTGTGTAAGCTTCAATTAATGGGGTGACCATAAGTTTTTAGGAATGGGGTGACCCTAATAAAAATTAAAATATTTCTGTTGATAAAATTTTAATTTTTCTGTGACGAGGGAGGTAAATGTTATGAATCAAAATTAGAATATTAAACTTCGCAGTAGGAACCCAAGTAGTATAAAATAATTTTAATATAGATACCTTTATTCAAATAATTTGAATAAAGAAGTAAATTTAATAAATCATAAATAAACAAAAGTTTTTCCAATGAAGAAAATTCTGACAGATCATGGTGGCTTTTTTTTTTCTTGTGGTGGGAGCTGTCAGATTCGAAGTGAAAAATATGTATTTTTCCTGTTTTATAGAAATTGTTATATAAAAGTAAGCGTTTAAAAATAGCGCAACTTTATAAGTGTCTGGACGATTGAAGACTGATGTAGGTCTTTTCTTTTTTCTTCGTTCCTGGTTTTGCCTTATTGGCCAATGGCACTCGTATGTATTTGTGGAAATCGCCGAGTGACCGAAGTTGTTGCTGGTAATCCTAGCCAGCCTGACGAGACTTGGTGAGTCGAAATGTCAAAGACACATACTATATGTATGGAAATTGTTATAAGATACTTTTTGTGATAAAATTGTGTAATTTTGTACATTTGTTTAAAGACAGAATTAAATTGAAATTACTATTTGCATTTGTTTGATTGTGCAATGATACCTTCTGATATTTGAATAAAGAATAATTAATATGGGCACGGCATGACGGAGGGATCCAAGGACATCACGGCCTACTAATCAATTAACAAATTATTTAAATTCCCTGAAGGGCTTGGGTTCAGACCAGAGAACCCACCCGATATCTGTGCCAAAGACTTTTCATATTTATGTGCAAGTTGGCGTATAACAAGAATCCCTAACGGGGAGATCCGCAGAACCAGCAATGTGGAGGTTATTGTAAGGTGGAGCAGGCGAAGAAGACGATACTGGAGAGATCATGTAGAGAGGATGAATCCAAAAAGGCTGCCAAAGTACCTTCAATGTTGAGGATATTGTAAGGTGGAGCACGCAAAGAAGACGATACTGGAGAGATCATGTAGAGAGGATGAATCTAGAAAGGCTGCCAAAGTACCTGCAATGTGGAGGATATTGTAAGGTGGAGCAGGCAAAGAAGACGATACTGGAGAGATCATGTAGAGAGGATGAATCCAGAAAGGCTGCCAATGATTGTAATGCGCGAAATACCAGAGGGATGCCTACTACCTGGAAGACTTTCAAAGAGATGGAGAGAAAACTGGACATCCTCGTCCCAGGACCTGTAGAAACAGATCATAGATCTACCAAAAAAGGAAGAAGAAGAATATTGATACAATAATGATCAAAAAATAAAATATATAAATAACATGAGTATATCTGTAAACAAAACGAAGAGTTTGAAGATATCCAAGCAACCAAGAAGAAACAAGCTGGTAATAGATGACATTCCAGTGGAGCAAGTTATGACTTTCAGATATCTGGGTTCGGAAATCTCGAGCCATAGTGACCTATACTCAGAAGTTAGAGAACAGACTAATAATGCAGCCGCTAGTTCAGGATGTCTCAAAAATATCATCTGGCATAATAACGGATAAGAACGGATAGAAAGGTAAGAATTTATAAGACATGTGTTAGACCAATCATGACTTATGCGGTGGAGACAAGAGCCGACACGACCAGAGTCAAAAACCTCCTACGAACATCGGAAATTAAGGTTTTAAGGGCTATCACAGGGAAGACGCTTAAAGACAGAATTTGCAATGACGGAATTAGGCGGACCTGTGAGACCGAGGACACCATACGATGGAGTAGAGCTAGGAGAAGATTCTGGAGGGATCACGTCAACAGGATGGACGCATCTCGAATTCTATCCACAGCGGCAAACGAAATCCCACCAGGGCATCGCCTCCCCGGAAGACCACCGAAGAGGTACCTCAAAGAGAAATTCGCCCACTTATCCTCACATGGCCTTAACTTACGGTCCCAACATAATAGCACACTTACATACAATACCAATACACCACACATCTACTTATACTTACTCGTTCACAGTTCATGCAGCTCGGATGTGGAATCTATCCAGCAGCCGGAGAGTATCAGAGATGCCACTAATTTAATAGCATTCAAAAAGTCACAATTTCTATCCACGTAAACACAAATTCACGTATTTTTCCCTTTATCCCTCTTCCTTTCTCCTCTCCTATCCTCCATCCAATAAACATAGTGTATCTATGTATCTGATGTATTTTTTATTATTCTTATTTCTGTTCTTATTTATACATATATTATTTTTTGTTTCTTATATTTATTTTGTATTTTTAATTTATGATTGATTTATTTAATTTTTTTTTTATTTTTTTTTTCTCTATTTCTCTATTTGTATTCTTCTATCCCTGTTACTGACTGTATTTACCATGGTGGTTGACTGGTAGAGATTGTCTGCGGGCAATAAGTCCGCCACGTTGTATAAATCAATAAAAGTATTTTATTATTATTATTTCGGGCTCTTTAACACCTTCTCAGGTTTATCACCTGGTGGGATTTGGGGTAGCACGAGCAATGCTGCCAAGTGCTATCCTTACTGAGTGTATAAAATGTGGTTTTTTGTGTGTTGGTGCCATGTGTAGTATTTATGTGTTAGTAAGGTCAGCAGTGTCGTCGATTTGGAGGAATTTCCTCACCAGTCTGCTTTTGTTTTATTATTATTATTATTAAGAGGTGGAGGGATAGCTAGACCTCAGCTTCACAGGAAAAGCTTTCTCGAAAAAACAGATCTACGATCTAATATAAGAAGAAGAAGATAAATAACAATTTTTTACTTTACCTATATTTATAATGAATTTTAGAATGGGTGTGTAAGGGAGGGGTTGAAACTCATGTCCTTGGGGAGCTAGGGTAGGGAAAAACTTTGATCATATAACGCTCTGAGACAAAGCAAGGCAATATACAGTATCTTATGTTATGTATTCAACTTTGACTTAGCTACGTATGTACATTGTAGGTACATGTTATTAACTGCATTGAAGTTATTACATCTAAGTTATGTTTTGTCAGCACAGTTTAGTTTGAGGTGTGACTCTTTTGTGGGCATAAGAGATATTGAACAATGGAGAATAGTACCTACACGGTTATATAAAAAAATGAGTGGGTTGAAGCGACAATAAACTCCTCACTAACAAGTAACTCCATTAAGTATTAAAATTTTGTATAGAAAATTTTCAGCATTTTCTTGAAATAAGATTGTTAAATTATTTTTGATTTAAATATTTTATAATGAAAAAATCATTACCATTTTATGAAAATGATGTGCCTTATTAAATATTTGAAAATAAAAATTTCAATTTTAAGTTTCCTGAGCATGAGGTCACTTTTTAATATTTGACAGTTAAAAAAAATTGAGAGCCTGATACTATGCAAAAGTTATCATTAGGTAAGTAGTCTAATTGATACAGATTGACGAACATCTCCTCGTCTGTCTAGATATGGCAGTGAGGTGCGATGCAGAAGACATGATGATGGTCAATGACAATATTATTGACCATCATCAGGTCTTCTGGAGTGGAATGGCCTAGTAGTGAAGTACTCGGACCCGTAAAGTAAGTAAGTAATAGTCTTATTAGTGATTCAATGTAGATAACATATGAGTGTGTAGTAAATTTCCGTTAGAATTGGAAACAATTGTAACGAATAGGGATCACGGCGGTTTAGATATAATTTAGCTACAAGGATAGAGATAGGACGGTGGAAAGATCGAGTGTTTGGTGCAGACCAATCCTAGGATTGTGACCCAGAAGAAGAGAGCTACAAGGCTACAACTAAGTCTTATCAATCGTGATATAATTAAGATCACGGAGTCAGGTTTCGGAGTCAGAGTCAGATGGCCTATTGGTGAAAACTCGGACCCGTAAAGTAAGTATGTACCTACCTACATACATACATACATACCATCACGCCATATCCCTTACGGGGTAAACTGAGCACTATACTCCTCTATTTTTGCACAAATTCCTAGCTTCCTTTACATCCATGCATCGTCACATACATGATCGTCGATTATTCATACAAACATACATACCATCACGCCATGTCCCTTACGGGATAGGCAGAGAGAACCGAACGCCACTTACTTCTATCTTGAAATATATTCATCGCCTCGACAACATTCATACATCGTCTTATACATGTTCGTCTGTTGTTCACGCTTCTAACATTTCCGTCTTTCAAAATACCATTCACATGGCCGTGCCATCCCTTCCTTGGGCGGCCCCGACCTCTCATTCCATTAATGTATATTTTCTTCGTCAGGCGTTCCTCATTCATCCTCCCCATATGGCCAAACCATTTCAATGTGTTCACTTTCATTCTATTAATAACATCTTTCTTTATCCTACATTCTTTCCTTATGTCCTCATTTCTGACCCTGTCATACATCGTTCTATTGCAGATTCTTCCTAGCGATCTCATTTCAACAGCATTTATTCTGCTTTCGTACGACTTCTGCCATGTTCGATTATTCAAGCTTCTTATATTTCCTTCTTTCAAAATATCATTCACATGGTCATGCCATCCCTTTCTGGGGCGGCTCCTACTATTCACCCCATCTCTTACACCCATGTATATTTTTTTGGTCAGTCGTTCATCATTCATTCTTTCAATATGTCCAAACCACCTCAAAGAATTCACTTTCATTTTACTTATAAAACTCTTCTTCATCTTGCATTCCCTCCTTATGTCCTCATTTTTTATTCTATCATGTATCGTTCTATTACATACTCTTCTTAGTGATCTCATTTTCACAGCATTTATTCTACTTTCATGCGTCTTTTGCCACGTCCATGTTTCACTGGCATACGTCAAAGTGGGCACTACAATTGCATTATGTACAGCAATTTTGGCTTCCTTTGAGATGCTTGGATCGGACATTACTAGTCTGAGAGCTCCGTTTATTCTATTACCTGCCATAACTTTTCTTTCAATGTCTGTAATAGTCTAATAGTCGTCGGTTTAGGTAATATAATATAGCAACTAGGTTACAACTGCGTCATACCACTCGTTATATTATTAAAGATTTCGGAGTCAGAGTCAGATGGCCTATTGGTGAAGTACTCGGACCCGTAAAGTAAGTATGTAATAGTCTCATTAATGATTTAATCTAGATAACATAATATTATGAGTGTGTTATAATTTCCGTTAGAATTGGAAACAATTATAACGAACATGTATCACGGCGGTTTAAGTAATATAATATACCTAGCAACTAGGCTACAACTGCGTCATACCAATCGTTTTATATTAAAGATTTTGGAGTCAGATTAACTTACGATACAACATTCATATCATACAAAAAGTCTATCAAATTCAACACGGTGAAATAATTTCCGCTGAATCTTTGACGATTTTGTTCTGAATGTTTATATTACGGAGATCCTACCTTAGTAAGTTCCTGCCGTATTGGCTTCTCCGGCACTTTTTCAGTCTCTGCCTGTTTCCGGACCTGATGCCCCCTGAAGGAAGCCTGGATCTTTGTAGCGGCATGGCACAATTCTGGAAACAAAAGAAAAATAATATTAATTCGACGACTAAGGACAGTGACATCTGTGCGAAAGCATTGTAACCTCATTGTTGCTTTCATTGTTAACAAACTAATGTCTCAAAAAATGGCGTTACAAAAAAGTTTCTTCGTCACTTCATAGATGGCGATTGTGTTTCAGATTGTTTTCAAACGATCATATTTTCAAGATCAATAATGTATACGACTTTCGAAAATTGGGTTGAAAAGGGAACTCAATAAGAAGTCATAATTGGTGAACGTTGCTCGAGCGGATAATGTGATCACATCAACCAGTCGATGACAGGTTGTAAGTCCTGTAGGTGCCGTGAGTTTCTGGTTACCCTATAATATTCCAACTTCAAAAGTTATAAGGGGGGGGGGGGGCACTCACACAGAAACACTACTACGAAGTCTCTTAAGTTGGTGTTTTTTGACTTCAAAATATATACTTAAAAACATGAAAAATATAGAGCTTAAAATATAGAGAAAAAATATTAGCTATACAAATCTCGGATCTTGGTTTAAAACAATGTTGATAAGTTAATAGAAATAAAATCTCATAAACAAATGTCATGGAATAAGCAAAATTATTTTTTTCGTTTTCCTTGGTGGAACTTGATTTCAAAATTTTAGTTTTTTTTTTAAATATTAAAAATAAAACGCTTTTTTAATTATTCCACTATTTTAAGACTTCAATCAACTACCGGTTTCGTCTTTAGCACAATTAATATTTCATCATTATCACTAGGTACTTGAAAATTTACTTGGCACAAAGCCGGTTGTATGTAATTAAATTATGGTAAATTTATTAAAGCTTTAAATATAAAAAAAAAACTAATAATTGTTAGTGCAGTTGATTATGGATATATTTTAGCAAGCTAATAAAGCAAGAAATAAAGCTATAACATCGTGAATATCTCAAGATTTTTTCTTCATAAAACATTAAATAATCTGGTCGATAGTCCTTATCTTTTTTAACAGATTTTTAATTATCTCAATAGAGACGAAGTTGGAATATTTATTGTATGAGAACCGGGAAATCAAGGCACCTACAGGGCTTACGACCTGTCATCGGCTGGTTTACGGCTGATCACGTAAACCAGCCGATGACAGGTCGTAAGCCCTGTAGGTGCCTTGATTTCCCGGTTCTCATACAATAAATATTCCAACTTCGTCTCTATTGAGATAATTAAAAATCTGTTAAAAAATATCTTTGACAGGGAGAAAAATCCAATGTTTGCGCATATGCAATAATAAAAAATATTCGAGTCCTTATCTTGTTGGAAAAATACCTTTTAATTGCCCTTCTAGAACATCGCGTCACCATAATCTATTCTATACACCTTTGTCAAGAACTAATTACGATCAAAACAGTTTTATCAACCGCTGCTGTAATTACTATAATAATCTTAGCCCCCAGCCAGATCTATTTAATCTATCCCTACAAGCATTTAAGCAAATTCTTAATGCGCTTACAAGCATCGGTTTGAGAAACTGTCCTTTTCTTCTTCTTCCTTCTCCCATTTCATTCCTCAATTCCCAGTTTCCTAACCATACCCCATTCCTAAACCCTTCATGATCAATATTCTCATAAATTAGACGTAAATGTATTTGTAATACCTACTCTGTGAAACATTATAATAGGCTTCTTATTAATTAATTCTTAACTGTATTATATTTTATATACAAAATCTGTTTTATATACAAAAAAAAAAAAAAAATAAAATAAAATAAAAATAAATAAAATAAAAGATGTGTATTGTTTGATAAGTCTAAACGAAATCCATTTCTGCTTAACAGACTGAAACCAGATAGAAAATCCAATAAATCGTCCATTCATACGATTCGTGTTTGTCTAACAGAGACAAGGGAAATCTTTGTTTGGCTCCGAAATATCCCGGATCTACGGAAAGATTTTATACACTGACAACACACGAGATTGTATTTAATATAAATGTTGCTACCTATCTATCGTACTCTTTTGTATCGACAATAATGACATACATTGTTTGTCGTTTGTTTCGGCTTTATAAATACAAAAGACAGAAATGTTTTCCCTTTATCGGAAGAAATACGACCCCGCTCGATAGAAGCGAAACGGAACGCGTTTAAAAAATACTAATATATAAAGAGCCCCACATAAATGGCGCCCAAGTCATATTTGTACCACCCGGCAGCAAAAATTTCAGTAATTTTCATAAATTAGAAGACTCTCTTTTGTGCAGAAATGGCGGCTCTTTATTCGTGTTTCTTCTCTTCTTCATATTCTTTCTCTTTTCGAGTTTGATTCGTAGACACCCTATACATACTTCTACGTGAAAGGTTCCGAAGAAGAAAAGAAGATCACTTGAAAAGAAGGTCCATTTTCCACCCGTTCGCAGCTCATTTTACTCAGTCTCAACACCCATTCACAGTAAACCTTTCACATACATTAAATACATTCAGACTTCCGATCTGTGGCAAAAATTAAGCACAATATCTTTTCATATACACAACATGTAGAAATTATGATTCTTTCTTCCACGTCATTGATTTCTTCAACTCATCCTTTAGGAGATCCAAGAAACTACCCAAAATTCTAACTATCCATTTTATTATTATTATTTATTACTTCTCGGGCAACTAACAGGTACTATGTCAAATATTAATTTAACACGCACCCAATAACAAGTTGCCACATTATGGAGACTAACGATATTAATCGTCTCACAGATCCAGACTGAAAACACAATTAAAAACTGTGTCTCCACCGGGAATCGAACCCGGGACCTTTGGATCAGCAGTCAGATACCCAACCAATTAAGCCACGAAGGCCGACTACGTTCGGCCTTCGTCACTCTGGAGTGATTGCTCACGCACACTTTCCACAACCTATTGAGGATGTTTATTTTTCAATTTGTTTCAACCAGTAATATTCATCAAACATTTTTGGTTTATTTGTTGTATAAGTGCCTGCTTGTCCTATGTATGAAATTGGTTGTATGTTTGTTTTCAATAAATTAAAAAATAAATGAATACATTTATGCTGGATTACCTAAGATCAACTCGATGGATCACAGATGGTATTAAAAGCAACGGTAAGGCTTATTTTTGGTGCGGAAAATGATGCTATATATATATATATTTTTTTTTTTTAATTTATTTTAAAAAATCGCCAACGTACAATAATATTTTTTTAAACAAATATAATAAATAAGAATAGCAACATAAGTAATTGTAACTTAATCAGCCCACCTTTGATTTCATGGTGCATTGTACTAACTACTGGTAACAAAAAAAAATTATCATTCCTGTCTAACGCGGCTCCTGAAAAGAGTCCTGGACATACAAAATATGTCCACGGACCTGATCTTTTCAAAATTATTATACGTGGTAAGGCATCGGTACAATGGCGAATTTTGAGCGGCATTAGTGTTTTTTTTGTCTAAAAATAACGTTGAGGTGTGTCTTGTTCGTCTGTTTGGTATGTTGAAGTTAATAATTTTCAGAAGGTCTGTACAAGTCAATATTGAAGTTTATTATGTCATAAAGGTACATTAAGTCTGAGGTCCTTCGTCTTGTTTGTAAAGTCTGCAATTCATGTTTGTAGTTATTACCAAATTTGTACTTCATATGTTTCAAAAATATTTGTTGTATTCGTTCTATACTGTTAATATAAATATTATATTGTGGATTCCAGATGACTGATGCATGCTCCAATTGACTTCTAACAATTGTGTTATATAGTAAGATAAATGTTTTCACTTGTGTGAATGGTTTGCATACTCTCATCAGGAATCCCAACATTTTATAAGTTTTCAGTGTAATTGTGTCAATGTGTTTGTCAAATAAAAGTTTACTGTCCAGTTGTATACCTAAGTCTCTACAGTCTGATTTCTTATCAATCGTCTCCCTATTGATTGTGTATGTGTATTGTATTGTACTCTTTTTCCTAGAGAATGTAATGGAGTGACATTTTTTTACATTTAGTAACAGCTTATTCGAGACACAATAAGAAGTTAGTCTATCAAGGTCAAGTTGTAAGTTCTCACAGTCAGTAATGTCTATAACAGTTTTGTAGATTTTCATATATAAATCCACTATTAAACAAATAACACTAGTTTAAGTGTTCAGAGCGTGCTGATTACAAAAGTCGTTTGACGGTATTCAATGTTTTTAAAAATCTAGCACCACAATACATTCAAGAGCTGTTTAAGTGAAAAAAACACTCTCTGGGAAACATCTTTCACTCAGACCGTCTGGATTACAGAGTAACAACTCCCTAAAGGAGTTGGACAGAGTCAACAAAGCGGCTTTATATGACCGATGCTTTGGTGTGCGTGGTCCGATTAAGTGGAATGCACTGCCTCCAAATGTCGCATTGCTCAAAGCATTAGAACTTTCACTAAAAGACTAAAAACAGATTTGTTTCGTAAAACAGCACATAATTAAAATATCAGCATCCTTAGAATGATCTTGAATCATCAAACGACGCTATATAAAATCCCCTATAGTTAATATTATTTATCACAAACCAGTCGTCACTTCTCGAAACAGCATCCCTAATGAATAAACGATCTTCCAAAATCTGAGTTACAACCGGGGTCCCTTTAAGATCTGAATTCATATTTTCTTGAACAGATTACGAATCTCCAAAAATGCTACATATTGAGTTTTTTCGGAAGATATAATGGACCTAAATCCTAATAAATAGTGTCCATGCGTAGACATGTAAAAAAAACATCGGAACTCAACCTGTGTCAAGTATTACGTTTATAGGTAAAGACCCCTAAATCTACACTTCTTCTTACCCTTTGCCATCATGATTTGACATGGAGGCTGGGGTAACATGCCTTCCCCAAGAAGAAAAATAGCGTGATAGTATGGTCTGGTAAGATGGCGTTCCAGATGCAAGAGCTTTCTGGAGTTTTATACAGTATCAGTGGCAGTTACATTGACATTGAACATCAACAATTGACAAATCCGTTACACCGCTGACGTATCTTATTTTACGCGTGTCACAAATCTCCCAAGATAATCTTGGTAATGGATGAGAGAGATTGGCAACTGCGAAGTTTCGGAGATTAATGTCCGTATTCTGAGACTAATACGAGTATTCAGAAGGCCTCGGGCCTTCAGGGCACCTTGAAGGTATGTATGGCTCTTGAGGAGTCCTCAAGAAAAATCTACATATCAAGAAAATCATAGTTCCTGATGGCATTTTTCGTCATACAATAATAATCTGCGTGGCGTTAGGGAGATCGCACATTATATTATAATCTATGATAATACATATCTACGAAATAAATTTAACTTCCTCTCAAAACTCTCTCTCAAAAACTCAAAAACTGTAATTCAAAAACTCTCTTTTTTGTTTATTTTTTTTTACATTTTTTTGAATGTTTCTCGCATGTTTTTTTTACATATTTTTTTTTAATGTTTTTCATTATTTTTTACATATTCTTACATGTTTTCACCTTTTTTATATTGTTATTCATTTTTTATTTTCATTTTATATAATATTTGTTTGTTTTTTTTTTAATTCTGTTGTTTTTAATATATTATGTATACTTGTATGTGTAAAAGGTTATCAAACCGTAAATTGAAATAAAATAAAATAAAAAATAAAATAAAATAAATAAAAATAAAAATAAAACACGGGTTGACTCTTGGTTCAACCACTGAAAGAACGAACGCTTAGTATTCCAGTACACAATAATTCCTTTTTCACCACATCTTTCTCCGAACAAGCAGCTCGTCTTTGGAATCACATCCCATCGCAATTTCGAGTTTCATTAACACTTCCTACTTTCAAAAAAAATCTGAGGAATCATATCCTTACACATACCTAATACTTAAAGTTGTCTCCTTATTTTTTTTAATTTTGTAAACATACAGTCATATAACAAATTATACATTACATAATAATATAACACTCCATTAGTGGAGCAACTAAGTATACAGAAATAATCAATATTGTGTTAGTTGTAATATCTGTTATAATATAGGGGAAAGAATGGAAAGGATATTAGGAATTGGACGGAAAGAGAAAGAGGAGATTTTGCTATAATACTATCACCAGAAGCCACAAAGGCATTCAGGGAATTTATTACTGATGATTTGAACCTAAAAATTTACGTATTACAGAGGTCTATATTCTTAAAGAACACATTGAAATTGTTACATTTTCTGTGAATAAATGTATTCTGTAAATAATTTGTTTTGCATATTGGTAACTTAAATGGTAGTTGATTCCTGGTGTGACGTAATGGGCAGTTAAATGATATCAAATTAAGTAAGTCGATGGAGTCTATTTTATTGTTTATCAATTTATGTAGATCTTATCATATCCTTGTTCAATATTAATTTATGTTAATTAATAAATATTCTGCATTTAATTTTTGTTTGCCGAATTGATAATGACCTAATAAAATTGATAATAATCAAATACTTGTCGCTACCTACTGGCCCTGTGCAGAATGCCATCTCCCATTACACTCGTCATACTTGTTATTATCGCTACAATATACCACGACTATCCACCAGACAGAGAGCACCATTTTATTACAACAATACACGCATAGACATTTGAAGGAATGTTCGCAATTTCAGAGTAGCAGAATGCGCATGCCCGTAATATACATATATTTATCTCTTCTTCTTTTAATAGACCTGTTGGTCTGTAATTCAAAAACCTATGCCTCCTGAGAAGCCTTACTGTCCTTCCATCTCTTGGATGGTCTTCCAGGTAGACGGCGACCAGAAGGGATTTCATTTGCTGCTATATACGAAAATCTATCATTGACAATTCTGGCTACGTGGTCCCTCCAATGTCTTCTCTTGAATCTACTCCACCGAACGATGTCCTCTATTCCACATGTTTTTCTAATTTCAACATTGTGAACACGATCTCGAAGAGATTTTCCAGTGATTGACCCTAGAACCTTAATTTCCGTTGTCCTTAGGAGCCCCTCTGATCGTATAGTGTCTGCTCGCGTTTCCACAGCATACGTCATGATCGGTCGCACGCATGTCTTACATATTCTGACTATGCTGTCAATACGCATGTCTTACATATTCTGACTATGCTGTCAATACGCATGTCTTACATATTCTGACTATGCTGTCAATACGCATGTCTTACATATTCTGACTATGCTGTCAATACGCATGTCTTACATATTCTGACTATGCTGTCAATACGCATGTCTTACATATTCTGACTATGCTGTCAATACGCATGTCTTACATATTCTGACTATGCTGTCAATACGCATGTCTTACATATTCTGACTATGCTGTCAATACGCATGTCTTACATATTCTGACTATGCTGTCAATACGCATGTCTTACATATTCTGACTATGCTGTCAATACGCATGTCTTACATATTCTGACTATGCTGTCAATACGCATGTCTTACATATTCTGACTATGCTGTCAATACGCATGTCTTACATATTCTGACTATGCTGTCAATACGCATGTCTTACATATTCTGACTATGCTGTCAATACGCATGTCTTACATATTCTGACTATGCTGTCAATACGCATGTGATTATTTGTCCAGACCATATTTTTTAGACATCCCGATACGACAGATGTTTTTTTTTTTAAATAAATGCTTGCTTAATTCACTTATTCGCGGAATTCAGTGTATAGGTCATTATCGCTGCAGATATATAGGTACTTCCTAAATATTAAGGTATTAGATGTCAAAATCACTCTGAATAATGAAATCGCCTTCGAGATACCTTGAAGGCCTGAGGCCTCCTCAAAATTTGTCTGTGAATACGGGTACAATATATGCATGTAGGTATATAACGCCGCCAGTTTCTTTAAGAATCTCCGGAGACTATTGTGGAGATAAGAGATCGCGGGGATGTCCAATTAGGAATTAGAAATATTGCCCCGACGATCTCTACAGTTGATTATCCTAAATTTAAGGTTATACTGTACCACAGAGAGATAAAAATCTCATACTTATACACACAATTCACTGCGAGTTCAGATCTCTCGACATTTAACGAAATTAAAATAGCATTATTCAGATTGGGTACGTACAAATACTTGGAGATTTCGGAGCTTAAGATCTTTTCGATTTATATATTTTCTGAAATTTACTATTTGTATTCATTTCACCTTGAAATATTTTCTTCATTAAATTGTACTATACAATCAAAATATCTCCATAAACTAAAAAAAACGCTTTCAAACTCAAATAATAGAAAAGAATATCATAATAAACAGACGTTTAAAGGTCGAATATTACTATAGTAACATATACTTTCACTGTCCGAGCAGAACAACCAGATATCCTAGCACTTTTTATATTCCTAATTGTAATAACAACTACACTCAGAATGCTTTTGTGTACCGTGCTTGCACGGTGTACATATACCTACTCGACATATCTGCTAGCTCTCTCAGTGCCTTTAGGTCAGCTGCCTCCTCCTATCTTTCCTAGTACTTTGATTTAATCAGCTGTCTTATTATAGTGTATTTTTTTATATGTACTGGTAAGTCAATTATATATTATTTGTATTTTTTCGTATTAATATCAATTATCCTATTGAGTAATGCATGGAGTTTTCACTGGTCCACTAATAAAGCAATGTATATTGTCTGTTTTATAGATTGTGTAGACTGTACATAATTATAACTGTATACCGATCAATGAATTAAAATAAAATATGCAAACATTGGATTTTTTGCCAGTCAGGCGTTAGTGATATTTTTTTTAACTAAGGGCTTATGGCGTTGGCGACAGGACAGGGACAGGACAGGGACAGGACAGGACAGGGACTGGACAGGGACTGGACAGGGACTGGACAGGGACTGGACAGGGACTGGACAGGGACTGGACAGGGACTGGACAGGGACTGGACAGGGACTGGACAGGGACTGGACAGGGACTGGACAGGGACTGGACAGGGACTGGACAGGGACTGGACAGGGACTGGACAGGGACTGGACAGGGACTGGACAGGGACTGGACAGGGACTGGACAGGGACTGGACAGGGACTGGCTGGACAGGGACTGGACAGGGACTGGCTGGACACAGGACGGGGACAGGACGGGGACAGGACAGGGACAGGACAGGGACAGGACAGGACAGGACAGAGATAGGATAGGGACAGGACGGGGACAGGACAGGGACAGGACAGGGACAGGACAGGGACAGGACAGGGACAGGACGGGGACAGGACATAGATAGGATAGGGACAGGGCGGGGAAAGGACAGGGACAGGAATTCTGGGAAAACCCAGAAAGAGATATTGGTGTCAATTATCAAGCAAGGAAACCAACCAGTATCGATACCAACCAGAGGCGATATTATTATCAAACGTGATGTTACGTTTACATTCCGCTGACCTAAGCTCGGGGTGGGTGTGGTGTAAGGGAGGCAGTAAAACATCCCGACTTAGTTACAACATATTACATTGGCTCCCGCCCCGTACAATTTAACAAGTCTATGGTAATAAAAAAAAATATTCCACGTGCTCCCCCCCTCGGTACCTACATTATTAAGACGGAGGCTCTCACGGAGTCCGGATTATGACCACTCAACTGTGCCAAGGAAAACGAAGAGAGTCATTAAAATTTATTTGGTTAGTTCGGGAAACAGTGCAGTCCATTATATCCGAGTACAGAGAAAAAATATATTCTTATCTTTGTATGTCTAATTCTTTTGTACGCTTGTATGTCACTAAACTCCTAAACAACTGGACAGATTTCACTGAAATAGCAGGCGAGCCAACGTTCGGGCAGGACTTAAATTTAAGAAGCTAAAATTTATATATAATTTATTATAATGAAGATAAATTAAAGAACAAAACATGTCAATTATACTTTGTGTAGCCGCCAATGTTCATATAGAGAACAAGTCTCGACAAGTGTTGGGAATTGGGAATCAAATGTCACGTGCTCGGCGGATGAGTGCGCTTATACGTGATATGCCATCTCTCTCTCTCCATCAGCCACACTCTTCACACGCGTACTAGATTATATGATTATAATTAATTATTGATTTTCTACTTTATCTATCAAATATTTATTATTTTGGTAACGGATTATTGTTAAATATTGAATGCAAAAATGAAAATCACGATATGTTTGGTAAAACAATTACGCGCCAGCCGAAACGAGAGAGTTGAAAATAACATAAAAATTATATTTAGAAAATAATTTCACAGATCAATAGAATACACAAAAATATTCATTTTAGTGAAAACCAGACGTTTATAGATTGAAATTTGACAGAGATATAAGCATTTCATTATTTTTACCAATTTTTACGAAGTTTGGTTTCGCGATCACCAGTTGGTCGTAGTGTATGCACGGGCTAACAAAATACCTATTCATGTGGTACGACCGCGCGATGTTTGAATAAAAAATAATGAAATGTTTGGCAATTTTTTAACATATTTATTTTATTTATCTAATCGATTCTACTTCAAAAATGATTCATTTACTCGAGGCTCGGACATTGATATGTTGAATAATTACGGAGATATAAGACTTTAAAAATATTTGTACATTTTTGCCTCGACCAATCAGAGCGCGTGTTCTGGCCAGGAAGTTCATTTGAGCATTCAAATAAGCAAAAATCATAATCATTGATAGTGACAAAAATCGTATTTATCTGAAAATGTGATAAGTTTTAAAATGAAATGGCCTTGTAGGATGTTGGATAATGCCTTACACTATAAATCTAACATTAATTTGAATTCATAAAAGTTATATTTAATATTTTATATATTTTTAAGTAGTCTAAATTTTTTAGTGTATTGATTATGAACCCATTTACTTTCCTGTATTTTGTATATAAGATTTTTTATAACCATGTATGTATATGTAGGAGAGACAGCAGAATCAACTTAACAGATTGATATAACCCAGAGAGCTATGCGATTTTTTGACTGCCAGTGAGATCAAAATGAATATCAAAAGAGTAATGAAAAAGGGCGTATTGATCGATAAAAGGGGAGTATCCAGTGATCCCTATAAATACGGAAGGGCATAGTTCACAGGGCAAGTTCGCTCTTACTCTCCGTACTGGGAACAACATCAAGATTCTGCTGTCTCTTCGTTTAAATCAAGAAAAATTATAATAAATCGCTGCACTTCGTATAACTCAAAATAAAGCAGCTCTTCGAGAACTAACACTGGTGTTTCCTTGGCTTACTTGGCTACCTACTGCTCGGTATCTCCATCAGAATCACAAGATGAACAAACACTTTGCAATATGTGAAAAGAAAACTTTGTACCCTTTGATGAATGCATGATATTTTTACTCCTCACTAACCCAAGGGGATATAGATTCGGTGTACTGTGCTGTGTACAATGTGCTGTGTACTATATACGGCGTGTTTATTGTTCTCTGTTGATTAAAGACTAAAGTACTCATTCGATTCTTTTCAAATTGTAAATATTTGTATATCTAATACTCGTTTAGACCCCATTAGATTATGAAGTATATCCGACCAGTGCTTCTCATTTTTTTATCTGTCAAATATTTCAAAGTGACCCCAAAGCTCAGGAAACTAGAAATTTGCTATTTTTTTCAAATTGGTATAAATGCACAACATTGACATGTTTTTGTAATAAAATGCTTTTATCAAAAATAATTTTACAAGGCTCATTCAAAATTTTCAGAAAATGCTGAAAATTTTCTGAACAAAATTTGAATATTTTTTGGAGTGACTTGGTAATGAGGAATTTAGCGTTGTCCACAACCCACTCGTTTTATTATACATACATAACATCACGGCATTCCCCACAATGTGGAGTAGGTAACCAGCGTAAGGTGTGCGGGTGTGCATTACGCCATAAAATAAACCACGACATATGCGTGTTATACTCACATACGATTATTTTTTGATGATTTTAAGTGACTTGATAGTGAAGAGTATAGCGTTGGCCACAACCCACTCGTTAATCATAGAGAAAGGCAATATTTTTTTTTTATAGTGTGTATATTTTTCTGTATCTTGTGATTTTGTTTTTCGAATATTTATTTATTTATGTAACATAATATTATAATGTTATAATACACATACCGATATAATTCATCAGTAAAATAGTTTTTGTAATTTTTACAAATAGTTTTTTTTTTTTGCAATGCCTCATCAAAAAAATTGCAATCTTGTGCTTGATGAGGGATTCACTTACACTGACAAATAAAAAATATAAAGCAATTAAATCAAAGTCATACATAAAGTTATTAAATCAAAATCATACATGAACAAAAAATAAAAAAAAAATATTAAAAAAAGTTTAAAAATAAATGAAAAATGAAGAAATACAGACAATTGAAACATATTAAACACATATTTAGATAAAAAAAGGAAATACAGGCAATTGAAACATATCAAACAACAAATTGAAAACAACCAATTTAGAATGTTAGATGTAATTTTAATTTTTGTTTAAACTTTTTCAATTCCTTTTTCTATAACATTATGTACCTATTGTAATCCAACTGTTGATTCGTTCATGAGAATTCAATTCTCTGAATGAATCGACATTATTAAGCCAAGATGCGTGTACGAAGGAAAATTTTGTATGGAGTAGTGGACTTTTTGCATGCTAATAACACCAACTAGAGGCCTCGCAGCATATATGTTCCTGTACATGGATTTACTCAGAATTCGGAGTAGAACATTTTATGTGAGTTTTGTGTGTCTGTGTGTCTGTGTGTCCCCCCCTTATAACTTTTGATCCGCTCAATTGACAAATCCCAAAATTTCAAAATATATAAACAATTAAAGGCCTACAAAACTTTTATACTCAGAATGGTGAATTTTTGTTTCAGTCAGGGGTAATCAACTTTTGAATTTTTGGTTTATTTTTCCACATATCTCAGAAACCATAACAATTTTTATAAAAATTGAATTTAGTGACGACATCACTTCATACAATTTGTATGGTAGTCGCCTATACACAATATGTAAGAAGACTTAATAGTTTGATACTTAAATCTCCAAACATACATACATACCATCATGCTGTTTTCATATTCTGTGTAGGAAAAACAGACTGACCTCCATACTATCCTATCCTGACAAACATACCTACATGTTTTATATAGAAAATAAAATATCTTCAAATATTTATTAATTTGTGTTGTTTATAGTTTGGTACGTATTCTTTGATTGTGCATACTATCGCCATCGACAGTTGGATCTCATGTGTTACATGCAACTAGTATAAAAAATATGTATAAATAAGTAGGTACCTACGTTTTCAATTATACGAACTTTACTGTACAACGATTTCGCCAAGTAGGAACCAACATAAAGATAACAAAACTTAAAAAAAAAACACTAGTGTAGTTAAAAGTTTGTGGTTTCTTGGGGACCATTCATGAATAAGTAAATTAGATAGTGCTGCGCAATGTAGGTACCTACTTATACTCTCCACTATACTATAAAAGTGTACCTAGAAGTAGTTTAAAACCAAACAATAACATAATCAACGAGTTAAGAATAATATATGTACAGAGCTGACATAACCTGTGAATTTATGTCAGGGGATTGTTACACAAAGTGAGGTGGAACGGGGGTATCCCAAACACGTTCAATATTTATATATAAATTAATAAAATATAAATGATGATTTTTTTTTAATGAATATGTCCTTGATAAACAAGTACATATACATCTTCCTACGTTCCCTAAAATAAGCAAATATGTAAATGCTTGTGCTATAGGTTAACGAAATCGGTCGAGGCAGGATTCGAACTCGCGACCACTGGATTACTAGCGCAGCGCGCTAACCGCTCTGCCATCGACCCATCTATATATATTAATGTTGAGCACTGTTTCAATTTTCATTCCGAACCATCACAAAAATATTCAAATACCTACGATTCATTGATTACCAACAAATGGTAGCTTAGTTACTAGGTATAATAAGAAATACAAAAAAAAATCGCATTATTAAACACATCTAAATATATAAAATTCTCGTGTCATGATGTCCGTACATCCTAATCCCCGAAACCGCCCAAATGACATCAACAACGAAATTTTCTAAATACGTATGTTTAGTTACGTATTGAAACACGGATTTTTTTGGAACCAATAGGTCGTGCTGTTATCGAGATAAAAAAAAATTTCATAGATTTTTTTTAGATTGTTATTAGATTTCTCATCCAAAAATATAGTAGCGTCTAGTCCCAGCTCTTCTTTTCTGCATTCTTAGGTTAGGTTTTAGTTTGTTTATAATAATAATAATAGCGACTTCATCAATTGCTTCATAAATTATTATAAATTAAATTTACATTTTTTATTTAATTTTTCGTATTTAATATAAAATTTCACAGCTCATTTGACTCCATAGTACGAGATCTCAACCAATCAGAGAGCCAACCGGAAACAGAATGCGGAATGGTAAATGCGGATTGTAGACGCTAGTCAAAAATATATAGTGATACCGACCGCCGTGACAGAGTGTGCTCAACACCAATGTTCGGTGACGGGACACCTCACCGCAACACCAATGTCGCGGTGACATGTTGTTAATGGACAGCTCGACCAATAGGAACGCCGGGGCGATTAACCAATCAGAGCCCGCCGGCGATCGACTGGTACCTGCTCGGCGACGGACCGATGGACCGGTTAAGATGAGACCGGTTTTCGCACCGGATGTCAGTCAACAAGGAGGAGTCCGGACGACCAGAAGGAGGAGATTTTGGAGTGGTACGTCCGCACAGCGGTGGCGGCACAAGTCAGTTGTTGTGGAGAAGACGTCGGTGGTAGAGGAGGTTGTTGTTGGAGAGAGGAGTGGTACGTGCGCACGGCGGTGGTAGTACCAGGAAGACAGAGAGAAGAATACCGGAAGCGGAGACGACGAGTGGTGATCAGTGAGTTGGTGAAGAGACTTTTTGTTTTATTGAATTTCTGCGAACTAGTGAATTTATTTGTGTGGACGTCAAAGCTGACCAAATTTTATTTTAACTGAGAACTTTTATCCATTGACATTTGTTTTTTTTGGAGTTTTGTTGTTTCTTTGTATTTGAATGCTTTGTGAAATCAGAATAAATATTGTGTGTGAACCTGAATTGGTGTTTGTTGGCGAACGCCCTCCCCCTTTTAAACACCTCTTGACCGACGAATCTAAGGAGGCCCGGTATCAATTGGCGCGCCAACTAAAGGGGCCGACGAAACACCCTGCAGACATCATGCCTGCAACAAGGAGGAATACCGCTGAGCAGCCGTTTCCGGGTCCGGCAGACAACCCGGTGGCGCCCTTACAACTGATGACAGGAGACTTGGCAGGGAACTTGGCAAACACCCTACAGCGGTTGATGACACCACTGCACGCCACGTTCTCAGGACAGATGGAGAAGGCCCCCCAAGGCTTCATCCGTAAATGTGAAGCCCACTTCCACAGCCGCAACGTGCACGAGGAAGACTGGACGGACTTGGCGGCGTCCAGACTGAGAGGAGAAGCAGCGGACTGGTGGCAACGACACGGCAACTCAATATATCCCTGGGACACCTTTGTGGAGATGTTGTGCCAGAAGTATGACGGCGACTATCGTCGGCTACAAATACGCGCCCGGTTGTACGGTTCAGAACAACGACCTAACCAGAGCGCATATTCATTTGTTCATAGCAAATGGATGCTACATCAGAGAATCCACCCGAAGGCAGAGACGTCGGATTTGGATGAATTCTATAAAGGATTCATCCTCCAGATGCTCCCTGAACATCGAGGGCTCCGAAGAGTAGTGAGGAGTTTCAAAGAACTCTTGCAGGAGACCCTGGAGATGGAGACCGCAAGACCAGAGCAGGGAAACGGCCCACGCCCGGGGCCTCGCTTCCAGTGAGGTGCTCCGGGCGAACCTACGACGATGCGGAGTGCGCGGCAGTGGAGGTGAGCTGTGGGCTGCCTTCCAGGATCAGAATGGTGGCAGAAGGGCTCGCGCAGAGGGCCCTGCTGGACATGGGAACCTCTCATAGCCTGGAGGTATCCCACCCCATAAGGCCGAACGAACGAAGAGGAGGTGAACGCGATATGGAGACGAGTGCGGCAGACAACACTCCTAGAGGATGGCGAGAAGGCTCTCGCTATGAGGACGTGCCAGCTCGGGAGAACTGGGCGTATAGGAGCCGTAACTTCCTCGGGGACAGAGGAGGTTTTGGAAGAAATAGAGTCGGAGATAGAGAAAATGAAGGAAGGCGAGAGTCGGATAGAGGCGGTGAAGCCAAGGCTCGTCTCAAGCTGCAATTGGAGCCGCGCACTATACCGATGGAGGCTCAACCCCAGCCTACGTCTAGGCCGGACGGAGAGAGGAGAGGAGACACGGGAAGAGATGAAGTAAAGAAGTGTCCCAAGCTGCAATTGGAGCCGCCCACTACACAGGTGGAAGCTCAACCCCAGCCTACGTCTAGGCCGGACGGTGAGATGAGAGGAGACACGGGAGGAGAGGAAGTCGAGACGCGTCCCAAGCTGCAATTGGAGCCGCGAACTATACCGGTGGAGGCTCAGACCCAGCCTACGTCGAGGCCGGAGAGTGAGAAGGGAGGAAGCATCGTAGAAGAGGGAAGCGAAAAAGACGAAGAAAAACGAGGACCATCTTCTCAACCTGAGCCTGCAACAAACGCATTGGACTCAGCCAAGCCCGCTTGTATGACAACCAGGGAGCAAGAAGTAGCAGGATGGTCATCAAGAAAAGTCGGCGACCCGAAATATAAAGACGGCGACGACAGAGATCGCGATAAGAGAAAATCTTGGAGGCAAGACAGAAGGGATGATCGTGAGGACCGCTGGTGCGACGAGCGGAAGAAGCTATCGAGGATCCAGAGACGCGCAGATGACTGGAGACTGGCACTACAGAGGGAAGCTCACAGAGAGAGGGCACACTCTGTCATTAAGGTGGGGTGGATTGATACCGACCGCCGTGACAGAGTGTGCTCAACACCAATGTTCGGTGACGAGACACCTCACCGCAACACCAATGTCGCGGTGACATGTTGTTAATGGACAGCTCGACCAATAGGAACGCCGGGGCGATTAACCAATCAGAGCCCGCCGGCGATTGACTGGTACCTGCTCGGCGACGGACCGGTGGACCGGTTAAGATGAGACCGGTTTTCGCACCGGATGTCAGTCAACAAGGAGGAGTCCGGACGACCAGAAGGAGGAGATTTTGGAGTGGTACGTGCGCACAGCGGTGGCGGCACAAGTCAGTTGTTGTGGAGAAGACGTCGGTGGTAGAGGAGGTTGTTGTTGGAGAGAGGAGTGGTACGTGCGCACGGCGGTGGTAGTACCAGGAAGACAGAGAGAAGAATACCGGAAGCGGAGACGACGAGTGGCGATCAGTGAGTTGGTGAAGAGACTTTTTGTTTTATTGAATTTCTGCGAACTAGTGAATTTATTTGTGTGGACGTCGAAGCTGACCAAATTTTATTTTAATTGAGAACTTTTATCGATTGACATTTGTTTTTTTTTGGAGTTTTGTTGTTTCTTTGTATTTGAATGCTTTGTGAAATCAGAATAAATATTGTGTGTGAACCTGAATTGGTGTTTGTTGGCGAACGCCCTCCCCCTTTTAAGCACCTCTTGACCGACCTCTAAGGAGGCCCGGTATCAATAGGTATAACTAAAAATGTTGACATCTCTCCGTCGTTCTAAGAACTTTCATTAGATGGCTGTGTGAACAAATCTATTAGCATCAGCTGTATTAGATGGCTGTGTGAACAAATCTATTAGCATCAGCTGTATTAGATGGCTGTGTGAACAAATCTATTAGCATCAGCTGTATTAGATGGCTGTGTGAACAAATCTATTAGCATCAGCTGTATTAGATGGCTGTGTGAACAAATCTATTAGCATCAGCTGTATTAGATGGCTGTGTGAACAAATCTATTAGCATCAGCTGTATTAGATGGCTGTGTGAACAAATCTATTAGCATCAGCTGTATTAGATGGCTGTGTGAACAAATCTATTAGCATCAGCTGTATTAGATGGCTGTGTGAACAAATCTATTAGCATCAGCTGTATTAGATGGCTGTGTGAACAAATCTATTAGCATCAGCTGTATTAGATGGCTGTGTGAACAAATCTATTAGCATCAGCTGTATTAGATGGCTGTGTGAACAAATCTATTAGCATCAGCTGTATTAGATGGCTGTGTGAACAAATCTATTAGCATCAGCTGTATTAGATGGCTGTGTGAACAAATCTATTAGCATCAGCTGTATTAGATGGCTGTGTGAACAAATCTATTAGCATCAGCTGTATTAGATGGCTGTGTGAACAAATCTATTAGCATCAGCTGTATTAGATGGCTGTGTGAACAAATCTATTAGCATCAGCTGTATTAGATGGCTGTGTGAACAAATCTATTAGCATCAGCTGTATTAGATGGCTGTGTGAACAAATCTATTAGCATCAGCTGTATTACGCATCTAGAGGATAAAAAAATGTAAAATACATACACGTGTGTTCCTATTCTTTATATATTGATGTTCTAAGATTCTATAATATCAGTTTTGCTTGTTTTAATACTAGATTATTATATTATTGTTTTTTTTTCATGTTGTTTGATGTCTTCTGTTGTGGTAGTGTGTTTTCCTTTTGTTTTTATTTTGTGTTTTATATTCTTGGGTGTTCATATAGCCATCCGATATTGATTTTTTTTTTTTATTTTTTTTTTTTTTTTTGTTTATACTAGATGTAAGAAATTGTATTTTTTTACATATAAATAAAATATATACAATACAATACATAAAATAATGTCTTTAGCAAAATGCGATCTGTATAGAAGGCGGTCTATGGCAAAACAATACATAAAATGAGGTCTACAAAGAAGGCGGTCTATGGCAGAGCAATACATAAAATGATGTCTAAATAGAAGTCAGTCTATGGCAGAACAATATAAAAAATGAATTCTACATAGAAGGCGGCCTATGGCAGAACAATACATAAAATGAGGTCTACATGGAAGGCGGTCTATGGCAGAACAATACATAAAATGAGGTCTACAAAGAAGGCGGTCAATGGTAAAACAATTCATAAAATGAGGTCTGAATAGAAGGCGGTCTATGGCAGAACAATAGATAAAATGAGGTCTACATAGAAGGCGGTCTATGGCAGAACAATACATAAAATCAGGTCTGTATAAAATGTGATCTGTGGCAGGACAACGTCTGCCCGGGCACACTAGTAAATACTTACACAAATAACATCGACCCAAATATAAAATATTGACTATCAAAATGGCCACCATTGACATGTCACCAGTTTTCCACAGCGATAATTAGTGGCCTTGTTCATAACTCTACAGAAAAACATCTCCTTAATTATCGTATTTTAATAGTCTAGCCTAGTATCGCGTGCGTGCGTCAGTCGCGTTATTCGGAGCGTGTGGTGGACGTAGATGGGGGGAGGGGTAGGGCCCGCCGAGCTTCCGCCCGGGGCCCCGTGACTACCTGTCGATGATGATGATGATGATAATATTCTATAATCCACTAGCCGCTATCAGTAGAGAGAGAAGGCTCTATATCGATCGGGACCCGAGGGGCCTTGTTAATGAAAGGTGTAAAGCCGCGTACGCACTAAAACACGATAATTTTATTCAAATTTTTTTTTCATTGATATTTTATTGAAATAAAATAACGAATAATATGACCATATAACCTCATAACAATACATACATACCATCACGCCATGTCCCTTACGGGGTAGGCAGAGAGAACCGAACGCCATATCTTTCTATCCTGGCACACATTCATCGCCTCGTCAACATTCATGCATCGTCTCATACATGTTCGTCTATTGTACATGCTTCTAACATTTCCGTCTTTCAGAATATCGTTCACATGGTCGTACCATCCCTTTCTTGGGCGGCCCCGGCCTCTCAATCCAATCCTATCCGCATTGTATATTTTCTTCCTCAGGCGTTCCTCATTCATTCTACCCATGTAGCCAAACCATCTCAGTGTATTCACTTTCATTCTATTAATGATATTTTTCTTCATCTTACATTCTTTCCTTATGTTCTCATTTCTTACCCTGTCATACATCGTTCTATTGCAGATTCTTCTTAGCGATCTCATTTCAACAGCATATATTCTGCTTTCGTGCGACTTCTGCCATGTCCAGGTTTCACTTGTATACGTCAATGTTGGCACTAAGATAGCGTTATGAATGGCAACTTTGGCAGCCTTTGATATGTTGCGATCATTCATAACTGGTCTCAGTGCTCCATTCACTCTGTTTCCTGCCATAACTCTTCTTTCGATATCCTTATCAAGTCGTCCATTCCGTTGAAACATGCTTCCCAGATATACATACTCGTCGACTTGCTCGAGCCATTCATTCTCTACTCTTATTTTACACGCTGTTCTGCTTTGGCTCTTTTCTTTTTTCATAACATACATGGTTATATAATGCATTTATTCCACCTTCCAACTCATCGTACCAATTATGCACAAAACATGGACATTCATACAATGTACGATACATACAACAACAGGTTTCAAGAATTTAAATACTCAATACAAAAGAAAATCAACGCCCGCTTAGTATAGGAAACCATGACACTGTTATGTAAGTTCTTGTATTTACGTATAAATGTACCTATATATGTACATACTTAGTTTGATGTTTTAGATTATTTGTAAGCTTGTTGTATTATTTTTTCCTAAATCACAACGGCAAAATGTAATAGGCCTTAATACCTGATGTCATTATTGTATTTTTTATGTATTAACACTGTATTTTGTCCAAATTTAACGCAAATAAAATAAAGTGATCAATTATTGTCAGCAAATTCTCAATTCATAACAACATACGCGACTAAACCACTAACAAATGACTCTCATAGGCTGTGTTTCTCGAACAAAGATTAAAGTTTTATTTATTTATTTATTACAGAAAAAAAATCATTTTTTACATAAAAAAAAAATTACATAGCAAGAAAGAAAATAAAAACAATTTATAATATGACTTCCTTCAAAAAGAGATATACTCGTGTAGTAAAAGTATACTAAAAATACTTTGATATCATAAAATTGTCACAACTTTTGATCGTTTCATTTGTATTTAATGCCGTCAAAAGAAGCAATTTCGAACAATATTAATTATAAGTTAACTATACTTCTACCGATACTTTTGATGAAACAACCCAACTATAGTGGGCCATGGGCTATACAATCATACTACATAATATTACAGCTTACTATGATTTTGTAATTAATATTATGTTACTAATCTACCACCTCGGAACAGTCTTGGCCTGGTGAGGTGGTACAAACCAACTCAATTTATTGGTTAAATTGCTTAATTATAAAATATAATTTAATTATTTGATTCCCGGCAGAGAAAAAATCCAATGTTTGCGTATATGCAACCATTCGATTTAAATACACATTTGTGCATGTTGTTAATGAAGCTAAAAATGAAATAATATTTCTGGCCCAGTTCAGGGATGACATCTGTGTAAGAACACTGTCACCTCATGTAAAAGGACTGCTGCTTTCATTATTAACAAATAAAACCAACTTCTCAATGGATGGAGTTACAAAAAGGTTTCTTCGTTACTTCATAGATGGCAATAGTAAGAAAGATGTCATTGAGAATGAAACTTGAGTGAATGAGATGGTTTACCCACTTGAGAAGAATGAACGAAGAACGCCTGACCAAGAAAATATACAAAGATGACAGGAACTGACACATGCTTGAGACGATAAATACATGTTGACGAAAAGATGAATGTGTGTCAAGATAGAAAAAACATGGGGTTCGGTTCTCTCTGTCTACTCCGTGCAATTTTATTTCCAAACATTCTAATACTTTTAAAGACTAGTTTTTACAAGTTGTTTCTTTATAAATATACCATTTTACTTCTCCAATTCACAAAAATAGCGTTTTCATACATTGCGACTGCGACATGTTACTACGACATATTAATTGTCAAGTGAATATACTGCTTTACCTTCAGTGGAGTATTGTTACAGAAAAGTAACAAGGCCTTGAATTACTGTATATAGGCCCACCCCTAATAGCTCCCAGTATAGTTTGTTCGATCGGAAATTTTTAAATATCGATAAGGTTAAAAATCTTAACGATAAAGTTAAGATTTTAAAATTGTAAACTGAAAATTACTACGCAAGATTTAAATTATTATTCTCTATGAGCCTACTTCATGACCTCTCTGATAGAAGGATTATAACTGGGGGGGGGCAAGTCTGGTCATCCGGCATAATCAAGACCATCCATGTTTACCCATATCATGGAAATAATGATCTTATGGAGTCTTATAATATCTTGAACTTAATATGAAAATTATATCCATGATATGGGTAAACATGGATTGGTTTGATTCCACCGGTCGACCAGACTTGCGTCCCTGAACTCCTGCTCCTATATATGATAATCAATAACTACTTAAGCTCCTTTAACCTTGTAAGTCAAACACAATACCATATTTCATCAAGGAATATCCGCCATATAAAATTCCTATGCAACTCTAATTATTTGCACACATACAAATATACATATATACCATCACGCTATTTCCTTTACGGGGTAAGCAGAAGGAACCGAGCGCCATATTCTCTATTTTTGCACACATTTCTGGCTTCCTTTACATTCATGCATCGTCTTATACATGCTCGTCGATTGTTCAAACTTTTTATGTTTCCTTCTTTCAAAATATCATTCACATGGTCATTCCACCTCTTTCTGGGGCGACCTCTGCTATTCACTCTACCTCTTGCACCCATGTATATTTTTTGGTCGGTCGTTCATCGTTCATTCTTTCAATATGTCCAAACCACCTCAAGGCATTCACTTTCATTTTACATATAATATCGTTCTTTATCTTGCATTCTCTCCTTATGTCCTCATCCTTTTTATTTGCATAACTCATCAATGATAGAATTCAACGGTTTGGCAATGATTATGGCTATCTGACTGAAGTTTTTTTTTCAATTGTGTTAGCTGTGTATTAAGCACTATAAGGAAACATTATTAAAAAAATTACAAAAACATAATCTTAATTTTTTGGTTTGCAATATCTGCATTAAAAATCACTAAAAAAGATCTGCATCACTAATCTTGGAGTCATAAAATTGTTAAGTGTGGTATATGAAGGAGTCTGTCTGAGAGGTGGGTGTTGCAGATGCGGAGGTAAATTAAGTCAGTCAGTCTACATAGTCGGTCTTGTTGGCACTCTCAGAGTCAAGTGTTCAACCAGATCAGGGCAGTCAGTAGTTGAGTTTACAATTTTGAATAGTAAAATAATATCTGCTATTTATTTTATCTTATTATTTTTATTTATTTCTATCTAAAAACATAGAGTACATAGATATAAGATTCAAAATAATTTTAGGTAATATAAGCATATACATACATAGTAGACAATATCTAATATACATATATCATTTTATTATTTCACGAGTGCTTATGTACATAGTTTAAGTTATCTCTTTTTGTTTTAATCTTTTGTTACAAGCATAGCCTCTTCACTAGGCATAGCCTGTGCTAAGGTTATCGTTATTGTCTATTACGTTGTTTATTTATACATACATTTAATCAAAATTATTTCTATACATTTTCATAAAGATAAAACAATTCACATTACACCGCAACACAATAAAAAATACCCTTAAAAATGCGAAATCATAACTCCCCACTATATCACCTTGGGTTAGTGAGGAGTAAAAATATATAGGCACAACAGCCAATTTATCATCAATTTTTATTTTTATTTTTTTTTATTTACATATTTCAATACAGTACATTTAATAAAAAGTATACATAATAAAAATATTGAAATTTTACTATCTTACTAGGCAGAATGCCTGTTCTGAGGTACCTAGTACTAATAAAGCATTTAGTCAAAGATTAGATATTGAGGGTATATTATTAAGATTACATAAGTAAACAAAAATATATTATATTTTTACTGGATTTTAAGATAATTTGATGCTCAATATACATATTACATATATGTGTGCAAATTTAAGTTGAAATGTGTGTTAGTGCTGTTTCCGATCCCTGTCTGTCCTTATTCATAAGCCAAAGTGTTACCAAACGCTTGAAATTGTTGTGCGTGGAGGAGGGTAGTGTATCGTTATTAATAATATTAAATATTTTTGGAGCAAGATATCTGTAATGAAATTGAGTAAATTTAAACGAACTAAACACACAGAGGTTAGTAAATGTATGTGAGTTTCTTAAATTCATCAATATCTCAACCACACAAGCAAGAGCAAAAGAATGTCTGATGATGGATAGTTGGTAAGATTCTATGGAATATTAATTGTAAGCAAATACACAATCAATGATACCAGCTCATAAAGTTTATTAAATGGTCTATAGAAATTAACTTTCAAATAACTTCCAGCATAGACCGCCTTTGATTTACTCTCTTACATCCTCAAGTCTCCGAAAGTACGCCAATAATCTTACAGTCTTACTTATTAGATTTCGTTAGTAGCTTACTAATCGCGCAATTAGAAAAGCTCGGCTAAAATAGTTAAGATCGGTATTTAAAAATCTTCCTTATAAACTGTCTGTTTGTCTGCCCCCCCCCCCTTATAACTTTTGATACGCTGGATTCACAAAGCCTAAAATTTCAGAATATATAGAAAATTTTAGGTACACAAAATTTTATACTCAATAATAACACCACTTTTTTACAAAAATAATACCCCTTTTCCAAAAGAAAATACTGGAACAATAATACTGGTTTCTACCAGAATAAAACCCTTTTTCTAAAAAAAGAACGCGAATAACAACACCACTTTTTTACAATAACATTACCCCTTTTCCAAAAATCAACTGGAATAAAAACACTGTATTTCTACAAGAATTATTCCTTTTTTCAAAAAAAAAAAAAATAATGCGAATAATATCAAATCTTTTCTACCAAACAATCACCACTTTTCAAAAAAATAATAACACCACTTTTTTACAATTATAATACCTTTTTCCAAAAATTAACTGAAATAATAACACATCTTTTCAACCAAAAAAACCCTCCTTTAAAAAAAAAAAATCGAGTATAATAACACTACTATTTTACAATAACAATACCTCTTTTTCAAAAAATCACTGGAATAAAAACACTTCTTTTCTACCAGAATAAAACCTTTTTTCCAAAAAAATAAAAATAACGCGAATAAGAACACCTCTTTCCTACCAAAATTACACCCCTTTTCCAAAAAATAACGAGAAAAATAACACTGGTTTTCTTCAAAAATATCACTCCTTTTCCAAAAAAAATATGCGAATGACAATACCTCTTTTCTACCAAAAAAACACCCCTTTTTCAAAAAATAACGAGTATAATGACACTACTTTTTTACAAAAATAATACCCCTTTTCCAAAAATTAACTGAAATAATAACACATCTTTTCTACGAAAAAAACCCTCCTTTTCAAAAAAAATTCGAGAATAATAACATCACTATTTTACAATAATAATACCTCTTTTCCAAAAAATAACTGGAATAATAACACTGCTTTTCTACCAGAATATAACCCTTTTTCCAAAAAAATAACGCGAATAATAACACCTCTTTTGTTCCAAAACTACACCCCTTTTCCAAAAAATAACGAATATAATAACACCACTGTATTACAAAAATAATACTCCTTTTCCAAAAATTAACTGTTATAATAACTCTGCTTTTTCACCAGAATAAAACCCTTTATCAAAAAAAAAATAACGCGAATAATGAACACCTCTTTCCTACCGAAATAACACCCCTTTTCCAAAAAATAACGAGAAAAATAACACTGGTTTTCTCCAAAAATAACACTCCTTTTCTATAAAAATAACGCAAATAATAACTCCGCTTTTATTCAAAAATAATACCCCTTTTTCTGAAAAACAACGAGAATAATAACACCCCCTTTTTAGCAAAAATAATACCTCTTTTCCAAAAAATAACTGTAATAATAACACTGCTTTTCTACCAGAATAAAACCCTTTTAACAAAAAAAAGTACGCGAATTATAACACCTCTTTTCTACCAAAATTACATCCCTTTTCCAAAAATTAACGAGAATAATAACACTGGTTTTCTCCAAAAACAACAATCATTTTCCAAAAAAATTACACGAATGATAATAACTCTTTTTTTTACCAAAAAAACACCCCGTTTCCAAAAAATAACGAGAATAATAACACCATTTTTTTACAAAAATAATACCCCTTTTCCAAAAGAAAATACTGGAATAATAACACTGGTTTATACCAGAATAACACCCTTTTTCCAAAAAAATAACGCGTAAGAACACCTGTTTTGTTCCAAAATACACGCCTTTTCCAAAAACTAACGAGTATAATAACACCACTGTTTTACAAAAATAATACCCCTTTTCCAAAAATTAACTGAAATAATAACACATCTTTTCTACAAAAAACCCCTCCTTTTCAAAAAAAAATTCGAGAATAATAACACCACTATTTTACAATAATAATACCTCTTTTCCAAAAAAATACTGGAATAATAACACTGCTTTTCTACCAGAATAAAATCCTTTTTCCAAAAAAATAAAGCGAATAATAACACCTCTTTCCTACCTAAGTTTCACCCCTCTTCCATAAAATAACGAGAATAATAACACTGGTATTCTTCAAAAACAACACTCTTCTTTTCAAAAAATTGCGCGAATGGTAATACCAGTTTTCTACAAAAATTACACCCCTTTTCCAAAAAATAACGAGTATAATAACACCACTTTTTTACAAAAATAATACCCCTTTTCCAAAAATTAACTGAAATAATAACACATCTTTTCTACCAAAAAAACCCTCCTTTTTAAATAAATTCGAGTATAATAACACCACTACTTTAATTTTTAATACCCATTTTCCAAAAAATAACCGTTATAATAACACTGCTTTTCTATCAGAATAAAACCCTTTTTCCAAAAAAATAACGCGAATAATAACACCTCTTTTGTTCCAAAATTACACCCCTTTTCCAAATAATAAGGAGAAAAATAACACTAGTTTTCTTCAAAAATAACACTCCTTTTCTATAAAAATAACGCAAATAATAACTTCGCTTTTATACAAAAATAATACCCCTTTTTCTGAAAAACAACGAGAATAATAACACCACTTTTTTAACAAAAATAATACCTCTTTTCCAAAAAATAACTGGAATAAAAACACTGCTTTTCTACCAGAATAAAACCCTTTTTCCAAAAAAAGAACGCGAATAATAACACCTTTTTGGTTCCAAAATAACACCCCTTTTCCAAAAAATAACTAGAATAATAAACCACTTTTTTACAAATATAATACCCTTTTTCCAAAAATTAACTGTTATAATAACACTGCTTTTCCACCAGAATAAAACCCTTTTTCCAAAAAAATAAACATAACGCGAATAAGAACACCTCTTTCCTACCAAAATAACACCCCTTTTCTAAAAAATAACGAGAAAAATAACACTGGTTTTCTTCAAAAATATCACTCCTTTTCTATAAAAATAACGCAAATAATAACTCCGCTTTTATACAAAAATAATACCCCTTTTTCTGAAAAACAACGAGAATAATAACACCACTTTTTTAACAAAAATAATACCTCTTTTCCAAAAAATAACTGGAATAATAACACTGCTTTTCTACCAGAATAAAACCCTTTTTACAAAAAAAACACCTCTTTTCTACCAAAATTACATCCCTTTTCTAAAAAATAACCAGAATAATAACTTGGTTTTCTTCAAAAACAACACTTTTCTTCCAAAAAAATTACGCGAATGATAATACCTCTTTTCTACCAAAAAACACCCCTTTTCCAAAAAAAACGAGAATAATAACACCATTTTTTTACAAAAATAATACCCCTTTTTCAAAAGAAAATACTGGAATAATAACAAAAATAGAACGCGAGTAAGAACACCTGTTTTGTTCCAAAATTACACCCCTTTACCAAAATAATTACGAAAATCATAACACCACTTTTTTACAATAATAATAATACATTTTTCCAAAAAATAACGAATAAAAACACTGATTTTCTACAAGAATTATTCCCTTTTTCAAAAAAATCCAATATCGCGAATAATAAAACCTCTTTTTATCCAAAATTGCACCCTTTTTCCAAAAAAATATCGCGAATTATAGTCCCTGTTTTATACAAAAATAATACCTCATTTCCAAAAAAATAACTCGAATAATTACACTGCTTTTCTACAAAAATAATCGTATAAATTCTAGTACAAGTGACTGAGTGATAGTATTAGTGCTTTACCCTCGTTAATCGTTTCAGGACATTTTTAAATGTCTTCGGACCAGCTTCATGTATTACAGTCCCATACCCAGAATGTGTAGACAGTACAACGATATGACAAGGGAGTGTCCTGATCTTGACGTGTTTGCGGATTCGCTCTCTGTTTTTAAAAAAAATAGTTAACTCGCGCGTGTTGTTTTAAGGAAGATCTCAGTGCTGTTTATGTACGCTATTTTGTTTTTCTCTAACTTTTATGACTTTTTTGACTTCTTATGTGCCTGTTTTTTTTTTTTTTTTGCTTCTACTTATGTAACTTCTATAACTTTTTTTTTCTTGAATTGTGTAACTATTTTTTTCTTTTTCTTTTTTACTTAACTTTTGTAACCGAATTATTTCTAATTTATGTACTTGTGTAACTTGCGTATGTGATTGAGTGAGAGCTCATGTAATTTTGTGTGCATCCATAATTGGACGTCCAGCACTCGTAGTAATAAACAATATTGTTTTCTTTTTGTGAGAATTGTGAGCTGGATGTCTGTCGATGTACCCTTTTTTAATAAAATAAAATAAATAAATAATATTTGCATATATGGAACTAAAGAGCCGCAGCTTCACATCCAAAGAGCCGCATGTGGCTCGCGAGCCTCAGGTTGCCGACCCATGGTCTAGTCATTTAGCCAACACTCATCCCCTATAGCCGTTATTATAAAATACGCCTTGACCAATATGAAGGGTTTGGGATAACAGAAATGGATACAAAAGATATTGCAAATATTCATTATAACAAAACCTCGATGTATTTTATGTATTTAAACGTTATCAAATGATTGTGAATGGTTTTCAATAAACTAACCCCTTTCGTTAATGTAACGACCTCAAACATTACTTAATATATCATTTTTCTCAATTCTCCGATCAACGTTTTATTCAATGGTGCAAAATGTATCACGTATTGAAATGTTTCAACAAAATGTAACGTGCAACGCCAACAATTATAAAGAAAATAGACATAGCCCAAAAAGCTATTATAAAAGTTATACTTAAGGTACCTATTCGAACGAATACTGAAGAGATTTATACTAAATTCAAAGTTCCAACAATTACAAAAATATATGCAAAAAATCTGCTAATATACAAGCTAAAAAGAGAAGACCAATATACTAGCTCACAACAATATAAACACACTAGATTAAGTACAACAAATACCTTAAATATACCATATATTAAAACAACTTTTGGACAACGTAGTGTACGATATTTTTTCAACAAAACTTTTCAATAGTTTACCAACAAATATCAAAAATGCAAAAGAATTTAAAAAACTATCACTAAGATGGGTTTATGAAATAGATGAAAAAATCCTGAAGGAAATAATTCTTCCAAATAAAATGTAAATGCACTATTACGGACGACAGAATAGACAATTGAATAAAAAAAGTGAAACAAATAATTTATTTCCATTAATTTTGGTTGTGTGTGCATGACTCAAAATGAAATATTGTATTTAGAAGGAAAGATGCATACGTTTGAATGCGTAGCGTATGTATGTACATGTACTTATATTATATGTACCTAAATGTATCTATAAATAAACAACGTAATAGACAATAACATAAAACTAGCTCACCTTAACACAGGCTATGCCTAGTGAGGAGGCTAGTAACAAGGATACAAACAAAAAGATATGGCTTAAACTATGTAAGCACCAGTGAAGTGGTAAATTGATATTTATTGAAATGAGATAACTTATATTTACATTGTATTTTAACTATGTATGAATAAGCTTATATTATCTTAAGATATTTTGTATCTCATATACACTGAATGTTTTTGGATAGAAATAAATAAAAAAAAATGTAACCTAACTCAATATAATATAATAATAATTTTATTTTTATTTTTTCAAATTGAAGCTAACAATTTATTTATTTTCAAATGTTTGAATGTTAACTTTGTGGTTCATATTTAACAAATTAAATTTAAAGATATAACTTTGTATTAACCACGTTTTTTGGTTGAAACGATGCGACCGGTTTCGGAACTAACCGTTCCCTCATAAAATAAAATATTTGGATCAAAGTCGGTTTTATTGAAATATATATTTTTATGGAAGAGATACGTGGACGATATATTTTGTATTTTTACCGGTACTGATCGACAATTAAAGTTGCTCTTAAATTTTATAAACTCGTTTCACCCTAAGATTCAGTTCACATTGGAAATAGAAAAGGAAAAAACACTTAATTTTTTAGATTTAAAATTGACAATAGTAAATAATAAAATTGAATTTGATATATATCGTAAACCGACCTATACAGATACAACTATCCACAATACATCCAACCATCCAGCATCCCATAAACATTCCGCTTATCATTCCATGGTCCATAGATTACTAAATATACCACTATCATCAAATAATTTTAATAAAGAACTAAATACAATAAAACAGATTGCATACAATAATGGTTATAACAGTAAATTGATAGACTCTATTTTAAATAAAAAAATAAAAAATATTAACGTCAATAGATACCTACATAGTTATAATACAAATATCAAAAAAGATGAATATAGATGGAGACGCATATTGTTTGTTAATAATTTATCCCAATTAGTCTCAAATTTCTTACCAAAAGACATAAGACCGGCATTTTACACTGACAATAATATTGGAAAAAGTTTAATGAATTCCAAAGATAAAGATAATAAAATGGAAAACTCCGGCGTATACCAACTGACATGTGGAGACTGCTCTGCAGTCCACATAGGAAAAACAGGACGGAAATTTGAGACTAGAGTAAAAGAACATATTAGATGTATAAACAATGATAATTTTTCGGAATTCGCAGAACACTTAGTACTTAATGATCATCAATTTAATATGCAATCGGGAACAAAAATTTTACACGTCAACAAAGTAGGTCTCCGTCTTGATAATTTAGAGTCGCTAGAAATTAAAAAGTATATTAATTCAAAACAGAACATAATAAACAATCAGTTAAATTTATCTTTCAGTCCATTATTAAATATGTTTCCTTTTACTTCTAATCCTTCAGCCAATCGGACCCACCCTGCACAAGACCCAACCCTAAGTACCCCCACCCTACCTCTACCTCCACCCCCATAGATTTCTTGTGAGCACGTCGTCACATTCTGTTTCAGTTGAAAGTTAGCCTGATGAGGGAACGGTTAGTTCCGAAACCGATCGCATCGTTTCAACCAAAAAACGTGGTTAATACAAAGTTATATCTTTAAATTTAATTTATTTATTTTTTTTTATTTAACAGTTTGTCAACAGCTATATAAAAAAAATTACAGATAAACATTTTACATTTAAATGAAGCCAATTATAGACGAACATTATATAATTATATTATACACTGGTTAAGAGTAATAACAAAGTTTTTAATCAAGTTAATTGAAACCATCCCGTTACTGCAGATTCCACGCAGTACACACACAGTACCCACCTACGTGTATATAAATAAATAAATGTGAAATATCCAAAGAATATTCACGCGGCTACACGCAGGTAAATACTATATAGGTATAGTTTTATGGCCCCAGTCAAATTTGTTTTTTTTTTTTTTTTTTAACATGTCTACGTAGGGGACGCCAGCTATTAGGATTTGGGTCCATTTTACTCTTCCGAAGAAGCGCACTACGTAGCGTTGGGAGGGGTTTGCAATCTAGAAAAGAGTTTATTAATTCGGATTTTAAAAAGACCCGGGTTGTACGAAGGTCGAAACACAGAATTCGGAAGATCGTTCCACAGTCGGGCTGCTGTGTTAATAAAGGAGTTCGAGAAGCGACTTGTTCGTATATGTTGAAGGTCCACTGTGAATGGATGCTGCGATTGAGTGAAGCGAGTGACTCTGTTGCGAGTGGGTGGAGGAGGGACCAAAGATGCAAGTTCTTCTGAACAATTCCCGTGGTAGTATCTATAGAATAAACTTAAAATACCGACTCTGCGTCTGTGTTCTAGTGATTGCAATCCATCAGTCAGTGATGGATCATCAATCAGACGTATAGCACGCCTTTGGACAGCGTCGAGGGTATTCAGTAGGTATTGTGGGGCGCCACTCCAGAGGTGACTGCCATATTCAATAATTGGGCGTATTTGCGCTTTGTAGAGTATACAGATCTGGGTCTTAGAAAAATATCTGCGCGCTCTGTATAGTACGCTCAATTTTTTGGAGGCGAGTTTCACCTTAGCTTCGATGGAGCCCTTGTAGTGTAATTGGTTCGTTATAGATACTCCAAGCAGGTCGATAGAGCTGCTGTTAGGTAGGGTGCTTCCGTTGAAAGACACTTGCAATTCATTGGGGTTTCTCTTCGCAGAAATTAGACAGGCTTGGGTTTTTGAGACGTTAAATGAAACAAGATTACTTTCACCCCAGGTATTGATTGAGTGGAGGTAGCTATTTATTTTTTGATGAAGGTCTTTCCGGGCTTCTGATATTTCACTCTGTTTAGGAGGTTTGTTAAAAGAGAAATTGTCATGGACTGTGCTGTCATCAGCGTAACAGTGGATGGGGGCGTGTAAGAGCAAGTCATTGATATGTAGGAGGAATAGGGTTGGAGATAGAATGGACCCTTGAGGGACTCCCGCATTAATGGAATGGGGAGAAGAAGAGCAACCGTCCACTACAGTTATGACTTCGCGATCTTTTAAAAAATTCGCAATCCAAGTACACAGAGACTGGGGTAGTCCATAAGAAGGGAGTTTCATTAAGAGACCTCGGTGCCAAACCCGGTCGAAAGCTTTAGAGATGTCAAGGGCGACAGTTTGAGCTTCTCCAAAGCGTTCCATAACTCGACCCCAAACGGATGTCACATACGCGAGTAGATCGCCACAAGATCGATTTCCACGAAATCCATATTGGCGGTCGCTTAAAATTTTGTTTGCTTCGAGGTATGTGATCAACTTGGTGTTTAGTACCCTTTCCATTATTTTGGAGAGTACAGAAGTAATAGCGATGGGTCGGTAGTTAATTTTTCGATTATTCGGTAGTGTGTTATTTGAAATTAGCTAATTCGGTTGTGCGGGTGACCTATCTCCAGCAACGAGTGGCTTCAAATAAGTACAAAAAAAAATAATATATTTATACAGAAGAAAAATAGATAAAAGTTAAAGCACGTGTGCGTGTGTGTATAAGGGTGTGTGTGTAATGTGTGTTCGTGTGTGTGTGTGTGTGTGTGTGTGTGTGTGAGAAGAGAGTTTTGTATATTGTATTGAAATTAAGGAGCCGGAGAGGAATTATGAAGAATTGCTATGATTTGTTGTTTAAAATTTGTTTTATTTAATATGAAAGGGTCGATTGAGCTAAAGTGGAGGTTATAACAATGTACAAAGAATAGTATATATATATATATATATATATGTATAAAAATATCAAATATAACAATTATCATCTCCATACATCAATTATTAGCTTACAATACTATCAAAATTTATTACAAAATACAGTCATATATTCAAGATACAAAATCATATGTGCGTGTGAGGGTGTGTATGTGTAAAGGTGTGTGTGTGTGTAAGTGTATATGTGTATGTGCATGCGTGTTGTGCGTAAGTGATAATCTTATGAAGTTCCTGATTTAATTTTTGAGCGAGTTTATGTGTGTGTGTCACTGAATAGGTCTATGTCAAGGGACTTGTCATATTTTATGTATGTGTTTATAATTCTGTTTATAGTTGAGTTTTTTGCGGCATTAGTTTTGTATAATTTAGGTCGGAAGAGAGTTGTATGTCTGGAGCGTCTCAATGGTACGTTAAAGTCAATACTCGATAAAAGTTCCGGGCAGTCAATAATATTGTTCAATATGTTGTAAAAAAATTGTATATCTTGGCATTTACGTCTTGATTCTAGTGACGGTGGAATAGGTGCAACAATACTTCGATATGCCAATCTCTTCAAATATTTACGCTGTATTTTTTCTATATTATTAATGTGCACTCGATATTGCGGGTTCCAAATAACAGAGCCAAACTCCAGTGTACTTCTGACTAGTGAATTAAATAATATTTTAAATGTTTGTGGATTTTTGAAATCTTTACTTATCCTAAAAATAAAACATATTTTTTTATAACCTGCTGTTGTAATTTTATCAATATGTTGTCTATAATTTAATTTGCTGTCCAAGAATAATCCCAAATCCCGACACAAAGATTTCTTAACTATGTGTTCATCATTTAATGTGTAATCAAAAGTGTGTTTATTAATTTTTCTAGTGTAAGAAATTGAGAAACATTTAGAGGTGTTCAGTTTTAATAAATTTAATCTACAATAAGCTGCAAGTAAATAATTAATAATTAAAGACTTTTATTGACTTAATCAACGTGGTGGACTTATTGCCAGTCAACCACCATGGTAAATACAAACAGTTACAGGAATATAAGAATACAAATAGAAAAAAAAAAGAAAATCATAAATTAATAATACTAAATAAATATAAAAAAACAATAAAATATATGTATAAATAAGAACTAAAATAAGAATAAAAAAAATACATCAGATATATACACTATGTTTATTGGATGGAGGATAGGAGAGGAGAAAGGAAGAGGGATAAAGGGAAAAAGACGTGAATTTGTGTTTATGTGGATAGAAAGTGTGACTTGAGATGCTTTTTGAATGTTATCAAATAAGTGGCATCTCTGATACTCTCCGGCAATAGATTTAAAGTACTTACGTCTGTTTGTATTACTTTTTGATAACGTTTCGGATAAAACAGTTGCGTGCTTATTTCACAGAGTCATAGACCCGAATGCAGAGTCCGACCTAAATACTAACCATGTTTTCATTGCACAGTCGCTCACTTTAGTTCACGTGGCTTCCTAACTGGAGGATGCTACCAAGTTTTTGTATGAGAATTGCATTGCAGAGACATATCTATATACTTAGCGCATGCGCGTTGGCGTAAAGTAACATTTGCGAAATGTCTAAAAGTAAGGTTGATCGCAAGAAAACTTACAAGTGGTGTAATACTCAAATATTGGATGTTTTCCAAAGATGCCGATTTTAGCGACTTCGTCAAATATGTATCTATTTGGTAATTTTGACAAATCGAATACCAAACAGAGTATTCAGTGAACTACGAGATGTCGAAAATTCGCTGAAATTTCAGAAAAATCGTAACATCGAGCTGTCAGTGTGAGTTTGGTTACATGGTGTTGTTATGACAAAAATATATTTGAAACTCCATAGAAAACTATCTATTTTTTTTCTTCGTACACAATAATGTGAAGGATAGCCTAGTCTTCACACCATTTTTTTAAAGATAACCTACAAAAGTTTGGTATTAATACCAACTAAGTCATTTATTTTAATATTTTAGTTACTTTTTTAATATACAATGCAACTGGCTCACGCCAGTCGCAATTATAACTACAAACAAACCTAACCAACCTATTTTTACCAAACTTTTGTAGGTTAGGTTTACAAAAATGGTGTGAAGACTGGGTTATCCTAATGTGAAATGCTACGCCATTGACCTTAAGTTTGGCATTGTATACCTAATATTTAGTTAGTGATGTCACTGCAACGCAATTGTTAACTTGCTAATACTAAATACTCCAGTGAGGTTAGGAGTTAGTATTTAGTTACCTAGGACTGTGCATTCGGGTCCTAGTTGATATACTACTGAAATAGAAACGTTCCTATTGAAGAAAGTTTTTACTCCAAGAAAGCCACGAACTAAAAGTGAAACATAAAAGTGTAAAAAAGTTTTTTAGGCCTAAAATCTTCTATTTTTCTGCTCACTGCTTGCTTACCCCGTAAGGCACATTGCGTGATGGTATTTATGTATATACCTACTTATAAACGCTGAAGATTATCAAAGTTGAGAGTAAAAAACGACTTAATTAATATGAAAACGAGTGGAATGTGGCTAACGCTAAACTCCTCACTAACAAGTCCATAAAGTATTCAAATGAGTTTGTTCAATTATTTTTTTTATTTAAATATTTTATTATGAAAACTTATTAATTCTTCAATGCTATTTAATGAATATGATGAGCTTTTTTACCAATTTGAAAATAAAAATTACAATATATTAATATTAAGTTTCCTGAGCTTGGGGTCATTTTGAAATATTTGATATTTAAAAAATTGAGAAGGACTATTCAGATATCCTTCAAAATCTAATGGGGTCAAAGCGGGTATTAGATATACATATTTACAAAATTTGAAAAAAATCGAATGAGTACTTTAGTCTATAATCGATAAAGTAAAATAAATACCCCGTACGTAGCACACAGCACATAGCACACACAGATAAATCGTGATGAAACTTTCAGAATGCAATCTCAGCATGATACTAGTTGAAAATCTGCAATAAAAAATAGCCTTCAAATTGCGAAATCATAACTCTCCACTATATCCCCTTGGGTTAGTGAGGAGTAAAAAAGCAACGCTAATGATCTGGTAGGACTCTCCATATTCATGAAATTAAATAAAATTGTACGTTAATATGTTATAAAAATATAAAAATACTTGGTTAAAGTTCTATTATATTTATTGGATTATTGACGCGTTTCGTGCAAAGCACATCGTCAGAATAATGCTCTACAAGACTGAGACTAGTGGTTATATATAAAATTTACATGACAGGTGTATAAAAATGTTGGTTTTTGAATAGATTCATTTGCATTATATAACTTCTTTTCAACCGTTCAAAAACCAACATTTTTATACACCTGTCATGTAAATTTTGTATATAACCACTAGTCTCAGTCTTGTAGAGCATTATTCTGACGATGTGCTTTTGCACGAAACGCGTCAATAATCCAATAAATATAATAGAACTTTAACCAAGTATTTTTATATTTATATAACATATCAACGTACAATGGAGTTCTATAAAGAATTGTCGATCGACAAACTAAACTTAGTTAAATAAAATTGTATCTGGCAACACAGAGAAGTGTACGAATATCGAATCCGCTGACCTGAAAACGTCGTATTTAGATAGGCCATTATTATTATTGGTAACAACGGTATACTGTGTACACAGCAAATTGCGCTCTCAACGCTTCCATTGGAATATTTGCTTCAGTGACTGTACAGTCGATAATATGAATTTTATCAAATATTTTTTCAAGATAACAGTTTGGACTGATTTTGGTTTAAATCTATACTATTTTGGAGTATGTTTATCGACGAGCTATCAGAAGGATAGTATTAAATGCATACATACCGTCACGCCGTTTCCCTATTTGGGGTAGGCAGAGAGAACTGAACGCCAGACTCTTCTATCTTGGCATACCTGTTTTGCCTCATTAACATTCATACATCGCGTCATACATGCTCTCCTATTATTCTGACTTGGTATATTCCCTTCTTTCAAAATCTCATTTATATGATCATGCCAGCTCTTTCTCGGTCGACCCTTACATCTCATTCCACTCTTTTCAGCCTTGTATACTTTCTTTGTCAGTCGTTCATTCTATCTACATGTCCGAACCATTGTAGTGTTTTTACTTTCATTCTACTCACAATATCTCTTTCAATCTTGCATTCTCGTCTGATGTCCACATTCCTTATCCTATCATAGCACACACGCACATTTAATATTAAGATTATTAAATTAATCTTAATATTAAATGTGCGTGTTTAAAAAGATTTATATTTGAAACATGTACCTCCAAATATGATATTGCAAAGGGTCAGTTCAATCAATATTTGATATATAATTTTTGGATGGGTGGATGGCAGAGCGGTTAGCGCGCTGGGTTAGTAATCCAGTGGTCGCGAGTTCGAATCCTGCCTCGACCGATCTCGTTCACCTATAGGACAAGCATTTATGCTTAGTTTAGGGAACGCAGGAAGATGTATATGTACTTGTTTAACAAGGACATATTTCTTTTTAAAAAAAAAAAAAAAATTGAGTAGATTCATATCGAACTCCAATAAGATGCACATGATGCAAATATGACCTAAATATGTAGATATTTATTTATTTATTTATTTACGTTTTATCACACCATATTTATAATGACAACAATAAGTAAATTACTGCTACCCAACTAGGAAATCATACTATTCTAGGGATAGCAGTTTACAATTTTTATTGACAATTATATGCAATTATGAACCAGGTGATTGTTCCCGTTCCACACTAAATATGTACCTACACAATCTCAATTTTCTGCACTCACAGTCATTACCTCAACAAACATATGGGCTCACACAAAACAGATCAACCAGGTCCCAATGTCCGCCATAATACCTGTCATAAATGCAATCTCTGACGCAATTTTTATTTCAGGGCCATAGAAAGAGACTAGTTAACTATGTTGGTGTAATTAATATGAATCACATGGTTCGCGTCAGAGATTGGGTTTATGACAGGTATTATGGCGGATATTAGGACCTGGTTGATCTCTTTTGTGTGAGCCTATATAATTTGTTAAGGTAATGATTGTGAATGCAGAAAGTTGAGATTGTGTACATATTTAGTGTGGAACGGGAATAATCACCTGGTTCATAATTGCATATAATTGTCAGTAAAAATTGTAAACTGCTATCCCTTGAATAGGATGATTTCCTAGTTGGACAGCAGTTATCTACTTATTGTTGTCATTATAAATCTTCTTCTTCTTCTTCTTCTTCTCCTTTTGAATAGACCTTCAGGTCTGTTTTTTAAGAGGCCTGCTCTTCCTGCGAGGTGGACCCCCAGCTATCCCCCCATCTTTTTGGCGGGCTACCGCGAGGGCAGGTTCCGTGAGGCTGATTGTGTAGCACGATATGAGGAAGTCTGGTGCCCATACCAGTCCCTCCTCCGCTGCCTACTCCATCTGATGATATCGTCAACCTCACATAGTTCCCTTATTCTGGAGTTCCTCACTCGGTCTCTCAGGGTTTTGCCTGCAATAGCTCTAAATGTCCTCATTTCTGAAGCCCTCAACATTTGTTTGCTTCTGACTGTGTCTGCTCGTGTCTCTATACCATATGTCATCACTGGTCTTACGCATGCTTTGTAAATTCTCACTTTGCTTTTAATGGCCATATCCTCATTTTTACAAATAATGGATTTTAATGCGCCCGAGACTGCAGCTGCCTTATTGACTTGGCTCTGCATTTCTTCGCAGAGGTCAGCATCTTCTGTTATGTCAATTCCTAGGTATCTAAAGGTATTAACCTGTTCAATTGGGTTGTTGTCTATAGTCAGATTGCATGCTATGTGTGTTTTTGAGAATGTCATACATTTAGTCTTATCAATTGAAATTGCCATGTTGTATTGTTCATTATAAATATGGTGTGATAAAAGGTCAATAAATAAATCTTCGGAAATCGTTGAGGATATACATATTGCAGTTTATAACCAGACGCAGTTACACTATAAACATTCAATAGTATACATATAAATAAATATGTTATAGTGTTTGTTGTGAATTAATCGTACTGGTGTAGGTAATATTTTTTTTTTATTTTTTTTTTTTATTTTTATTTTTATTTTATTCAGAAATACAACAGCTTATACAATAATATGATAATACAGTGAGATAAAGTTCTTGTTGATAACGCCAATTACAGTATTTCCTAGTGGGTGTTACAATATAATATAATATAATATAACATAACACAATACAACACAATGCAACACAATACAATACAACAAAGTGTAACATAACATAATATAATCTTCACTGCTAGACTGCCCATGGAGATGGATACGACGTGATGGGACACACTGCGGGGAGGGGAAGGGGGGAACGTATATATGTAGTAAATCGGCCCGCGCAACGTGCGACCACAAACATGCCACTATACAAAGCATTCATACTTATGACGTGTAGTTCAAGAGACTATATATCCATTTATCGATTTTAACAGTTCTTTTTTATAGGATGCAATGTTTGATGAAAACAGGTCTATCTTTGTATTGGTCATACAGTTATTATTGAAACTAATACACGCTCTATTGACAAATGTGTTTAATATATAGTTAGTTCTACAGGATTCGATATAAAATAGTGTTTTATTTCTGTTACTTCTAGATGGACAGTGGAAACGAATTGCACTCAGGAGTGCACTACTATCGACTATATTATTTAAAATTTTGTACAAGTAGACCAGATCAATAACTATCCTTCGGTCTTCCAGTGATTTTATTTTATAATGTGTAAGTGCTTGATCATAATACCGGAAATACTGACGGTTTCTGAAATTTTATTGTTTTATGCATTTTTTTTGTAATCTCTCTATAGCATTAATGTGAACAGTATAACTCGGGTTCCAGACCGCAGAGGCAAATTCCAAAAGACTTCGGATAAGCGAGTTGAACAGTATTACCAGCGAGTTGGGATTCCGGAAATCCTTTGTGTTTCTAAATATAAAGACTAGGGTCTTGTAAGCACGGGAAGTAATATTGTCATAGTGTTTAATGAAATTTAATTTTTCGTCTAATATAATTCCCAAGTCCCTCATTTCGGACTTACGTTCTAGAGTCGAGCTATTTAATTTATAATCAAAGTTTATCCTGTTTTTGTTTCTGGTATATGTTATAAAGTTACACTTGTCAATATTCGGGAACAGTTGATTTACCTGACAGTACTCTTTTAGTGCGTCGATGTCATTTTGAAGATCAATACAATCAGTGATACACTCGATTTTTCGATATAGTTTAGCATCGTCTGCAAATAATAATAAGTTCGAGGTTTTTATACAGTTTCCCATGTCGTTTATATATATTAGGAACAGGAGTGGTCCCAGATGGGACCCCTGGGGTTCTCCAGAGTGAATAGGTAAATATGATGATGTGTATCCGCATACAGTTACCGCCTGAGACCTATTTTTTATGTAGGATTCAAACCATCTTAGGAGGTTATCCCTGATTCCCAGTTTATATAGTTTCTCCAACAAAGTGTTATGATTAAGTTTATCAAATGCTTTGGAGAAATCACTATAGAAGGCGTCAACCTGTTTTCCCTCATGCATCGATTGTGTGATATAATGGGTAAACTCAAGTAGGTTCGTCTCAACAGATCTTTTGGTTCTGAATCCGTGTTGACTATTACTGATATATGGGTTTATTTTTGGGTTAATATGATTTATTATTATCTTATCTAGTAATTTGCTAATATACAGATATATTATAGAAATAACTACTGAGATTTTATTGAAGAAAACCATCCCCAGTATTAATAAAAAAGATAGTACTGTGCACCCCATCACAGTACACTACACTTTTGTTAATTATTCCTGTACTTGATTGAATTTACCATGGTGGTTGACTGGTAGAAATTGCCTGCGGACAATAAGTCCGCCACGTTGTTTTATCACAGTAAAAGTTTATTATTATTATTAACTTAGGGTGGGTTTTTTCAACCTTAGTTATAATTATAGTTACCTCTGGTCATCACAGAAATGGGTTTTTCCAAAATATAACTACGCATTTAGCTCGTTACTTTAGCCGTAACTATAACCAGCCGAAAATCAGTAGTTATAGTTAAATTTGATAGTTATGATAGATGTCGCTGGTAATTTTTGTTCATGACTGACCATTTGACGTTTGTACGGGTCAATTTCGTATTTTTTTATCATAATATCTAAACACATTAGGTATAATATAATTATGATAGCAATATATACGATGAAATAACGGAATACGTATTGAAAAAAAAGAAAAAAGTTAGGTTTCGACGACTGCGAATTTTTAGCGTGATGACGCTTGTATAAAGAAATAGTGAGATATCTCTTTTTAAAATAAGGTTACGATGATATTCGCAAACATTCAAAATTCAAATGCATTCACCATATTACAGCAAATTTATGACAGCCGCCATTACTCGGAGTCACAAATACATAAATAATAGTAAACGAGACACACTATATCTTCTATCTTTTATATAGTATGCGCAAGAAAGAGACAGGAAACGCTCGGAACGTACTGTTTACAATTTGTATGGAATATTTGGGGTCTTTATACCTGCACCACTCGTAACTATAACTATGACATAACTAAACTTGAAAAAACCGTTTTAAGATATTTAGCTATTTCTTGTTTAACCAGTGGTTATATTATAACTATAACTACCGATTTAACAATTCTGTGAAAAAACCCGCCCTTAGTTTGATCAATGTCGTTGTTTGCAGAGGCAAATAATATATTATATGTATCTGTAGGTTAAACTACATAATATTAAACTTGCATAGCTTTGAGGCATGTTCACTGGAGCCTCAATACTGTGAAATGGTCACGGACAGTTATACCTTTTGATGTCTTCTATAGGAGTGGAACGATAAGCGTCCCTTTTCATCCAGTGTTGATTCAAATAGACACGAACTTTATAATTTATTCTTGAATGACTGAGCGCATAAAACCTTTAGGGTGGGTTTTTTCACAGAATAGTTAAATAGGTAGTTATAGTTAAAATATAACAACAGGTTATATAAGAAATAGCTAAATATCTTAAAACGGTTTTATCAAGCGCAGTTATGTAATAGTTATAGTTACGGGTGTTGCAGGTATAAAGACCCCACATATTCCATTCAAATTGTAAACAGTACGTTCCGAGCGTTTCCTATCTCTTTCTTGCTCGTACTATATCAAAGATAGAAGATATAGTGTGTCTCGTTTTCTATTATTTATGTATATGTGGTTCCGACTAATGGTGGCTGTCATAAATTTGCTGTAATATGGTGAACGCATTTTAATTTAGAATGTTTGCGAATGTCATCGGTAATTATATTATATAAAGATATAGCTCACTATTTCTTTATACAAGCGTCACCACGCTAAAAATTCGCAGTCGTCCAAACCTATTTTTTTCAATACATATTATTGAAAAAAGTTGTTTCAATACATGTTATTTCATCGTTTATATTATATCATAATAATATTTTATTTATTTTATTTATTTATTTATTTATTACAAAAAGACATATTTTACATAAAAAAAAATACATAGCAAAAAAGAAATTAAAACACTTTATAATATGACTTCCTTCAAAAAGAGATATACTCGTGTTTTGAAGGGAGTTGCAACTATTTACATAATATAGAACAAAACAAAGTAACAAAATAATCATAGGTAACAAAAAACATACTTAAAAATAGACAAAGGTATATATGCTATATAAAAAAAAACAACATTTAAATATCAATTATGATTAATAAAATAAGTGCATAATATCTACATATATAATAACAATGAATAAATAAAACCAGTTTTTATACACAAACCCTCCTTTAGATCGATAATATCCGTATGTCTCTGCTCAGGCAACAGTTCGTTAAACCACTTAACGCCAAGATACGTATAGTGGTTTTGTGCGTAGGCCGTTCTTTTTTTTTTGTATATTTAGTATCACATTAAATCGATGAGTGGCTCTTATATAATCCGAAGCATGTACTCTATCGACGAAATACTCCCTGTAGATCTGCTTCAATGCATTTCTCTTATATATAGCATGTAGTGATGGGACATTTGCCTCAGTAAAGAGGCTAGTCGTAGGATAGTCTCTGGGTTCATTTAAAATTATTTTTAAGATACTCCGCTGGATGATATAAAGGGGTTCGAGGTTAGTTTTATAAGCACCACCCCACGCTATAATCCCATATCTACTGTGTTCAGATATTATGATAAAAAAAATACGAAATTGCCCCGTACAAACGTCAAATGGTCAGTCATGAACAAAAATTACCAGCGACATCTATCATAACTATCAAATATAACTATAACTACTGATTTTCGGCTGGTTATAGTTACGGCTAAAGTAACGGGCTTAATGCGTAGTTACATTTTGAAAAAACCCATTTATGTGATGACCAGTGGTTACTATAACTATAACTGTAACTTTAGGTAACTATAACTAAGGTTGAAAAAACCCATCCTTACAATTCTTGTTTATGGTCGTTTTCTGGCAACTCTGATTTTGTTTCATTAAGTTAGCGGCACTGTTTCTCAGATTAATTAATTTGTTTTATTTATTAAGAAAGGGTACATCAACAGACATCCAGCTTACAATTTTCATAAAATGAAAATAATTTAAGTTATTGTTATGAGTGCTGGACGTCCAATTATGGATGTACACAAAATTACATGAGCTCAAATTCAATCACACACAGAAGTAAGAGTTACATAAATAAGAGAAAATTAGGTTACAAAAGTTAAGTATAAAAGAAGAAACAAAAATATGCACATAAGAAGTAAAAAAAAAAGTTACATAAGTTTAGCAAAATAAAATAAGTTATAGAAGTTAGGAACATAGTTAGGTACATTAGGTACATAAGTTATTTATTTTTTTATTTATTTATTGATTCACAGCTCAAAGCCCTTTACAAAATTAAATATTACATGACACAACATAAACAAAAGAAATACAATTTATAAACATCTAGACATACATAACAACGGTAGCAGAGGATATATAAAGAAAAATAAAAACATATAAGAGAGGTAAATTAAACAACAAAGTACATACCTACATTAAAAACCAAAGAATAAATAAATAAAAAAAAAAACTCAGATGAAAAATACTACATAGCATGAACATAAGGATATTACTGACTGAATAATATAAAAATGAATGGTGTGAACTACCTACATACTTAGCCACACTGAATCAGAGAATGCTGCCAGATGTGATTATATATTACATTATTGAATTAAATAAAATAAAAATCAAATGTACAAAAATATATAAAATGTATAAAAATGTAAAAAATATATAAAAATGTAAAAATATATTCATTCATTCATACCATCACGGCATATCCCACAATGTGGGGTAACCAGCGAAAGGTGTGCGGGTGTGCATTGCCTTATAAAAGGGAGCACAACACATATGTGTATACCCACAAACCAGTCTAGTCTCACCTAAAAAGGCACTACATTCAGAATGGGTGGTGAACCTCATTGCTGAACTATGTCAGATGTTACCTATTGTTGCCTTTTGTATTTTCGATTACCCGGCTCTTACGGGACACTCGAAAACAGTAATAAAAAATATATAAGTTGGAGAAAAGACAGTTTCAAACAGATTACATTCAAATAGCGTATATGACTAGCACTGAGACCTTCTTAAAACAACACACGCGAGTTAACTTTTTTCTTTAAAACAGAGAGCGAATCCGCGTCACACGTCAAGATCAGGACACTCCCTTGTCATATCTTTATACTGTCTACACATTCTTGGTATTGGACTGTAATACATAAATCTGGTACGAAGTATATTAATAATAGTTGCATGTAACACATGAGATCCAACTGTCGATAGCGATAGTATGTATAGTTGAAGAATAAGTACCAAACTATAAACCCATTAATCCAAATAATTTAATATTTTAAGATATTTAGGTATGTAGGTATGTCAGGATAGGATATAATGGAGGTCAGTCTATTTTTCCTATCAGAATATGAAAACAGCATGATGGTATGAATGTATGTTTGGAGATTAAGTATCAAACTATTAAGTCTTCTTAGATATTGTGTATAGGCGACTGCCATACAAATTTGTTTTCTATACAACACATGTAGGTATGTACCTACGTCAAGATAGGATAGTATGGAGGTTAGTCATTTTTTCCTACCCAGAATATGAAAACAGCATAATGGTATGTATGTATGTTTGGAGATTAAGTATCAAACTATTAAGTCTTCTTAGATATTGTGTATAGGCGACTGCCATACAAATTTGTTTTCTATACAACACATGTAGGTATGTTCTTATGTCAAATAGGATAGTATGGAGGTCAGCCATTTTTTCCTTCCCAGAATATGAAAACAGCATGATGGTATGTATTTATGTATGTTTGGAGTATCAAACTATTAAGTCTTCTTAGGTATTGTGTATAGGCGACTATATATAAATTGAGATGTAGATACTAATACAATGCTGATATTATTTATAGCAAATTAAATGGAGACAATTAAATGGCAAGTAAGTGAAGATGATAAGGATGAAATAACGCAAAAAGAAGTGTTTGAAGCAGTAAAACACGCGAAAGCGGGGAAAGCTGCCGGGTATGACAGTGTATCAGCTGAACTTATAAAATATGGCGGCGAACAGACGTTGGAGTGGTGTCTCTCTCTTTTCAACAAATGTTGGGAAGAAGGACACACTCCCTCAGACTGGAGAAATGCAATCGTGGTACCTTTGTATAAAGGTAAAGGATCGAAGCTCGACTGCAAAAACTATAGAGCCATAAGTTTGCTAAGCTCAGTTGGTAAGATGTATGCAAGGATCCTGGATCAAAGAGTACGAAAGGTTACAGAGAGCAAGATTTGGGATGCTCAAGGGGCTTTTGTTGGCGGCAGAGGATGTATAGACCAAATTTTTTCTTTACGTATGGTCACAAAAAAGGTTTTGGGTAAAAACCAAAAACTTTTCTGCGCCTTTATAGACCTTGAAAAGGCCTATGATAAAGTTGTAAGAGAAAAACTATGGAATATACTATCGATGTACGGAGTGAAGAGTAAGCTGATACGTGCAATCGCTTCATTATATGAGAACAGCAAAGCATGTGTTCGTGTTAACGACACAACAACAACTTGGTTCTCTATAAATAATGGCGTTAGACAGGGGTGCGTGTTGTCCCCTTGGCTCTTTAATCTCTACATTGATTTCTGCATAAGAGCCCTTAAGTATGAAAGTAAGGGTCTGAAACTGAGTACTGTAACAGTACGTGATCTGATGTATGCAGACGACAAAGTATTGTTAGCAGAAAGTATGGAAGAGTTACAGTATCTTGTAAGTATGGTATATGAAGGATGCATAGAAAACGGACTTAAAATGAATGCCAGCAAATCAAAGGTAATGGTCTTTGAAAAGAGTGAAAGCAGAACAGTGTGTCAAATAAAAGTAGAGAATGAATGGCTTGAACAAGTCGACGAGTATGTCTATCTGGGTAGTATGTTCCAACGGAATGGACGGCCTGATAAGGATATTGAAAGAAGAGTTATGGCAGGAAACAGAGTGAATGGAGCACTTAGACCAGTTATGAATGATCGCAACATATCAAGAGACGCTAAAACTGCCATTCATAACGCAATCGTAGTGCCAACCCTGACGTATGCAAGTGAGACCTGGACATGGCAGAAGTCGCACGAAAGCAGAATAAATGCAGTTGAAATGAGATCGCTTAGAAGAATTTGTAACAGAACGATGTATGATAGAGTTCGGAATGAAGATACAAGGAAAGAATGTAAGATAAAGAAAGATGTAATTAACAGAATGAAAGTTAACACATTGAGATGGTTTGGCCACTTGGGGAGAATTAACGAAGAACGCCTGACGAAGAAAATATACAAAGCTGACAGGAACGGAATAAGAGGTCGCGGGCGCCCAAGAAAAGGATGGCACGACCATGTAAACGATATTTTGAAAGATGGAAATGTAAGAAGCATGAACAACAGACGAACATGTATAAGACGATGTATGAATGTTGATGAGGCGATGAATGTGTGTCAAGATAGAAAAATGTGGCGTTCGGTTCTCTCTGCCTACCCCGTGAGGGACATGTCGTGATGGTATGTATGTATGTAAATTAAATTATCTAGTTGGGTTTTTTCGGCTTTTTTCGATATTTTTAAAAAATGGGGAGTTAAACACATTATTGCTTGATACTTAATGTCCAAAATACATACATACCATCATGCTGTTTTCATATTCCGAATAGGAAAAAAGAACTCAAACTCACCTCCATACTGTCCTATCTTGACATACATACCTACATGTGTTTTATAGAAAATTAAATATCTTAAAATATTCAATAATTTGGATTTACAGTTTGGTACTTATTCTTCAACTATTCATACTGTCGCTATCGACAGTTGGAACACCTTTCTACGCTTATTTAAACTGACAAGTCTACATTGGTTTTCACCAAAACGATATAATTGAAAAATTTATCTTGAAATTTCTCGATCAATACCACCATGTACCAATCTTGTACCACGAACCAATGTAGCTTTATATAAATTACATATATATCACAATACAAATGAATGCCAACGCGTCGCTCATCACCCCAATCATTCAATTTTCGTCCAAACAATGCTAAGAAACTGCTTCTGGAACATTCCATTGTCTATGTTGGATCAGTCTCAGAGGAAACTGACACTTTTAACTATTAATATTAACGCTATTTCATCATCCTTTGAGATAACATCTCCTTAACAAGCCTATATTAGACACACTCCAGCACTTTCATTATCAAATGATGGATAGAGAATTAGGTATCTTGAAAACGTAAGGCATTGGTATACAGAAAACAAGCATACGTACATTAATTTGAAATCCTTATAAGTATGTAATATATACAAATAAGAAAAAAAACAACAGTAAATATATATTATTTAATTCAGAATAAATATCCAATACAGTTGTAAGCTAAAAAAGTATACAGTGGTAAATACCTATATCTACATAAAAATAAAAGAGAAATCAAATTAAAGAAACAGCGCATTACTGCTCAAGATCACAAAATGGGCCCTAAACAATTAAACAAACACGACACTGTAAACAATAGCTTCAATCCGAAGATCCTACAAAAATAGATGCAACGATATAATATTACGACTCCTTTTGAAAATGTCGGGGGGAGTGGAATATTAATATCCCCTTAGCAACAACATCAACTGTCTTGATTGATGACGCCGTGGCGTGATGCGCCCAGATTTTTCGAAGAAACAACCTTCCCTTAAAATACATTTCGGCAGAGTGAAATATGGAACCGACCGCCATTTAGGTGGGAGACCATTTTTCATTACAACGTTCAAATAATGGACACGACACCGTTGAGTTTTGTCAGTGTCTTGGATTTTGCTGAAATTGCCGTGTTCTCGTTGCCTATTGAAAATTAATGAAATGTCTGATCCCAGAATCTCAATGAGAGATTAAAATTCCGTTAACAATCACAAAATTTGATTCCCACTTCAAGTAACAGTAGTATCAACGATGATTGTTTATAACTTTCACTATTACTAGTTGCATATAACACATGAGATCCAAATGTCGATGGCGATATTATGTATAATTGAAGAATACTTACCAAACTATTAACACATAAACATGTTTTGGGTCCTATCCTATTCTTCATTTACATAAATCAATTATGCGATATGGAAATGGAGGGAAGGATTATTTCATTTGCTGATGACACTTCATTGATTTTTCACGCAGATACTTGGGATAATGTCTTTACTATCGCGCAAAGAGAGGTTCTCAAAGTAAAAACTTGGCTAGAGTATAACCTTTTGACCCTTAATGTGACAAAGACCAAATATCTTACCTTTGGCATAAAAAATAGACCTCTACTATCGGCCAATCATACATTAACTATTCATGACTGCCATAATGGTGTACCTTGTCACTGTTTACCTCTGGAGAGAGCAGATTCTATCAAATGTTTAGGAGTAACCATAGACTCATCACTTAGATGGGATAAACATATAGAACATGTCACTAAAAGAACACGTCAGTTAGTATATATCTTCAGGAGTATAAGAAATATTGTCGACCATCAAACTATCAAAACTATTTACTACGCACTCTGTCAATCCATCATTACTTACGGCATTCTTATTTGGGGCAACTGCGCAAATTCGATATTAGATTCTCTTTATAAGAGTCAAAAACTTCTTAAGTCTTAACTCTACATCAGCTCTACACTAAATGCCTTATTTGCTACTTCACATTTAAAGACACCGATAAAACACGAACACAACAAACAAGATTTACACGTACGTCATCTCACTTAAATTACCATATCCCTCATCCAAACACTAGCCTTGCTCAGCGACACTATTCATATCAAGCTCCCAGTGTTTACAATACCATCCCAGATTCTATTAAAAATATCAATCACTACCAAAGGTTCAAAAGGGAAATAACCTTATGGATCATTGAATCAAATCCACCACAATAACATTTTTCTCATTTCTTATGACTTGCTTTTTGTTTACTGTATGTGTGTGTGTGTATGTGTGATGTGTGTGAGTATGTTTATGATCCAGTATATTACGTGAGTATGGAGAGTGCCTGTGGATGTATGTTAGGTAGTGTATGAACAATTGTGCTGAATTCACTTTAAAATAATGTTGTTTAATTTACAAAACCAAAGACCAAAGGGATTATCCCTAGCATATTAGAGAGCAAAATCGCTAATTGACAGCAAAGCGCAAGAGAGTGTCAATGGTTTGGATGTGTATGTGTACCTTTCCATTGTCTCTGTCTGAAATATGTATAGCATTTAATCTTTTTTTTATATATGTACCTTTATTACTGTTGTCAAACCTCTGTATGTAAAATGTCATGTTTATTATAAATAAAATAAATAAAACACAAATTAATAAATATTTTAAGATATTTTATTTTCTATATAAAACATTTAGGTATGTAGGTATGTCAGGATAGGATAGAATGGCGGTCAGTCTATTTTCTACTAGAATATGAAAACAGCATGATGGTATGTATGTATGTTTGGAGATAAGGTATCAAATTATTAAGTCTTCTTAGATATTGTGTATAGGCGACTGCCATACAAATTTGTTTTCCATATACCTAAAACATGAAGATTTGTATATCAGGATAGGATTGTATGGGGGTCAGTCTGGTTTTCCTATCCAGAATATGAAAGCAGCATGATGGTATGTATGTATGTTTGGTAAATAAGTATGTATAAAAGTTTTGTAGGCCTTCAAATATATATATATTCTGAAATTTTGAGCTCTGTCAATTGAGCGGATCAAAAGTCATAAGGGGGGGGGGGGACAGACACATTAAATGTTCTACTCCGAGTTCTGAGTAAATCCGTTTATATAACATATATGCTGCGAACAGTAGCGGAATTGCTTATAGAAGCCGAAAATCTTGGCTTGCCTATTAAGGAATTCAAGATCTAATATTTTTAATTAATTTTATTGCAACCATACTAAAAGATTAAAAATTGAACGGTAAGTAGATATGATTCTTTACAGGGCCGCCAATGTAAATATTATTTTGAAATTTGTTTTTATAAATAATTTTTATGGCCACTGAAATGAATAACAATGCTAAAAAAAAATTTTCGACATTTCATAATTTTCTTTTAGGGTTTGCCTATTGCGAAGGTTTTAGGCTCGCTCCTGGCCACGAAGCCTCTAAGTTGGTGTTTTTTGACTTGAAAGTTGGAAAAACTGTGAATAATATAGAGCCTGCATACAAATCTCGCGTACTATGGGTTGATACTTTGTCGCTATGTTAATAGAATAAAATTCTCTTGAACAAATCGACAGTTGGATTATCTGTAATGGCTGACCCAATTATTTCGAGGCAAGCAAAGTTCGCGGTACACAATGGTATCGATGGATGCATGCAAAATGGACTGAGAATGAATGCAAATTAATCTTAAGTGATGCTGTTTGAGATAAGAGTGGAGAATGTTTAATTAGAACAAGTGGATGAGTATTTATACCAAGGAAGTATGTTTCTGCGTGATGGAATACTGGAAAAAGATATTGAAAGGAGAGTTACGGCAGGGAATAGAGTGAATGATGCATTAAGATCTGGAATGGCCGACCCATTTTTTCTGGAACGGCGACAACACGCTTAAACGACTCCAAACAACATCTAATGAGTTAGCAACCAAAATTAATAGCAATGATTTTTTTTTAATAATTTAATAGAATTATTCCTAATATACTTCTCTGAGGAACTCCGTATGTAAGTTTTTTTATACTAAGTATATGTTATTATATATTTTTCAATTAGTCCTCAAACCTCTTATGTATATGCAATCCTTCTGACACCTTTTATTTCTAGCTTTTCTAGTAAGAGTTTTTGCGAAACGGTATCAATAGTTTCGGCTGAATCTAATCTACAAAAATCCAATACATCGATTCCCTTAGTCCAGATTCTTCCAACGTATTCTGTTAGGTTGAGTTTGCAATCTTTTGTATTTAACTTCTTAGGAAAACCAAACTATTTAGATTTAATGTTGAATTTTTTAAGGTATATATTGAGTCTTATTTCGACAACTTTTTCAATATGTTTTGAGAAACCACCCAATTGGCATTGGCCTGTAGTTTGAAGCAATATTTGAATCTCCTGATTTGTATATTGGGGTAGCTGCTGCAATTTTTAATTTGCTGGGAATTGTGCCAGTTATCAAATTTGTTGGTTGGTTAATATTATATTTTGGTTCTCGAATATTTTTATTATTGCATATGCGCAAACATTGGATTTTTTTCCCTGTCGGGAGTCAAAGATATTTTTTAACAGATTTTTAATTATCTCAATAGAAACGAAGTTGGAATATTTATTGTAGGAGAACCGGGAAATCAAGGCACCTACAGGGCTTACGACCTGTCATTGGCTGGTTTACGTGATCACTTTATGCGCTTGCGCAACGTTTACCAATTATGCCTTTTAATGAGATCCCTATCAATTCAATTTTGAAAGTTCTATATATTGTAATACTGAAATTCTTTTCGCTTGAAAATAAGGAATTTTTACTACAGCCATCTATGGGTGAAATTATGAACAACAATCTTATTATTTTTTATTTATTTTTGTTGGAACGCCATCTATTGAGAGAATTGGTTTTTTTTTGTAAATAATGAAAGCTACAATTCTTATATCTGAGGTGACAATGCATTTTTCGCATAGAAGTCATAGATTGCTGTAGTAAAAATTCCTTATTTTCAAGCGAAAAGAATTTCAGTATTACAATATATAGAACTTTCAAAATTGAATTGATAGGGATCTCATTAAAAAGGCATAATTGGTGAACGTTGCGCAAGCGCATAAAGTGATCACGTAAACCAGCCGATGACAGGTCGTAAGCCCTGTAGGTGCCTTGATTTCCCGGTTCTCCTACAATAAATATTCCAACTTCGTTTCTATTGAGATAATTAAAAATCTGTTAAAAAATATATTTTGGTTGTTCAAAATTTTTTGTAGGGATGTTATGTATCTATTCCGGAGGAAGCATTGGTTGTTAGGCAAGTTGTAATAACACTTATTTCATTGGAGGATGTAGGTCTCGTTCAACTTTTTCCATCTTATCTATCCTGGGCGTCCCTGAACCATTTTTATTTCGCGACTGCAACTATTTCATTAACCCATCTTTTCTGGCGTCGTCCTACTCTTCTTTTGTCTTCCCAAGGTATCCATTATAGAATTGTAGAGAAGGAGTGTAGTTTACACATAGAATATGTGTTACAAATACGTTATATTCAATTAAAAATACATCACGTGGAACCATAAATTGTTTACTTTCAAACTGCAAATTTCAGAAAAGGTAATGTCAAACCCAGATGTTTTTAAGATAAAACCAGTATTCTATACTAATAATAACCTTGGAAAAATATTAATGAACACTGAATCAAAGATCAATAATGAGGAAAAAAGCGGAGTTTATCAAATTTCATACGGAGATTGCGATGCGGTATATATAGGACAAACATCAAGAAACTTAAAAATACGCATAAACGATCACAAAAGATGTCTCTCGAACAACAACTTTTCAGAATTCACGAACCACATTACATCAACAAATCACTCATTCCACAGCCATTCTTTAAAATTATTACACCACGTCCCAAATCAAAGAATAAAATTAAACAATCTAGAAACAATACACATTCATAAAAATATAAATACAGGCAAATCATTAATTAATACAATAATATTTCCAAATTCTTCCCCGTTACTAACAATGTTCCCTATAACTCCACCCCCAACCAAAATAACCAATAGTAATAACTCACACCCCCCCTCCCCCGCTCCATACTCTAATTTAGGTACCTAATACAAACGTCCAACATTAGTTAGTTGTAATTCGCCTGTCTATGGGAGGTCAGTTTCTCCCGAAACTAGTCGCGTTAAACTCAATTCAAGTGGTTATAGCAATTTAATATTATAATAAAATTATAATAAAATTTTTAAGATAAATTCAAAAACAGAACATGATAAATTCTTTTTTTTAACTATGATCAGGTTCATGATTTTAACTTAAAATAAATAATGAACTACGGTAGAATTTTGAAGTCTGCGCGATCGCTGGTAATTGGTAATTGTACATGGTAATCCAGTCGATTAGTTAGCATTATGTAATTCAAAATATTATTTTGGTGAAATTGTTTCGGGCGAAATGAAAACAAATCCGCTTCTCCGAAAAAGATTTTTCCCAAAACTTTTCGTAAATTACATGCAAATGTAATTTACTCCGCGGCGTATTATAGACGCACACTCTCACACACATACAAATTTATGTAATAATAATTATTCCGGAATATTTCTCTAATCCCAAACCGGTGGGTTTTGTAGGAATATTCCAAAACTTTTCTCCATTCCTCAAGGAAATGGATTAGGCCAATTTTTAATTTGTCTCGAGTTTGGGAATCTGTCATCCATAGTACCTACTTAGTTACTTAATAATTAGGGCAGCCTCGAATTCTCTAAAACCTCGCCTTTGAAAAATATAAATGAGAACTGATCAAATATTTATTCTAAACCACTTATTGAGTAAACTTGTCTTACTCTTTTCCTTCATTACTCGAGAATCTCTGCCATAGCTTGGTGGCGTGTATCATTTCGATTACAATTTTATGGGTTCATATAACTGAGAGGTCACTGTTTATATATCCGTTTATTTTCTCTTGCGTTAATGTTCAATTATTTATGATAATTCTTTAGCATTCAATAATGTGTTTGTAACCTTAGATCAAATAAGAAAAGTACTTCCATAGAATAGACTCGTCTAGTGAGGCAGTAAATTTTCAAATAGGATTAATTGTACATAGTGGGTCTTACTGTTTAAAATAAGAGTTTAATCCGATGCTTAGTCAGTTTCGGCCATACAAAAAACTGGGTAAGTATCAGCTTAAACACAAATTGCAAATAGTTAGTAAGACCAGTAATGTTTAATGTCTGGTTACTTTTTTTGCTGCTGAAATGTGAAAAATAAAGGAAAATAAATCATTTCATTTCATTTCAGGGGGGCAAGTCTGGTCAATTGGTGAAATTAAAACTCTCGTGATTACTCATATCAAGATCTATAATATCTTTTGATGTCATAGAACTCCGTATGACAATTATATCCATGGGTCATCAGATGGGTCGATGGCAGAGCGTTTAGCGTGCTGGGCTAGTAATTCAGTGGTCGCAGGGAACCAGACTGCTCGAGAAGCTTGTTGTGATGGGCAGCGTGGAGGGACGGAGATCTCGTGGTCGCTCACCGACCAGATGGAGCGATTTGGTTAAGTCCACAATGGGGTCTTCTTTGACTGGTGCTCTGCGTTCAGCCCAAAACAGATTGGCATGGAGGCGGGCCATGCGTGTAGCGACGGACTACAGCCGCTATCCTCAGTCATGAGGAAAAGGACGAATGAGATAGCACAAGTATTTGCATCGTTATCGTTTCGAAAATCTATGTTTCTATTTTATTATCACGCCATGTTTCAAAATGATACAAAAAAGTAGATTACTGCTGCTCAACTAATAAACCCTGTTCTAGGACTAGCAGTTTACAATATTACAGTGGTCATATAATGTACTTATGAACTGAGTGATAATAAATAATAAATAAATTTGGAATGGTAAAATAAAACCAAAGTTTTCAGTTCTACTAATTTAATGACACTGACTAGTTTCGGTCATCCAGTGACCATTTTCAAAAGACACTTTGAAAATGGTCACTGGATGACCGAAACTAGTCAGTGTCATTAAATTAGTAGAACTGAAAACTTTGGTTTTATTTTACCATTCCAAATTTATTTATTATTTGAAATGGAGTTCTACCAAGAATTGTCCGTAGAAAAGTTAAAAAAAAGTGAGTGATAATAGTTTCCGGTCTACACTATTATAACAAGGATATATTCATTCAAAAATATTGATATTAAATATTATATTCTTATTTCGGTATGTAACATAACGTTGCGCAAGCGCCTAATGTGATCACGTAAACCAGCCGATGACTGGTCGTAAGCCCTGTAAGTGCCTTGAAATCCTGGTACTTCTATAATATACCAACTTTTTTTGCATTTATTACTTTATAATTCATATTCAGCAAGAAAAACTAAGAGTCACCCAAAGAGCCATGTTAGGATTAAGTCTGAGGGACAGGGTGCGAAATGACACCATCAGGGAAAGAACAAAATTGGTTGATGTTGTCCACGTGGCTAGATACCCCGAAGACCGATGGCCAAGGATAATGTTGGCTTGGAGACCGAGAACGACAGTCAGAGGTGTTGGAAGACCGCCAATGAGATGGAGAGATGGCATCAGCCGTTATGCTGGTGCCAATTGGTTGCTCAGAGCACAGGATAGAGTGGCGTGGAAGGAGATGGAGGAGGCCTTCGTCCAGGAGTGGACGGGGTTGGGCTGAGATGAAGAAGAAGAATTCATATTCGCGTCTTCACTAGTTAAAAAGTCGTCAATATGAACAACGAATATTATGTGTGTAAGAAATTTCCATAGATGAAATATGTTACATACATTTACACCCTCTGTATAACGCCTGAATAAACTGTATGATGTCAAGATTATATGTAATATCTGACAATGTAGTTTACGATGTACAAGGTTCACGTTATAGTTGGACTACAAACATTACAGTTTAATAATATTTTGGGTGATTTAAGGAAGGGATACATATTTACGTGACGATAATACGCCCTTAGACGGAATGGAAAATCGTCTACCCCCCTAGAAAACGTGACATTTACAAAGCTCAAGAAAAGATAACTCAATGTATGGAAGTGACAGTTATGTCACAAGACTGGCAACTGTCGCTTCCATGCATTAAATTATCTTTTCTTGAGAATATTCATTGTTTCGACGGTTACCTTGTGGTATTCCAAAATTCAATTTTAACCACTTGAATTGAGTTTAACGCGACTAGTTACGGGAGAAACTGACCTCCCATCGACAGGCAAATTACAACTAACTAATGTTGGACGTTTGTATTAGGTACCTAAATTAGAGTGTGGAGCGGGGGTGGGGGTGTGTGAGTTATTACTGGTTATTTTCGTTGGGGGTGGAGTTATAGGGAACATTGTTAGTAAAGGAGCGGAATTTGGAAATATTATTGTATTAATTAATGATTTGCCTGTATTTATATTTTTATGAATTTCTATTGTTTCTAAATTGTTTAATCCAACTGTCGATTTGTTCAGGAGAACTTTGTTCTCTTAACATATCGACAATGTATCAAGCCAGAATACGCGAGAATTGTATGGAGAGGTCTACTTTTTTCATGGCTTTTCCAACTTTGAAGTCAAAAAACACCAACTTAGAGGCTTCGCAGCATATATGTTCCATACACGGATTTACTCAGAATTCGGAGTAGAACATTTCGTGTGTCTGTGTGTGTGTGTGTCTGTGTATGTGTCTGTGTGTGTGTGTGTCTGTGTGTGTGTCTGTGTGTGTGTCTGTGTGTCCCCTCCCCCCTTATAACTTTTGATCCGCTCAATTTACAGAGCCTAAAATTTCAGAATATATAAACAGTTACAGGCCTACAAAACTTTTATACTCGGAATTTTGAATTTTTGTTTCAGTCAGGGGTTATCAACTTTTGAATTTTTATTTTATTTTTCCATATATCTCAGAAACCATAAACGCTAGAACGCTGAAAATTGGTACAAACATAGACAAATACAAAATCTCAAATTAGTTTTTTCAAAAAAATTCCAGGGTTTCTCAAACATTTTTTATTAAGAAAAATATTTTTTTTATGATAAATTTATGAGTTTAACTGCCTATATTTCCAAAACTTTTACAATTATCGAAAAAAGCCGAAACACCCCAACTAGATAATTTAATTTTCTATAAAAAATATTAACATTGTAGTAGATATTCTCAATTTTTTTTTAACAATTTTTTTAAAAATTGAATTTAGTGAAGACATCGCTTCATACATTTTGTATGGTAGTCACCTATACACAATATCAAAGAAGACTTAATAGTTTGATACTTCATCTCTAAACATACAATATACATATACCATCATGCTGTTTTCATATTCCGGGTAGGAAAAAAAGACTGACCTCCATACTATCCTATCTTGACTACCTAGGTACATGTGTTGTATAGAAAACTAAATATCATAAAATAATAAATAATTTGTATTTATGGGTTTATAGTTTGGTACATATTCTTCAACTATACATACTATCGCTATCGACAGGTGGATCTCATGTGTTACATGCAACTAGTTTTATTCTTTGATTTGGGATGTGGTGTAATAATCCAACTGTCGATTTGTTCCGGAGAACTTTGTTCTCTTAACATATCGACAATGTATCAAGCCAGAATACGCGAGAATTGTATGGAGAGGTCTACTTTTTTCACGGCTTTTCCAACTTTGAAGTCAAAAAACACCAACTTAGAGGCTTCGCAGCATATATGTTCCATACACGGATTTACTCAGAATTCGGAGTAGAACATTTCGTGTGTCTGTGTGTGTGTGTGTGTGTGTCTGTGTGTGTGTGTGTGTGTGTCTGTGTGTGTGTGTATGTCTGTGTGTGTGTGTGTCCGTCCCCCCCTTATAACTTTTGATCCGCTCAATTTACAGAGCCTAAAATTTCAGAATATATAAACAGTTACAGGCCTACAAAACTTTCATACTCGGAATTTTGAATTTTTGTTTCAGTCAGGGGTTAACAACTTTTGAATTTTTATTTTATTTTTCCCTATATCTCAGAAACCATAAAAGCTAGAACGCTGAAAATTGGTATAAACATAGAAAAATACAAAATCTCAAATTAGTTTTTTCGAAAAAAATCCAGGGTTTATCAAACATTTTTTATTAAGAAAAGTATTTTTTTTATGATAAATTTATGAGTTTAACTGCCTATATTTCCATTTTTTTTTTAAATATCGAAAAAAGCCGAAACACCCCAACTAGATATTTTAATTTTATATAAAAAATACAAACATTGTAGCAGTACATCTCAAATTTAATTAACAATTTTTATAAAAATTGAATTTAGTGACGACATCGCTTCATACAATTTGTATGGTAGTCACCTATACACAATATCAAAGAAGACTTAATAGTTTGATACTTCATCTCTAAACATACAATATACATATACCATCATGCTGTTTTCATATTCCGGGTAGGAAAAAAAGACTGACCTCCATACTATCCTATCTTGACTACCTAGGTACATGTGTTGTATAGAAAACTAAATATCATAAAATAATAAATAATTTGTATTTATGGGTTTATAGTTTGGTACATATTCTTCAACTATACATACTATCGCTATCGACAGTTGGATCTCATGTGTTACATGCAACTAGTTTTAAACTATGGCTGTGGAATGAGTGATTTGTTAATGCAATTTGGTTCGCGAATTCTGAAAAGTTGTTGTTTGAGAGTCATCTTTTGTGTTCGTTTAAACGTATTTTTTAGTTTCTTGATGTTTGTCCTATATATTATACAGCATCTAAATAATTACAAGTTGCCGAAACTAGTCGCGTTAAACTCAATTCAAGTGGTTATAGCAATTTAATATTATAATAAAATTGAATTATGGAATACCACAAGGTAACCGTCGAAACAATGAATATTCTTAATAGTTCCCTCATCATCATACATTACATTAGAGCGTTAAACTCAATTCAAGTGGTTATAGCAATTTAATATTATAATAAAATTGAATTATGGAATACCACAAGGTAACCGTCGAAACAATGAATATTCTTAATAGTTCCCTCATCATCATACATTACATTAGAGCGTTAAACTCAATTCAAGTGGTTATAGCAATTTAATATTATAATAAAATTGAATTATGGAATACCACAAGGTAACCGTCGAAACAATGAATATTCTTAATAGTTCCCTCATCATCATACATTACATTAGAGCGTTAAACTCAATTCAAGTGGTTATAGCAATTTAATATTATAATAAAATTGAATTATGGAATACCACAAGGTAACCGTCGAAACAATGAATATTCTTAATAGTTCCCTCATCATCATACATTATATTAGAGCGTTAAACTCAATTCAAGTGGTTATAGCAATTTAATATTATAATAAAATTGAATTATGGAATACCACAAGGTAACCGTCGAAACAATGAATATTCTTAATAGTTCCCTCATCATCATACATTACATTAGAGCGTTAAACTCAATTCAAGTGGTTATAGCAATTTAATATTATAATAAAATTGAATTATGGAATACCACAAGGTAACCGTCGAAACAATGAATATTCTTAATAGTTCCCTCATCATCATACATTACATTAGAGCGTTAAACTCAATTCAAGTGGTTATAGCAATTTAATATTATAATAAAATTGAATTATGGAATACCACAAGGTAACCGTCGAAACAATGAATATTCTTAATAGTTCCCTCATCATCATACATTACATTAGAGCGTTAAACTCAATTCAAGTGGTTATAGCAATTTAATATTATAATAAAATTGAATTATGGAATACCACAAGGTAACCGTCGAAACAATGAATATTCTTAATAGTTCCCTCATCATCATACATTACATTAGAGCGTTAAACTCAATTCAAGTGGTTATAGCAATTTAATATTACTAGTTGCATGTAACACATGAGATCCAACTGTCGATAGCGATAGTATGTATAGTTGAAGAATATGTACCAAACTATAAACCCATAGATACAAATTATTGAATATTTTCAGATATTTTGTTTTCTATACAACATATGTAGGTATGTATGTCAAGATAGGATAGTATGGAAGAAGATCCTTTTTCCTACCCAGAATATGCAAATTGCATGATGGTATGTATGTATGTTTGGAGATGAAGTAACAAACTATTAAGTCTTCTTACATATTGTGTATAGGCGACTGCCATACAAAATGTATGAAGCGATGTCGTCACTAAATTCAATTTTTAAAAAAATTGTTAAAAAAAAATTGAGATCTTCTACTACAATGTTAATATTTTTTATAGAAAATTAAATTATCTAGTTGGGGTGTTTCGGCTTTTTTCGATAATTGTAAAAGTTTTGGAAATATAGGCAGTTAAACTCATAAATTTATCATAAAAAAAATATTTTTCTTAATAAAAAATGTTTGAGAAACCCTGGAATTTTTTTGAAAAAATTAATTTGAGATTTTGTATTTGTCTATGTTTGTACCAATTTTCAGCGTTCTACCGTTTATGGTTTCTGAGATATATGGAAAAATAAAATAAAAATTCAAAAGTTGATAACCCCTGACTGAAACAAAAATTCAAAATTCCGAGTATAAAAGTTTTGTAGGCCTGTAACTGTTTATATATTCTGAAATTTTAGGCTCTGTAAATTGAGCGGATCAAAAGTTATAAGGGGGGGACGGACACACAGACACACACACACACAGACACACACACAGACACACAGACACACACACAGACACACACACACACAGACACACGAAATGTTCTACTCCGAATTCTGAGTAAATCCGTGTATGGAACATATATGCTGCGAAGCCTCTAAGTTGGTGTTTTTTGACTTCAAAGTTGGAAAATCCATGAAAAAAGTAGACCTCTCCATACAATTCTCGCGTATTCTGGCTTGATACATTGTCGATATGTTAAGAGAACAAAGTTCTCCTGAACAAATCGACAGTTGGATAATAAAATTGAATTATGGAATACCACAAGGTAACCGTCGAAACAATGAATATTCTTAATAGTTCCCTCATCATCATACATTACATTAGAGCGTTAAACTCAATTCAAGTGGTTATAGCAATTTAATATTATAATAAAATTATAATATCTTTTCTTGTTTCTTTTCTTGAGCTAAATGACACATTGCACTCTCTATGGATAAACACATTTCTTACATAGTCAGACAAAGTTGTTACTTTCTCAGACAACTTAGACCTATTCGAAGGTGTCTCTCAACAAATGCTGCTAAGGTCCTTATAAATTCTTTAATAGTTTCCCGTGTAGATTATTGTAACGCCATATTAGCACACCTACCGCAATACCAAATCCATAGAATACAACTCATCCTCAATGCAGCAGCCCGTTATATTTACCAGATTGATCGTTTCTCGCATATCTCACCAACACTTCACAAACTTCATTGGCTGAAGAGTCCAGAACGTATAGAATTTAAAACATGTCTCCATGTCTTTAAAGCACTCAATAGCATGGCCCCGGAATATATATCGGAACTTTGTGTTCCATTTTCACCTAACAATAAACAAACAAAGTACGCTAAGATCAATGACCCAATCCAATAAAAAACTAGTAGAAACCAATCTCACAAATAAGCCAAAATACCTATATCGATCTTTTGGCGTTTCTGGACCAAAGTCATGGAACAATCTTCCAATGGGTATAAGATGTGCCGAAAATATCAATGAATTCAAGAAGAAATTAAAAACTCATCTTTTCCGCAAGTCGTATCCAGATTGTCCTTCATCCGTTCAATAATATTATGTGTAGATACTAAATATTATGCCAGTTTACTTTGAATCGACTATTTTTTATAATTAATTTCATCTGGATTATGTACCTAACAAGATTAATTTGTGATTTCTAGGTATTTTTTTAAGTTTTATATTTCACCATTTTCAATGTGTTAGCTATAGGACTAATTTTAACTTAATTTTAACTTATTGAATTTTTTAAAGTTTTATGTTTCACCATTTTCAATGTGTTAGCTATAGGACTAATTTTAAATTATTTTTTTGCAAACTGGAAGCGCCCTTGAGGTGACCACGGTTGTCACTAAACGGCGCTTTATAAATTGTCCTTATTATTATTATTGTCTAGAGGCCTGATTCGATTTACCATCATCACGTTTCCCGATTTGGGGTAGGCAGAGAGAACCGAATGCCAGATATTGACATACACGTTTTGCCTTAGGTATGTTTAACATGCTCTTCAATTATTCTGAATTCGAATAATCGCATCTTTCAAAATCTCATTTGTATGTAGGTATGTATTTTCATAGAAAATTTTTACTTCTCGGTCAAATAACAGTCAGGTACCTACCTACTTTGTCAAATATTAATTTAACACGCACCCAGTAACAAGTTGCCACATTCTGGAGGCATACGATTTTAATCGTCTCATAGATCCAGAGACTGAAAACACAATTCAAAACTGTGTCAACCGTGAATCGAATCAGGGACTTTTGGATCAGCAGTCAGACACCAAACCAACTGAGCAACGAAGGCCGAAAATGATAATACGTAAGTGGCGAGTAATCGAAAATACAACAGTTAACAATAACATCTCAAATACTTGTTTCGACAATCAGGATCACCGCTCATTCTGAATGTTGTTTTTTAGGTGAGACGAGACTGGTGTAATACGGTAATGTATATCAGTACACCTGTCGCTGGTTAGTTCACACTGTGGAATATTCCGTATTGGGATATATAAAAAAAAATGTGTTTAATTTGTAGCTCACAACTTTAATTATAAAAATCTGATCCACCTATTTTCAAAAACGACCATAATAAATTTTATTTATTTATGAAAAAAAGTGATACATTATACAGTTGTTACAATATACAATACAGTTATATTTCTTAACAATACCCCCCAATAAAAGTTAACACTCGGGTTTTGGAGGGGATTCTACCAAATCTATAAATATTTATATATACCTACCTAACTTTTAACATAAAAAATCCAAATCTATAAAAATTTATATATACCCAAATCGCAATACAATATTAATTAATGAGAGATTTTACTGTCTGAAATTTGAAAAACCAGATGAATCATTTAACTTATATGAAAAAATCCTTAAGGAAATAATTCTTCCAAATAAAATGTAAATGCACTATTACAAACAACAGAATAGACAATTGAAAAAAAGTGAAACAAATAATTTATTTCCACAATTTTTGGTTGTGTGTGCATGACTCAAAATGAAATATTGTATTTAGAAGGAAAGATGCATACGTTTGAATTCGTAGTAGCGTATGTATGTACATGTACTTATATTATATGTACCTTAATGTATCTATAAATAAACAACGTAATAGACAGTAACATAAAACTAGCTCACCTTAGCACAGGCTATGCCTAGTGAGGGGGCTAGTAACAAAGATACAAACAAAAAGATATGGCTTAAACTATGTAAGCACCAGTGAAGTGGTAAATTGATATTATTTATTGAAATGAGATAACTTATATTTACATTGTATGTATGTTAACTATGTATGAATAAGCTTATATTATCTTAAGATATTTTGTATCTCATATATACTGTATATTTTTGGATAGAAATAAATAAAAATAAAAAATAAAATAAAAATATCTCCCATTCAGCTCATTATACCATTTTACACCTTGGTAAGTGTAGTGTAGTTGGGCGGTAGTTGTCCTAAATAAGGGTAGTTTTATATCACCCATCCTTCTTGGATGACGGCTAATGTTGGAGTTAGGATACAATTTGGACACTAAATAATCCTTGAAAATCTGACAAATTGAGGCTCTTCTATAAAGAGCGAATAAATTAGGGACAGAGAATTCTTGGAATAATTGATTAGTCGGATAGTCGAATGTTAGATCTTCGCAAAATTTGATTCTTCTTCTTCTTCTTTTCAGCCCCTTTCACTCCACTCCTGGATAAAGGCCTCTTCCTGAGTTTTCCACTTCTCTCTATCCTGGGCGCTCTGCTTCCACCCATGTCCCACCAGCTCGACAATATCGTCAGTCCATCTCCTCTGTGGTCTCCCTATACTTCTTCTATTATGATACGGTCTCCAATTCAGTATTTTGGGGGTCCATCTATTATCCCTATGTCTTGCCACATGACCTGCCCATTGCTATTTTAGCCTTCCCACTCTCTCTGCAATGTCTGTGACCTTTGACCGGCGTCTTATTTCCTCGTTTCTTATTCGGTCTCTCAAGGATACGCCCAACATTTGTCTTTCCATTGCTCGTTGAGTACACTTAAGTTTGTGGAGACTTCTGACATGCTGTCACTGGCAAAACACGAGAATTGTACACATTGGCATTCAGATTATTCGGTATTTCCTTGTTACCGAATATGTGTTTCAACTTTCCAAAAGCAGCCCAACTCAGCCCAATACGTCTTGGCAGTTCGGCGGTCTGGTTTTCTTTACCCAATTTAATTTTATGTCTAAGGTATAAGTATTCTAGACAGTACCAATAGTCTTAGAATTTGATTAATGCGTACAAATTCAGGACGCGTTAAAACGCCGCGATATTACGTTTCGTGAAACTCTTTATCTTAGTGCGTAATGAAGCCGTGTGCTTTAAGGCAGGACCGTAATTTATGACAACTAGTAACATACGACCGTTTTATGTCAACGCTACATGTCAAAAATATTATTAAACTCGTAAATTAAACACGCTGTAAACGCTGGAATTTGAAACATCAGAAAATGTTCAAAATATCATACATATGTATACTAGTAATCACGCAGAGATACCCAGACGAATTGGACTAGGTTGGGCGGCCTTCGCTAAATTCGGTCACATCCTGAACAAAGACTTTCCGATAAATTTGAAAAGAAAGGTCTTTGAAACATGTATCCTCCCAGTGCTAACATATGGATTGATTGGAAACAATGACACTAACTGCCAACACAATATACAAACTAAAATGTACGCAACGAGCTATGCTGTTGAAACATGTATCCTCCCAGTGCTAACATATGGATTGGAAACAATGACAATAACTGCCAACACAATATACAAACTAAAATGTACGCAACGAGCTATGCTATTGAAACATGTATCCTCCCAGTGCTAACATATGGATTGATTGGAAACAATGACACTAACTGCCAACACAATAAACAAACTAAAATGTACGCAACGAGCTATGCTATTGAAACATGTATCCTCCCAGTGCTAACATATGGATTGGAAACAATGACACTAACTGCCAACACAATATACAAACTAAAATGTACGCAACGAGCTATGCTATTGAAACATGTATCCTCCCAGTGCTAACATATGGATTGATTGGAAACAATGACACTAACTGCCAACACAATATACAAACTAAAATGTACGCAACGAGCTATGCTATTGAAACATGTATCCTCCCAGTGCTAACATATGGATTGGAAACAATGACACTAACTGCCAACACAATATACAAACTAAAATGTACGCAACGAGCTATGCTATTGAAACATGTATCCTCCCAGTGCTAACATATGGATTGATTGGAAACAATGACACTAACTGCCAACACAATATACAAACTAAAATGTACGCAACGAGCTATGCTATTGAAACATGTATCCTCCCAGTGGTAACATATGGATTGATTGGAAACAATGACACTAACTGCCAACACAATATACAAAATAAAATGTACGCAACGAGCTATGCTATTGAAACATGTATCCTCCCAGTGCTAACATATGGATTGATTGGAAACAATGACACTAACTGCCAACACAATATACAAACTAAAATGTACGCAACGAGCTATGCTATTGAAACATGTATCCTCCCAGTGCTAACATATGGATTGGAAACAATGACACTAACTGCCAACACAATATACAAACTAAAATGTACGCAACGAGCTATGCTATTGAAACATGTATCCTCCCAGTGTTAACATATGGATTGATTGGAAACAATGACACTAACTGCCAACACAATATACAAACTAAAATGTACGCAACGAGCTATGCTATTGAAACATGTATCCTCCCAGTGCTAACATATGGATTGATTGGAAACAATGACACTAACTGCCAACACAATATACAAACTAAAATGTACGCAACGAGCTATGCTATTGAAACATGTATCCTCCCAGTGGTAACATATGGATTGATTGGAAACAATGACACTAACTGCCAACACAATATACAAAATAAAATGTACGCAACGAGCTATGCTATTGAAACATGTATCCTCCCAGTGCTAACATATGGATTGATTGGAAACAATGACACTAACTGCCAACACAATATACAAACTAAAATGTACGCAACGAGCTATGCTATTGAAACATGTATCCTCCCAGTGCTAACATATGGATTGGAAACAATGACACTAACTGCCAACACAATATACAAACTAAAATGTACGCAACGAGCTATGCTATTGAAACATGTATCCTCCCAGTGTTAACATATGGATTGATTGGAAACAATGACACTAACTGCCAACACAATATACAAACTAAAATGTACGCAACGAGCTATGCTATTGAAACATGTATCCTCCCAGTGCTAACATATGGATTGATTGGAAACAATGACACTAACTGCCAACACAATATACAAACTAAAATGTACGCAACGAGCTATGCTATTGAAACATGTATCCTCCCAGTGTTAACATATGGATTGATTGGAAACAATGACACTAACTGCCAACACAATATACAAACTAAAATGTACGCAACGAGCTATGCTATTGAAACATGTATCCTCCCAGTGTTAACATATGGATTGATTGGAAACAATGACACTAACTGCCAACACAATATACAAACTAAAATGTACGCAACGAGCTATGCTATTGAAACATGTATCCTCCCAGTGCTAACATATGGATTGGAAACAATGACACTAACTGCCAACACAATATACAAACTAAAATGTACGCAACGAGCTATGCTATTGAAACATGTATCCTCCCAGTGCTAACATATTTATTGATTGGAAACAATGACACTAACTGCCAACACAATATACAAACTAAAATGTACGCAACGAGCTATGCTATTGAAACATGTATCCTCCCAGTGTTTACATATGGATTGATTGGAAACAATGACACTAACTGCCAACACAATATACAAACTAAAATGTACGCAACGAGCTATGCTATTGAAACATGTATCCTCCCAGTGTTAACATATGGATTGATTGGAAACAATGACACTAACTGCCAACACAATATACAAACTAAAATGTACGCAACGAGCTATGCTATTGAAACATGTATCCTCCCAGTGCTAACATATGGATTGGAAACAATGACACTAACTGCCAACACAATATACAAACTAAAATGTACGCAACGAGCTATGCTATTGAAACATGTATCCTCCCAGTGCTAACATATGGATTGATTGGAAACAATGACACTAACTGCCAACACAATATACAAACTAAAATGTACGCAACGAGCTATGCTATTGAAACATGTATCCTCCCAGTGTTTACATATGGATTGATTGGAAACAATGACACTAACTGCCAACACAATATACAAACTAAAATGTACGCAACGAGCTATGCTATTGAAACATGTATCCTCCCAGTGCTAACATATGGATTGATTGGAAACAATGACACTAACTGCCAACACAATATACAAACTAAAATGTACGCAACGAGCTATGCTATTGAAACATGTATCCTCCCAGTGCTAACACATGGATTGATTGGAAACAATGACACTAACTGCCAACACAATATACAAACTAAAATGTACGCAACGAGCTATGCTATTGAAACATGTATCCTCCCAGTGCTAACATATGGATTGATTGGAAACAATGACACTAACTGCCAACACAATATACAAACTAAAATGTACGCAACGAGCTATGCTATTGAAACATGTATCCTCCCAGTGCTAACATATGGATTGATTGGAAACAATGACACTAACTGCCAACACAATATACAAACTAAAATGTACGCAACGAGCTATGATATTGAAACATGTATCCTCCCAGTGCTAACATATGGATTGGAACAACGACACTAACTGCCAACACAATATACAAATCGAGATGTACGCAACGAGCTATGGAACGGCAAATGTTAGGAGTGAGCCTCCGGGTTAAAATAAGAAATGAAGAAATCAGACGCCAAACAAAAGTCGTTGACATAGCAGACCGTGTTGCAAAGTTGAAATGGCAGTGGGCAGGGTATGTTGCAAGACAGAGTACCGAGAGGTGGACACCCAGAATACTTAAATGGAGACCGTGGGAAAATAAAAGACCGGTAGGGCGACCACAAAAAAGATGGGTCGACGATATTATTCCGGTTGCGGGAAGGGGTTGGTAAGGGGAAGTACAGGACAGAGAGAGATGGAGTTCATTGGAGGAGACCTACATCTAGCAGTGGAGATATGGCTGATAAAGAAGAAGAAGAAGAATCAACCGATCAATATTCAACCGTAAGTTATTTATTTTTTTTATTCGTTTGAAAAGTGAATGGACTTTTTCTCCTTTGCTATATCCCAACTCTTTGACTGTGCCGGCTGTCAAGGTCAGCTCTCCTCACCCTTAAATTATAGGTCCTTCTGTTCTGTATTATGTCACCTAGGCCATATCTCTGCAATTGGTTTCGTCTTTGCACGATCCAGGAATTTTTTGTCTTCCTCTGGATGTACACAAGGGGAAGAAGATCCATGGAGATTGTTTGGTTTACCATGTGATATGGCGGTCTACGTTCAACGTGCCTGTACCATCTTAACTGTCTTTCCTCTATCTTCCTATTTATATCAGTAATGCCCAGGCTTCCACGAATGCGAGAACTTTATATTTTGTCCCGTAATGACACTCCATCTGCCCATCTAAGCATATGCATTTCAGCAGTTTCCAGTTGCCTAGAGTAGAAGTTGTACATTGTCCAGCATTCGGAGCCATAGAAGAGTGCCAATCTGACGATTGACTGGTACACTTTTCCTTTCAACTTTTCTGACATTTTCGGTTCGCATAGGACTCCCGACATTAATCTTAATCTCATCCCTCCCCCATTGTGATGAGAGACTCAAGGTATTTAAATGATTACGTCTCTCTATCATTGGACATGATCTACGGTAAAAAAACAACATGTATTATATGTATATGCCCAGCACAGCTCCATTTAAGACCAGCAACCGTTTCCGCTACATCGGCTACTTTGGTTCTTTCTCTTATCATGACATTCTGAATTCTGTTCCTTATTGAAATACCCAGCAACTTTCTCTCCATAGCTCTCTGTGTCACTAACAGCTTTTGCATTATTCATTTCATTTGGACCGATGTTTCCATTCCATAAGTAAGCACTGGGAGAGTACATGCATCGAATAGCTTCTTTTTCAAAGAATGGGAGTATGCACGGGATTTCAGAATGTATGATAATATTTCCCTGGCAAGGGTACGTCTTCTCTCATTAAGGGGAACAAAGTATTATTTTCACAAATTTTAAAGTGCAATTGATTGATTATTATTAGATACTCAGATATGTATTTTTCTTTGACATGTTCTATAATTTGAATTTGAACAACTGTGTCGTGGTTACCGCATTGACAGTTTAAACAAAAGCAACGATAATAATTTCATTATTTTTTCGTTCACACAGTGAAAGTTCATAATTATAAAGTAAATATTAAATTTATTCATAAAAATAAAAATTAAACACCGTTTTAATCCTCAATGAGTATAATTAAATAAGCCTAAGCGCTTTCGCTAGGTACAACTAGCATCTTCAGAGGCACAATTTAAACTGACATACTAGAAAATTGAATAAACAATCTTGATATTTTTGAACATCTTATCTGTAAAGGTGGAGGAAAGGTGAGTTGGGAAACAAGAAATTCTTATGTAAATGCAAAACAATGAACAATAGGTTAAGTATGTTATTTAAAAAAAAAACATGTATGTGAATTCTGAAACTATCAGCAAATGAATGAACCGACAGAGTTAGTGAATTATTTCAATTGCCGATGCGCCCACCGAATTTTAAATTTAACTCGGTTGGAAATGCATATTGACCTACAGACGATTGTTCAGATTTCAAAGTGCATAACGTGGTTAATTGTCGAATACCAATCTTGTCCTTTTACTTCGAATACAAAAGCAAAAACTATAGAATAAAAAGAAAAAACAACAATAAAGATACTGCTTCTAGCAAGTAGGGAAGGAAAAGAGTAGTTGAAGGACGCAGAATGAATATTAGACCATGTAACATGAAAATTCCGTCTTGATATAATAAAATGGTTGTATGAAAACCAACCACTTGTTAGAGAGTGTAGCTAATTAGCCATAAAATAAAACCCTTAACCCAAACACGAGACTAATCTTATAATCTAAGTATAGTATATTTTGTTACAAATAGAACAAGTTATAAACAGAAAAACTACATGTGGTGTTTTAGATCCTATACATTAAATACATATCATTACATCGATTCCCTATTAGGGTTTTGCAGAGACAAGCTACCGTATTTTTATACGGTAGCTTAGTTGTATTGATTCTTGGATAACTAGGTACTGGTGACTCCAGTACTGTGTAAAATATTAATTTAACACGCACTCAACATTCTGGAATTGCCGCTTTTTCCTCTACTGGTAAATACTTCAACTCTTACCTATAGTTTCACTTGCATCAGTATTGAACAAATTCTTCATCAGATGTTTGCTGTTAATTCTCTTTTTGTGAAAAAAAAGCATTGGATGGACTTAAACAAGGTGGTCTGATGATATACATAAGTAGTAACCTAGTAGGTATCCATGTTCCAGGTAGAATGGTTCGCAGACCTCAATTAAGACCTTAATGATCCAACAAGTAGAACGAATATCAGGAAAAATTCAACAATTACACGCATATGCAGCCAATATAACAATACATTCTCACTTGGGATAGACATATTCAACGCTATACATATATTATAGATTTAGACATGATGTTCTGAAGGTGATGCGCAACCAATATCCCTCTGTCCTGTCCTCCTAGTCTCTCTTCTCTCATTTCTCTTCCCTTCCCTAGTTGTTGTATATGTTTGTATATATGTGTAGGTATTTATGTATGTGTGTGTGTGTGCGTGCATGTGTGTGTGATGGTGTGTATGAGTATGTGTGTGTGTGAGGGTGTGTATAAAGATGTGTGTATGAATTATTTTTGGCTTGTAAACTGTTATTTGTTTTTTAAATATTATGTTGATGGAATGATTTTTTTGGCTCTAACACTGTAAAAATAATAATGTATCATTAAACTGTAAATGAGCTGTAGCTTTCCAAAGAAAATAAATAAATATAAGACGAGTGGATGGAGGCGGATGCATGCAGTCTGCCCAAAATAGGGAGCTGTGGAGGTCTCAGGGGGAAGCTTTATGTCCATTACTGGATGAGGCAGGGCTGAATAAGAGAAAGAGAAGATATGGTTATGTAGAAAACATCAGGTGATGGGAATTAATGTTGTTGGGTAGTGGACTGTATAATATAAACGATCTCAACGATGCTTCTCTTAATCCTGGTTCATTATGATTATTTCTCTTCTGTGCACTGGTTGAAACATCCACACGCGGTGATCTTCAAACTTGTACTGAACTGTTTTCAATTGTCACTTAATGTCACCCAAAATTATTACGACAAACTTTCCAAGTGACAATTCTCAAACACATCGGTGATGGGACAATGGCAAGGAAGGGATACATGGAAATATGCTTCTACAGCTAAATTTTAAAAATTATAAATTATAACTGAAGAATGAAGAATGCGAAAGTTGAAGCAGTTAATGATATGATAAAAATGCAACGGGCAGATTCAGCCAATTAAAAATCGAAATTTCACAAGCACATTGGTTTGTTTGAATTCCGCCCTCGTTCCGAGAGAAAGAATTCTAAATTAAGTCTCGGATACTGGATAGGTACCGGGTACATACTTTCCAACCCTTCTGCTCCAGTAGAAGTGGTGATCTCGCGAAACCCCATTAAGCATCAATTAAAGATTAATAGTCCGTGAAACTCCGGAGAGTCTTGGGTGTGGGAAGAAACGTAGGAACAAAGACGAAGTGTGGAGAGAACATCAAAGAAAATTTGCAAGAAAGGGTCGTCCCCCGCTTCAACATGTAGACGCGACATGACTTTTTCATAATATCTTTCACATCAAAAAGCGAGTCAGCAATTTTTTTACACTGTCCATAAAGTCAAACTTGAAAATGCATATTTCTGAGAGATTTTGCGATCTTGGGTAAACGGAATCTTACTGTAAGTTTAGTAATCTCTTTCAAATTCTTCTTTTACTTAGCCTTGACCTACTTTATGTAGGTAGGGGCATCTTGAGTATCTTATTAAATGTCAATAACTAATTAAATATTACTTGTGTGATATATTTCATAGTGTCATAAAAAAAGATTTAATATACCACGGAAATGAATTAAGGAAGCCGAAGACTCACCGGCATTGTATTGAGTTTTTCCAATCTGGGGGCCTAGACAACGCGTCATTTAACTCAAGAAAGGAAATACGAAAAGATAGCTCATTGTATGGAGATTAATGTTGTCACGTGACAGGGCTAGACAACGAGCAAATGTATTAACGATAAGTGTAGCATGAGTAAATAAAGCTAAGCTTTTCGTGGCGACGCCAAACGACGGCATACAAATGATTGATATTTGGTAGACAACGTGCCATATTTTTGACACATCGTGTCGATAAAATTATCTTTCTTGACTAAATAAAGAACACTAATAGCGTATATAATTTGGTCTGGAATGTGATGTTTCGAGTGAGTTTTTGTGTATATTTAACGTAATATACACAGATTTTTATCATTGAGCTGTTAAATACATACTTTAAATACATTTTGATTTCAATAAATTGTGTAAACACGTATTAAAATATACGCAAAGTGAAAAATTTTCTTGGTTAAAAAAGAACCAATATTGGTGTGTAAAATTTGCCGTGGAAAAAGATTATTTCGTTTAATATCTTTGTTTTTCTCCTCGAATAAACTTGAAATACATTTTAATTTCGATATAATATACGCAAAAAAATATTTTCGCATATTTCGAATGTGTTTATTTGGTTATTACGATATTATGTCTGCTATGAATTCATACTACTATCAAAAATTAATCTTATTGAATATATTATATAAGTATTATAAAAGAATGCTATAAAGATCTCCACATCTCATCTATTTTTCTTAATGTAGGTGACTGGCTATCCACAACGAACATGGCTTATGACACCTATTTTAAATGCTGTGGAAGGAAATCGCGAGGACACCTACATATGTATACCCGAAGTCATCTACATGCTAGAAACACAATTATCAAAATCATGTTGGAGATGTATAATTTGATCCTGTCAAAGCAGCAGAAATCACCCTTGCTTGTGTACTGTACAACGATGCAATAGCAGCATGTTCATCCAGTAACTTCTAAAGAAAATATAATAATTTCGGACGATGTCGTTGAAAATTAATACTCTAAAATTAACTTGATGGTTTTCAAGGCTCCACTCTATGTATAATCAAGAATTGTGTCGAAAGAATATACCACTAGAAAGACGGTTAACATTGAGATTGTCAAAATCACACAATACCAATTCTTTAAGGGAATTGGATAGATTGAGCCAATATAGCGACATACTTTGATCTTGGTTTTAGTGTAAACGGACTTATTCAGTGGAATACAGGCCTTCTGGCATGCGTGGAGAGCAGTCTTGGGGCTTTCTGTATATTACTTAAGATTTCTTTGTTTCACTGAACCAACAATAATAGTGAAAATAAGTAAGATCATTGTAAATAAACAGGATTAGAATAGAAAAAGAATCATTAAGAAAATATAATGTCTATAAATAAAAATGATCAAGCATGTCAATTTTCAATTAAAAAAAATAAATAGAGAAATAATTAATTACCTAACATGTTCAAGTTGTATAAAAAAGATAACTAATAGTTTGTCGATTGACAATCCTTGATAAAACTCCATTGTACCATACCATCACGCAGAGAGAACCGAACGTCAGACTCCTCTCTCTTGACATACATTTCTCGCTTCGTTCACATCCATGCATCTTCTCATACACGCTCTTGTTATTCTTACTTTTAACATGTCCATCTTTCAAAATTCCATTTATGTGATCGTGACAAATTTTCCTAAGCCGACCTCTACTTTTCATTCATCTTTTGTCAGCCTTACATACTTTATTTGTCAGACGGTCATCACTCATTCTTTCTATGTGGCCAAACCACCTTAGGGCATTTATTATATCTCTTTCAATCATACATACTCGTCCAATATCCTCATTTCTTATTCTATCATACACCGTTTACCACACATTTATCTTAGTGACCTCATTTCAACCGCGTTAATTCTACTTTTATGCATCTTCTGCCATGTCCACGTCTCACTAGCATACATTAGTCGGTACGATGATACCATTGTATGGAGATATATTACAAATAAAATACTTTGTATTTGTTCTATATAAATTTAATCGATTGTTGACACGTTTCGTGCAAGGTTCATCATCAGAATAATTATTATTCTGAATATGTGCATGAAACGCTTCAATAATCAATTAAATTTAATAGAACACCAAGAATTTTTTATTTGTTATATATCTGTATAAAAAAGATAATATTATAAATAATTAATAATTACTTACTGTGTATATTTATATTCAAACTATTTACACTGATGGCTGCAGACAAACATATCCAGGTGTTGAGCATAATGTTAATAATTGATGTTGAACTCCAATTTGAGGATATTTTGCAATAAAAAGAAATATTTATAAACAAAGTATTTTATTTTTTACTTACAAAATAACCACATCAGACAAAAGTCTGACCAACCAAATTACACCAATCTCTACTACAATTATAATTGTTTTTACTACTAGTAATTGGTAGGATAAAAATACTCTTCAATAACTAGTAGTAAACAGTAAAAACAACTATTTCACATTTGTTTAAAATAACAAAAATAATTATTTCTATGAATTCATACTAATTGTTACAGTTTTAGGAACGACTATTAGCAACATAATATTTGTGGAATGATTTATTGGAAATAACAAAAAAAAGTATACACTACGCACATACAAGACAAGACACAGACTAAATACTTGCACAGCTAAATACATTTGAATATGTATTGCATCAAAACAGACAATAATTCAAAGTACATATCTTTAAATACATATCATTTGTATTGCATTTTGTATTAATATTGTTATGTAATTATGGCTTATATAATTCTTTTATTTGGACATAAAGAATTATTATCCTTTGTCTACACAAAGATTTTTACTGAACCTTAGTAATTATTTTCTAAATATGTCAAGTGCCATTTAATTTTCTCAGGAACATATTTCATGGTTTCATTTTAACAGGAATCCTTTGATAAAAGAACAAGGCATACAAAGCCATTAAATTAAACATTCAAGCCAAATAATTTTTACACACATAATTAGGTACATAATTTTTCTGTAAATCATATTACAAAGCGTTAAAAAAAAATCAATAGTTATTTAGAACTAAATAAATGATGTATGGAATCTAATAGTAAATTTCAAAAAATTGTCAAGATGTTAGTATTGACTGACAATATTTAGCAAAAATATTTTTTTCATTATAATCCTTCTTCATTTGAACTATGGAAGTATATATATTAAAATTTATTTTACAATAGTAATGGTCACCCATTTTTTGTTAATGTATTTATCATTTCAAGTTATAAATATTGTTATAAGTAATTTGGAGGTACCCAACTGGTGTTTCTAGTAACAGATTGTTTTGTATATTAATTTTGTCGTTTATCGTCTGCTTAATTATAAATACACTGTAAGTCATTCTACACCTGTTTTACAGAAGACAAAAAACAAAGTCTTTAAATCAATACATTTGTATGAGACATACATTTTACTAACCAAAAGCTTCTGTTATCTTTTAAATACGATTGTCAAAAGAAAGAGATATGTAGAGTTTGATGTTCTTAACATCACCGAATCAAAATCACAAATTGGTCAATAAATGACTTGCATTGTATTTTAACTAAGCAGACGTCTTTCACAAATGTGACCTTTTTAAACCTAGATACAGGTTTATCCTTGTAAGGTTGAATTCATTATATTATATAAATTGTACTCTGTGAAATTTTAGATTTTATGTAAATTAAAAAAAAATCAATTATTGATTAAATACATAAAATGTGCAATAGAATCTCTTTGAATAGCATTTCCTAAACCCTCAATGGCTGAAATCAATCTGCCCAAATGATTTTAAATAATATTGAGTGTGCTCGTTTGCAACATATTTTGCTGCATCTTTTTCTTCGAGTTGCAAATTTATGAACGCTCTTCGATCTTAGAAACTTGGTAATATGGACTGAGTTAGCAGTCATCTACGACGACGTCTCATCGATCCAATAGATATTGTTGTTCTCTGAACTTCGGCACTCTTGGTGTTTGTCTGTAAGAAAAAAAATGTACCTCACTAGTTTTTGAATGAGTAGAGAGATGAATACACCTCAACAATAGTCTGCAATATACATAGGATTTATCATAAGTTGCTATAAAATTATCAACATTGATATTATAAAATTATCAACATTAATATTATTACACACCTACATACATTACACCGTTTCCCTGGTTGGGGTAAACAAAGAAAACTGAATGCCACACATTTCTATCACGACACACATTTTTTGCTACATACAAATATTTTTTATTGTTGAATTGTTATATTGTTTTTAAATTTATTCTTGAATTAATATTTAAGCAAAATAAAACACAAACCGGAAACACACGACTTCATTATCTGTAGAAGACGGAGGGTGTTAGATATAACAGTAATACCAATAATCTGCATAAACATTTCTTCTAATTTAGTTGACTGTTGGGCATTACTGAAAAAATTCTACATTTCTGGCAATTCACTACACTTGGCTTCCTGTGATATTTGCCTGCCGGACCATAGAATGGTTTGGGATGATCAGCATTTCTGAAAACAAAAAAAAGATGATGACGAATGATTTTATCATATAAATAATTTTTATCATACATTACTTCTCAGGAAACTAACAGGTACTATGTCAACTATTAATTTAATAAGCACCCAATAACAAGTTGCCTCATTCTGGAGACTTATGATATTTATCGTCTCGCAGATCCAGACTGAAAACACAATTAAAAACTGTATCTCCACTGGGTATCGAACCCGGGACCTTTATATCAGCAGTCAGATACCTAATCTACTGACCCACGAAGGCCATTTCTCAAAATTCTTGATTATTTGATACAACTTTATTAAAATAATATTTTAATATGGTTTTGTCATTCAAATATGGTTTTGTGTATTGTATTTAAGTATCCGAGTACAAATAATTGACAATTACTTATATATGTAAGGAAATGTATGTTTTGTTAATGTTATAAAAATCCACTGTAATTGATAATTACAAAACTATATTTACGTAGATTAAGAGTAATATCATCATGATAAAATAAAAAATTATGAAGATGAACTATATTTAATGAAGGTTATGTATCAACTACTCTTCATTACATAACAAGTTGCAGATTTATCACATTAAAATATAAAATCAAACACAAAATAAATTTAAATCTATACATATTTTGTACGATAACAAATTACAATACTCACATTTAAATCGAATAACCAACAGCGTTTCAAAACAAGTTTTTCTTCAAATTGAACACGCAATGTGCGCTATATTGTCATTATTAGTTTCAAATCTTATAAAATTACACCTTAGTTCACGTGTAAAAGATATTCAATCACTTAATATAAAACTATAGGCGCAATAATAAAGTTTTATAACCTAGAAGATCATTTCACTTCAAAAGACAAAAATAAACTTAAAGAAAGTTTAAATCTATATAAATTATATATATTGCGTACGATACCAAATCATACTTTTAATTTAATAACATTTTTTACGTTTAAATAAACGAAAGCAACACAATTACGCACTATTTTCAAATACTCTAGATATAACACACATAACATGGGGTGGGCGGCCGTGTCGGTGTGACACAGAAAAAATACAATCTGACAACGTAACCATTCAAATATTACATTATTGTCTATGATTTTTAACGACAGACGCGTCGAGTCGCTTAGCGACGCATGGAATGAGCGATTTATTCGAAAGTGCAATTTGTCTACCAAATTTATCGTTTCTTGACCAAATAAAGTTCGTTCTTAACGAGTTTCGTTTCTCGAGTTAAATGACACGTTGTCTAGGCCCCCTGCCCCCCTAGACAACATGTCATTAAAGCTAAGCGTTATATCGCTAAGCGATAGAAATGTATGAGATTGGTGGCTGTCACGTGATGTCATAGCCACCAATTCCATACATTTACTATCGCTTAGCGATATAACGCTTAGCTTAAATGGCATGTTGTCTAGGGGGGCTGGTCCCGAGGTAAGATGGTATATAGTCACCAACACAACACTGATTTCACTGCTGTGTTGTACACGGCTTTATTGCCATTAGGCAATTTCTTCCAACCAAAGCAACGTGAGGTTATACATAGTGAAATGTTGGATATATGAAATTTATATAAAAATAACAAATATAAAGACAAACACGTAACATTATTACGTGTCTCTAAATTGTGGCAACTTTATCGATTATTTATAGACTAAATTACTCATTCGATTCTATTCAAATTTTGTAAACATGTATATCTAATACTCGCTTAGACCCCATTAGATTTTGAAGGATATCTGATCAGTACCTACTTCTCAATTTTTTTAACTGTAAAATATTTCAAAGTGACCCTCAGCTCAGGAAACTAAAAATTTCAAATTTTTATTTTCAAATTGGTAAAAAGGCACACCACTTTCATAAAATGGCATTGAAGAGTTATCAAGTTTTCATAATTAAATATTTAAATAGAAAATAATTTAACAAACTCGTTTCTTGAAAATGTTTCTAATTGATATTCATAAATTAGAAGGCATCTCGTTGATAATTGATAGGATATTAGGATCAGCAGATGTCGATGCTTAGTAATTTAAAAATTTTGTATGCATTTATAGGAATATTTGACTATACAAAGTATCCCTATTTTAAGATGAACATTTTCCAAAAGCATGTGTTTTCTGAAATGTGAAAATACGGCCGTGCTTTTTGAGAGTAATTCAATTAATGGTTCCATGCTTCCATTTCACAGAGAATTAAATGTCACTCGCTCCTCACTAACAAACGAGTCTCCATAGTTTTATTTCATACGTAGTGATTTTTTTACGTGTTTTGTTTTTCAAAATATGTAAAAAAGGGCAAAACGTCTTCTTACGTAGGATACACGGAATATCTCTTTGTAAATATATAAAATTGTAATATTTTACTCAGATAAAGTTTTAATTATTTCGTGATAATTGTTTTTTTTTTACGTGAACTTCGATCAATAAAATGCGACATCGTCAAATGTGTATTTGGTAATTGTGTCAAATCAAATACCAAAAAGAGTATTCAACGATCTATACGAGACGTCAAAAATTCCCTGGAATTTCAGAAAAAAATGACATATGTACATAGAGCTGTCAGTGTGAGCTTGGTTACATATGTTTGTGTTGTTATGACAAAAAAAAAACATTTGAAACGTCAGTCAAAACTCATTGAAAACTGTCTCTTATTCTTCATACGCAATAAAGTAAAATGCTACGCCATCGAACTTCGTTATTTTTATTGAAGCTTATATAAGTATTTTTATTTTGTAGTGAGTAAAATTATAGTACTTATATGTATAGGTTTATTATAGTAGGTATTTTAACTTATTTCTAGTTTACCACTACTCAGTGTTCATATTAAATGGTTGTTATCCCTGTTGTGGAAATCTATTACAGAGAACAAATCAGCCTTTAATAATTATGACGTAAATTTGGCTGACGCTGGTTCCTAGTCTATTCCAACTGTCGATTTGTTCAAGAGAACTTTGTTCTCTATTCAGAATTCGAGTAAATCCGTATATGGAACATAAGCCTCTAAGTTGGTGTTTTTTGACTTCAAAGTTGGAAAAGCCGTGAAAAATATAGACCCTACATACAAATCTCGCGTATCCTGGCTTGAAACATTGTCGATATGTTTCAAGCCAGGATACGCGAGATTTGTATGTAGGGTCTATATTTTTCACGGTTTTTTCCAACTTTGAAGTAAAAAAACACCAACTTAGAGGCTTCGCAGCATATATTATGTTCTGTTATACGGATTTGCTCAGAATTTGGAGTAGAACATTTCGTGTGTCTGTCTGTGTGTGTCCGTCCGTCTCAAATAACTTTTGATCCGCTCAATTTACAGAGCCCCAAATTTCAGAATACCTACATAAATAGTTGTAGGCCTACAAAACTTTTAAACTCAGAATTTAGAATTTTTGTTTAAGTCAAGGGTTATCAACTTTTAAATAAAACTTTATTTTTCCATATATCTAAGAAACTATAAAAGATAGAATGCTGCGAATTGGTATAAATATAGACAAACACATAATCTCAAATTTGTTTTTTCAAAAAAATTCCAGTTTCTCAAAAATTTTTTTTTTTAAAAATATTTTTTTATGATAAATTTATGAGTTTTACTGGCTATCTCTAAACATGCATACATACTATCATGCTGTTTTCATATTCTGGGTAGAAAAAAAGGACTGACCTCCACACTATCCTATCTTGACATACATACCACATGTGTTGCATAGAAAACAAAAATATTCAATAATTTGGATTTATGGGTTTATAGTTTGGTACTTATTCTTCAACTATTCATACTATCGCTATCGACAGTTGGATCTCATGAGTTACATGCAACTAGTACTTAATTAATTACTTATATACGAGTTTTTTTTTCTTATTTATTCCAAATTTGAAAAATAAAATTATCTTGAAGTAAGTCAATAACTTATTTGTGTAAAATATAAACTTGTTCCATTTTTGAATACGAGAATAATAAATTGTTATGTTCAGAGTTCTTTCGAAAAGATAATAAACTCCTCATTATAAATTCTTTAAAGAAAAAAAAAACAGTTCGAGATAATATTTTCACGATAAAATATTGCGAAGCAAAGTCAATAAACGAAATACTCGAAATAACCTAAAATAAAATATAGGAATAAAAAGAAACAACATTATTGGATTTCGCCTCCCGTTCGACCCACCGTACACCGCCTACAAAGCAATCGTCTGGCACCTCCTTCAAGAGAATGCGGTGCGCAAATGAGATACACTGGAAGTTGAACGTGTATTTTACATTATTATTATTATTCTTGTAAATTTTCTTCGTCTGACGTCTTCCGAATGTTAGGGAAATATTATTTCAGCGAGGTAAGTAATAATTTGAGCAGACTTATCGATTAAGTTTCAATTTGAAACTTTCGCTTTTCAACGAATTATCGATTTGGTGAAATAACTCACACTAAAGCACAGCACGTGTTGACGGTTATTTGATTCAGAAAATATTAACTTTAGTACCTACTAAAATTAACTTCGAGTATTGATTAAATAATTATAATACAAATTTATGTAATAATTATAATAATGATCAGGACAATTTATAAAGCGCCGTTTAGTGACAATCGTGGTCACCTAAAGGGCTCTTTCAGTTTGCGAAAAAATTAAATTAAAATTTGTCCTATAGCTATCACATTGGGAATAGTGAAACAAAAAACTTAAAAAATACGTAAAATTCACAAGTCCATCTAGTTATACATATTACATAATCCAGATGAAATTATAATAAAAAATCGTCGATCTAAAGTAAACAGGCATAACATTAAGTATGTAAATGAATATTGGGCGAATGAAGGACAATCTGGATACGATTTGCGGAAAAGATGTACCTACATAGCGCCACTTTATGATGTGACAACATCAACCATTCGCCTTCCGAATTTTAACGAGCATTGCCGAAGATACGAACGTAAAAACGATTATAAAATTATCATCACGTCCGATTGTTCCTCATTCCCAACATAATCTTTGCTCTTTCTCACGCTAGACGTTGCAAAAGTATTCTCTTTGTATCCTAGAAGACATTATGCATAGACATGTGTAACGCTGCGTTGCGCCGCTCAATTGCGTCGACCCAGTTCACCGCGCGGGGTGGGTTAACCCACTCCTTCGAAATGTATTGGCTCACGGCGCAGTGAGTCGTGAGTGCTAGACCGGGAGAATGCGAACAGTGTTAGGATATTGAGTTATTGAGTTGCCTGCTTTTTAACCGACATACTTACCTACTTACCCAATTCTACTTTTAAAAGTAAAATCAGGAAAGTACATGAAATAAAATTAATATAATAATAATCTTTACTTATATAAAATACAATACCTACATATTTATACTTTGATTATTATTTTTTTACTAGCTTAATGACCCGGTGCAGTGAATTGTGAGCTGCACCGATACTGAGTTGCATGGGAAAGGTGTTGTACCAGCAAAGTAAATAAATTATTATTTATTACCTTTAAACACTTTAAATAAATGGTAATATGTGAAAAACTGACGTCACTTTCAAAAATATCCATATTATTCGTTATTCTCATTTAAACTCACTTACTGACTCAAGTCAACGCAGTTCATTCATGCGCTGTATGTAGGTACTTAAGAGCCTTAGAGTTGTTGAGCCAGTGAGTTGTTGAATGTGTCATGTAGATGGTGCGCGGTACACATCTCACTCGACGTATTCATTTAACTCAGTGAGCCGGTGCAGCGAGCTGCGCGGCTCACTGCGGGTTGACGCAAGGAATTTTGTTGAGTTACCCTTGTCTATTATGCATTATTTTGTGTACAATGGTGAGCTTATTGTCAAAAGGCAATTTCTTCCAACGAAACAAAGCAAGATGAGGCCATAAATAATGTAAAAAATAAATAAATATAAACACGTAGCGTTTGCAGCGAATAGGTAGATTCGTCGCAAGTACATCTTGTTGTGTAATTTGGACGAGAACGAGGTCAGTAACCTACCAAAATATCGACAATAATACAAAAACAAGAGGTACTTTCATAGGGAAGAACGTTCGAGAAACACCGTGGATATTAAGCCGGCATTTACTCTGTTAACTACCTCCCTGATGGTATAAAAGGACAGGCAGCGTTCGACATATCATCGTAGTAACATCTACCGTGAAAGTTACCGTGAAAGAGTTTCGAAATTGCCCAATTTTTTATTTTTATTTATTTAATGTGAAAGTTGATATTGTGAATATACATATTTATTTAATTGTGAATTGTAAATATACATACCTATATGTATGTAAGCAACCGAATTTATTCATTTCACTCACTTTCTGTGAGATGCTTCAATACTTATTTTAATTTAAGTTTGAAGTTTACTATTTCAAAAGTTTTTAATTGATAGCTTCAATATATAGCGACACGATACATTAATGCCCCTCATTGGCTTAACAAAATTAAATTTAAAATCACAGCATCAAAGAATAATGGTTTGATATGGTATAACAGCTATAGTCTTTTTTTTAAAGGTCGAATCGATAGAGACGTCGTAATATCATCTAAGGTGTTTCATAGTCTAGCAGTCTAGCTGATTGTACTTCAAAAGAGGAACCGATAAAGTCAGTATAATGAATATGGAAATATTTAATAAATTTTTCTTGTAACAGTTCATTTTAAGAAATAGAAATCTGAGAGTACTATTATTTTATTCAAGAGACAAATCATCACATACATTCATTAAATATTGTAACGAGATAGCCTTGTTGTATTATAATATATGGAGATAATTATCTCTCTATGAATTCTCATTTTTGAACACGAAAATCTTAAAAATTGACTGATTTGTGAATTGTATTCACTATTTTGTGTTGCAATAATTCTGTAGATATTCATTTTTATTATTTTTTTATTCATTACCAATTATGATTCTGTCGATATACGTTGTAAAGTAAGGATTTCAAACCACAGATCCAAACTTCAAATGACTCCTAACAAGAGAGTTGTAAAGGACCTTCAGGGTAACAACTGATCTAAATGGCTTAGAAACTCTTAGAACAAACTAAAGCATTTTATAAGCTTAATCAACAATCGAATTTACATGAGATTTGAACGAGAGCTTGTTAACCAGAATAACTCCAAGGTCCCTGACCTCAAAACATCGCTTTATCGCAATTGTAATTATAAGAAATTAGACTGTGACTGCGACTAAAGGTATATATTGTGTTTTTATGTGTTTTTTGAATATGTGTTGTAATAAAAACAAAATATCAACTAACAAAAGTAGTTGAGTTAATTTAAGGGGCTATAGTATGATATACAGGGCCGGTATTACAGTCTCAGTTTAAGAGCTCAACTCAAGTTAGTTTTATAAAAATATTGCGTATTATAGTGTCCATTTAGTCCTTATCTTCCCTCAAATACGTCATTAAAACGACAAATATTTAACTCAACGTTTCTGGTGGATTAAGAACTTAACGGTGAGTCAACTGTCATTTTCTAGGCAACGCGTGTAGTTTCAGTTTCTATCACTAGAGGCGTTAGGCAACGAGTGTAGTTTCAGTGTTCTATCACTAGAGGCGTTAGTTGTATCGACGGTGGCGCCACACAACAAAACAAACTGACAGCCATATTGAAACGAACATGGGCATATAAAAGCATTATTTTGCTGAAAAAAAAAATTAACCATGTTGGATAATAAAACGATAGTATTTCAAGTCGTAGCGTCCCGTTTTGTAGTTCGTATTATTTGAGGTTATTTAAAATTTGACAGATAATAACCACAGAAAAAGTAAAATATGTCAATAATTGAAGATTTAGTAACTGACATGTCATATTGCACTGTAATACGGAAATGGATTCAATCTCCCGTTAACATTAATCTTGAGTTTAATAAACTCAATGAGTTGAGGGCCGTCTTTTGTTTAATACTTTTCTTGTAAAATTAGTTTTAGTAAAACCCTTTTTTAGTTTTTTTTAATGTACGTAACTAAAAAGCTACAAGAGATCATGAAAATCTACTGCCTGAGTTTTTTATTATTATGATATTTAAATTTCTATTCTTGCTTTTAAAAAAAACTCTAAATTTTACTATTTCTTCACGAAAAAACATTGTATTACACAGATAAGGTGATATACAATATTTTTTCGTGTTTCATACATTGGAAGGTAATTGAGTGTGTATTGTTGTGTACATCCGTACTCCCAGGGTATACAAGGGCCTTAAGGATAAATCCCTCCTTAATTCCTGGCTGGGATCACGGAGATTAACGCGTTAATTCCTGGAACTATTCAACAACAAATGTTGAATTGGAAACAACACAAATACAGTGACGATTTGTTTGTAGTTCATTCCAACAAACTTTGAATGTTTGTTTCTAATGGATTCAAATTTCCCGCCTTGGAATTGTTAATTTTTGTTATCATTTAATTGTCATCTTTCGTTTGGCTGTTGTTAATCAGATGGTGGATTCAGGGGGTGGCGTGGATAGGGGTTAGGCCGGGTGGGGTGGTGAACTCGATCATCATTCGATTCGTACAAGCTGTCATAGTATACAGAATCAAATAGACGCAACAATGTGGGTATATTGAATTTGAATCTATACAGTGTTGTTCATCGGTTTTCAATCACCTTGGAACAAATAGACCTATGTACAAAACGTTGATTAGATTGGTGCTGTAGCATCAGAAATAAATCATGGACGAAAATAAACAATGTCATCCGAGGCAAAAGACCTGGGAGTAATTCTGGACGATAAGCTTAACTTTATTTCCCACATTAATAATGTTATTGGTAGAAGCTACAAGGGTTTAGGCTTTGTCCTAAGAATGACCAAACCGTTTAAGAATATTGACTCTCTAAAAATTTTATTTAACGCTTATGCTCGAAGTCACGTGGAATTCGCAACCAGTGTATGGAATCCTCATTATAAGTTGCACATAAATAATATAGAAAGAATCCAAAAAAAATTCATCAAACACCTCGATTTTAGAACAAGGCGATTTGGTATCAGTTATGAGGAATCTTTAAAACATCACCAAATGTTACCACTCTACAAAAGAAGGGGTATAACTGATATATGTTTCCTATATAAATTAATCAACAACCAAATAGATAGTCCGTATCTCTTAGGACAAATCCCATTCAACTGCCCCGCCAGGCAAAACCGCCAGAACCCCCTTTTTTACACTAAATACACAAGAACAAACTATGCAAACAACACCTTTATTAACCGCTGCTGCAATATGTACAATAACCTTAATCATAAGCCAGATATTTTTAACAATAGCCTACAATCATTAAGAAAACAACTATCATCAATATTATAGTGAATACATTCTGTATCAAATTGCAAAATTTTTGGTATGTCCAATACAATATTAACATGACAACTCATCCTTTCCTCCTCTCCTACCCTTCTCCATGTCCCACCCTCGCTACATAAAATACACATACACATACACACATATTTACTAAACCTGAAGCATTAATACAAATGTCATAAGACAAATAACATATACAGTTCTTATGATGAAATTAAGAAACATTTCCGAATGAAAAAAATCGTACACAGAAGAGAAGTTGCGGATCAAATGTTTCTCTTTAAAATTATTAATTCAAAAGTTGACTGTCCTGATTTATTAAATAAAATTAATTTCCATGCGTCGTTGCGAAATGGCAGATTGAACTACTTGTTTTATGTTCCTCGAAGTAACACTAATTCTAATCAAAATGAGTTTATCAAAAGGGCTTGTAACTTCTATAATGTCAACCTCTCAGCCAGTATCACACATTCTGATAATATATTCACCGCTAGTAATAACGCATACAAAAATTCTCTCTATAAGTGCATAGCATGAACTCGTATGTTGAATTTTTTTTTGTTAGTTATTTTTGTTTTTTCTAATATTATCTTTTGTATACTTTTATTTACATTTTGAGTTGTTGTTTGTAACAAAAATATAACAATTTAACTGTCACAATCCTTTTCCCATCCTTTTCCTTTCCCGTCACAGGCAAACATACATCTTAGTTATATTTAAATTTATGATGTTTGAAATGTTTTAAATTTAATATCTGTGGACATATGTAATTGGTCTGTTTGTTTTTATTTTATAGTGTATTATTCCATTTTAGTATTTTAATACTGTATTTGTCCCTAAATAAATAAATAAATAAATAAGGCAAAATATTCCTGCTACGTCAGTCCATAGAGCCGTCCATCTGGCAGCTGATAGGAATACCTGGAGAGCAATGGTCTGCAGCGGGGTACACAATGGACACGACCCTCAGCATTGATGACGACGACTAGTAAGTATACCCCACGGTGTGGGGTAATCAGCGACAGGTGTACGGGTGGATCAGCATTATCTCACAAAAGAAAGAACGACTGACATATATAAAAGGCAATTCTTTATAACGAATATTAACGAATTATAATAACGAATATTCTTTATATGATGTAAAGAACCCTTATTCTACCCTTGAGAACCCTTGTTCTAAACTGTCTTAAAGTTTGATTTATGTTTTTTTTGTTTCAAAATGTTCTGTTTTTATGTACTTACTTTTGAATAGGCATTTGTTGATTATTTTTTTTTTTTCTAATTTGTAATGCACTTTTTCATGTATTTATTTTGAATGTTATTTCTCATTTTGTTATTATATGATATTTATATTAATTTATTTATTTTATTTTATTTGGAAACATAACAGCTTTTGTATATAAAATATAATACAGTTAAAAATTAATTAATAAGAAGCCTATTATAATGTTTCACAGAGTAGGTATTACAAATACATTTACGTCTAATTTATGAGAATGTTGATCATGAAGGGTTTGTTTAGGAATGGGGTATGGTTAGGAAACTGGGAATTGAGGAATGAAATGGGAGAAGGAAGAGAGGGAAAGGACAGTTTCCCTAACCGAAATTTATATTTGTAATGCTATTTTTGTGTATGTTTTGTTAGTTGGCATTCACTGTTAAAAGTATCATTATTTCAAAATGCTTTAGCCCCGGCACAGGTTTTTTACCTAGTGGGTAGTTAAGAATATTATTTGTCAATAATGTATATGTATGAATAATAAATAAAATAAATAATGTTTCTCGTTTCAGAACTATTGATGATGTTATTTGGCCTCTTGTATTACAAATTAGAAAGCGATGATAATACATATTATGAAAGAGTGCGAGCAGTATGATAATCCGGTACGCCACAGTTATCAAATATAATTCCCGTAGCGTAGATTTACCTGTCATATCTAAAATAGGCTATTCAAACTACGACATTTTCATACGTATCAACAATTATTATTCTATCTCCAGGCAAATACAGTTTTTTCTCGACGGCTATTCTAAGTATTGTATATTTTTCCATTTTCTTGCTGTCAGTACCTATTTCACTGGTCTCACTCTTACATTTCCAAATCCTACTTCCTCGTTTATCCTAACTCCACTTTTATCCAACTCCCCTATTATTCCGTCGAGCCGCTATAATAATATTTTGGGATAAGTCTTCCAACAGAGGGTTCGACGGATCATTCAATATCCAAATCCGTGTATTGTACAATATGTTATAAATTTATCTTATTTATGGTTTTAAACTGACACTCCAAAGATATTATTTACCAAAGCTATTGTGACTTTTCCATTTATTTATATACCCTATCATACTTATCTTTTTTCTACAAGACTGAGAATGGTAGCTACATATAGTAACAGAGTTCCACAGTCTCCTGCCCCAATCCATAGGGGAAATCGAATATTTTTATTATTGCATATGCGCAAACATTGGATTTTTTTCCCTGTCGGGAGTCAAAGATATTTTTTAACAGATTTTTAATTATCTCAATAGACACGATCGTCTCTATTGAGATAATTAAAAATCTGTTAAAAAATATCTTTGACTTCCGACAGGGAAAAAAATCCAATGTTTGCGCATATGCAATAATAAAAATATTCGATTACTTACACATTGGTACAAGTAGGTAAATAAGACAAAAATGATCTTATAAGTCTGGCGCAATTCAGGGGTGACTTCTATGCGAAAAATGCATTGTCACCTCAGATATAAGAATTGTAGCTTTCATTATTTACAAAAAACCAATTCTCTCAATAGATGGCGTTACAACAAAATAAATAAAAAAATTATAAGATTGTTGTTCATAACTTCACCCATAGATGGCTGTAGTAAAAATTCCTTATTTTCAAGGGAAATGAATTTCAGTATTACAATATATAGAACTTTCAAAATTGAATTGATAGGGATCTCATTAAAAATGCATAATTGGTGAACGTTGCGCAAGCGCATAAAGTGATCACGTAAACCAGCCGATGACAGGTCGTAAGCCCTGTAGGTGCCTTGATTTCCCGGTTCTCCTACAATAAATATTCCAACTTCGTCTCTATTGAGATAATTAAAAATCAATTAAAAAATATCTTTGACTCCCGACAGGGAAAAAAATCCAATGTTTGCGCATATGTAATAATAATAATATATTCGTATATGCAATTGTTTTTTTTGAAGGAGACAAGGTTGATATTGAAAAGGTCTATTTCACTGAATTTAGTGTTGAAGGATTGGCATGATCTGGTTATGAAGCTGTTTTTTGCGAAGTTAGTGTGTCACAATATTATGCAATGTTGGTTATGACATTAAAACTTGATGTTTTTCTCAACGCTGTCTGCGGTAGGTATTTGTTTTATATTTTAAATATTTTATGTACATAATTATTTAGTTATATGTATGTATATTTTTTATTATGGTTGTATGAAGCTATTTAGTATTTTTCTGTAGGGTGTCTGTCGGGTCCGCTAGTATATTAATAAAGATATTGATAGTTAAGAATATTCATTGTTTCGACGGTTACCTTGTGGTATTCCATAATTCAATTTTATTATAATATTAAATTGCTATAACCACTTGAATTGAGTTTAACGCTCTAATGTAATGTATGATGATGAGGGAACTATTAAGAATATTCATTGTTTCGACGGTTACCTTGTGGTATTCCATAATTCAATTTTATTATAATATTAAATTGCTATAACCACTTGAATTGAGTTTAACGCTCTAATGTAATGTATGATGATGAGGGAACTATTAAGAATATTCATTGTTTCTACGGTTACCTTGTGGTATTCCATAATTCAATTTTATTATAATATTAAATTGCTATAACCACTTGAGTTGAGTCTAACGCGACTCAAGTGATTATAGCAATTTAATATTATAATAATATTGATAGTTGTTTAGTTTGGTTCAGAACCATTTGAATGATTACTTTGAAGAATGTTATCAAAGTAATATTAGTAGGTACATTAAAACAAATGTCGTCCTACTGGAATTTAAAATATTATTTTGGCTGTTTATATGCTAGGGTGAATAATTAAAATATATATAAATAATATGAAATAGGGAACACTAAGAAGTTGTAATTAAGACAAAAGAATAATAGATTGCCATTCTAGATAGACCTCCTCTAGTAAAAACAACTTTAATGTAACCTGTAAATAGAACTATTAATCTTGATTTTATATTGTTAGGGGAGCGGAGTATATTACCGTACACCTAAACTTTAGTTGAAATTATGTCATAACTATATATAATTACACGTTCAATAAAATACAGTTTCACAGCAATTTAAATTGGTTTTATAATGGTGTCTTAAAAAACTTAAAAAAATATTTAAAAAAATGGAAAGTACGGTATAACCCGAATACTTCGGGTAATTCCGTACAACGATCGGGTAATACCGTACACTGAGTTATGGTTTACATAATCTACAGATTTAACCATCTGGGACCTCTTTGTCGCTGTATAGCGCATGTACTCATTGAGCACATGATATGCATCGATACCAGAGTTCATTGTAATTGCCAAATTCTCCACAAATAGTACATAACTCATTAGCTACGCCCAGTAGTCCTTCATCGTAGTACGCTCCATCATTATCGTCGTCATCATGAAGAACCATTGCCGTAGTATCATCATCAGAATCGATTGTACATAGAATCATTAAAAATTTAACGTTTATAAGATGTTGCTTCTTTTTGATTTTTTCATGACTGTCTTTGTGTTTTTTTCTTACCTTTCTTTCTGTCTTTTGGTGTGACTTTCTTTGAGTCTTTCTTAAGTTTGGTTTTCTCTTGTGTTTGACGTTCTTCGATGTTTTTTTCACAGCTGCGGCCTCTAATATATCCTTCATAGGAGTAGATGTCATTGCTTTGATCTTTTTTCTCTTCCCTTCATCACATCATGTAAAGACACCAAAACGTGTTGCTGCTAATACCGTACAAAATGTACGGCATTACCTGAAACCCGGAAACCAATATATTTTTGACAAAATATATTAAAAAATCTAAACTTTGAATGCTTAAGCATATAATGTCAAGCTATCAAAAAACGAGAAAATTTATATTATTTTACAAAATAACTATGATTAATTTACTTAGAGCTTAAAGATCAATCGATGATTTCTATAAGAAAACAGCGCTAAACGTCATATGTGCTCTCAGATAAAAGGTCACGAGTAGAATGGCGCGTGTTTCTGTCAAAGGCACTGGGAATGGTAAAGACTAACTCTAGAAAATGAAGGTTTTGATTCATATGCTTATGCTGACGATCGCCTCATTGTGAAATTCTGCACTGCCGAAAACAGGGATAGTCTTGTGAATGATACCGTTGGTTGCATTGGAAAAATTTCTGCCTGGATGTCGCTCTACAAGCTAAAATTAAACCCAACGAAAACCGAGTTTATGTGGGTAGTTTCACCGCGACGACAGCATCTCATTGAAAATACTCCGATTAACATCAATGGAGAAGAACTTACACCATCAAATACCTTCAAATTTCTAGGCGTCCACCTGGACAACAAACTATCGCTGGACTTGCAAATCTCAAAAACTGTTAGCTCTCGTTTCTTTCATCTGAGGCAATTGAAAAGTATCCGCCGGAGCTTACCCAAAAACGAAGCTAAAACGCTTATTAATGCATTTGTGGTGTCACGGCTGGATTACTGTAATGCTATTTATGCGGGTTTGCCAAAGTATCAGCTTGATAGATTACAAATAGTTTTCAACGCAGCTGCGAGGTTGATATATGGAGCCGACAATACATGTCACATAACACCTCTTCTTAACGAACTGCACTGGTTGAGATGTCCAGAACGAGTGGACTATAAGGTATGCCTGATGGTGTTTAAAGCTCTGAACGACTTGGCTCCACATTACATTCAGGAATTGTGCCAGAGGAATGTTCCATCGGGGAGGCAGCTGAGATCGTTTGAATCACAGAGTACCTACTCTTTAAAATAATTGGACAGAGTCAATAAGGCGGCTTACTATGATCGCGATTTTAGTGTGAACGGGCCTTTAAAATGGAATAAATTGCCTCTTGACATACGTGGAGCTCAGAGCATTGACACCTTCGGTAAACTTCTGAAGACTGCCTTGTTTCGTAGAGCCAACAAATAAGCTACAGCGCCCTTGGAGTGATCTTGTATCACTAAACGGCGCTTTATAAATTTTTATTATAATTATTAGACAAGGATAGGTGTTTGTTTCTATCGAGGGTTTCGCTAAAACCATGTGTACGGAATTAGCCACTGTACGGTAATACACTCCGCTCCCCTACAAAAATTGTAATAAAAGTTTATTGTGAAAACTCAACACGTTTAACATATTTAGAAAACCAACATACACTGACAATATCATTCATAATACTTCACAACACCCAATCACACACAAAATGGCAGCCTTTCATTCAATGATCACTAGATTACTCAAGGTACCGTTAAATAAGACAGACTATAACAAGGAGTTACAAACAATAGAAACTATAGCTCTTAATAATGGTTACAAGAAAGATATAGTTCATAAAATATTAAACAGAAAAACACGTACAAACATCATTCATAAATACATATACAAACCAAAACCACGAGAGACTGGCACAAATTGGAGAAAAATAATATATCTTAATAAAATTACACATGATATAACGAGACATCTTCCTTTAAACATAAAACCAGCCTTGTATACAGACAACAATATAGGACTTATACTGAAAAACAACACAGAAAAAACAAGTAATCTGAAACAAAGTGGAATTTATGAATTGCAATGTGGGGACTGTGATAGTATTTACATAGGGAGAACAGGACGGACAATTGAAACTAGAGTCAAAGAACATAAACGCTGTCTAAATGGACACGGTTTCTCAGAATATGCAAACCACCTAATACAAGAAAATCATACATTTGACAATACAAACGCACAATTATTACATAAGCATACATACGGACTGAAACAAAATAATTTAGAGACATTAGAAATCCACAAAGCCATAAACAGTCACAAGAAAATAATTAACAACCAGACACAACCCAACACTTCACCATTATTATCCATGTTCCCGTTAGGGCAACGCCCACTTCCCCCCTTACCCCCACCTCCCGCTATACCTATGACACAGCCACACACCACACCAAATTAGTTTTTAGTTTAAACCCACCTGAAGAAGAGAACGGTAGTTCTTGAAACTAGTTGTGGAATAAAAATAAATAAGTGGAAATAAACAAAGTTATATTGTTATTTTAATAATTTATTAAAATGAATTTCCACAATGTTAACGCCTCTACCTTAGAATATTTGAAAACTCAAGTTTATTAAAAATCAAATCACACCGTCCATGAAAAAATCTCTGGATTATAGAGATATTCTACACGATATACGGGATATTCGTAGGATAAAACAAGAAACTACGAAGCATATTTCATACCGATACCACTAAGTAAGAGTCCAACCACAAACGTGGAGGTCCGTCAATCATGGTACCCAACAGTGCAAGATAACACGTGACTCGACAGGGAACCTTCACCATGTCTGTAGTACTTTCAATTTCCACGCCAAGCGTCGGCTACACCTGTCTCATCAACATGGCGGACTACCGCCCCACCAATCATGCCGGGGGGGCTCCTCCACCCCTTATTACTCTTGTTGGCGATTTACAGGAACCACACCACGTGGAGAGTAGGTACTATCATTTGCGAACTGTCAAAGAGTAAGGTTGATAGCGAGGAACCTTACGAGTGGTTTAATACTAAAATACGAGATGTTTTCGATGGATGATGATTTTAGCGACTACCTCAAATATGTATTTGGTAATTTTTGTCAAATCAAATACAAAACAGATTATTCAGCGATTCATACGAGATGCCGAAAATTCGTTGGAATTTCAGAAAAATCGTGACATCAAGCTGTCAGTGTGAGCTTGGTTACATGTGTTTGTGTTGTTAAGACCAAAAATATTTAAAACGTCAAAGAAAGCTATCTTTTTTTTATTATTATTGAAACCAAACAAAATATAACAATATAGTTACAAACAATTAAAATATTACAAAAAAGTACAATTTAAATAAGTTAAATGAAACATTTTTTTTATAGGATTATTTGGTATATACCACCTCACTAGGCTGAGCCTGTACCGAGGTGGCAGATTTTTTTTCTTTGCGTTATATCTGACAGAAAAATATTAAACTTGTATTTAACTAAAACTTGTTATAAAATATACCTTTTATAAAAATAAAATATAAACTATTGTAGCTTGATCATGTTTCCGCAGTATATAATGCCCTTGTTTCTAATCCATGTTGCTATTGTTTTCTTGTTTTCTACCTATCTCTTTTCTTCTTACACAATAATGTGAATTTCTATGTCATCGACCTTACGTTTGGCGTAGTATTATGGATGTCTTTGAAATACAATAACTAACTTAAGAATATTAAATACTCCAGTGAGGTTAGGAGTTAGTATTTAGTTAGCTAGCACTGTGCATTCGGAACATAGATGCCATATTGATATAATACATTGATATAATACATTGATATACATATTTCATTAATTTGTCCATTTCTTATTCGTCTCCGCCGAGATGTTGTAAAGTAATCAACACTCAAAGTAAAATATATAGAAGAAAAAACTTCAAAAGTATAGCTTAGTTGAAAAGCGGTTTTGGGACGTGCCGCCGACGAAGTTCGAGCAAATGAATTTCAAGTTAGATTCGCTCTTTTTCGTGACCGGCTCAACGGCCGCGGCGGTGGCGCGTTCCTGGGACGGATAATTAAACTCCCACAAGTGTCAAGAAGAGTGGCGCTGAATATTAAAACATGAAAGGGATATACACAGCTGAACGTTCCAAATTTCATATCCATTTTGAATTTGCGAAAGAAACTTATGGTGGATTCGCGTCAAAATGGATTTACGTGACAATTTTTTTAGTTTATTATTTCGTAATGATTTACATTTCATTATTATGTAAACAAATTTAATCTTTAAATCATTTTTTCTTCGTGGTAACAATCCTAGGATTAGTTTGCACCAGCCTCTTCATGTATTGGTAGCTACCACATCGCATATCACTGATCATCGTCATCATCATCAATGGCAATTGTGAAATATATAAACCCTGCATAGAAATCTCGCGTGTCCTGGCTTGATACTCTGTCGATATGTGAAGATAAATAAATTCTCTTGAACAAATCGACAGTTGGATAGTCATATGATTTTGCTATTCGATTCCGCGTTCAATAAATCAAATCAAATCAAATAAATAAAGTAAATGCAGTTTGCACACATGTCATGTTGAAAGTCAGAAAGTATATAAATAAAAAAAAAACAATTATAAACATATAAATTGATACAAGATTAAACAACAAACACAAACAGACCGTGATTAACACCACGCATCTTTGTCATTCATGTACTGATCCAGTCTATAATATGCCTTTCTGACAATTACAAACATATAAATTGATACAAGATTAAACAACAAACACAAGCAGACCGTGATTAACACCACGCATCTTTGTCATTCATGTACTGATCCAGTCTATAATATGCCTTTCTGACAATTACAAACATATAAATTGATACAAGATTAAACAACAAACACAAGCAGACCGTGATTAACACCACGCATCTTTGTCATTCATGTACTGATCCAGTCTATAATATGCCTTTCTGACAATTACAAACATATAAATTGATACAAGATTAAACAACAAACACAAGCAGACCGTGATTAACACCACGCATCTTTGTCATTCATGTACTGATCCAGTCTATAATATGCCTTTCTGACAATTACAAACATATAAATTGATACAAGATTAAACAACAAACACAAGCAGACCGTGATTAACACCACGCATCTTTGTCATTCATGTACTGATCCAGTCTATAATATGCCTTTCTGACAATTACAAACATATAAATTGATACAAGATTAAACAACAAACACAAGCAGACCGTGATTAACACCACGCATCTTTGTCATTCATGTACTGATCCAGTCTATAATATGCCTTTCTGACAATTACAAACATATAAATTGATACAAGATTAAACAACAAACACAAGCAGACCGTGATTAACACCACGCATCTTTGTCATTCATGTACTGATCCAGTCTATAATATGCCTTTCTGACAATTACAAACATATAAATTGATACAAGATTAAACAACAAACACAAGCAGACCGTGATTAACACCACGCATCTTTGTCATTCATGTACTGATCCAGTCTATAATATGCCTTTCTGACAATTACAAACATATAAATTGATACAAGATTAAACAACAAACACAAGCAGACCGTGATTAACACCACGCATCTTTGTCATTCATGTACTGATCCAGTCTATAATATGCCTTTCTGACAATTACAAACATATAAATTGATACAAGATTAAACAACAAACACAAGCAGACCGTGATTAACACCACGCATCTTTGTCATTCATGTACTGATCCAGTCTATAATATGCCTTTCTGACAATTACAAACATATAAATTGATACAAGATTAAACAACAAACACAAGCAGACCGTGATTAACACCACGCATCTTTGTCATTCATGTACTGATCCAGTCTATAATATGCCTTTCTGACAATTACAAACATATAAATTGATACAAGATTAAACAACAAACACAAGCAGACCGTGATTAACACCACGCATCTTTGTCATTCATGTACTGATCCAGTCTATAATATGCCTTTCTGACAATTACAAACATATAAATTGATACAAGATTAAACAACAAACACAAGCAGACCGTGATTAACACCACGCATCTTTGTCATTCATGTACTGATCCAGTCTATAATATGCCTTTCTGACAATTACAAACATATAAATTGATACAAGATTAAACAACAAACACAAGCAGACCGTGATTAACACCACGCATCTTTGTCATTCATGTACTGATCCAGTCTATAATATGCCTTTCTGACAATTACAAACATATAAATTGATACAAGATTAAACAACAAACACAAGCAGACCGTGATTAACACCACGCATCTTTGTCATTCATGTACTGATCCAGTCTATAATATGCCTTTCTGACAATTACAAACATATAAATTGATACAAGATTAAACAACAAACACAAGCAGACCGTGATTAACACCACGCATCTTTGTCATTCATGTACTGATCCAGTCTATAATATGCCTTTCTGACAATTACAAACATATAAATTGATACAAGATTAAACAACAAACACAAGCAGACCGTGATTAACACCACGCATCTTTGTCATTCATGTACTGATCCAGTCTATAATATGCCTTTCTGACAATTACAAACATATAAATTGATACAAGATTAAACAACAAACACAAGCAGACCGTGATTAACACCACGCATCTTTGTCATTCATGTACTGATCCAGTCTATAATATGCCTTTCTGACAATTACAAACATATAAATTGATACAAGATTAAACAACAAACACAAGCAGACCGTGATTAACACCACGCATCTTTGTCATTCATGTACTGATCCAGTCTATAATATGCCTTTCTGACAATTACAAACATATAAATTGATACAAGATTAAACAACAAACACAAGCAGACCGTGATTAACACCACGCATCTTTGTCATTCATGTACTGATCCAGTCTATAATATGCCTTTCTGACAATTACAAACATATAAATTGATACAAGATTAAACAACAAACACAAGCAGACCGTGATTAACACCACGCATCTTTGTCATTCATGTACTGATCCAGTCTATAATATGCCTTTCTGACAATTACAAACATATAAATTGATACAAGATTAAACAACAAACACAAGCAGACCGTGATTAACACCACGCATCTTTGTCATTCATGTACTGATCCAGTCTATAATATGCCTTTCTGACAATTACAAACATACATAAATTGATACAAGATTAAACAACAAACACAAGCAGACCGTGATTAACACCACGCATCTTTGTCATTCATGTACTGATCCAGTCTATAATATGCCTTTCTGACAATTACAAACATATAAATTGATACAAGATTAAACAACAAACACAAGCAGACCGTGATTAACACCACGCATCTTTGTCATTCATGTACTGATCCAGTCTATAATATGCCTTTCTGACAATTACAAACATATAAATTGATACAAGATTAAACAACAAACACAAGCAGACCGTGATTAACACCACGCATCTTTGTCATTCATGTACTGATCCAGTCTATAATATGCCTTTCTGACAATTACAAACATATAAATTGATACAAGATTAAACAACAAACACAAGCAGACCGTGATTAACACCACGCATCTTTGTCATTCATGTACTGATCCAGTCTATAATATGCCTTTCTGACAATTACAAACATATAAATTGATACAAGATTAAACAACAAACACAAGCAGACCGTGATTAACACCACGCATCTTTGTCATTCATGTACTGATCCAGTCTATAATATGCCTTTCTGACAATTACAAACATATAAATTGATACAAGATTAAACAACAAACACAAGCAGACCGTGATTAACACCACGCATCTTTGTCATTCATGTACTGATCCAGTCTATAATATGCCTTTCTGACAATTACAAACATATAAATTGATACAAGATTAAACAACAAACACAAGCAGACCGTGATTAACACCACGCATCTTTGTCATTCATGTACTGATCCAGTCTATAATATGCCTTTCTGACAATTACAAACATATAAATTGATACAAGATTAAACAACAAACACAAGCAGACCGTGATTAACACCACGCATCTTTGTCATTCATGTACTGATCCAGTCTATAATATGCCTTTCTGACAATTACAAACATATAAATTGATACAAGATTAAACAACAAACACAAGCAGACCGTGATTAACACCACGCATCTTTGTCATTCATGTACTGATCCAGTCTATAATATGCCTTTCTGACAATTACAAACATATAAATTGATACAAGATTAAACAACAAACACAAGCAGACCGTGATTAACACCACGCATCTTTGTCATTCATGTACTGATCCAGTCTATAATATGCCTTTCTGACAATTACAAACATATAAATTGATACAAGATTAAACAACAAACACAAGCAGACCGTGATTAACACCACGCATCTTTGTCATTCATGTACTGATCCAGTCTATAATATGCCTTTCTGACAATTACAAACATATAAATTGATACAAGATTAAACAACAAACACAAGCAGACCGTGATTAACACCACGCATCTTTGTCATTCATGTACTGATCCAGTCTATAATATGCCTTTCTGACAATTACAAACATATAAATTGATACAAGATTAAACAACAAACACAAGCAGACCGTGATTAACACCACGCATCTTTGTCATTCATGTACTGATCCAGTCTATAATATGCCTTTCTGACAATTACAAACATATAAATTGATACAAGATTAAACAACAAACACAAGCAGACCGTGATTAACACCACGCATCTTTGTCATTCATGTACTGATCCAGTCTATAATATGCCTTTCTGACAATTACAAACATATAAATTGATACAAGATTAAACAACAAACACAAGCAGACCGTGATTAACACCACGCATCTTTGTCATTCATGTACTGATCCAGTCTATAATATGCCTTTCTGACAATTACAAACATATAAATTGATACAAGATTAAACAACAAACACAAGCAGACCGTGATTAACACCACGCATCTTTGTCATTCATGTACTGATCCAGTCTATAATATGCCTTTCTGACAATTACAAACATATAAATTGATACAAGATTAAACAACAAACACAAGCAGACCGTGATTAACACCACGCATCTTTGTCATTCATGTACTGATCCAGTCTATAATATGCCTTTCTGACAATTACAAACATATAAATTGATACAAGATTAAACAACAAACACAAGCAGACCGTGATTAACACCACGCATCTTTGTCATTCATGTACTGATCCAGTCTATAATATGCCTTTCTGACAATTACAAACATATAAATTGATACAAGATTAAACAACAAACACAAGCAGACCGTGATTAACACCACGCATCTTTGTCATTCATGTACTGATCCAGTCTATAATATGCCTTTCTGACAATTACAAACATATAAATTGATACAAGATTAAACAACAAACACAAGCAGACCGTGATTAACACCACGCATCTTTGTCATTCATGTACTGATCCAGTCTATAATATGCCTTTCTGACAATTACAAACATATAAATTGATACAAGATTAAACAACAAACACAAGCAGACCGTGATTAACACCACGCATCTTTGTCATTCATGTACTGATCCAGTCTATAATATGCCTTTCTGACAATTACAAACATATAAATTGATACAAGATTAAACAACAAACACAAGCAGACCGTGATTAACACCACGCATCTTTGTCATTCATGTACTGATCCAGTCTATAATATGCCTTTCTGACAATTACAAACATATAAATTGATACAAGATTAAACAACAAACACAAGCAGACCGTGATTAACACCACGCATCTTTGTCATTCATGTACTGATCCAGTCTATAATATGCCTTTCTGACAATTACAAACATATAAATTGATACAAGATTAAACAACAAACACAAGCAGACCGTGATTAACACCACGCATCTTTGTCATTCATGTACTGATCCAGTCTATAATATGCCTTTCTGACAATTACAAACATATAAATTGATACAAGATTAAACAACAAACACAAGCAGACCGTGATTAACACCACGCATCTTTGTCATTCATGTACTGATCCAGTCTATAATATGCCTTTCTGACAATTACAAACATATAAATTGATACAAGATTAAACAACAAACACAAGCAGACCGTGATTAACACCACGCATCTTTGTCATTCATGTACTGATCCAGTCTATAATATGCCTTTCTGACAATTACAAACATATAAATTGATACAAGATTAAACAACAAACACAAGCAGACCGTGATTAACACCACGCATCTTTGTCATTCATGTACTGATCCAGTCTATAATATGCCTTTCTGACAATTACAAACATATAAATTGATACAAGATTAAACAACAAACACAAGCAGACCGTGATTAACACCACGCATCTTTGTCATTCATGTACTGATCCAGTCTATAATATGCCTTTCTGACAATTACAAACATATAAATTGATACAAGATTAAACAACAAACACAAGCAGACCGTGATTAACACCACGCATCTTTGTCATTCATGTACTGATCCAGTCTATAATATGCCTTTCTGACAATTACAAACATATAAATTGATACAAGATTAAACAACAAACACAAGCAGACCGTGATTAACACCACGCATCTTTGTCATTCATGTACTGATCCAGTCTATAATATGCCTTTCTGACAATTACAAACATATAAATTGATACAAGATTAAACAACAAACACAAGCAGACCGTGATTAACACCACGCATCTTTGTCATTCATGTACTGATCCAGTCTATAATATGCCTTTCTGACAATTACAAACATATAAATTGATACAAGATTAAACAACAAACACAAGCAGACCGTGATTAACACCACGCATCTTTGTCATTCATGTACTGATCCAGTCTATAATATGCCTTTCTGACAATTACAAACATATAAATTGATACAAGATTAAACAACAAACACAAGCAGACCGTGATTAACACCACGCATCTTTGTCATTCATGTACTGATCCAGTCTATAATATGCCTTTCTGACAATTACAAACATATAAATTGATACAAGATTAAACAACAAACACAAGCAGACCGTGATTAACACCACGCATCTTTGTCATTCATGTACTGATCCAGTCTATAATATGCCTTTCTGACAATTACAAACATATAAATTGATACAAGATTAAACAACAAACACAAGCAGACCGTGATTAACACCACGCATCTTTGTCATTCATGTACTGATCCAGTCTATAATATGCCTTTCTGACAATTACAAACATATAAATTGATACAAGATTAAACAACAAACACAAGCAGACCGTGATTAACACCACGCATCTTTGTCATTCATGTACTGATCCAGTCTATAATATGCCTTTCTGACAATTACAAACATATAAATTGATACAAGATTAAACAACAAACACAAGCAGACCGTGATTAACACCACGCATCTTTGTCATTCATGTACTGATCCAGTCTATAATATGCCTTTCTGACAATTACAAACATATAAATTGATACAAGATTAAACAACAAACACAAGCAGACCGTGATTAACACCACGCATCTTTGTCATTCATGTACTGATCCAGTCTATAATATGCCTTTCTGACAATTACAAACATATAAATTGATACAAGATTAAACAACAAACACAAGCAGACCGTGATTAACACCACGCATCTTTGTCATTCATGTACTGATCCAGTCTATAATATGCCTTTCTGACAATTACAAACATATAAATTGATACAAGATTAAACAACAAACACAAGCAGACCGTGATTAACACCACGCATCTTTGTCATTCATGTACTGATCCAGTCTATAATATGCCTTTCTGACAATTACAAACATATAAATTGATACAAGATTAAACAACAAACACAAGCAGACCGTGATTAACACCACGCATCTTTGTCATTCATGTACTGATCCAGTCTATAATATGCCTTTCTGACAATTACAAACATATAAATTGATACAAGATTAAACAACAAACACAAGCAGACCGTGATTAACACCACGCATCTTTGTCATTCATGTACTGATCCAGTCTATAATATGCCTTTCTGACAATTACAAACATATAAATTGATACAAGATTAAACAACAAACACAAGCAGACCGTGATTAACACCACGCATCTTTGTCATTCATGTACTGATCCAGTCTATAATATGCCTTTCTGACAATTACAAACATATAAATTGATACAAGATTAAACAACAAACACAAGCAGACCGTGATTAACACCACGCATCTTTGTCATTCATGTACTGATCCAGTCTATAATATGCCTTTCTGACAATTACAAACATATAAATTGATACAAGATTAAACAACAAACACAAGCAGACCGTGATTAACACCACGCATCTTTGTCATTCATGTACTGATCCAGTCTATAATATGCCTTTCTGACAATTACAAACATATAAATTGATACAAGATTAAACAACAAACACAAGCAGACCGTGATTAACACCACGCATCTTTGTCATTCATGTACTGATCCAGTCTATAATATGCCTTTCTGACAATTACAAACATATAAATTGATACAAGATTAAACAACAAACACAAGCAGACCGTGATTAACACCACGCATCTTTGTCATTCATGTACTGATCCAGTCTATAATATGCCTTTCTGACAATTACAAACATATAAATTGATACAAGATTAAACAACAAACACAAGCAGACCGTGATTAACACCACGCATCTTTGTCATTCATGTACTGATCCAGTCTATAATATGCCTTTCTGACAATTACAAACATATAAATTGATACAAGATTAAACAACAAACACAAGCAGACCGTGATTAACACCACGCATCTTTGTCATTCATGTACTGATCCAGTCTATATAATATGCCTTTCTGACAATTACAAACATATAAATTGATACAAGATTAAACAACAAACACAAGCAGACCGTGATTAACACCACGCATCTTTGTCATTCATGTACTGATCCAGTCTATAATATGCCTTTCTGACAATTACAAACATATAAATTGATACAAGATTAAACAACAAACACAAGCAGACCGTGATTAACACCACGCATCTTTGTCATTCATGTACTGATCCAGTCTATAATATGCCTTTCTGACAATTACAAACATATAAATTGATACAAGATTAAACAACAAACACAAGCAGACCGTGATTAACACCACGCATCTTTGTCATTCATGTACTGATCCAGTCTATAATATGCCTTTCTGACAATTACAAACATATAAATTGATACAAGATTAAACAACAAACACAAGCAGACCGTGATTAACACCACGCATCTTTGTCATTCATGTACTGATCCAGTCTATAATATGCCTTTCTGACAATTACAAACATATAAATTGATACAAGATTAAACAACAAACACAAGCAGACCGTGATTAACACCACGCATCTTTGTCATTCATGTACTGATCCAGTCTATAATATGCCTTTCTGACAATTACAAACATATAAATTGATACAAGATTAAACAACAAACACAAGCAGACCGTGATTAACACCACGCATCTTTGTCATTCATGTACTGATCCAGTCTATAATATGCCTTTCTGACAATTACAAACATATAAATTGATACAAGATTAAACAACAAACACAAGCAGACCGTGATTAACACCACGCATCTTTGTCATTCATGTACTGATCCAGTCTATAATATGCCTTTCTGACAATTACAAACATATAAATTGATACAAGATTAAACAACAAACACAAGCAGACCGTGATTAACACCACGCATCTTTGTCATTCATGTACTGATCCAGTCTATAATATGCCTTTCTGACAATTACAAACATATAAATTGATACAAGATTAAACAACAAACACAAGCAGACCGTGATTAACACCACGCATCTTTGTCATTCATGTACTGATCCAGTCTATAATATGCCTTTCTGACAATTACAAACATATAAATTGATACAAGATTAAACAACAAACACAAGCAGACCGTGATTAACACCACGCATCTTTGTCATTCATGTACTGATCCAGTCTATAATATGCCTTTCTGACAATTACAAACATATAAATTGATACAAGATTAAACAACAAACACAAGCAGACCGTGATTAACACCACGCATCTTTGTCATTCATGTACTGATCCAGTCTATAATATGCCTTTCTGACAATTACAAACATATAAATTGATACAAGATTAAACAACAAACACAAGCAGACCGTGATTAACACCACGCATCTTTGTCATTCATGTACTGATCCAGTCTATAATATGCCTTTCTGACAATTACAAACATATAAATTGATACAAGATTAAACAACAAACACAAGCAGACCGTGATTAACACCACGCATCTTTGTCATTCATGTACTGATCCAGTCTATAATATGCCTTTCTGACAATTACAAACATATAAATTGATACAAGATTAAACAACAAACACAAGCAGACCGTGATTAACACCACGCATCTTTGTCATTCATGTACTGATCCAGTCTATAATATGCCTTTCTGACAATTACAAACATATAAATTGATACAAGATTAAACAACAAACACAAGCAGACCGTGATTAACACCACGCATCTTTGTCATTCATGTACTGATCCAGTCTATAATATGCCTTTCTGACAATTACAAACATATAAATTGATACAAGATTAAACAACAAACACAAGCAGACCGTGATTAACACCACGCATCTTTGTCATTCATGTACTGATCCAGTCTATAATATGCCTTTCTGACAATTACAAACATATAAATTGATACAAGATTAAACAACAAACACAAGCAGACCGTGATTAACACCACGCATCTTTGTCATTCATGTACTGATCCAGTCTATAATATGCCTTTCTGACAATTACAAACATATAAATTGATACAAGATTAAACAACAAACACAAGCAGACCGTGATTAACACCACGCATCTTTGTCATTCATGTACTGATCCAGTCTATAATATGCCTTTCTGACAATTACAAACATATAAATTGATACAAGATTAAACAACAAACACAAGCAGACCGTGATTAACACCACGCATCTTTGTCATTCATGTACTGATCCAGTCTATAATATGCCTTTCTGACAATTACAAACATATAAATTGATACAAGATTAAACAACAAACACAAGCAGACCGTGATTAACACCACGCATCTTTGTCATTCATGTACTGATCCAGTCTATAATATGCCTTTCTGACAATTACAAACATATAAATTGATACAAGATTAAACAACAAACACAAGCAGACCGTGATTAACACCACGCATCTTTGTCATTCATGTACTGATCCAGTCTATAATATGCCTTTCTGACAATTACAAACATATAAATTGATACAAGATTAAACAACAAACACAAGCAGACCGTGATTAACACCACGCATCTTTGTCATTCATGTACTGATCCAGTCTATAATATGCCTTTCTGACAATTACAAACATATAAATTGATACAAGATTAAACAACAAACACAAGCAGACCGTGATTAACACCACGCATCTTTGTCATTCATGTACTGATCCAGTCTATAATATGCCTTTCTGACAATTACAAACATATAAATTGATACAAGATTAAACAACAAACACAAGCAGACCGTGATTAACACCACGCATCTTTGTCATTCATGTACTGATCCAGTCTATAATATGCCTTTCTGACAATTACAAACATATAAATTGATACAAGATTAAACAACAAACACAAGCAGACCGTGATTAACACCACGCATCTTTGTCATTCATGTACTGATCCAGTCTATAATATGCCTTTCTGACAATTACAAACATATAAATTGATACAAGATTAAACAACAAACACAAGCAGACCGTGATTAACACCACGCATCTTTGTCATTCATGTACTGATCCAGTCTATAATATGCCTTTCTGACAATTACAAACATATAAATTGATACAAGATTAAACAACAAACACAAGCAGACCGTGATTAACACCACGCATCTTTGTCATTCATGTACTGATCCAGTCTATAATATGCCTTTCTGACAATTACAAACATATAAATTGATACAAGATTAAACAACAAACACAAGCAGACCGTGATTAACACCACGCATCTTTGTCATTCATGTACTGATCCAGTCTATAATATGCCTTTCTGACAATTACAAACATATAAATTGATACAAGATTAAACAACAAACACAAGCAGACCGTGATTAACACCACGCATCTTTGTCATTCATGTACTGATCCAGTCTATAATATGCCTTTCTGACAATTACAAACATATAAATTGATACAAGATTAAACAACAAACACAAGCAGACCGTGATTAACACCACGCATCTTTGTCATTCATGTACTGATCCAGTCTACATATAATATGCCTTTCTGACAATTACAAACATATAAATTGATACAAGATTAAACAATAAACACAAACAGACCGTGATTAACACCACGCATCTTTGTCATTCATGTACTGATCCAGTCTATAATATGCCTTTCTGACAATTACAAACATATAAATTGATACAAGATTAAACAACAAACACAAGCAGACCGTGATTAACACCACGCATCTTTGTCATTCATGTACTGATCCAGTCTATAATATGCCTTTCTGACAATTACAAACATATAAATTGATACAAGATTAAACAACAAACACAAGCAGACCGTGATTAACACCACGCATCTTTGTCATTCATGTACTGATCCAGTCTATAATATGCCTTTCTGACAATTACAAACATATAAATTGATACAAGATTAAACAACAAACACAAGCAGACCGTGATTAACACCACGCATCTTTGTCATTCATGTACTGATCCAGTCTACATATAATATGCCTTTCTGACAATTACAAACATATAAATTGATACAAGATTAAACAATAAACACAAACAGACCGTGATTAACACCACGCATCTTTGTCATTCATGTACTGATCCAGTCTATAATATGCCTTTCTGACAATTACAAACATATAAATTGATACAAGATTAAACAACAAACACAAGCAGACCGTGATTAACACCACGCATCTTTGTCATTCATGTACTGATCCAGTCTATAATATGCCTTTCTGACAATTACAAACATATAAATTGATACAAGATTAAACAACAAACACAAGCAGACCGTGATTAACACCACGCATCTTTGTCATTCATGTACTGATCCAGTCTATAATATGCCTTTCTGACAATTACAAACATATAAATTGATACAAGATTAAACAACAAACACAAGCAGACCGTGATTAACACCACGCATCTTTGTCATTCATGTACTGATCCAGTCTATAATATGCCTTTCTGACAATTACAAACATATAAATTGATACAAGATTAAACAACAAACACAAGCAGACCGTGATTAACACCACGCATCTTTGTCATTCATGTACTGATCCAGTCTACATATAATATGCCTTTCTGACAATTACAAACATATAAATTGATACAAGATTAAACAATAAACACAAACAGACCGTGATTAACACCACGCATCTTTGTCATTCATGTACTGATCCAGTCTATAATATGCCTTTCTGACAATTACAAACATATAAATTGATACAAGATTAAACAACAAACACAAGCAGACCGTGATTAACACCACGCATCTTTGTCATTCATGTACTGATCCAGTCTATAATATGCCTTTCTGACAATTACAAACATATAAATTGATACAAGATTAAACAACAAACACAAGCAGACCGTGATTAACACCACGCATCTTTGTCATTCATGTACTGATCCAGTCTATAATATGCCTTTCTGACAATTACAAACATATAAATTGATACAAGATTAAACAACAAACACAAGCAGACCGTGATTAACACCACGCATCTTTGTCATTCATGTACTGATCCAGTCTATAATATGCCTTTCTGACAATTACAAACATATAAATTGATACAAGATTAAACAACAAACACAAGCAGACCGTGATTAACACCACGCATCTTTGTCATTCATGTACTGATCCAGTCTATAATATGCCTTTCTGACAATTACAAACATATAAATTGATACAAGATTAAACAACAAACACAAGCAGACCGTGATTAACACCACGCATCTTTGTCATTCATGTACTGATCCAGTCTATAATATGCCTTTCTGACAATTACAAACATATAAATTGATACAAGATTAAACAATAAACACAAACAGACCGTGATTAACACCACGCATCTTTGTCATTCATGTACTGATCCAGTCTATAATATGCCTTTCTGACAATTACAAACATATAAATTGATACAAGATTAAACAACAAACACAAGCAGACCGTGATTAACACCACGCATCTTTGTCATTCATGTACTGATCCAGTCTATAATATGCCTTTCTGACAATTACAAACATATAAATTGATACAAGATTAAACAACAAACACAAGCAGACCGTGATTAACACCACGCATCTTTGTCATTCATGTACTGATCCAGTCTATAATATGCCTTTCTGACAATTACAAACATATAAATTGATACAAGATTAAACAACAAACACAAGCAGACCGTGATTAACACCACGCATCTTTGTCATTCATGTACTGATCCAGTCTATAATATGCCTTTCTGACAATTACAAACATATAAATTGATACAAGATTAAACAACAAACACAAGCAGACCGTGATTAACACCACGCATCTTTGTCATTCATGTACTGATCCAGTCTACATATAATATGCCTTTCTGACAATTACAAACATATAAATTGATACAAGATTAAACAATAAACACAAACAGACCGTGATTAACACCACGCATCTTTGTCATTCATGTACTGATCCAGTCTATAATATGCCTTTCTGACAATTACAAACATATAAATTGATACAAGATTAAACAACAAACACAAGCAGACCGTGATTAACACCACGCATCTTTGTCATTCATGTACTGATCCAGTCTATAATATGCCTTTCTGACAATTACAAACATATAAATTGATACAAGATTAAACAACAAACACAAGCAGACCGTGATTAACACCACGCATCTTTGTCATTCATGTACTGATCCAGTCTATAATATGCCTTTCTGACAATTACAAACATATAAATTGATACAAGATTAAACAACAAACACAAGCAGACCGTGATTAACACCACGCATCTTTGTCATTCATGTACTGATCCAGTCTATAATATGCCTTTCTGACAATTACAAACATATAAATTGATACAAGATTAAACAACAAACACAAGCAGACCGTGATTAACACCACGCATCTTTGTCATTCATGTACTGATCCAGTCTATAATATGCCTTTCTGACAATTACAAACATATAAATTGATACAAGATTAAACAACAAACACAAGCAGACCGTGATTAACACCACGCATCTTTGTCATTCATGTACTGATCCAGTCTATAATATGCCTTTCTGACAATTACAAACATATAAATTGATACAAGATTAAACAATAAACACAAACAGACCGTGATTAACACCACGCATCTTTGTCATTCATGTACTGATCCAGTCTATAATATGCCTTTCTGACAATTACAAACATATAAATTGATACAAGATTAAACAACAAACACAAGCAGACCGTGATTAACACCACGCATCTTTGTCATTCATGTACTGATCCAGTCTATAATATGCCTTTCTGACAATTACAAACATATAAATTGATACAAGATTAAACAACAAACACAAGCAGACCGTGATTAACACCACGCATCTTTGTCATTCATGTACTGATCCAGTCTATAATATGCCTTTCTGACAATTACAAACATATAAATTGATACAAGATTAAACAATAAACACAAACAGACCGTGATTAACACCACGCATCTTTGTCATTCATGTACTGATCCAGTCTATAATATGCCTTTCTGACAATTACAAACATATAAATTGATACAAGATTAAACAACAAACACAAGCAGACCGTGATTAACACCACGCATCTTTGTCATTCATGTACTGATCCAGTCTATAATATGCCTTTCTGACAATTACAAACATATAAATTGATACAAGATTAAACAACAAACACAAGCAGACCGTGATTAACACCACGCATCTTTGTCATTCATGTACTGATCCAGTCTATAATATGCCTTTCTGACAATTACAAACATATAAATTGATACAAGATTAAACAATAAACACAAACAGACCGTGATTAACACCACGCATCTTTGTCATTCATGTACTGATCCAGTCTATAATATGCCTTTCTGACAATTACAAACATATAAATTGATACAAGATTAAACAACAAACACAAGCAGACCGTGATTAACACCACGCATCTTTGTCATTCATGTACTGATCCAGTCTATAATATGCCTTTCTGACAATTACAAACATATAAATTGATACAAGATTAAACAACAAACACAAGCAGACCGTGATTAACACCACGCATCTTTGTCATTCATGTACTGATCCAGTCTATAATATGCCTTTCTGACAATTACAAACATATAAATTGATACAAGATTAAACAACAAACACAAGCAGACCGTGATTAACACCACGCATCTTTGTCATTCATGTACTGATCCAGTCTATAATATGCCTTTCTGACAATTACAAACATATAAATTGATACAAGATTAAACAACAGACACAAGCAGACCGTGATTAACACCACGCATCTTTGTCATTCATGTACTGATCCAGACTATAATATGCCTTTCTTATAAGTGTTTCTTTAATATGAGATTTAAACTTTCTGTCATTTAGGTTTGTTATATTCTGTGGAATCTTATTGTAAATTCTAATACATTGCCCCAAAAAAGAATTGTTTATTTTATTTTATTTATTTAAGGTTTCAGACAGTTTTTTTTAAATATACATATTGATTCAAATTTAATTATTAAACATAAAAACCAAAATAGTAACACCAATTACTAAATTACGATCTTACGAAAAAGAAAAACAAAAAAGATAAAGAAACAATTAAAATAAGATCAGTGAAACTTAATTAAACAATGGACAAGCTAGGAAATAAGGACAGGACTATGAATAGGAATGGGAAAAATTTGGAAAGTAAAATCACCGTTACAAATGCCTCAACATTTTCCTAAAAATGGCCGGTGGGCCAAACATGTCAAAATCTATGGCCCAGTATTTCAGTCGGCCCTTAGGAGTTTAACTCAAGTTTAACAAAAATATTGCGTATTTCAGTAGTTAATCTTCCCTTAAATACGTCACTAAACGACAAATATTTAACTCAACGTTTCTGGCGGATCGCGTGTCTTAATCTTGAGTTAAGTATTGTTTCTAGTCTTTTTCGCCAGGTGGCGTACTAATCGCCGCACGCTTTAATGTTTTATTTCATTTTATACTACAAATAACTATGCATAATAATTATAATCATGATTTATTTTTGTTGTTAAAATAAAAGACTTGATATAGAAGTGGTTCATGTATTTAATATTTATTTTATTTTTTACATAATTACGATGTATTGCCTGACAACAAACGAAATAAACTGTCAGCCATAATGAAACGTCAGGCACGCAACTTTATTTTTGCCATGTTTTTCATCCCACTTTTTAAATTGATCCATCCTGTTTCTATATATATAATGTGTATTCTTAAATTTTCTACATAAGACACTATTTTACCATTATCACTTAGTTCCATATCCATCTGTAAAATGTACATACATTTTGCATTGAACTACTACGTACGTAGTACATATTCAATAACATTTTTTCACTACAATGTTTGATTTTAATTAAAAAAAACATCGATCGGTATAAAAAATTGAAAAAGTAACATGCTGTGTAATGAAACATATAAAATAATGTGTTGTTATAATAATAAAATAATATTTAGTCACAGCTTCGCGTCACGTATCATTTAAGGTTATTACAATTTGACAGATGCGTTATAGACAATAACCATAGAAAAACGTAAAATATATCTATAGTTGAAGATTACGTAACTAACGTTTCATTTTGCACTGAAATAGGCGAATGAAATTTAATCTTCCCTAAATTTTTAACCTGGATTACTAAAGCCAACGATTTAAGGGCCAACTGATATCTCGGGCCTATATTTTGACATGTTTACCTTAGACAATCTATATTTTGGTATACCTATATATTTGTATACGACGATCGCCAAGTTGTGAATCGACGCTGGTTTTTGTGGACTGTACCTATATAAGATGGGAAAATTTATGGAACACACACTTTTTGGCTTGCGACAATTGTATAATATGTCGCGTGCATGTGTTTCAAGTACCGATAAAGATGGATCAAAGGACTCACCAATATACCGCCTTGTAGCCCGTTCACTACACATACAACACAGATGATTCAATATTCAATTGGTTTCTTCTCAATAATGTCTTAGTTAATGAATGTTGATCGATAAAGTACGCATGATAGGCCGCACTCGCGAGCGAATTCTCGACGGTGTTGTACAGACGGCGAATATTTGACGATTAAAAAAGTACAGGATCAGCGGGGTAGTGGGGATTGAGGTAAGGAGCGGCGGGTCGTTTCGTATTATTGCACTGACAAATAATCAAAATTATTATTGTATCAACATAGACAATATACAGCGCGCGAAATTATATGTAAATACGAAAACCGAACAATATTTTTTTTCTATTCCTAGTCAGTATATTATGGAGTTTTTCAACTCTGATTATTGTAGCTTGATCATGTTTCCGCAGTATATAATGCCCTTGTTTCTAATCCATGTTTCTATTGTTTTCTTGTGTTTCAAATTATTCATCAACTGTATGTCCGTTATTTCACTTTTTATCTTATTAAAAATGTTTGGAGCTAAATAATAGTAATGTCTTTGTCCGAATGTCGTGTTTGTCTTTGGAGTCATGAGAAAATTCCTGCGTGTCGTCTCGTAATTGTGTTGCGGTGTAATGTGAATTGTTTTATCTTTATGAAAATGTATAGAAATAATTTTGATATATAACTGTGGAATGTTGAAAACTGGAAAATCATTAAATAATTGAACTGTTGGATATGTAAATGGTTTTTTATTATAACCTTAATTAAATCTTTTTGTGCTTTAATAAGAGGATCCATATTAATTTTAGCAGCGCCAGCCCAACCAATCATTCCGCGTGTTATAATCGATTGAGCTAACGCGTAATATATTGTTTTTAAGTCTTTTTTAGTCATTATGTTGCGAATGTTTTTAAAAATATAAATAAGCCTTCTTAATTTACCTGCAACTGTGTTTATTTTTTCTGTCCTTCTTAAGTTGTAATCAATGTAGATACCCAAATATTTATACAATGGAGTCCTTGTCAGTGGTTTGCAAAAGCAACTTTGCTCGTGAGTACAGTCATGTATGATTAAATTTTTGTCTTGGCTAGGTTGCGGTCTAGAATCTATACTGAATCTATAGTTTTTTTTACATAAATTATATTTACATAAATATATTGACTAGTGACTGTAAGAATCTTGATCTCCTTGAAGAGCTCTCTCAGTGAGTCCCTTGAACCAAGTCTGCATATTGAACGGATAGCACTCTTTTGGAGTACAAATATTGATTCCACATCGGCAGCCTTCCCCCACAATAGTATGCCAAAAGACATAATACTATGGAAGTAACTATAATAAACTTATCGAGCCGCTGCCACGTCCGCCAGTTGCCTGATCTTTCTAATAGCAAATACTGCAGAGTATTTTTTTTTGTCATTTTTGATATTTGGTGACCCCATTGTAGTTTTGAATCTAGTGTTATTCCCAGAAAGATGGATTCTGTCACGAATTCTAGAGTATCACCATCTAATGTCAAATCAATGTTAATTTGTCTAACATTAGGAATCGTAGATATTACATAATAGATTACCAAACAAATATAGCCGCTTTTGCTAATATGTATGTTTTCTTACATACATACATACCATCACGCCATGTCCCTTGCGGGGTAGGCAGAGAGAACCGAACGCCACATCTTTCTATCCTGGCAAGCATCTCTCGCCTCGTCCACATTCATGCATCGTCTCATACATGTTCGTCTATTGCTCACACTTCTAACAGTTCCGTCTTTCAAAATTTCGTTCACATGGTCGTGCCACCCCTTTCTTGGGCGTCCCCGACCTCTCATTCCATTCCTTTCCGCTCTGTATATTTTCTTCGTCAGGCGCTCCTCATTCATTCTCCCCATGTGACCAAACCATCTCAATGTGTTCACTTTCATTCTAGTAATGACATCTTTCTTCATCTTACATTCTTTCCTTATGTCCTCATTTCTTACCCGGTCATACATCGTTCTATTACAAATCCTTCTTAACGATCTCATTTCAACTGCATTTATTCTACTTTCATGCGTCTTCTGCCAAGTCCAGGTTTCACTTGCATACGTCAAGGTTGGCACTACGATGGCGTTATGAATGGCAACTTTGGCATCCTTTGATATGTTGCGATCATTCATAATTGGTCTTAGTGCTCCATTCACTCTGTTTCCTGTAAGTTTTTTTCCGGTATGTTTTTTTAATGTATGTTATTTATTTTCAGCGTATGTAACCGCTCAACTTCACCAAAAAAATTCAGCGGCAGATTGAGCCGTAAAAAATACAATTTATTTTTTAACTAGACAAAATTTCACATTAATTTCCAACCACTTAAAATATTATTGTAACAAAAAAGTTAACTACAGCAATGAAACACGAGAGAGTCAGAAAAATACATTTTAAAAATGATAATAATTTGTCTGTAGGTACAAAAAAATGTGAATTTAAAAAAACATCATTGAAATTCTAACGACCGGCTCTGTGTCGTGTTTGAAGCGTTTTTTGTTGGACAGAATTCCACTTTAAAAAATACGTTATTTTACACTGTGAATTAGTACCTACGTGTGGATTTTGAACAGGACCGGTACCATTGAACGGTTTAATAGGAGTGAGTGCCTTACAATCACGCCGCGCGCCGTTTCCCTATTTGGGATAGGCAGAAAGAACCGAACGCCAAACTCATCTCTCTTGAAATACATTTCTCGCTTTATTCATGTTCATCATTCAAAGTTCCATTTATGTGATCGTGCCAACTTTTACTTGGCCGACCTCTACTTTTCGTTCTTGTATACTTTTTTTGTCAGATGGTCATCGCTCATTCTTTCATGTGACCAAACCAACTTAGGGCGTCTGTTTTCATCTTACTTACGATATATTATCTTTCAATCCTACACTCTCGTCAAATAATTTCTTATTCTGTCATACACCGTATTACCACACATTCGTCTTAGTGAACTCATTTCTTCGTCATCATAAGCTCGACAACCCTGGGTGGGCCATGACTGAATCTTCCTGTTGCCTTCGTTCTCCAGTTTCTAAAGTCTGCTGCGGATGCATCCGCATCGACAGTGTCCATCCATCAAGCCCTTGGTCTTTCTGGTCTCCTTCGACCGTGTGGCACAGAGAGCTAGAGTTTTGTGGGGTTGTCGTGGTCCATTCGGATTATGTGGCCAGTCCGTCTCAAGAGGCCTGTCTTGATGAAACTGATCTCATATATAGTCCCCCTGTTGTATAGAGTGACCTCATTTCAACCGCGATAATTCTACTTTTATGCGTCTTCTGCCATGTCCATGTCTCACTAGCATGCATTAGAGTCGGTACGACGATACCAATGAGTACCGCGAACTTTGTTTGCCTCGAAATAATTGAGTCAGCCATTACAAATCTTAATGCACCATTCACTCCCTGCCGTTACTCTCCTTTCAATATCTTTTTCCAGTATTCCATCACGCTAAAACATGCTTTCTTAGTATAAGTGAGTAAGGAGTAAGTACAGAATGATCTTCTTCTTCCTTTCTTACTGCTATTTTGTCTCCTGCGATGTGGACTACAAGCTGTCTCGCCATCTCTTTGAAGGTCTTCCTGGTGGTCTTCTTCCAGCTGGGTTCTCCTGGAGAGCGATACGTGGGAGTCTATTTTCATCCATTCTGTTAACATGTGAGCTCCAATATCGTCTCCGCTGTCTTCCCCATCTGACGATGTCTTCCGTACTACACTTTTTTCTTGACTTGATAAAATGACTGGTATATTTGATAATGCGTTCATTGTTTTGATTCGCCCACCGTGAAATAAGTGGAAATTGCTCCGATGGTCGCGAACCATCACAGAGGAGACCGCACGCGAAGAAGAAGAAGTAAACGATAGAATTAATAGAACTCTAGAACTTGATTTTGTTATTTATTCCGATATACATAAAATATTTTATTTGATTTTGGAAGCATATGATTCATATTAACTACACCAAATAATAACTAGTCTCTTTTTATGGTGCTGAAATAAAAATCGCGTCAGAAATTGGATTTATGACAGGTACTATGGCGGACATTTGTAGGTACCTAGCTAATCTATTTTGTGAAAGCCCATAATGTTTGTTGATGTAGTGATTGTGAGTGTACATATTCAGTGTGGAACGGGAACAATCACCTGGTTCATAATTGCATATAACTGTCAATAAAAATTGTAAACTGCTAGCCCCTGGAACAGGATTTCTTAGTTGGGCAGCAGTAATCTACTTATTGTTGTCATTATAAATATGGTGTGATAAAAGGTAAATAAATAAATAAATGCCCGCTACAGAAAACCTAGTGTCGCCCCCTTGTCAATAATTATGATAAACATACGTCAATTATTGAAAAATATCGAATACATGTCATGTTAAGTGATAAAAGCTTTCGTAATCAGACACGTACCAACTTTGTTTGTACAAACATTTATCACTAGTTCAAAGCTAATTAAAATAATATTTGCTTTGAGGTTTAAACAGAATGTATAATGAATAATTAATAATTAACGTAGAACGTGATTGCCTAGTTCAGACGTGAGATATTTTTGAAATAATTAAAACAACGAATAAAATATTATCATCGAATATAATAATTATGAATAATTATGTAAACAGATGCTTAAATTATTACAATAGTCTTGACCCCCAACCTGATATATTTAACTACACACAGACATCTATGAAACGCCAATTACGCGCGGTTATTGATAATATTATGTATGTAGGTACTGGTTAAAAATCAAAACTACTTTCCTTAAACCTTCATCCCTTCCATATCAATACTTTCCTATATCCATTACCCTTCCCTTTCCCCCACATACACTCACCATCATACAATAACTACCCAACATCAATAATATATAATAATTTAAACATGTGAAACTTTTTTAAAATAAATTAAACACTTGTTTTTCTTTCTACATTTATTTTTACTCTCCAGAACGACCGTTTCGCCTGGTGAAGGCCTTTTCAACTGGTGAATGTGAAACTTTATAATTGGCTATTTCTTTTGTATCCTTATTTACAATTAAGCATTATAAATGTATAGCTGTTAAGTTTCTAAACAAATAAAAAATAAAATAAATAATAGTGTATGCCAGTGAAACATGAACGTGACAAAAGACGCATGAAAATAGAATAAATGCTGTGGAAATGAGATCACTAAGAAGAGTATGTAATAGAACGATATATGTAAGATATGAAGGACATATGGAGAAAATGCTAAATAATGTAGAGTATTGAAAGTAAAATGAAAGTGAATTCCTTGAGGTGGCTTGGACATATTGAAAGAATGATTGATGAGCGACTGACCAAAAAAAATATACATGGGTGTAAGAGATGGATTGAATTGCAGGGGCCGTCCCAGAAAGGGATGGCATGACCATGTGAATGATATTTTGAAAGAAGGAAACATAGGAAGCTTGAAAAATCGACGAGAATGTATGAGACGATGCATGGATGTAAAGGAAGCTAGGAATATGTGCAAAATAGAGGAGTATGGCGCTCGGTTCTCTCTGCTTACCCCGTAAGGGATATGGCGTAATGGTATGTATGTATGTATGAATATAATAGTTTTATGGGAATCGCAGAAGTCGCACGATAGCAGAATATGATAAATTTTTCTACATAATATGACCGAACTGGCTACCTGCGTTTAAGCCAAACCTTTGTTATCAGTAGTAAAGGTTTTTCTATTTATGACTGTACTGTTTGGCTGTGTGCACAAAACATTTGGTTGCACAAAACCAAATGTTTTGTTGTCACTATAGTTCGGTTAATTTTAACATGAAATTTTGTTACTATTAGCAAAAATATTTTTCGAAAATACATCTCACATAGTTCAGCAATATTGAGGTTCACCATCACAAATTCTTAATCTTGTGCCATTTTAGTTGAAAAGAGACTGATGTGTGGAGATACACGCATGTGTCGTGCTCCATTTTTTTAATTCAATACACAACCGCACACCTGTCGCTGGTTATCCTAATTGTGGGATCTACCGTGATGGTATGGTATGTAAATGTATTGATGTTGTGTTAACCCCATTTTATGTGGATTTTTTAATTTGAACAAAATGATTGTAATTCTACGTAAGTACCTAAATTTACTCTTCACTACCACACGTGGATATAGTGGCGAGTTATGAGTTCGCAATTTTAAAGGTTATTTGTTTTATTGCAGATTATCAACTAGTATCATGCTGAGATTGTATTCTGAAAGTTTCATCACAACGTATCTATGTGTGGCTGTGTACCTACTATGTGCTATGTACGGTGTGTTCATTCTACATTATCGATTATAGGCTATAGTAATTTTTCGTTTCCTTTCAAATTTTGCATTGACTAAATTTTAATTCTAAATTTTATTTCATATAAAGACTGTTGTTTTCATTGTTTACAAATAAAACAATTTCTCGAAAGATGGCATTACAAAAATGGTTTCATCGTTACTTCATAGATGGCAATTATAATAATGTGTTATTTTCAGGTTTTGTTGCATTATTCAAATATTATATAACTTTCAAAAATTACATTGATAAGGGAACTCAATAAGAAGGCATAATTGGTGAACGTTGCGCAAGCGCATAAAGTGATGACGTAAACCAGCCAATGACAAGTCGTAAGCCCTGTAGGTGCCTTGAGTTCCTGGTTCTTCTATAATATCACAACTTCGTCCCTATTGAGACATTAAAAAATTGTAATTAAAAATATAATGATTGTTTCCTTCGCGATATTGTTTCATTTTCTAACTTAGCATAATATTGACTCTGTGCTAGTTACTCTCCGCCATCTTTATGAACTGGCTATATATTCATGAACACACTTTCGTAATAAAGAGGTTTTTTTGCTGCTCACAAAACTCTTTTCTATCCTAGTTTATAAAGACTTACATAGTGAATGGCCTCCATCGAGTTGATCTATCGAACTTTCACACTTCTTACTTAAACTCTTCGACTCTGCCATTTATCCTCGTAAACTTTTCGATAGGTACAATGGGCAACGCACATAATATATAACATGTAGGTCTATGTTTGGAGCCGATCGAGAATCTGATGTTTCATAATGTACCCAGGATCAATGGCGGACGCTCTTTGGGTGCGCTCAATCGGTGAAATAAAATAAAAGTAAGATCCAAATTATGTATCAACAAACATGGTTTAAAAAAATACCAAATAACTTGTCACATAAGAACAAGAATGAAGACAAAAATTTAGAGTATCGCGTTACTTAAATAAACGCATGAAATTATGCAACGTTGGCGGATCACGTATTTACCTTTCCGTTTTGATTTTTTTCCGTTAAAATTTATAAACCTGTGTACGATTAAAAGACGCGTGCTTGAATTGAACGCGTATTAGCAGGAACAGTTTACGTTGCTAAACCGTGTGCATTTGTAGGACACGTTCCTTGAATTCTGAAGGATGTATAGAGAATGGACTTAGGATGAATGCCAGCAAATCAAAGACAATGGTCTTTGAAAAGAGTGAAAGCAGAACAGCGTGTAAAATAAGAGTAGAGAACGAATGGCTCGAGCAAGTCGACGAATATGTATACTTGGGAAGCATATTTCAACGGAACGGACGACTCGATAAAGAGATCGAAAGAAGAGTTATGGCAGGAAACAGAGTGAATGGAGCACTAAGACCAATTATGAATGATCGCAACATATCAAAGGATGCCAAAGTTGCCATTCATAACGCCATCGTAGTACCAGCGTAGTGCAGGTTTCACTTGCATACGTCAGGGACGTATGCAAGTGAAACCTGGACATGGCAGAAGACGCATGAAAGTAGAATAAATGCAGTTGAAATGAGATCGTTAAGAAGGATTTGTAATAGAACGATGTATGACCGGGTAAGAAACGAGGATATAAGGAAAGAATGTAAGATGAAGAAAGATGTCATTACTAGAATGAAAGTGAACACATTGAGATGGTTTGGTCACATGGGGAGAATGAATGAGGAGCGCCTGACGAAGAAAATATACAGAGCGGAAAGGAATGGAATGAGAGGTCGGGGACGCCCAAGAAAGGGATGGCACGACCATGTGAACGAAATTTTGAAAGACGGAAATGTTAGAAGTGTGAGCAATAGACAAACATGTATGAGACGATGCATGAATTGTGGACGAGGCGAGGGATGCGTGTCAGGATAGAAAAATCTGGCGTTCGGTTCTCACTGCCTACCCCGCAAGGGACATAGCGAGATGGTATGTATGTATGTATGTATGTTCCTTGAATTCAACACGAGATTTCAAGTGCATTAGGGCAACAAACTAGTGCTTAATTCGAGGTAGTACTTGCCTCCTAATCAACACAGAAATGAAAATACGCTGCCGGACCCGTGGTGCGTTATTCCAAGCGCACCGCATATTATACGATAGCAAATGTATGGAAAATAAGAGAACGTCCTGGCTCGTGAAATAATAGATATCTCATACGAATGTTTGACGACATTGGCGCTCCGCACCGATAAGCTATGAATATTATGTAGGTACAATATGTACATAATGTTAGTTTGCCGATTCTATGTTAGGCGGCACGCACTTCGCTGTTGTAATATACCTACCTATACTAATTAGTTTTTTTAATAACTAGTTGCATGTAACATGAGATCGAACTGTCGATGGCGATAGTATGCATAATCAAAGAATACGTACCAAACTATAAACAACACAAATTAATAAATATTTGAAGATATTTTATTTTCTATATAAAACATGTAGGTATGTTTGTCAGGATAGGATAGTATGGAAGTCAGTCTGTTTTTCCTACACAGAATATGAAAACAGTATGATGGTATGTATGTATGTTTGGAGATTTAAGTATCAAACTATTAAGTCTTCTTACATATTGTGTATAGGCGACTACCATACAAATTGTATGAAGTGATGTCGTCACTAAATTCAATTTTTATAAAAATTGTTAAAAAAAATTGAGATGTGCTAATACAATGTTTATATTTTTTATATAAAATTAAATTATCTAGTTGGAGTGTTTCGGCTTTTTTCGATATTTAAAAAAAAATGGAAATATAGGCAGTTAAACTCATAAATTTATCATAAATAAAATATTTTTCTTAATAAAAAATGTTTGAGAAACCTTGAAATTTAAAAAAAAAATAATTTGAGTTTTTGTATTTGTCGTTGTTTATACCAATTTTCAGCGTTCAAGCTTTTATGGTTTCTGAGATATATGGAAAAATAAAGTAAAAATTCAAAAGTTGATAACCCCTGACTGAAACAAAAATTCACAATTCTGAGTATGAAAGTTTTGTAGGCATATAACTGTTTATATATTCTGAAAATTTTGGCCCTGTAAATTGAGCGGATCAAAAGTTATAAGGGGACACACAAACACACACACAGACAGACACACACACACAGACACACACACACACACACACACAAAACTCACGTAAAATTTTCTACTCCGAATTCTAAGTAAATCCATGTATGGGAATATATATGCTGCGAGGCCTCTAGTTGGTGTTATTAGCATGCAAAAAGTTCACTACACCATACAAAATTTTCCTTCGTACACGCATCTTGGCTTAATAATGTCGATTCATTAAGAGAATTGAATTCTCATGAACGAATCGACAGTTGGATAATGTCGATTCATTAAGAGAATTGAATTCTCATGAACGAATCGACAGTTGGATAATGTCGATTCATTAAGAGAATTGAATTTTCATGAACGAATCGACAGTTGGATAATGTCGATTCATTAAGAGAATTGAATTCTCATGAACGAATCGACAGTTGGATAATGTCGATTCATTAAGAGAATTGAATTCTCATGAACGAATCGACAGTTGGATAATGTCGATTCATTAAGAGAATTGAATTCTCATGAACGAATCGACAGTTGGATAATGTCGATTCATTAAGAGAATTGAATTCTCATGAACGAATCGACAGTTGGATAATGTCGATTCATTAAGAGAATTGAATTCTCATGAACGAATCGACAGTTGGAAAAATTATAACACATTTGTTTTGTTTATATTTTTTCTAAATGGCTGTGTATTATTTCAATATGTGTATGGATTTTTGCGTTATATTGAAAAATGATATTTTTTAACAGATTTTTAATTATCTCAATACAGACGAAGTTGGAATATTTACTGTAGGAGAACCGGGAAATCAAGGCACCTACAGGGCTGACGACCTGTCATCGGCTGGTTTACGTGATCACTTTATGCGCTTGCGCAACGTTCACCAATTATGCCTTTTTTTAATTAGATCAATTCAATTTTGAAAGTTCTGTGTATTGTAATACTGAAATTCTTTTCGCTTGAAAATAAGGAAGTTTTACTACAGCCATCTATGTGTGAAATTATGAACAACATTCTTATAATTAAAAATCTGTTAAAAAATACCGTTGACTCCCGACAGGGAAAAAAATCCAATGATCTTTGCTCAATTTACAATCGTGGTGATTTTAGGGAGGCTAACGGCACTTTATCAATTTCAAAACTATTTTTTCAAAATGGTCTAGCCTAATCTTTTTCATAATCCGTTAAACTTTTGATAGTAATATGTTCATTTTCCATAACTTCCGTTGGAAGTGAACGTTATTTTTCCACAATAAGAGAATAAATCCATATTTGAATCATCATGACACAAACCATCATAACATATTGAGAGTGCTGAGCATCGAAAGAAAGTTGATTCAGACAATAACTGAGTTTGGATTTTAATATGCAAGTGTTCGTAAGTATTAAAGATTAAAGATTTGATTTGTGGACAACATTAAAACTCTCCACACCAAAGTAAGCGTTCATTTTTTTACTTGAAAGGTTGACAATCTCTAAATGCATTTTTATTTTTTTTTATATTAGATTCTTAAACAAATATAAGATTCCCAGAGGACAAAAGTTTTCACAATACACCATACACACAAAAACATTGTCACGAAACTCATAATATACATTTGCTACATGATAACTATTGAGAAATTTTAAGTAAAATTGCATTACTAGCAAGATGAGCACGTATGAGACAGTGTATCAATGTTGATGAGGCAATAAATGTGTCAAGATAGAAGAATGCGGTGTTCGGTTCTCACTGCCTACCCCTTGAGGAAGATAGAAGTGGAAAGTAAAAAATACACTTGTCTATAGAGACACATATAATATCAATATGAAGTTGATCACTCAATTTTCCCTTACAGAAGCTATTTTACTTCTGTTACATATTATATTTTTCATACAAATTAATATGAAATTAATTTCACATTGATATGGTAAACTATAGATTTTTTTTGAAATTTTGACAATCCTTGAATGCATTTTTGATGAGTTTATTTTTGTTGTATCAAAATTTCATACGTGAGAGCATTTTGAAAATTTGGACAGATGATATCACAGAGAAAAAAATTACGAATATCTATGGAAAACTAATCAGCTGTAGGTCTATGCACTTTACACATTTGATGTAAATAATATGAAGTCGATCGGACGTATAGTTTGGACTATAGAGAGGACACAAAAAGGATAATCCGTACGGCGTACGCCATACATACATACACATCACGACGAAACTCACAGTGTGCACTCTCTACATGATACCCGCTGAGAAATTGATGTAAAAAATACGTTTAAAAATTATTGTGAAATCATGACTCTCAACTATTCCATAGAGTGGAGGGTAAAAAAAAATATTGGAATTACAATAAAACATTTATCATTTATACGAATCCCATTAAAAAATCCATGAACTGTTATTAGTTTTTAAAAGGTTTTTAAACATTCAATCCACGACTTTTGATCGTAAAGTGAGTGCTGTAAAAAAAAAACTAGATAGAGATTCATTTGAAATGGGTCTTAAATGGCAGACGAGAAAAAAAATTAACCTTTTTTCCCGAAGTAAAAGAGATCGAGTCTCGAGTTTGTGATTTCAAAGAAAGGTTTTCTTATTTTCAGAGGGTTTTGTCAAGAGAAAAATCGTTAAAGGACCAATTGCAGTATTGCTACAGATTCGATGCGATAGATTAGAAAGATTCGACGTTGGATCGAGAAAATATTTTTATTTATAGATATATTTTTAATATTTTTCTAAGTCATACATTCCGATAAAGAGCCAGCAACTGCCAGTCTTAAGTTATAGTACAAAGGTTGATTTTTTTCTGTAAAAGGATATCACAGAAGGAAACAACGATCGGATTGTATGAAACCTGAATAGTGGTGGTTTTCGGAGATAACAACCTTCACAGTGGTGAAAATTACTATTTATACAGATCAGTTATAGTAGAGAACGAATGGCTAGAACAAGTAGAGGAATATTTATACTTGGGGAGTATGTTTGAACGGAATGGAAGACCTGATAAAGACATTGAAAGAAGAGTTATGGCAGGTAACAGAATAAACGGAGCTCTCAGACCAGTAATATCCGATCCAAGCATCTCAAAGGAAGCCAAAATTGCCGTACATAATGCAATTGTAGTGTCCACTTTGATGTATGCCAGTGAAACATGGACGTGGCAAAAGACGCATGAAAGTAGAATAACTGCTGTGGAAATGAGATCACTAAGAAGAGTATGTAATAGAACGATATATGATAGAATAAAAAATGAGGACATAAGGAGGGAATGCAAGATGAAGAAGAGTATTATAAATACAATGAAAGTGAATTCCTTGAGGTGGTTTGGACATATTGAAAGAATGAATGATGAACGACTGACTAAAAAAATATACATGGGCGTAAGAGATGGAGTGAATAGTAGGGGCCGCCCCAGAAAGGGATGGCATGACCATGTGAATGATATTTTGAAAGAAGGAAATATAAGAAGCTTGAATAATCGACGAGCATGTATGAGACGATGCATGGATGTAAAGGAAGCTAGGAATGTATGCAAAAATAGAGGAGTATGGCGCTCGGTTCTCTCTGCTTACCCCGTAAGGGATATGGCGTGATGGTAAGTTATAGTATGAAGCGTGATTTTTCTTATATTTACTTCGGAAGACTTATGTATATCACGCCATCCATTTTAAAGACACTTGGGTTTATGGAAACCCCCCGAAAGAAACCTTCAATGTTTTAAAATTAGAATGCCTCTTTAAAGGTTTATGTCGGGGGGCTAAAACCAAATCACGCATTATACTTTAACGCTTCATACACTGACGAAATAAAAAAGAAATTTTCAACACTTTGAAAGCAATATTTTTTAATTTGTCAATACTGACAGTGTTTAATGTGTAAAATAAACAAAAAGTACCCAAAATAAAAATATACCTCTAAATAAGCTTCATCCCTTCTGTAGTAATATGTATTATTTAACGGTCAGTTTCTTTATCTCTTAAAAAAAACCTGCATACAAGTAATTTCCCAACATTAGCTACATTACAACTGTTTAGGATATTTCATAATTGTAATGTAAAGTAATTTGTATAGTAATATAAGAAAAAGACACTACTCTATGTATACCAGTTGATAAAGGCCTAGTCAGCCGAAACGGTCGTCCTTTTATAAGGGGTATGTAGAAACATAATCATTCTTGTTTGATTAAAAATACCTAGTGTAACTTTGAAAGCTGTCGTGTTCAGCAGATCCGAGTGGAAGTCCATAATTTGTTAAATAAGTGAATTTGTTTTTAAGGTACTGTGGCGGTGTCAGATTATATAGAATATTGTACAATAGTGACAAAATGTGTATATTGCGCCGCTGGCATATCCTGGGCCAACAAAGAAGTTTGCGGTAAGATGAGATATGATAAAATTTTTTCAACCCAAAGACGAATCTGATACATATATTTTGAAGACGTTCAAGTTTATTGAGATGCACTTCATTTGCATCCAAATAGCATACATCGGCATAATCAAGCAACGGAAGAAGAAGTGATTGAGCTGGAGTTATTTTACAACTGAATGGAATTGCTAATATTATCTTATATCAGGAGTCGGCAACCCGAGCCACGTGCGGCTCTTAGGGTGTGAAGCTGCGGCTCTTATGGTGTGAAGCTGCGGCTCTTTAGTTCCATACGCAAATATTATTTATTTAAAAAAACGTTGTTATAATTCGCGTTTTTTTTTAAAGGGGGTATTATTTTTGAAGAAAAGTGGTGTTATTATTCGCGTTATTTTTTTGGAAAGGAGTATAATTTTTGTAGAAAAGTGAAGTTATTATTCGCGTTATTTGTTAGAAAAGGGGAGTAATTTATGAAGAAAGGAGTTATTATTCGTGTTATATTTTGGAAAAGGGGTATTCTTTTTGTAGAAAAGTGGTGTTATTTTTCGCGTTATTTGTTGAAAAGGGGGTGTAATTTTTGCTAAAAAAGAGGAGTTATTATTTGCGTTATATTTTGGATAAAGGAAATTATTTTTGTAGAAAAGCGATGTTATCATTCGCGTTATTATTTGAAAAAAGGGTGTAATTTTTGTGGAAAAGCGTCGCTTTAATTCGCGTTATTTTTAGGAAAAGGGGTGTTGTTATTGTAAAATCGATGTTTTTACTCACGTAACTTTTTTGAAAAGACGTATTATTATTGTAGCAGTGCTATTATATGAGATATTTTTTGGAAAAGGGGTGTTTTTTTTTTAAACTTTTTTAGTAATCACGTAATTTTTTGGGAAAAAGTGGTGTTTTTTTTGTTGATAAGCGATTAATAAATTGTCTCATTTTTTGGACAAAGGGAATTATTTATGTGGAAGAGTGCTGTTAATAATCGCGTTGTTTTCTTGGAAAAGTGATTTTATTTTCGTATTTAAGAGGTGTGATTATTAGTGATATGTTTTGGAAAAGGGGTGTAATTTTTGTAGATAAGCGGTGTTATTATTCGCGTTATTTTAAAGGTATATGGATGTTATTTTTGAAGAAAAGCAATGTTTATATTCGCGTTATTTTTTTGTAAAAGTTGTATTATTTTTGTAGACAAGCGATTTTATTAGTCGCGTATTTTTTGTAAAAGGAATATAATTTTTGTAGAAAAGCGAGGTTATTATTCGCGTTAATTTTTTGGAAAAGGGGTATAATTTTTTAAAAAATTCAGTGTTTTTATTCGAGATATTGTTTGGAAAATGGGTGTTAGTTTTGTAGAAAAGCGATGTATTAATGAGCGTTATTTATTGAAAAAAGTGGATAATTTTTGTATTAAAGCGATGTTATCATTCGCTTTATTTAGGAAATGGGGTGTTATTTTAGTATCAAGTTTTGAATAAATTCGATGTTATAATTCGCGCTATTTTTAGGAAAAGGGATGTTATTATTGTAGTAAAGCAATGTTATTATACGAGTTATTTTTAACAAAGGAGTATTACTTTTGTAGAAAAGCAATGCTATTATTCGAGATATTTTTTTAAAAAATATAGTGTTTATTTTGTACAAAAGTGGTGCTATAAATAGCGTTATGGTTTTAGAATAAGGTCATTATTTTTTTGTAGAAATCATTGTGATTATTCAAAATAGTTTTTGGAAAAAGGAGATTATTTTTGTAGAAAAGCACATATTTTCGACATATTTTTTGAAAAAGGGGTGTGTTTTTTTGTAGAAAAGCATTGCTATTATTGGCTTATTTTTTTGGAAAAGGGGTATTATTTTTGTAGAAAAGAAATGCTGTTTTTTTATAGAAAAGTGGTGCTAATAACGCCTTATTTTGTGAAAAAGGTGTATTTTTTTTCGAATAAAAGTGATGTAATTATTGGCTTTTTTTGGAAAAGGAGTATTAATTTGTACAAAAGTGGTCCTATTAATTGCGATATTTTTTTGGAATAGGGTTATTAGTTTTTGTAGAAATCATTGTGATTATTCGAAATATTTTTTGGAAATAGGGAATTTTTTTTTGTAGAAAAGCTATGCTATCATACGAGGTATTTTTTGATAATGGGGTGTGTTTATTGTACATAGAAAAGTGGTGCTATTATTCGCCTTATTTAGTGAAAAAGGGGTATTATTTTTGTAGGAAAGCGATGTTATTATTGTCTTTATTTCTTGGAAAAGGAGTATTAATTTGTACAAAAGTGATGCTATTAATTGCGTTATTTTTTTTTGAAATAGGGTTATAATTTTTTGTAGAATTCAGTGTGAATACTCGAAATATTTTTTGGAAAAAGGGGATTATTTTTGTATAAAAGCAATGATATTATTGGTGATATTTTTTGAAATGGGGTGTTTTTTTAGAAAAATGGTGCCATTCTTCGGCTTATTTTGTGAAAAAGTGGTATTTTTTTTAAGGAAAGCAATGTATGTATTGGCTTTATTTTTTTGGAAAAGGAGTATTTTTTTGTACAAAAGTGGTGCTATAAATAGCGTTATTTTTTTGGAATAGGGTCATTATTTTTTGTAGAAATCAGTATGATTATTCGAAATATTTTTTGGAAAAAGAGGATTATTATTGTATAAAAGCGATATTATCATTCGCTTTTTTTTGTGGAAATGGGGCGTTATTTTTGTATAAAGTTTTGTATAAATTCGAAGTTACAATTTGCGTTACTTTTAGGAAAAGGGGTGTTATTGTTGTAGTAAAGCAATGTTATTATACGAGTTATTTTTAGAAGAAGGAGTATTACTTTTGTAGAAAAACAATGCTTTTATTCGAGATATTTTTTGAATAAATAGTGTGTTTTTTTGTAGAAAAGTGGTGCTATTATTCGCCTTATTTAGTGAAAAAGGGGTATTATTTTTGTAGGAAAGCGATGTAATTATTTGTTATATTTTTTTTGAAAAGAAGTATTTTTTTGTACAAAAGTGGTGCTATAAATAGCGTTATGGTTTTGGAATAAGGTCATTATTTTTTTGTTCAAATCATTGTGCTTATTCGAAATAGTTTTTGGAAAAAGGAGATTATTTTTGTAGAAAAGCAATGCTATTTTACGACATATTTTTTGAAAAAGGGGTGTGTTTTTTGTAGAAAAGCATTGCTATTATTGGCTTATTTTTTTGGAAAAGGGGTATTACTTTTGTAGAAAAGCAATGCTGTTATTCGAGATATTTTTTGAAAAAGGATTGTGTTTTTTTGTAGAAAAGTGGTGCTATTAATCGCCTGATTTGTGAAGAAGGGGTATTATTTTTGTAGGAAAGCGATGTAATTATTGGCTTTATTTTTTTGGAAAAGGAGTATTAATTTGTACAAAAGTGGTCCTATTAATTGCGTTATTTTTTTTGAAATTGTGTTATTATTTTTTGTAGAAATTAGTGTGATTACTCGAAATATTTTTTGGAAATAGGGGATTATTTTTGTATAAAAGCAATGCTATTATTCGAGATATTTTTTGAAAAAGGGGTGTCTTTTTTGTAGAAAAGTGGTGCTAATATTAGCCTTATTTTGTGAAAAAGGTGTATTTTTTTTTCGTAGAAAAGCTATGTACTTATTGGCTTTATTTTTTTGGAAAAGGAGTATTAATTTGTACAAAAGTGGTGCTATTAATTGCGTTATTTATTTGGAATAGGGTAATTAGTTTTTGTAGAAATCAGTGTGAATACTCGAAATATTTTTTGGAAAAAGGGGATTATTTTTGTATGAAAGCAAAGCTATTTATTGTTGAAATCAGAGTTATTATTAATTTTATTTTATTTCAAAAAGGGGTGTTATTTTTGTCGATAATTTGAGTTATCATTTGCGTTATTTTAAACGAAAATGAGTGATTTTATATGCTTAAGTTTTTTGGAATAGGAACATTGTTTGTTGTTTTTTTATCAAAAAACTTTATTAATGCGAGTGTTATTTATTGTTGGCGAGTAAAGAAATTGTGGCTCTTTAAAAACTTTTTCAATTTTGTGAATTGTAATTTTTGACTCTTCCGACTCAAAATGTTTCCGATCCCTGTGCTATCTTTTCGTTGCGCCTTGATTATTTTACCCTGTCAAATCATCTCAATACAATTTTAAAATGATATTTCAACTGCGTTTTTTCTGCTTTCGTGAGACTATAGACATGTCCACCTCTCACTTGCATAAGTCAAGGTTAGCACTACGATTCCATTATGGCTTTTTATAATACCTCAAAGCCAAAAATATTTATTAAATCTTTATATTTTAATGATATATGGTTACTCCGGATGTTCTGTCCTGGAACAACTCCGCTGTTGTTTGTTCCCATGCCTCACTTAAGTATTCAACGAATAACAAAACAAAGGAACCCCAAAAATGTCAAGAGAAAAGAAAAAAGTGCTACCTAAATAGGAAAACGACACGATGGGAAACACGTATGGGTGTTTAAGCTTTCTCTCCTTTAATTTACGTATAGCATTATTCAATATAACCCGTATTTTTTATATTTTCACATACGGAGCCGTAAGAAAAGACGTAACTACAATGGTCGACGACTCCTTCACATAATGTATACAAATGAAGGAATTCCATCGGACAAAATGGGGTCATTTTTATTCACGAAACGAAGAATTTCTCGGAATAACGGCCCCAACGCAAGACCCGCAATTTATGCCGCAGTTTATTCAGAAACGAAAGAATTGGTCCCAGTACCAGACCTTGAGGAACACCGCAATAAACTAAACGCGAAAGATCCGGGACGACTCTTGAAGAAATTTCATAGCAAAAGAAAATAATGGATTCCTGCAAAATATGATATTGAATCAATAATATACCCAAGTACATCTTCATCAATGCCGTCTACTCTGCAGTAGACGGCATTGATGAAGATGTACTTAATAATTGACTGATATAATCCAAATTCTAGATTAAAGAAAACCTTTCTATAGCAAGAACTCTGTATAGTTTTTAAAAATAACTGCAAAATATTATACTGAAAAAAAAAACTATAGGACTAACTCATTGAATAAAAATTCCATCTTCTCTTTGTGCAAATGGTGGTTGTGAAATAATGGTGGTGGTTAGGTTAGGTAATCCAGTGGTTGAGAGTTCGAATCCTGCCACGACCGATTTCGTTCATCTATAGCACAAACATTGAATCTTAGTTTTAGGAATGTATGAGGATGTATATGTAGGTACTTGCTACAAGGGAATATTCATTTTTTTAAATAACTAAGTCTAATCAGTTAGTTCTACGAGTTGATAAAATATATAGAGACAAATTTATTAAAGAATAGCCAGTTGAGTCCAGTTTAAATCTAAGAAATATTATCGTTGGATGGATGAAGATGAAAGTTGTGAGAAATGGACAAAGTAAGAAGTGTTTCATCATTTAAAATATTGTACTGCAATGTGTGTGGAAAAGAAAATGATTGTTTAAAGATTAAATGAATGAATTTTTCGTATAGATAATTAAAAATGATATCGAATATTTTTATTATTGCATATGCGCAAACATTGGATTTTTTCCCTGTCGGGAGTCAAAGATATTTTTTAACAGATTTATTTTTTCAAGCGAAAAGAATTTCAGTATTGCAATATATAGCACTTTCAAAAATTGAATCGATAGGGATCTCATTAAAAAGGCATAATTGGTGATCGTTGCGCAAGCGCATAAAGTGATCACGTAAACTAGCCGATGACAGGTCGTAAGCCCTTTCGGTGCCTTGATTTCCCGGTTCTCCTACAGTAAATATTCCAACTTCGTCTCTATTGAGATAATTAAAAATCTGTTAAAAATGATATTTAATTTTGAAGATTTGTGGAACATTTAATTAAAACAATCGAAAATTATAAAAAAAACGTATCGATAAGTCTTTCAACAAATAAACAAGAATTCACATAAAAAATACTCAGAAGGGTCGCGTTAAAATTTAAATCATTTTAAAATAAATAAAATAAATTTGAAGATACATATTGATATTATATATAATATAAAGTATAAATATAAATAAATATAAATTGAAAATAACTAGAGATAAGTAATATGTTCATATTATGATGTTGTTACTACTTTGTGACACATTTTTAAATTATAAATAAATAAAGATACATACAATATCTTTGAATAAACTACGAATTTTGAGTATTTACTGTCAAACGTTTTCAGCAAGCGGTTAGCTATGAAAACGTTCGACAATAAATACTCAGTATAAGTTTGTCTGGAGGAAGAAGCGGTTAGCTTCGAAAACGTTCGACAGTAAATACTCAGAATTCATTGGATATTGTATGTATTTTTATTTATTGATAAGTAATCTGACTATTTCATGAATGGCTTACATCACATTTCCTTCTTGACCCTTTTCAATCTGGATTTAAACGTGGTCATAGCACTTCAACGGTTCTTGTTAAGGTCACTGATGACATAAGACGTGCAATGAATGATAAAAAGCTAACAATCCTCACATTGCTTGGCTTCAGTAGTGCGTTTAATTCAGTAGACTTTGATATTTTACTCGCAAAACTTTCCTCACTCAATTTAGCGCAACCAGTACTGACATGGTTCAAAGATTATCTATATAATCGCACACAAGCTATTAAAACGGCGGAGAAAATATCTGATCATATCACTCTTAAGGCTGGGGTCCCTCAAGGTGGTGTCTTGTCTCCTCTTCTATTCTCTATCTTTATAAACTCAATAACTCACAAATTAAAGTGTCAGTACCATCTCTTTGCAGACGATCTTCAACTGTACATTCAATTTAATGTGAATGAGTATGTTGATGCTATTAATATTATGAACGAAGATCTCAGCTTTATCTCATCATGGTCCTCCCAGAACGGTCTTCTTGTCAACCCGTCTAAATCTCAGGCTATTATCATTGGTAGTCCCCGATTGCTGTCTAAACTTAAAAATTCACCTCTCCCATCTCTTCAAATTAACAATCAACACATACCCTTCTCAAAAATGGTGAAAAATCTTGGTATTCTTTTTGAAGAAGATCTTTCGTGGCATGGACAGATTTCTCATGTCAGTAAAACTCTGTTTTATAATATCCATTCTCTCAATAGATTGAAGAACTTTCTTCCAATACATTGTAAAATTACATTAGCTCAATCCTTACTTCTTCCATTGCTTGATTACGGTGATGTGTGTTATCTGGATGCCAATCAAGAATTATTAAATAAACTGGAACTATTACAGAATGTCTGTATACGGTTCATTTACAATCTTAAAAAATATGATCATGTTTCGAGTTGTAGAAATATACTTCGTTGGCCAAAGATACGAGATCGTCGTAACATTCACATTCTGTCATTACTTTATAAGACTATTTATGATCCCTATTCACCACAATATTTAAAAAATAACGTCGTTTTCTTGTCAAGTCACGGCCTATCCCTTCGATCTGCTGAACGTACTACACTAGCTATCCCCATTCACAATACAGAAGTTTTCAGCTCCTCTTTTCAAGTACAATCAGCTAGACTATGGAATGGCATAAGTGATGAAGTAACGTCATCTCAATCCATTCAAATATTTAAAGGTAAATTAAAAAAACTTTATTTGTCAAATAGTTCCTAAATTCCTTCTATATCCTTCCGTAACCTCCTTTTCCTCATTGCTATGTGAGCAGTGTTATTTTTATTATTATTTTATTTTTAAACTCTCTTTTCATTTTTTTCTCTTTGTAATTTTTTTTATATTTCTTACTCTTTTATGTTATTTTTTATCAATTTATTTCTCACTTCATTAGTATTTTACCAATTTAACTAAGAGACTTCACGTTGCTCGGGTTGGTTGGAAGAAATTGCCTTATGGCAATAAACCTGCCTTTGTACACATGTACATAAATTATATAAATAAATAAAATAGTTTATCTTATCAAACAAATTATGATTTTAAATTTTATTTTGGTAAAAAAAGTAAGTATATTTTTATACATTTTTAACTAAGTGATTTGATGTATTTGAATATTTTATATCCAATGCTTTTTTGTCATATAATATGTTGTGTTGGATGATAAATTAATGTGCTTTTTTATTTTATTGGGTAATTATTTTATATTTAGTATTGGATTTTTTCCGGAGTCGGATAGTTATATGAAAATTGTTAAGTTTTTATGTTTTCATTGTAGCTATTTTTAGAAAGTATTTTGGTAAGCATGCATGAGAACTGTAAGTGATGGATTTTTTGAAAAGTTTAGCAAGGAATCGCGATTGGAACTTGAACTGGGGAATGTGTGAGATGTCTCGGCTTACATTTAATCTTTAAAATAAATTAAACACTTGTTTTTCTTTCTACATTTATTTTTACTCTCCAGAACGACCGTTTCGCCTGGTGAAGGCCTTTTCAACTGGTGGACCAGTTGAAAAGGCCTTCACCAGGCGAAACGGTCGTTCTGGAGAGTAAAAATAAATGTAGAAAGAAAAACAAGTGTTTAATTTATTTTAAAAATGGAATTCTACATAGTAAACGCTGTCAGTGTAAACAAAATTAAAAGTGTACATTTAATCTGTTCATAAAAATTGAAATAGCATACAATAAAGAATAAAAACATACAGAAATACAAGTGAACAATGCCTGACCGAAGCTGTCAAACAACACAACCACTCTTCACATTTTAGGCCTAATTTAGGCTTATCTAGGCCCCGCGTTGAAAAGGCGCCAGTGTAACGTGGTGGAAGAAGAAGAAGAGGGTCTCTATATTGTTGCTTAATAAAGAAAGAAGAAACCTTTTACCTTTACATTTTAACTATTGTCATCTGAAATATGTCGAAACAGAGATGTGTGGAGAGATGGAGTACTTGGTGTACACACATCGATTCTAGGATTGTTACCACGAAGAAGAAGAGAAAAGGTACCTTAAGGCTAAGAAATGTTCGTGAAAATACGTATACCCTCGTTGTAAAATGTCAAAAACGTTTCGAAAGGAACAGAGTCAGTCAATAATTCCTAATCAAAATTTTGCAACAAAAACCTGAATATACCTACGTTTTAAGTACCCACTATGAAAATTTGAACAAACAGTAATTCTCGATCCTGGGTAACTTCCTTTCTATAGTACACAATCGTGTCTGTATACATATTATATTTGAAGCTTTATCATGCGACATGAGCGAGTTCTTCTGTAATATAAAATAACTCACCAGAAACTGGAAGAATTGTTATTCACGTAGCTCAACCATAAAGATCATATCTATGTTTGATATTATGAATATTTCAGCAGCCGAATAATCAGCTTTTGTAGTCTTCGTAGAAATCGAGACATACCTACAATAGCTAGTTCCCAACAACTTGTCAACAAGCACTAGAACCAAACAATCTTTAATTATTTTCATTTGTCTCAGAGATCATTTATTTTTTATTGCTAATTACTTGAGAGAAAGCAATTCTAATAAAATTAATTGGTGTTATTTTGTGCTCAGCAAGCAATTGTGGGAAGACAGTAAAATAAACCGATTTGGTAAATTAGCATTATTTTCTATGTTGTCTTTTGATGTTGATTTTGAAGTTCCAACTTAGCGAAATTCGTTCACGATTAACGATTGCCATAATTATTCGTATGTATAAATGAAACAATAAATAATGGAACACAGGATTAAGGTACCTACTTCAACAAACTCATCCAGATCTTGCGCCAACCTTATTAGTGACGCCGCTTCCGCAATTCCGAACCTCTGCCAGAGATTTTTAAACCAAGATATTCTTTGACGCCCAACACTCGGAATATGTAAGCGACTTCGCGTCTCCTGACAGTGGTCAGCAAATATCTCTCATTCACCATCATATTTAGAATTCTCTCATTGGAGACTCTAAAGACCCATGAGATGCGCATCAAACTTTTGTATAGCCACGTTTCAAATGTTTTTTTTCTTTTTCGTGGCTCAGTTGGTTAGGTATCTCACTGCTGATCCAAGGGTCCCGGGTTCGATTTCCGGTGCAGACACAGTTTTTAATTGTGTATTCACTCTGGATCTATGAGACGATAAATATCGTAAGTCTCCAGGATGTGAAAACTTGTTATTGGGTGCGTGTTAAATAATTATTTGACATAGTACCTGTTAGTTGCCCGAGAAGCTACATAAAATTAAATAAAATAAAACTTACACATACGCAAACTTTGGATTTTTTCCCTGTCGGGAGTAGGTTAAATGATATTTTTCTTTACAAATTTCTTTGATGCCTTGAGTTCCAGGTTCTTCTATAATATTCCAACTTCGTCTCTATTGAGATGTAAAAAATAGTCAATTTATCTATCATTCAAATTTTGAGAGACCATCCTTCAACTCCATACACTAACAGTACCTGCTGGCAACATGAATGCTTTAACATTGACTAGGATTGAGTTGGCGCGATCCACCTTCTACAAAATGCAAAAACTGCTGTGTAACTGAGATCTAAAGCTAAGTACAAGATAAAGAGCTGTTAAAGCATACGTGTTACTTAGACCCTTAAAAAGGTACAAATGACCTTATTTATTTTGATAAATTTGTTTATTTCGGGCAACGAACAGATGGTTCTATGTCAAATATTATGTTTCTAATTCTAAGACTGTTTTATTTGTCAATAAACTCCCTTGTGTACAACATATCATAACAAAAGACTAACAAATAAATAAAATGTATGAAGCATAATCTAAACAATCCTTCTCATACATACATATAATGTTACACCAATTTAAGCATTTATACTAGAGAAACAGACGATTATTCTCAATACTGTAATACGTAACGTTTCCACTTTGAAACAAAGAAACATTCGCAAAACAAATTAAATACCTATTCACATTTCAATTTTACCCCGTTTATTTACAAATGCTCGGAGCAAAGTTTAACGTGGAATTTAAAGTAGATTCTCGTCAACACACTTGGAATTCTCTTTGATTTCATAAATACTCGTGTGGCCTGTGAGTTGCCAGGGATTTACCAAGTGTCAATGATCTAGACCATGATATTGAAACCAAGGGCAGAATAATAGCGGCCCACAATTCGTTTAATAAAGTGAAAAATCTCTATTGAAATGTAGACTTTAACCTGAAACTACGTCAAAAGATTATCAAATGCTTCGTTAGTTTGGTCCTGCTCTTTACTGTTGAGGCATGAGCTCCCAAGATTGGCACCATTAATCGCCTGGAGGCGTTCGATATGTGGATTCTCCGCAGAATTTCAAAGATATCCTGGAACGATGTGGTGAGCAACGATGAAGTCTTGCATAGACCTAATACCGAGAGACAGTTGTTGACAACAGCCAATTCCCCTCATTACGTGACCAAGACTTCGTATTTTGGTCACGTAATGAGGGGAGAGAAATACTCGATCGTTCATTTGGTCATCAAAAGGAAAATTGTGGGACGGAGAACGGTCGGCAGGAAGCAGCTATCCTGGCTTCGAAACATTCGGATTGGACCGAAATGAGGTTTTCCGCACCAAATAGTACAGAGAGATTTTCTCTCAAGTGATTTTCAACGTCAGAGGGACCCGACAGGATAAAACAGCTAGGACAACAGGATGACACGAAGAAGAAGAATGATAAATCGAAAATAATACTTGATACATTTTGTGTCTGAAAAACTGTGTTTCTACTGGAACAATATGACTTGTGAACTCCAAAAGAGTTCAGAAGTAAAAATAACTAAGCAATGAAAACACCCATATCATAAATTTAGTCGGAAGAAATGAGTTTACATCATAGTCTGCAAAATTACAGTAATGAAGTATTACAACATAAAATATTTTCAAATAGATCCAGCGTCGTTTGGGATTTAAATATATTTATCAATTTTCTTACCTTTATCGTCTGCCTTGAACTCAGCCTCCAGCTCTGCCCTTGTAGGTTCAGCGCTCATCTTAACTTCTTCTTTCACTGCACTTTCTATTATTTTAACTTCTACCTTTTCCACTTCCCTATAGTTACTTTTATCCTCCTTGATTTCTTCTTTGGCCACTACTTGTATCTCCTCTACGATATCTGGATTCGTAGTTATAGTCTTTCTTACTTTGTGTCCTCTGAACACTGCTTGGATTTTTGTCGCAGCCTTTTCTTCGTCCTCACCAAATTCTTCTTCTTCTACCTCGGGTGCTTTGTCGGATTTGGGAGTAATTACTTCTTCGGAAATATCCTGAAGTTTAGCTGTAAAAAAAAAATACAAAAATTAGCAATTGATTGATTTGTCCTACAAAATAAGAAATACAGATTTTTTTTTTAATTTTATTTGTTGTAAAATAAAATAAATATTTTTTTATTTAATTGTAAACCTAAATTTTTCATTTCTGTTGGGTTTTTGAAATTATAGCAATTATGAGCAGAATGGTTGTATCCAACACAACAAAAGTTAAGTGAATTTCTTTTAATTGAATCAGTGAATAGAATTTAGTAATTGAAATCAAAAGTAATGTATGTTAGTGTGCTTAGTTTAAATTGGTATTGTTGGAATATGCAAATATCTACATATTAGCATCTTTATAAAATGAAAACTTTTGACCCTTTTTTAAGCAAACTGTGCCACGCAGGTATTTGAGATTTGGCATACATAGTATGCGTTATAAATACATTTAACTAAGTGAAAAAAAAACCTCATACGTCTTTAATGTCAAACACGTATTGTTAAACGCAGTTTTTTTATTTAAATAATAAAGATAAATTCAAATACATACAGAACATGTGAAAGAAGAATTCATTATCTACTGCGATACAATATGAATAGTGCTTCAACAGTACACTTTGCAATATGTGAAAAGAAAACTTTGCACGCCTTGATGAAAACATAACGTTTTTTTTAAATGTATCAAGTTCAATGACCTTTCAACCTTAACAAATTAATAATTACGGCCTAATTTCAACTTCCGGGTGATCGCTTTTAAGTTTGGGAAGAAACTGGAAGAAAATTTAATATTACCAAAGGTTTTTTTAAATAACTGTCTTTCAATGTCTATACATTAGGAAGGATAGGATGTTAAGATATCTTTATTTTCTTCTTCTTCTGCTTTACATATATATTTACTTCATATCTATATTTACTTCAATTAATAAATAAATATTTTTAATTTATTTATTATTTATTGTGATTACACGGGAGTAAACGAGAAAATACATCTGCAGCGTTCCGCGAGTCTTACAAAAACCTGTAATAGTTATATTCAAAGCGCCCTTGAGGTGAGGTAATCACAAAAACGGAGCTATAAAATTATCCCAATTTATTTATTATGTATTTCAACAATTGTGATTGTTTTGTCTCTTTCTCACTTATGTGTTCCGTCATTAGTTGCTCTTGCTTGGTGATATTGTAAGAATTCCTTAAACTGTACCATTTTTCTAGATCGTTTCGTTCTCGTATAACGTGTCTATGTATATACAAAATTTTGTTCGCTATAATTATGTTATAGTGAACGATATGATCATAAATACATATATGCACATGAATAGGTAGGTATATGTAATGACATGTCAATATTTTGAAATTTAATATTGTTGCATTTTATCCTACCTACTTCCTTACATACCCACAAATTTGCATACAAAATTCAGTCATCATCAAGAGCCCGCCGTGTGAACTTCGGAATCTCATTAAACCTAGTAAATAATTCATTCAAATCAAACATCACCATCCAATTTATCAATTTAGTGTCTGTGAATATTGTGTGAGGTGAGCATCAGGATACATTGCTGGGAAAAATCGAAACCACCAGGAAAGGTAGGCAAATATTCCTTCTTTTCCTTCCTCCTGTCACCGGGTAAAACCAATGACACACACAAATGTCATTGAGCATATTATTGCATATTGCCGATGAATAATATGCTCAAGTATAAACCTAAATTACACAATCTCACATATGAAAACATCTTTTGGCCGAAGACATTTTTCATTTATTGCTCCACGACTCTGCAACAGTTTACCTTCCTCTCTTAAAGAAATAACATCACAAAGAATATTCAAAATGAATATTAAAAAATACATCGTAAATCATGGGTGGACAGAACTAACACAAATACTTAGTATTCAACAATATGTAACTACTTAAATAATTCTAAATTAAAATTATTAACAACATTTGTAACTATGCCGTATTGTGTTTGCGATGCTCTTTGAGTAACACATAAAAATATTTCATTTGATTTGGGAACCATGTGATTCATATTAATTACACCAAAATAGTTAACTAGTCTCTTTCTATGGCTCTGAAATAAAAATCGCGTCAGAGATTGTATTTATGACAGGTATTATGGCGGACATTGGGATCTGGTTGATCTGTTTTGTGTGAGCCCATATGTTTGTTGAGATAATGATTGTGATTGCAGAAAGTTGAGATTATATATGTACGTATTTAGTGGGAAACGGGAAAAATCACCTGGTTCATAATACATATAATTGTCAATATAAATTGTAAACTGCTAGCCCTAAGAACAGGATTTCTTAGTTGGGCAGCAGTAATCTACTTATTGTTGTCATTATAAAGATGGTGTGATAAATAAAATAAAATAAATAAATAATAAATAAATAGATACATTTTACTAAGTACCTAAGTACTGAAATATATTTTAAATCGTTTATTTCGTTAGAGTCTCGGATATTTCTTTAGGGAATCGTTATACCATCTGGACGAAAGATACCCACCTGTATCTCGGAAGATGTCTGGCAAAGGATTTAAAAAATTCTATAGAACGTAAAAGGGAGATTAACAGATTCTCTCAGGATTACTTTTATAAGATTTGAAACACCCGATCTCACATAATATTATATTCTTTGAGAGGACATGTGAACATCTTCTCACGCTATCTTTCATATTATAAATATACACCCACTGTGAAAATACAACATGACAGTTCTCTTGTGGCAGTCGAATAGAGTTTATAAAAATCGTTGTATATAACACATTACATAGATCTAACTGTCAATGGCGATAGTATATATGGTTGAAGAATACGTACCTAACTATATTATACCCTTAAATAAAAAGTATTAAATAAATGTTTATTTATTTATTTATGCCAACTGTCGATTCGTTCTAGAGAATGAAATTCTCTGTTGGTATGTAATTAAATTTTTACTGCCCATCACGCAATTTCAGATCTCAGTTTTTGTTCTATGTCGACCGTCGTTTCACAAATTATTCACAAAACAATTATATTAGGCGGAGTTGCTCCAATTACAATACATACTTAAGACAATTCGATATAATACATACCTAAATCAAATCATATATTTTACAATTATTCAGTAAATAATACCTTTACCTAAATTTATTACCTACTTTCATCATAATTTGTCTCGCTTACACTTACACTTTCACCCTTTAATTTTAATTTATTATTTTTTTTTGTACTTAACAATTTATTATAAATTTTTTTCACCCTAATTTTTTTTTTACTATTTTTTTCTGTAAAAATATGATTAAATATATATTACCTACTAAAATTTTCAAATATTTGGATTTATAGGTTTATAGTTTGATTATTATTCTTCAACTATACATACTATCGCTATCGACAGTTGGATCTCATGTGTTACTTGCAACTAGTGAATATTTCAAAATATTTTGTTGTTTATACAAAACATGTAGGTATGTATGTCGAGATAGGATAGTATGGAGAGGTAGGTCCTTTTTTCCTACTCAGAATATAAAAACGCGTTGCGCAAGCGCAAACACTAAAAAAGGTATTATGACAACCGAACTGGCTACCTATGTAAGTTTTAGCCAAACCTTTTTTATCAGTGATAAAAGAGTATTTATTTATGACTGTACTGTTTGGCTATGTGCACAAAACATTTAGTTGCACAAAACTAAATGTTTTGTTGTCACTAAAGTTCGGTTAATTTTAACATGGAGTTTTGTTACTATTAACAAACAATTTTTTTCAGTGTAAAGTGATCACGTAAACCAGCCGATGACAGGTCGTAAGCCCTGTAGGTGCCTTGAGTTCCTGGTTCTTCTATAATATTCCAACTTCGTCTCTGTTGAGATGTTAAAAAAATTGTCAAAAAAATGAATATGTCCTTAACATATTTTCATACATTCCCCAAACTAAAGCATGAATACTTGTTCGGTGAACAAAATCGGTCGTGGCAGAATTGGAACTGCCACCACTGGAATACTAACCCAGCGCGCTAACCGCTCTGCCATCGCCCATTTTATCCGGATAAAAAACATAATTAAAAACTGTTTTTCTACCGGGAATCGGTTTCGGGACATTTCGCTCAGGAGTCAGATATCTTACTAAATAAACAACGAAGGCCGAAATTTTAGCCAAATTCAACTAGAATTATTTTCAATGACCGCAAAACTAAGCTTTTGTCTTGCGGCAAAACAATCTTTGTCATTAAAAAAACATTATTTTAAAAAGGATGAATAATAACCGAGAGATATTAAGTCTCCAGACTCTTAGAGATTTATGACTCTTATTAGACTTGTGAAAAGTTTGACAGGAGATACCTGCAGAGTAAAGGGATTATGTGAGTTCATTTTTAATATATATTTTTTTAAATTTATAAGTATTTATCTTCACTAATTTTGAGCGAATTTATTTTATTATTATAAAAGAATGATTAATTATGTACCAGATTTATATTATGTCTTATTTCCGTTTTTTTTCTACGTGTAATAATATTATATTTTTTATTATTGTCACATGTGCATAATCCAACTGTCGGTTCGTTCCCATACCATAAAAGCTAGAACGCTGAAAATTGGTATAAACATAGACAAATACAAAATCTCAAATTTATTTTTCAAAAAAATTCCAGGATTTCTCAAACATTTTTTATTAAAAAAAAAAATTTTTATGATAAATTTATGAGTTTAACTGCCTATATTTCCAAATTTTTTAAAAATTTCGAAAAAAGCCGAAACACCCCAACTAGATAATTTAATTTTCTATAAAAAATATTAATATTGTATTAGCAAATCTCAATTTTTCTCTAACAATTTTTATAAAAATTAAATTTAGTGACGACATTGCTTCATACAATTTGTATGGCAGTCGCTTATACACAATATGTAAGAAGACTTAATAGTTTCATATGTACCTACTTAATATCCAAACATACATACAGAACCATCATGCTGTTTTCATATTCCGGGTAGGAAAAGAGGACTGACCTCCATACTGTCCTATCTTGACATACATACCAACATATGTTAAAATTTTCAATAATTTGGATTTATGGGTTTATAGTTTGATTCTTATTCTTCAACTAAACATACTTTCGCTATCGACAGTTGGATCTCATGTGTTACATGCAACTAGTTACACCAACTAGAGGCTTCGCAGCATATATGTTCCTATACATGGACATTTTATGTGAGTTTTGTGTGTGTCTGCGTTTCCGTCCCACCCTTATAACTTTTGATCCGCTCAATTTACAGAGCCCAAATTTTCAGAATATATAAACAGTTATAGGCCTACAAAACTTTTATACTCAGAATTTTAGAATTGAATTTTTGTTTCAGTCAGGGGTTATCAACTTTTGCATTTTGGTTTATTTTTCCATGTATCTCAGAAACCATAAAAGCTAGGTATAAACATAGACAAATACAAAATCTCAAATCAGTTTTTTTTTTTAATTCCAGGGTTTCTCAAACATTTTTTATTAAGAGAAATATTTTTTTTTATGATAAATTTATGAGTTTAACTGCCTATATTTCCATTTTTTTTTAAATATCGAAAAAATCCGAAACACCCCAACAAGATAATTTAATTTTCTATAAAAAATATGAACATTGTATTAGCACATCTAATTTTTTTTTTAACAATTTTTATAAAAATTTAATTTAGTGACGACATTGCTTCATACAATTTGTATGGCAGTCGCCTACACACAATATCTAAGAAGACTTAATTGTTTGATACTAATCTCCAAACATACATACATACCATCATGCTGTTTTCATATTCTGGGTAGGATCAAAGGACTGACCTCCATACTATCCTATCTTGACGTACATACCTAGGTACATGTGTTGTATAGAAAACCAAATATCTTAAAATATTAAATAATTTGTATTTATGGGTTTATAGTTTGGTACTTATTCTTCAACTATACATACTATTGCTATCGACAGTTGGATCTCATGTGTTACATGCAACAAGTTTTAAAAATAATGCTGAAAAAGTAAATTTAGTAGGTAGATATTCAATATACTTATAAATTGTAATAATTGTGCCAATACAGTAGCCGCAATACGGTTATAGGTACTTAGTAAGTATGGTTAGGTTAGGTTAGGTTAGGTTAGGTTAGGTTAGGTTAGGTTAGGTGTACAAATGCAAAGTATTGCAATCTTAGATTATTATAATTCTATGATTGCAATAAATATATTGTTTTATTGAATAAAAAAAAAAAAATAACGAGATTTACCACCCCATTCTGAATACAGTGGATATTTTGGTGTGACTAGACTGGTGTGTGGTGATACAATGTTCTTTACGTAAGGTACCTAATTCACACCCTGTCGCTGGCTACCCCATATTGTGGAATATACCAAGTTTAATAGTTGGGTCCATAGCGGACGATCCGCAGCGCTCCGTTCTATAGGCGCCGTCGGTATGGACGTGCCTCGGTCGATCCGATCGTTGTAGATCGTCGATCCAAGATGGATCGTTCGGTGTGGACCTGCCGAGCCCCTAAAAACCCTACCCTTTTTAGTCATAAATCCTGAATTGTGTAACGCCACTGCCTCGTAATAACAAAGTGTGTATCAAGATGGGGGCATGTCAGTCCATAATACCTCAGTCGCGGTTTCCCTTCGAACTCTCTGACGAGGGTCGCCGGGCGGGGCCCTTGCGGTTTGCCAGCCAAACTTACAATATTAGCTCCCGCACCGAGTATTAACTTCTTATCATAATAATTTCCCACTCCGCTATTACTATCTCGTTGTGTGACGTCAGAAGTGACGTACAAACCATAAATGCAGTGCCGTTGTACCCACTAACACTACATATTCTTATTCTTTTGTACTCATGCAGTTTTTTTCTCTTATGTTATTATATGTCTCTTATGTTATTATATGTCTCTTATGTTATTATATGTCTCTTATGTTATTATATGTCTCTTATGTTATTATATGTCTCTTATGTTATTATATGTCTCTTATGTTATTATATGTCTCTTATGTTATTATATGTCTCTTTTGTTATTATATGTCTCTTATGTTATTATATAATAATAATAATAATAAATGGATAATTTCTATAGCGCCATTTTTGTGTATCCACCTCAAGGGCGCTTAACAATAATACCTGGAAAAAATAATAATAAACAAGGAAATAATCATTTAATCACTATACGAGTTTTTGAAAAAATAAGTTTTTAACTGTTTTTTAAACACACTTTCACTGTCTATCGATCTTAACCTATATGGAAGCTTATTCCACTGAACCGGACCCACTACAGCAAACGCTCTTTCACCAAAGTTCGTCATTCGACACGTATTTTGCTCTTTTAGTCGATGCATTGCCGTATTACTTGCAGAGCGAAGCGTAGATCTTTTTGGTTCAGGTCATCTGGTACACAAAGATCCATGAGGTATTTTGGAGCACGTCCGTGAATAACTTTGTGCACCATCCAGCATATCTTATACTGAATCCTTTCCGATATTCGCAACCAATGAAGATCTTTTTACAGTGGAGTTATGTGGGAAGACTTCGGTGAATTGAATATCAATCTTGCTGCTGCATTAAAGACTGACTGAAGTCTTTCAAGGTGAATCTGTGGAAGTCCTGCATAAATTATGTTGCAATAATCTAACCGAGATACTATGAATGCGTTTATCAATAAACGTGCTGCGTCTGTAGGTAAGTTTTTCCTTATGTATTTTATCTGTCTTAATTGAAAAAAACACGAACTGATTGTTTTACTGATATGATTGTTTAGAGATAGTTCTGAATCGAGGTTCACACCTAAAAGTTTAATTGATTTTAATGGTTGGATCAATTCACCTTGAACGGAAAGTGGACTCCAGTCAATTTGGTTTTGTTTACGGTGTGTGTTTATTAATAAAACTTCTGTTTTGGTAGGATTAAGTGTTAATCGGTTGGACGACATCCATTCACTGATTGCTTCTATACACAAAGAAACTTGAGATTTTAGTACATTTATTTCCGAAGGTTTCGAGTAGAAATATATTTGCGTGTCATCAGCAAAGATATGTGCCCATAATCCAAAATGTTTGATTATGTTTTCTATTTCTGTCTCTTATGTTATTATATGTCTCTTATGTTATTATATGTCTCTTATGTTATTATATGTCTCTTATGTTATTATATGTCTCTTATGTTATTATATGTCTCTTATGTTATTATATGTCTCTTATGTTATTATATGTCTCTTATGTTATTATATGTCTCTTATGTTATTATATGTCTCTTATGTTATTATATGTCTCTTATGTTATTATATGTCTCTTATGTTATTATATGTCTCTTATGTTATTATATGTCTCTTATGTTATTATATGTCTCTTATGTTATTATATGTCTCTTATGTTATTATATGTCTCTTATGTTATTATATGTCTCTTATGTTATTATATGTCTCTTATGTTATTATATGTCTCTTATGTTATTATATGTCTCTTATGTTATTATATGTCTCTTATGTTATTATATGTCTCTTATGTTATTATATGTCTCTTATGTTATTATATGTCTCTTATGTTATTATATGTCTCTTATGTTATTATATGTCTCTTATGTTATTATATGTCTCTTATGTTATTATATGTCTCTTATGTTATTATATGTCTCTTATGTTATTATATGTCTCTTATGTTATTATATGTCTCTTATGTTATTATATGTCTCTTATGTTATTATATGTCTCTTATGTTATTATATGTCTCTTATGTTATTATATGTCTCTTATGTTAATATGAAGACGTGTATCTGTTTTATATGAATTACTAATATATAATAGTCTATATTTGGCACAATTTATATGTAATTGTTTTATATAAAAACGAGTGGGTTGTGGCCAACACTAAACTCTCCACTACACAATGAAGCTTCCCTGCTAATATTACACTCTAATATCAATATGAAATCAAATATGTAACTAAACATTGCTAAACATAAAAATTCTCCTATATATTTTTCATACAAAATATCGATTAATAGAAACATAATTATTGAAAGGATATTTAAGGTTGTCAAACTCTGAATGCAGTTTTGTGAAAATTCTTTTTTTTGCATAAATAATTCAAATAAAATGAAAATATCTCAAATTTCCAGGTCGTGAGAGCATTTTTAAAGTTTTAACAGATGAAATCATAGAGAAATAATTAACTGTTGTCTATGAAAAACTAATCAGCTCTAAGTTTATGTACTTGACACATATGGTATCAATATGAAGTTCATCAGTCATTTGGTTTGGGCTGTACAGAGGACACAAATTTTCAAATTTGTGTACGGCATACGGCATACACACAAAAACATCACGATGAAACTCAAAGTATACACTCTCTACATGATACCCATTGAGAAATTGATGTAAAAAAAATATGCTTAAAAATTGTGAAATCATGACTCTCCACTATTCCATAGTTGGTAGTGGAGAGTAAAAATGTACACAGCTGTTGACTATTCATAAAAATAAAAATAAAAATAAAAAATAAAAATAAAATATGTTATTTTTGTTAAAAAGTCAACGGACAGTAAAACTATTACTGTCCACCGTAGTAAATTAATTATTGGTGAAGAAAATATTTTTGTGAAAATGATTGTGTATAATGTTGAAAGACAAATCTTGGTGAAACTTATATTAATGTAAAAATGGTTCGAAATATAAAAGAAATAAATAAAAATCTTGTAGTGCTTATTGTATTTTTATTTTCTTGGTGAAACTAGATTCTATGTGAAAAATAAATAACACGGATTTAAAACACTTTAGGTATGTGGCGCAACCGCCGATTGCGCCGCGTAGCTGAGTTACACCGGCAGGCGCCATCTTGCCCTGCGCCGTATTCACAGCCCGTCTCCTATTTAAGGGGAAGCACAGCGCGCCCAGACCATTCCGTCATCCAGATCTCGAAGCTAGGCATCACGCTGCCCGACCGCTCGCCGTCGTTCAAATCGTCCGCGTTTCAAATTAACATTTATATTCATTAAATAATAACTCGACATTTCTGTACCAAGTAATATTAGTAAGCACCAATTGTAATCATCAACTTGATAAATAAAAGAGTTAGTTCAATTTCCTGTTATATCTTTCAATCTGTCAACCATTCCTACCTAAGTAATATTTGATAATAATATTTAATCTATTGTATACGGTATCGCAGTTGCTTGGTCGATCAATCTGTGGCTCAGCTGTCGGGACTATCCGAACAGACGGCCTCCAGGTTCGAACCAAGCGGTTGAGATATCATTTGGGTTGTATGTAGCTGAAGGCGGACAAACAGGTAATACCTACACGTCCAACTGACCGACCTTACGACCTCAATTACAGGCGTGTATACCAGCTCACGCTGGTATGCAATCGCTTCCAACCAAGTGACCACTCTGGCACTTTAGTAAGCTCTACATACTACAAATACCTTTTTAACCCCAAAGTAATTTATTTTTTAACTATTTATTTGTTAGTAAATAAATAAATAAATAAACAAATTAAAACATTTATAAATAAAGAAATGCATTGGTCTATGCTCTTCTGATATTTGAATTCAGCGATTAATCATCAGCATTACGCGAGTAACACCGCTAGTGATTATATAAGATATCTCCTGTTACTCTATGTGAGACTGGTATTCCATTTTTTTAAGGAATTTATATGTCCTTGTAAAAATTACATTTAAATCCTCATACATTTCCTTAATTAAGCATAAAAGCTTGTGCTATGTTCTTCTTCTTCAGCCTGTTTTTTTTTCTATTCTTGGACATAGGCCTCCCCCTTGATCTGTTTTGGACACACTGCATCCATCTCCCTCCGGCACATTTCTTGATGTCATCAGACCACCTTGCCTGGGGTCTGCCGACACCTCTTCGGCTTGTTCTCAGTCGCCATTCTACGATCTCTTTGGTCCTTCATGAATCCTGGCATCTGGCAATATGCCCAGCCCAGTTCCACTAAAGACCGCTACATGGACTACATTGATTCTTCAATAAGGGGCAGCTTGTGCTATAATAATAATAAGAATAATAAGTTATTTGTATGGCGCCGTTTAATGATTCGAGATCATACCAAGGGCGCTGATAGTTTATTTATTTATTTATTTATTTATTAAATATACGCCCTTAATAGGGCATTTACAAAAAAATACATGATAAATAGAACAATGTAGGCATAACAAAATAACAATAAGTGTAAATACATCGATTATATAGTTACATAATAAAAAAACGTAAGTAGTTAAAGGAAGAACAATATAAAACAACATAATACAACATAATAAAAGAAAATAGAGATAAATGATAAAAAAAAACTAGACATAAAAGAAGAAAAAAAAAAAACAGTATTACATATTCAATTTAAACAACAAAAATAAACAAAGCAAAGTAAAAATCAAAAATTATAATATGCGTTAAGCATCCTTTTGAAACCATCTATAGTGTGTACATTAAATATATCAACAGCACTATATTGGTTTCCAAGGCGGTGCAATCTATGTATTGGTGAGTTAATGATAAAGTTATTTCGAAGATTCTCTATATGAAAAGGTGCATTTTGACGTGAAGCAAACCTTGTAGGTACTCTGAATTTTATCATTTCAACTATGTCAGGGGTGTCCAATATACCGTTGATTATTTTAAATAAACATATTAAATCACAAATCGTTCTTCTGTTTGATAATTTCGATAAATTTAAAATACTCATTAGAAAATCATAATTTAATTTTTCTAAAGGAATGGATAATTTATAATTTACAAATCTTAAAAATTTATGTTGAACCCTTTCGACCCTCAATGAGTGCACATTATAAAACGGCGACCATATAGTTGAATTATATTCAAGATTACTACGAACAAGTGATGTATATAGGGTTTTAAATGTATTAATAGATCTAAAATTTTTGACGGTTCTCAAAATATATCCAAGGCATTTTTTAGTTTAATGTTGTGTTGCTCTCTGAAACAAAGCTGTTTTTAATCCTTTAGTGAAAGTGCTCTTGCTTTGAGCACTGCGGACATCTAGAGGCAGTGAATTCCACTTAATAGGACCACTTACACTAGTTTGATACAAAGTTTGATGCAAAGTTTGATGCAAAGAGCTATAACAGTTTGATGCAAAGTTCGCAGGTCTTGACATGTTTGGCTCACCGGGCATTTTAGGGGTATGTTGAGGCTTTTTCAATGATTGATATTCTATTCCTGAATTTCCCATTCTATTCCTATCAATTGTTCTTTCCCAAACATCCTAGCTTGTATGCATTTATTTATTTTCTTTTTTAATATTGATTGTTTTTTTTATGCTTCTTTGGTTTTTTTTCATTTTATACTTATGATTGTTTATTGTAAGACCGAATGTTATTAATTGATGTTACAATCATGGTTTTGTATTTGTTAATTCATTTTGAGATTTTATGTTAATATAAAAAAAAACTGTATGTAACCTTGAATAAATAAAATAAAATTAAATTAATATGACCTAATAAGTCTGGCGCAATTCAGGGGTGACTTCTATGCGAAAAATGCATTGTCACCTCAGGTATTAGAATTGTTGCTTACATTATTTACAAAAAACCAATTCTCTCAATAGATGGCGTTACAACAAAAATAAATAAAAATAATGAGAATGTTGTTCATAATTTCACACATAGATGGTTGTAGTAAAAATCCTTATTTTCAAGCGAAAATAATCTCAGTATTGCAATATATAGAACCAAAAATTGAATTGATAGGGATCTCATTAAAAAGGCATACATGGCGAACGTTGCGCAAGCGCATAAAGTGATCACTTAAACCAGCCGATGACAGGTCGTAAGCCCTGTAGGTGCCTTGATTTCCCGGTTCTCCTACAGTAAATATTCCAACTTCGTCTCCATTGAGATAATTAAAAAAAATCTGTTAAAATTAATAAAATATATAGGAGAACAAAATCAGTCGTGGCGGGATTCGAACTCGCGACCACTGGAGTAATAACCAAGCGCGCTTACCGCCGATTTTAGCAGCGTTTCGCGTAAAAACACACCATAGAGACATAGATAATTATGAAAGTTGATAAAATGGCCGATGTCAAATTGACCGAAAACGTCAGGGCCGCATTAATTACGTCCGCTTCATTGCTCGCCACTCGGGCATATCGATTTTTCAAGTGTTACAAAATGACTATGTACCGACTCTTGTGATGTTGAGGGTGTTTGTTGGTAACACGAAACAAAAAAAAAACTACCTATATAACACGAGCTAGTGTTGCCACATCTAAAAATAAAACAATGAGTAAGGACAGAACGAACACAAATATTGAATATTAAATACATTCATTCTTACCATAACGGCATATGCTGTTTTGCGTGGTAACCAGCGAAAGGTGTGTGGGTGTTCATCAACAAATAATAGGGAGCAAAACACATGCGTGTATACCCCCACACACCAGTCTCGTTTCACCTAAAAAGGCACTATATCATTCAGAATGTGTGGTGAACCTCATTTTTATTTTTTTTCAGACCTTTATAAAAAAAACAACTATAATTAATATTACTGCTGCCCAACTAGGAAACCCTGTTCTAGGGCTATCAGTTTACAATTTTACCATGCCAAATATTTGATATTTGGGTTTTACATAATTATTGTGTCATTTACAAACAAATATTAGAGCGGTCACTAAACATCACAACATAACAAATTACAATATTACATAGTTAGGCACTGGGAGCATTCCTGTCTCCAAAGTCCATATCGCGAAGAGTGAAACTCCAGGTCTATAATAGCCTTACTAAACCAGTAATCTTGTATGGTGCCGAGTCCTGGTGCATGACACTCAAGGACCAATAAAGACTGCTAACATTTGAAAACAGGATACTGCGTAAAATATTAGGCCCAAGACCAGGAATTGCGGCAGGCACCGGGAGACCACGAAGCAATGAGGAAATTTGTGCATTGACAGGAAAACCTTTAATCACCAGCGAAATTAGGTCCAGAAGATTAGCTTGGATTGGACATGTTGTCAGATCTGGGGAAGAAAGAGCCACAAAACGTATCCTGCAAAATAACCCTGTGGGCAAGAGACCCCTGGGAAGACCAAGGCAGAGATTGATGGACAATGTTACCCGAGATCTGAACGTGCTGAATGCTTGTGATGACTGGGAGTCCACTGCAGCTGATAGGAAGGCTTGGAAAGCCATTGTTCAGGAGGCTAAAGCTCTACCAGAGTTGTATGGCCATCGGAAGTAACTAGTAGTATTAATAATAATAAACACTTCCTTGCACCCTGCGCAAGTGGCGAGTTTATTGCCGTATGGCAATTTCTTCCAACTAACCAGTGTTTCCAGCCCAGAGAAGCAATATTTGCGTGAGAAACATATTTAAATAAATTTCTCCTCTGCTGGGAATCGAACCCAGGATGCCCGCACAGAAACCGAAAGGCTTACCAACTGTAGTATTATTATGCCACGGCGGTCATTATTCTAGTATTATTATTTTTATCACACCACTTGTTGTTAATTCGTTATGTAGCAGTTTAACATTAAAAATTAATTTTTGGTCTGGACCATCAAACATACTCAGTATAATATACCTAACAAGAATATTTAACTTGAGTCACAAATCAAATAAAATATATTACATACATACATACACACCATCACGCCATATCCAGAGAGGTAAGCAGAGAGAACCGAGCGCCATAATCCTCTATTTTTGCACACATTCCTAGCTTCCTTTACATCCATGCATCGTCTCATACATGCTCGTCGATTATTCAAGCTTCTTATATTTCCTTCTTTCAAAATATCATTCACATGGTCATGCCATCCCTTTCTGGGGCGGCCCTTACTATTCACTCCATCTCTTACACCCATGTATATTTTTTTGGTCAGTCGTTCATCATTCATTCTTTCAATATGTCCAAACCACCTCAATGAATTCACTTTCATTTCATTTATCAAACTCTTCTTCAGCTTGCATTCCCTCCTTATGTCCTCATTAAAATGAAAAATATTAAAACAAAATATATTTTTTAATTGAATATACGCAAACATTGGATTTTTTCCCTGTCGGGAGTCAAATGATATTTTTACTGACAATAACATCTCAATAGAGACGAAGTTGTGATATTATAGAAGAACCAGGAACTCAGGCACCTACAGGGCTTACGACCTGTCATCGGCTGGTTTACATAGATGTTTCAATAGATGGCGTTACAAAAAGGTTTCTTCGTTACCTCATATATGGAAATAGTATAATTTCGTATTATTCAGGTGAAATGTTTACACTTATTTAAATAATTACATTGTTAAGGAAACTCAATAAAGGCGTAATTGGTGAACGTTGAGCAAGCGCATAAAGTGATCACGTAAACCGCACGATGACAGGTCGTAAGCCCTGTAGGTGCCTGATTTCCAGGTTCTTCTTAAATATCACAACTTCGTCTCTATTGAGATGTTATTGTCAATAAAAATATTAAAACAAATTTTCTCCTCTGAAATTAAAGAACTTGTCACTATTACATACTATCTAAAGTAGTATTTGTATATTTTATTTATTTATTTATTTATTTAATATTGCTTCTCGGGCAACTAACAGGTACTATGTCAAATATTAATTTAACACGCACCCAATAACAAGTTGCCACATTCTGGAGACTTACGATATTAATCGTCTCACAGATCCAGACTGATAACACAATTAAAAACTGTGTCTCCACCGGGAATCGAACCCGGGACATTTTATAGTAATGTTTATCTTTTTGTTTTGTTAAAATCTTTCGCTATTTTTCTTTGACGTGATCTTAATCCTTGTTGTATCTGATTTGTTTTTATATAATTTCCATTTAAGATATTTTTATTTTCCTATAGATTTGTATACCAATTTTTAATGCAGGATGTGGCCACTTGTAATTGGCTGCACAGTTTTATATTAGCTTTTTCTTATTTTATGAACCTATTGATGTATAATAACTTGTTAGCTGTAAGTGGTCCTTAATAATAAATAAATTACATTAAGTAGTAATAATTATTATATATATATATATATATATATATATATATATATATATATATATATATATATATATATATATATATATATATATATATATATATATATATATATATATATATATATATATATATATATATATATATATATATATATATATATATATATATATATATATATATATATATATATATATATATATATATATATATATATATATATATATATATATATATATATATATATATATATATATATATATATATATATATATATATATATATATATATATATGTTAAATCTAAGGTTTTCGCGAGTACAAAATATGTTATTATTAAGTATTTTGGGGATAACCCGCGTCAAATTATGATTCCCGAGAGAATCAGTCGTCTGCCGACGTTTCGTCTGAATCACATCAGACATTTTCTAAAGGCGCCTTGTTAATAAATTTTCGTCTCGAGGGATAGTGCACGCACATCCGTTCGAGTCGAAAGCTTACTACCGAGTGAAAGTTTGAAAGGAAGCCGCGTCAAGTGTTAGTGGAGGGGTGGGTTTCCCCAATGACGTCATTATTGCGTTTTGTTTGGCTTCTAGTGACTCTAGTACTTAACGGTATATTGTTTACAGGTGGATTATCAGTTTTCGGCTTACTAAGAATTTTACTAATGTTTTTAATGTGACTATTGTTTGAAATATCGGTAGTTTGATTACTATGGTTTTTAAAAATGTTGTTTTCAAGTACACTTGTCCATGCGGTCGGGATTCGAATGCTATCGTCCCTGTTATTCATTATACTGTTGCTTCTTTTATATATTTCGATTGCTTCCCTGTAAATTCTAAATGTTTCATTGTTAATATTCGCGACTACTTTTGAATTTTCAAAGTCTATGGAGTGATTTTCGGTCAATGAGTGATTTACAAGAGATGAAGTTAGTTTCCGGTTTTTAACATCTACGCGATGTTCAGAGACGCGCGCCGAGATTCTGCGATTTGTCCTGCCTATGTAAGTTTTTGAGCAATCACCGCATGGGATTTCGTAAATACCGTGTGACTCTAATGGTATTTTATCTTTCGGACTTTTTAAAAAGGATGAAATTTTGTTGTCTGTTCTAAAAATGGTGCGAATATTATGTTTATAAAGTAGGTGACTGATTTTGTCTGTAGTGCCTTTTATGTAAGGCATAAATGCAATGGAGAGTGGCTTTACTTTAGTTGACGTATCTTTTTTATTAAAATTTTTATTAGTTTGATTTTTTACTGCATTATTTATCGTAAAATTAGAAAAACCGTTATTTCGTAGCGCGTTTTTAAGATACTCTAATTCGTTTTGAATGTTTTCGGAGTCGGCTATCCTTAATGATCGTGTTACCAAGGTGTTTGCTACAGAGGCGATTTGTGCTGGATGATGGTTCGACGATGCGTGGAGATATCTGTTGGTATGTGTTGATTTTCTGTACACAGTGTGGCCGAGAGTGCCATCGTCTTTTTTGATTACGAGAACATCAAGAAAAGGTATTTCACCGTTGTTTTCTATCTCCATTGTGAATTTGATGTTATTGTGGAGATCGTTCAGAAAATCAAGAAATTTGTTAAGTTCCTCCAAACCGTGAGGCCATATAACGAAGGTATCGTCCACGTATCTAATCCATAGCTTTGGTTTTAAGGAAACCCACCCCTCCACTAACACTTGACGCGGCTTCCTTTCAAACTTTCACTTGGTAGTAAGCTTTCGACTCGAACGGACGTGCGTGCACTATCCCTCGAGACGAAAATTTATTAACAAGGCGCCTTTAGAAAATGTCTGATGTGATTCAGACGAAACGTCGGCAGACGACTGATTCTCTCGGGAATCATAATTTGACGCGGGTTATCCCCAAAATACTTAATAATAACATATATATATATATATATATATATATATATATATATATATATATATATATATATATATATATATATATATATATATATATATATATATATATATATATATATATATATATATATATATATATATATATATATATATATATATATATATATATATATATATATATATATATATATATATATATATATATATATATATATATATATATATATATATATATATATATATATATATATATTATTCACTCACCTATTCATAGATATTTTTATTTTATTATAGATTATTGTATGCCAATATTTAATGCAGGATGTGGCCACTTGTAATTGGCTGCACAGTTTTATATTAGCTTTTTCTTATTTTATGAACCTATTGATGTATAATAACTTGTTAGCTGTAAGTGGTCCTTAATAATAAATAAATAAATAAATAAATAAATAAAGTATCAGGGATTTTTGATTTGTAATACTTTCGCGATTACCAAAGCTATGTCATTTTTTGTTTGTTGTGATAATCTTTATTGTAGACGTCATAAATAAAACGATTTTTAATATCCACTTTCGAATAACGTTGTTGTCTACCACAGTCGACGTTAGGTATGTAGGTACTATTGGGAAAGTTGATTCACTATATTAAAACTGCATAGCTCGTAAAAGGATATTGTATGTTCTGACAAAATCAATATAACGAATACCTATAGGCTATGGCGCAATCCATATTATAACCAGAGATTTCCTTATACTAATTGTATGTAACACATGAGATCCAACTATCGATAGCGATAGTATGTATAGTTGAAGAATATGTACCAAACTATAAACCCATAAATACAAATTATTGAATATAGTCAGATATTTTGTTTTCTGTACAACATAATATGTAGGTATGTATGTCAAGATAGGATAGTATGGAGGAAGGTCCTTTTTTCCTACCCAGAATATGAAAATAGCATGATGGTATGTATGTATGTTTGGAGATGAAGTATCAAACTATTAAGTCTTCTTACATATTGTGTATAGGCGACTGCCATGCAAAATGTATGAAGCAATGTCGTCACTAAATTCAATTTTTAAAAAAATTGTTAAAAAAAATTGAGATCTTCTACTACAATGCTAATATTTTTTATAGAAAATTAAATTATCTAGTTGGGGTGTTTCGGCTTTTTTCGATAATTGTAAAAGTTTTGGAAAAATAGGCAGTTAAACACATAAATTTATCATAAAAAAAATACTTTTCTTAATAAAAAATGTTTGAGAAACCCTGGAATTTTTTTGAAAAAACTAATTTTGAGATTTTGTATTTGCCTATGTTTGAACCAATTTTCAGCGTTCTAGCTTTTATGGTTTCTGAGAAATATGGAAAAATAAAGTAAAAATTCAAAAGTTGATAACTCCTGACTAAAACAATAATTCGAAATTCTGAGTTTTAAAGTTTTGTAAGCCTATTACTGTTTATATATTCTGAAATTTTGGGCTCTGTAAATTGAGCGGATCAAAAGTTATAAGGGGGGGACGGACACACACACACACACAGACACACACACAGACACACACACACACACAGACACACGAAATGTTCTACTCCGAAATCTGAGTAAATCCGTTAATGGAACATTTATGCTGCGAAGCCTCTAAGTTGGTGTTTTTTGACTTCAAAGTTGGAAAAGCCGTGAAAAAAGTAGACCTCTGCATACAATTCTCGCGTATCCTGGCTTGAAACATTGTCGATATGTTAAGAGAACAAAGTTCTCCTGAACAAATCGACAGTTGGAATATACTAGATTGAGTACTCCGTGCAATGAGTGAGTCATGATATATCGCGCGTTTGACGTCTTGATTGGCAACATATTGCAGTTTTCCATACATGTCAACACTTCCTAGATAACTGTTCTCCAAATCTTAACGAACAAAGTGTTTTGTTCGACAAATAAATCCAAAAACAATTCACATTAGTCGTTATTTTCTATAGAAAAACGATGTGGTCTGCCCACTTTATAGTCAAAAGTCCTGCGGAAAAAAATCTCATTTCGATTCACACAAAAATCGCTAACTGCGACATCTATTAGGTATATTTCAACTGTCGATTTGTTCAAGAGAGCTTTGTTCTCTTGACATATCGACAATGTTTTAAGCCAGGATACGAAAGATTTGTATGCAGGGTCTATATTTTTCACGGTTTTTCCAACTTTGAAGTCAAAAAACACCAACTTAGAGGCTTCGTAGCATATGTATACCTAATATGTTCCATATTCGGATTTACTTAGAATTCGGAGTGCCTAGAACATTTAGTGTGTTTGTGTGTCCCCCCCCATATAACTTTTGATCCACTCAATTAACAGAGCCCAAAATTATATCTCAATTATTTTTTAACAATTTTTATAAAAATTAATTTTGTTACGACATCGCTTCATACAATTTGTATGGCAGTCGCCTATACACAAGACTTAATAGTTTGATACTTAATCTCCGAACATACATACATACCATCATGCTGTTTTCATATTCTGAGTAGGAAAAAGAGACTGACCTCCATACTATCCTATCCTGACATACATACCTACGAAAACGAAATATCTTAAAATATTTATTATTTTGTGTTTATGTGTTAATGCAGCTAGTATACGAAAATCTATGATTATAACATCAATGGAAGTAATACATAGATACGCACAAAGCACAAGGGTTATTAATTTAGCGTCTAACAATGTCGGAATTTAATATACCTACATCATTACTATATGGACTCCTTAGTACGGATCCGATATTAATATTTTGTAAAATAGATGAAATATTATGAAATTGTGTTACATAAATCTAGTGTTATGACTATCGCTTTCTACAACATCGTTAATTTCAGTAGTCATAAAATCGATCGCATTATCAGCATCGTTAATATCGTATTTCCAAGATTCGATCGCATGATAAAAACTTCATAACAAAGTCGAGTAATTTTAGCGAAAACTCGATTACATTTTCGCAGTAAAGTTTCGATATCGGAAGCGATTTCGGTTCATTGACCTATGTATTATACAATATAATATTTCTGTATGGCAGTTACCTTTGAACATTCGATAGCTAGTAATCGATATATTCTCAATAATAAATGTATCGGAAAACGAATGGGAAGTTAATCTCATCAAATAACATATCTATATGTTGTGCAAATACAAGGAATCATATAGCAAAAATGATATTCTTATTTTTTGACAAACTTTACAAATAATATATCAATAAAGACGAAGTAGGAATATAATATTCTACTAGTTGCATGTAACACATGAGATCCAACTGTCGATAGCGATAGTATGTATAGTTGAAGAATATGTACCAAACTATAAACCCATAGATACAAATTATTGAATATTTTCAGATATTTTGTTTTCTATACAACATATGTAGGTATGTATGTCAAGATAGGATAGTATGGAGGAAGATCCTTTTTCCTACCCAGAATATGCAAATAGCATGATGGTATGTATGTATGTTTGGAGATGAAGTATCAAACTATTAAGTCTTCTTACATATTGTGTATAGGCGACTGCCATACAAAATATATGAAGCGATGTCGTCACTAAATTCAATTTTTAAAAAAATTGTTAAAAAAAAATTGAGATCTTCTACTACAATGTTTATATTTTTTATAGAAAATAAAATTATCTAGTTGGGGTGTTTCGGCTTTTTTCGATAATTGTAAAAGTTTTGGAAATATAGGCAGTTAAACTCATAAATTTATCATAAAAAAAATATTTTTCTTAATAAAAAATGTTTGAGAAACCCTGGAATTTTTTTGAAAAAACTAATTTGAGATTTTGTATTTGTCTATGTTTGTACCAATTTTCAGCGTTCTACCGTTTATGGTTTCTGAGATATATGGAAAAATAAAATAAAAATTCAAAAGTTGATAACCCCTGACTGAAACAAAAATTCAAAATTCCGAGTATAAAAGTTTTGTAGGCCTGTAACTGTTTATATATTCTGAAATTTTAGGCTCTGTAAATTGAGCGGATCAAAAGTTATAAGGGGGGGACGGACACACAGACACACAGACACACAGACACACACACACACACACACAGACACACGAAATGTTCTACTCCGAATTCTGAGTAAATCCGTGTATGGAACATATATGCTGCGAAGCCTCTAAGTTGGTGTTTTTTGACTTCAAAGTTGGAAAAGCCGTGAAAAAAGTAGACCTCTCCATACAATTCTCGCGTATTCTGGCTTGATACATTGTCGATATGTTAAGAGAACAAAGTTCTCCTGAACAAATCGACAGTTGGATTACAGTTCACAATTGCTACAAAAATTTATGTCAATGTACCCCCCCTGGAAAAATGTAACGAGATCAAGTATCTAGGAGTTGTTGTTGACAATAACTTAAACTGGAAAAAGCATATTGAGGAATATTCTTCTTCTTCTTCTTTCTCAGCCATCTCTCCACTGCTGGATGTAGGCCTCTTCTAATAGCTTCCACTCGTCTTTTTTCTGGGCTTTTCGAACCCATCCGCTTCCAGCGACAGGGACAATATTGGGCCACTTTTTCTGGGGCCGGCCTATTCCCCCTTTCATATCACATGGTCTCCAATTTAGAATTCTGGGTGTCCATCTGTCCCTACCCTGTCTGGCAACATGACCTGCCCATTGCCATTTAAGTTTTGCAACTCGATCCATGGCATCAACAACTTTTGTCTGGCGTCTGATTTCTTCATTTCTAATTTTATCTCTTAGACTTACGCCTATCATTTGCCTTTCCATGGATCTCTGAGTGCATTTTAGCTTATGTATGGTCCTCGCAGTTAGCGTTAGTATTGAGGAATGTTCGATAAAAATTCAAAAACTAATATATCTATTTTTACGTATTCGCAATGTTTTTAAAAATATGACAATAAAAGAAAATATTCATCTATTATGCAGTTGCTCAATCTATACTATGTTACGGCATCATAGTTTGGGGAGAAACGAATAAAACCGAATTTAGTCTCATTGAAATACATAGCCCAGAACAGTATCATTCGAGTTATTAATGAAATACCTTTTAGATATCCATCTAATGCATTATTTTCTGAATTTGAAGTTTTAGATATTTGCCAGCTATACATCACGAAATTAATCATTTACTCACATAAGATCAATATTACACAATATACTCGAGTTGAAAATTCCTACAATATTAGACACAGACTTTTACCCATCCCCAGAGCTCATACCACGTTTGCTCAAAAACATTTTGATTTTATTTTACCTCGTATTTTAAACATGTTTACAAAAAAAAATCAGTCTTTACGGTGCCTTTTTTCTGAAAGCACCATAAAACTTAAGGGTCTAAGTCCACATTTGGGCCCTCAGTTCGGTCTTTCCCGAAAGTACCTTAAACCTTAGGGGCTCCGGTCCACAAGCTCAAGAAGTTTGTCGGAAACTATAATCATTTTCTTCTCACAACGCCGCTATTTTGAAAGATTATCAAACTAACCAAAATTTTTAAAATTCCATACTTATGATCAATAACGAAACTGAATCCTTTGTAATAAACATAGATGAGGACTTAATTAACATAATTTGTCATGCTCCTGTACCGTGCTTTTGTTCATATGATCCAATATTAATAAATATTTTCTATGCACACGTGCTTTCGACAATAGGTATAATATAAAATCGTTATGTCCAACACTTAGCGTTTTACAATGCTTAAATACAATCTAATTTCTAACCACTTCCCATTGTCCGATCTTCCCAGTTCGTGGAGAGATTGCGAACTTAGCCCAGAGTTCTCTTCTAGACGCTTTGCAACGTCACTGGTCGTCTTCTATCGTGGGAAGCCTGAAATTTTTATTTCTTAGCGATGTGAGGACTCCAACTTCTTCTTCGTGGATTATTCGTGGCGGTTTCAAAAGCATGTTTTAAAAGTTATCCGATTCGTCCTCATGTCAGCTTTATGATAACCCTGAACATACTTCTGAGCATATCCTATTTGTAGTGTACGTAATTGAGAAAGGGATATCGTGTGTGAAAGAGACGTATGTTGTGCCTATATAGGCTTGGTATGAAAGAGTAGGAGGCATTCTGCCATAGGGCCCGTACTGGCAATACACACATATATTGTAGAGATAACTACGAGTTGTTATTGAAGAAAACCATCCCCATTATTAATTAAGAAGATAGTACTGTGCACCCCATCACAGTACATTACACTAATGGAATGCACTAACGTCCCCGTGTCAACATTCCGACGAGAACTCTACAAAGTCTACAACGATGTCCGAGGGAATTTCTTTGGACCCATTTGATATGCGAACCTTGTACCCACAAATATCAAGTTTAGGGCTTTTCACTTTTTCTGTCTTAAATACGGTGTAATCTTATCTTCACTATCAGTGAACGGTGAGCCAGTTGTTTCCACATACTTAGCTCTCTTTGACACTTTAAATGCAGCGCCTACAAGTTTAAGAACCGGACTCTTCTTATACTTTGAGAGATTTGCAAGGGGTCTTTATTAGTCCCCATAAGCACAACGGGTGGTGGTGGAGAAGAACAGTTCGATCTTTCATATGTTTTAAATTGTACACTTTACTACAGAGGAGTAGGTTGGTGATCATTTATTTAATTATTTACTTATTCTTCGATGCCGCTACAACCCAAGTCAAACCTTGGCCTCCTTCAAATTTAACCTCCAACCCCGTCTGTCCTCAGCTGCCGTCCTCCAGTTTGTTACGCTTAAGAGCTGTACTTCATCTCTCCTTACCTCGTCCTCCCATCGCGATCTTCATTCTTTCTCCTAGATGACCAGTAATAATGCTCTTAGGAATTCGCATATTTGGCATTCTCTGAACATGTCCAGACCATCTCAATCTCGATAGTCTTCCACTGAAAAAAATGTCAATTTGGTGTAATCTAAAAATATCATGACGTAAGTATAAAATAGGTGCGGTCACCTAAAATAATGAAATAATCATTTAATATTACGCTATCATTGAAATGTGTAAGATGGAATCGAATTATTTGAGTAAATAACGAATAATTATGATGCTCATCATCTTAAAAATTGATCACATTAAATAATAGTCCACTGTCCTATAAATTTACGTGATATTCATAAATAAGATTATAATCATAAAAAACAGTGACCGTATTTATAAAGATTTCACAGTTTATTATGAAGAAGTGTCACTGAAAATACGATGAAGTCCCCTAATTTAGTGTGATAAAATTATGTGAAACTTTTTAAGGTATGGAACATTAATTTATACTACAGTAATATTATTTTATGTGAAACATACTAAATACGATTACAGAATCGTCTTATTTTCAGAGAAAGCATCAAATTTTAATATTAAATCATACTATTTTGAGTGAATTCTACTATAATACGATTACAGAATCTCATGTAAGAGGAATCATATCATTTTGTGTGCTTCCTACAAAAATATGATGACAGCGCACCACACAATATTCTCATTTGCTCATCGTTCATTCAATCAGTCATTCATTTGTTCGGCATGGTGCAGGGTGGTTGTCGACTCGGTCTCGCAGTCTCGCTACAAAACCTCAGTGACGGACAGACACAGGCCAGAATGTTGAGATTGTGTTTTATTTTTAGGAGGCGTTTACATTGTGGAAAATCATTTAAAAAAAATATTAAAATAACATGATTCTAGAGTTTTTGTGTTTACATAGTGGAAATCCATTTTAAATGAATGAATAAGTGACTTTGTGTTTTTGCGCAGTGTTTTTTGTATTAGCGACCGAACGTTTTCGCCGGGGTGACTTGGCGTTTTCGGGGTTCAAACGAGACTTTCGTAAACGAAACGAAAAACGAAAGTTTCGTTTGGACCTTGAAGACGCCAAGTCGCCTTGGCGAGGGCGTTCGGTCGTTGATGTGAGGAATGTTGCGGGAGAGTGCAAGATTGTTTATTTGTTCAATTTAAATAGCAATGTGGCTTTGTTTGTTTCAACTTACTTGTTTTTGTTCCACAACTAGTTTCGGGAACTACCGTTCTCTTTTTCAGTTTAAACCCACCTGAAGAAGAGAGCGGTGGTTCTTGAAACTGGTTGTGTAGTGGGAATAGGTGGGTGGAGGTGGACAGGGTTATATTGTTGTTTTAATATTTTTTTATAATAGGACATCCTTGGATATATGAGGAAGTCATCGAAATTTGTGGACATTGTGAAGATTCATTTTAAAAAAATATTAAAATAACATGATTCTAGAGTTTTTGTGTTTACAGAGTGGAAATCCATTTTAAATGAAAAAATAAATAACTTTGTATTTTTCCACAATATTTTTTAAATTAACGACCGAACGTTTTCGCCAAGGTGACTTGAAATTTTCAAGGTTCAAACGAAACTTTCGTAAATGAAACGAAAAACGAAAGTTTCGTTTGGACCTTGAAAATGCCAAGTCACCTTGGCGAAAACATTCGGTCGTTAATATAAATATTGTGGAAAAATACAAAATTATTTATTTATTCAATTAAAATAACAATATAACTTTGTTTACTTCCGCTTTCTTATTTTTATTCCAAAACTAGTTTCAAGAACTACCGTTCTCTTTTTTAGTTTAAACCTACCTGAAGAAGTGAACGGTAGTTCTTGAAACTTGTTGTGGAATAAAAATAAATAAGTGGAAATAAATAAAGTTACAATGTTATTTTAATATTTTTTTTATGATAGGACGTTACTGAATATATGAGGATGTCATCGAAAAATAGTAGGAACACTTAAAGGACGTCACTGTAGATAATAGAACGTCACCGAAAAATGGTAGGAAATATAATAAGACATCACAAGAGATATGAGGAAGTCATCTATAATAATAGGACGTCACTGTAGATAAGAGAACGTCACCGAAAAATAGTAGGAAATATAATAAGACATCACAAGAGATATGAAGAAGTCATCTATAATAATAGGACGTCACTGCAGATAAGAGAACGTCACCGAAAAATAGTAGGAAATATAATAAGACGTCATAGGAGATATGATGAAAGCAAACATAAATATTAGGAAACATAATCATATCTTATATGCCGTTATCATCATAAATCGTATTATCATCTTAATTTTGATGATATCACTATGCTCCGTACTTATGGTGAATTCACCATACTTTAAGCTGAATTCACGTTATTTATGAATATCAGTTTTCTCAGTGTATTTGTGTTTTGATACTGGGTGATTCACATATTCTGTATAGTTCTTTGTTTCGCCTTATACGCCATTCTTCCTCATCTTTCACTGGACCGCGTTTGCGGCGGAGAACTTTCCTCTTAAATATATTCAAAGCTTCAGCGGACAATGCTTGTAATCAATCTAATTACTAACCACTTCCCATTTTCGTTTCTATGACAGTATTATAAAAACGATTTCTATTTTATTCATATTTACATACGCAAACAGCGGGTCATTTGAGATTGTAAATAAATAAATAAATAATAGGTCTTCAACCCTCCCTTATAGTAGACCGACCCTCATACTTATATTAATACTTTATGACACTTCAAAAGCTAAGACGGTGTAAAGCCATTTAGTTTCTTGTGACTCTTACATATTTTGACAGCCTCTTTTGATAAAATTCTAAGAAATTTCATGATATTCGACGTCTCGTGTCAAAATAACGTTTTTCAAAGCCAAATATACGCTAGGTTGGCGCGAATTTTTTTCGAATCCACTGAAAATTCTTTTAAAAGTTGCTTATACTAATAATGTAAAAAAATAATACAAAATATTCTCTACTAGTTATGGCCCTCTACCAGAGGTCTTGTTCTTCTTCTTCTTATATTATATCGCAGATCTGTTTTTCGAGAAAGCTATTCCTGTGAAGCTGGGGTTCAGCTATCCCTCCACCTCTTCGGTGGTTTTCCGGGGAGGCGATGCCCTGGTGGGATTTCGTTTGCCGCTATGGATGGGATCCGAAATGCGTCCATCCTGCTGATATAGTCCCTCTTCTCCTATCTCTACACCATCGTATGATGTCCTCGGTCTCACAGGTCCGCCTAATGTCGTCATTGCGAATTCTGTCCCTAGACGTCATCCCTGCGATAGCCCTTAAAACCTTCATATCCGATGTTCGTAGGAGGTTTTTGGTTTTGATCGTGTCGGCTCTTGTCTCCACCGCATATGTCATGATTGGTTTAACACATGTCTTATAAATTCTGACCTTACTATCCGTTTTTATATATTTGTTATGCCAGATGATATTTTTAAGACATCCTATCTCCGCCGTTACCGGTCCTAAGCCCGGATGAAAAAAGAGGCGCGTTCCTGGGTCAGGCTTGCTTCAAACAAAGTCTAAGCTCAAATATTATAGAACTCCATATAATAATAAAATTATATCCAAGATATGGGTAATCGTGAGGGTTTTGATTTCGCCGGTTGTACCAGACTTGCCCCCCTAGTGTGTCGCGCACATTCGTTGATTTGAAGGAAATAAATGTTGGGCGATTTCGGAAGATCTGTGAGCCGCGCTATAATAGTTCATTTGATCGAATGTATGCTTTAATAGCAAAATTCTTTACTCGCAATAAAACGTTGATAATTCAGTTAGTATAAATCAAGAAATTTTAAACATCCTAATAAGTTCATTTTTTTCCAAAAAGCACCCTACAAGCCCCAGCTTCAAGTATCAGTAGAGGGCTAGCCTACCTACTTTTGAATCTGAAAATTAAAAATACAGTTACAATCTAATTATTTATCCGCAACTTTAGAGACCATTTTCACTAAGATATGTTAAAAATTAAATTCAGTCAATGACCTATATATTTTTTATTTATTTATTATTTTATCACTGCGATTCCTCATTGTTTGTTTACTAAAATATTTTATCAGTTTTTTTATGTTGTAAATCTAATTCTATTTTAAGTTCTCTTATTATTTTTATTTATTATCGTCTTTTATGTATTTTTATTATTTTGTATGTTCAGACAAAAAATATATAAAATTAAAGACACGCTTAGGAATTTTTTTTTAACATATTTAATTGATTTTTCATTACCATACATTAAAATACTCAACTCAAACATAATCCTTAACCATATTTGAATCATAAATTCGCTATAAACCACTTGTTTTTTGAGTCACTTCGCGACATGTTTCGGAAGCGCTGTCCTTCCAACGACCGGCGTGTTTAGACTAACATGTTGAATTTGTGTGTATCTGTCTGTGAAGCGAGGGGTGTGGTGGTTGAGGGTTGGTTGGGTTAGTGGGGGGAGGGGAGTATTGTGTAATGTTTTTGATGGGGAATATATAAAGTATTGGAGAAGAATTATGAATTATGAACCATACCTTTCATAACACTTCTCCAATACTTAATATATTCCCCATTAAAAACAAAAACACTACACAATACTCCCCTCCCCCCACTAACCCAACCAACCCTCAACCGCCACACTCCTCGCTTCACAGACAGATACACACAAATTCAACATGTTAGTCTCGACACGCCGGTCGATGGAAGGACAGCGCTTCCGAAACATGTCGCGAAGTGACTCAAAAAAACAAGTGGTTTATAGCGAATTTATGATTCAAATATGGCTAATATTAACGACCACAAAATATCCACCGAAACATTAAATCATAATCCTTAATTTTAAATTAGTTGACGGTTAAATCATATTTATAAATGTATATAATAATTAAATTTTTCTTTTCCACTTATTTAATATTACTTTTTAATATTTACTGTTTTTGTAATAGTAGTTTTTATGCTTGTTTTAAGTTTTCTTTTGTAATGTGTCTTGGACACACTGAATCCATCTCCCTACGGCACATTTCTTGATGTCATCAGACCACCTTGCCTGGGGTCTGCCGACACCTCTTCGGCTTGTTCTCGGTCGCCATTCTACGATCTTTTTGGTTCATCGTGAATCCTGGCATCTGGCAATATGCCCAGCCCAGCTCCACTTAAGACCAGCGACCCTTTCCGCTACATCAGCTACTTTGGTTCTTTAGTCTTATCATGACATTCTGAATTCTGTCCCTTATTGAAAATTTCTCTCCATAGCTATCCACAAAATGCAACTAGCCGTAAATAAAATAAAAAAAAATTCAAATGTTTTTACATTCGAATTATGTAAAATGTTGTTGCTGCATCTAGCCGAATAAAATAAAAAAAAAATATTAACGCTCAGCCGGAAACGCATAGCTTTGATTACTTTTGTATGAAATTTAAAATTGTGCAATATTATCAAAATATCAAACGAATCGAGCTTAAAACACTTTTGAAATTCATTGTCATCGGGAATACGCAAATTTTGAAAGTTTTAGAACTCTAACTGGTCGGGAAGTTATTTAAAAATCGGTTTCAAAATTCCAATATAGACATGTGAAGTTATGGAAAAGGGTGTAAAGAGAAAGTTTATCATAGGTAGGTAATGAAAGAAAAAAATTGAACCGTCTTTTATCTCAGTGCGAACAATTTATTTTTTACAAAAGACTCTTTTGAATTTAGATAATGAAGGATAGCATACCGTCAAGTTTCAATATAGGTACCTACTCTACCTACACCGAGTTGGCGCGGCTCTTGATGGTATGGGCCGGCTTAGGGGTTTTCTGTGTTCAATAATTATTTTATAATTTTGAGAATACTAAGAAATTCATCATTAAAGCGTGATTTATGTTTAAAGGAGGAAAAAAGACTTCTTGATATTGAATATAATTAAGTTTATTTTTTTGCTTAAGGAACGTTGAACGTTGCTCAAGCGCTTAATATGATCACGTTGCCCAGCCGATGATAGGTATCTATGTATATATTTATCTTACAAATTTTGTTATTAAAAATACAATTTTCCTAAAATTTATATGTTTTTGAATGAATATAATAATGCGTGAGAAGTTGATTTAACACTGCTCGGCGCACCCTCAATATTCCGCTTGTAACGCCTCTTCACGCTATTTTCTGGATAGTTCGACGCCCGTCATTGGTTCCGCCGTTGCCAACGGAAATAGACGCTTCCTTTTGGTTGTAAAGTTGCCAGGCTTCGTGTCGCCACACATCTGATATAGTTAAGCAATGAGGTTCGCTATAACACATTCTGAATGTAGGAGCCCTTTTATATTTGACGAAATTGGTGTATGGAGACACATGCAAATATCTTTCTTCCTTTTATGAGGTAATGTACGCCTATCATTTTTTAATCATTTGATATTTATTAAGTTCCCAGACTCTCTATCCACCAAAGAATCCAAAGACTGGGATGGACCGAACACGTGCACAGAATGCTATGCACATAAGCAACAAGAAAGTTCTAGCAGGACATCCACATATCGGAATACCGAACATGTTTAAGGTGGTTGCCAATCTGGCATCGTAGGAACCTACATACCCTCACACTTCTATACAAGGTCTTAAATAACCACAGCGCTCTAGTTTATCTACGAAATAGATTTCACTTCCTTTCAGAACACGGGTTGCATCTTCGTTCAAATACTGAAAGAACGCTCAATGTCCCAATACACGGGGCAGGACTGAATTCCTGAAAATTGATCATAGATAAGATAAAGAAGAATAAAAATACTAATTCTAAATTAACTAAAGTAGGTACGGCCCTGTTCTTTGGTTACTGGTGCGAAAAACCTTTGTATTTTCATTTATTGAAAGGATATTTTGGCTTGTCATCGCTGCCATGATAATATCGGAGTAGACTGGCAGCGTTTGACATATGGGTGGCGGCCATTTTGAATGTGCTAGACAAGATGGCGCCCATTTCACTGGTTGAAAAGACTTGCCGCCTTTATTCAACAACGTCGAAAGGTTACCTGTGAAAAAAATAATGTCAGGACATTTTAAATAAGGTATGTGAGAAAGAGGCTAAAAGTCAATTGTTGTAATGAAAAAAAAAATGACGTTCATCAAACATTCTGAATGTAGGTACCTAGTGCTTTTTACGTGAGAAGAGACTGGTGTGTGGGGATACATAAAATTTTAAGGTGGTGCTCTTTCGGTTTCTCTAGGTTTTGCTTGCTATAATTCTCGGTGTCCTCATTTCTGAAGTCCTAAGCATTATTAATACTTCTGACTGTATCTGCTCGTGCCTCCACACCATATTTTATTGCTGGTCTTAACGTTCTTCTTCTTCTTTATCAGCCCTCCTTCGTTAAGTAATGTACATAGGCCTCCCCCTTAACCCTCAACAGCTCCCTATCCTGGGCAGACCGCTTGCATCCGCCTCCAGCCACTCAATTAATATCGTCCGGCCATCTTTTTTGAGGCCTTCCAGCACTTGTTTTGCCCGTTCTAGGTCGCTTTTAGAGCACTTTCTAAGTCCATCTGGAGTCTGTGGTTTGGGTGACATGCCCAACTCAGCTCCACTTCTGTTTAACAACCTTCTGTACTACGTCGGTTATTTTGGTTTTCTCTCTTATCCACAAGCTTGTTTTTCTATCTCTTAACGAAATACCCAGCATTCTCCTTTCCATGGCTCTTTGTGTTTCTGCTAAATCATGTAGTATTTTGCTATTAAAAACAAGAGTTTCACAGCCATACAGCTGTCCCGGGTGAGCGCCAGCATCAAAGACTTTCAATTTAAGAAGATTGGGGTACATCGGAGACGTGAGGATTGAAGATGTAAGAGAGTTTACCAGAGGCAGCCTATGCTCTACTCATCTTTTCTTCTTTCAATTTCTGCTCCTTGATTATCTTTTCCCAGTTTTATAGTGTATCCGGGAGAAACATAAACTATCAAATATTGCTTCTCTGGGCTGGAAACACTGGTTAGTTGGAAGAAATTGCCATACGGCAATAAACTCTCCACTTGCGCAGGTTGCAAGGAAGTGTTCATTATTATTATTATTATTATTATGACCTTTCTAACTCTTCTCTACCAAGATGCTCCTATATTGGTTAATATTATTTAATTACATTGGTTGTAGATCATGACATACGCCATAGAGACAAGAGCCGACACCACCCGTACAAAAAGTCTCCTTAGAACCACGGAGATGAAGACTCTACGGCCCATCGCAGGAGTAACCCTCCGTGATCAAATGAGGAGCTCCGAAACAAGGAAAATTTGTGATGTTGAGGACGTGGTACGATGGGGTAGAACAAGAAGACGTTTCTGGAGAGACCACGTGGGGAGAGCAAGCTCAGACCGAGTAGTGAGGTTATCAGATGAATATCCTACAGGTAGCAGCCCTCCAGGAAGACCACCCAAACGATGGAGGGACAGCTGGACGTCCTCCTCCCAGGAGCAGGTGCCGAGAACTACAGGACATAGTCCTAGTTGACGAAGAAGAAGAAGGTTGTAGAACATCTGACTCGAGAGACTAGTATAATGGGTATAGTATTTATTTAGAGTCAATAATATATTGTGTCGTAAGTTGTAATATGAGTTACTAGTACCTACCTATAATACAATATAGTACGAATTGGTACATGAATTGCTCATGCCAACAATGATACAATCGAGACCAAATTCAAAGCAGTGGTTCATTTATTACCAAATGGATTGTTTGTACTATTCAAAGTCTAGCTCACTGTTCAATGTTTTACATTACATTTTGTCTCAAATATGTATTTGAATTGATATGACTTCACAATTTGCTCTACCTTATTGAAAATTTCATAAAACAAATGTACATATTTAAGGTAGAAACTATTCGCACACCCTTCAAAAAATATTCAAAAAGAGTGGGTTGTAGCCAACACTAAACTCTCCACACCATAGTAAGTGTTCATTTTTTCTTCTTGAAAGGTTGACAACCTGTAAATGCATTTTTATGAAGAATATTTATATTAGATTCTCAAACAAATATAACATTCCCAGAGGACAAAAGTTTTCACAATACACCATGCACACAAAAACATTGTCACAAAACTCATATTATGCACTTCCTACATGATACCTGTAGAGAAATTTTAAGTGAAATTGTATTACTAGCAAGATGAGCACGTATGAGACAGTGTATTAATGTTGACAAGGCGATGTATATGTGTCAATGCGGTGTTCGGTTCTCACTGCCTACCCCTTGAAGAAGATAAAAGTGGAGAGTAAAAATAAACTTGTCTATAGCGACACATACAATTTTCCCACACAAAAGCTATTTTATTTCTGTTATACATAAACATTTTTCATACAATTATGAAGTTTATTTCACATTGATATGACAGACCATATATTTTTTTCTTTATATTTTGACATTCCTTGAATGCATTTTTAATGAGTGTATTACTATAGTATCAAAATTTTAAACAGTATAAAAATACCTCGATTTTCCAGACCGTGAGAGCATTTTGAAAATTTGGACAGATGAAATCATAGAGAAGAATGTAACAGATATACATATATATGGAAAACTAATCAGCTCTAAGTTTATGGGCTTTATATATACATATATATGACATCAATATGAAGTCAATCGGACTTATAAAGGTTTGTGTATGCTGACGTTACGTCTACCTTGGTACTTATTGTAAAAAATCTTTTATTTGATGTTCTTTCCACACTCATTCTTTCTGTGTCCTGGTCATCCTAGTCTCCATATTTTGTTGAACTGTATCATGTTTATATGCTCATAAATCATGTTTATCACAGAGAAAAAAATCTATGAAGGATTTTTTAATTACTGTACTGTTTGAATATGAAATGCCAACATCCATTAAATCTACAGGAAGTGAATCAACATAGCTCCACCAAAGAGGTGAAAAGGGAGCTGGTCATCCATATCTCAGGAAAACAGGTCGTGAGAAACAGGATATTTAATAACAGATTTTTAATAACAGATTTTTAATTATCTCAATAGAGACGAAGTTGGAATATTTATTGTAGGAGAACCGGGAAATCAAGGCACCTACAGGGCTTACGACCTGTCATCGGCTGGTTTTACGTGATCACTTTATGCGCTTGCGCAACGTTCACCAATTATGCCTTTTAATGAGATCCCTATCAATTCAATTTTGAAAGTTCTATATATTGTAATACTGAAATTCTTTTCGCTTGAAAATAAGGAATTTTTACTACAGCCATCTATGGGTGAAATTATGAACAACAATCTTAATATTTTTATTTATTTTGTTGGAACGCCATCTATTGAGAGAATTGGTTTTTTGTAAATAATGAAAGCTACAATTCTTATATCTGAGGTGACAATGCATTTTTCGCATAGAAGTCACCCTTGAATTGCGCCAGACTTATAAGGTCATTTTTGTCTTATTTACCTACTTGTAACACAGGATATTTAACTCTAATACTAGCATAAGAAGAGAAATTTGCTGAATTTTCTGATCAAAAGACTTGTGTCATTTTGTAGAGCCAACAATTAAATGAAACCACCTTAGGTAGCATAAAACGGCGCTTTATCAAATTCTTTTGATAATACAAAGAATTTTATTCATAACATTTACACAAGTTCCTAATAGTGCTCATAAATAATGAAAAATGGCTAATCAAAGTGGTAATCGTCGCCATGCAACTGTTTACGAAAATTCAACAACAACTTCTTTTCAGTGAAAGAAAAAACAAAAAAATGTGTCCTTTGATACTTTTGTAAGAGATTCCTTATCAATTCCAACAACCTACAAATTATAGACCATGGCGTGATTGCTCCAAAACAAAACTACAGCTGAAGAAATAAAAATCAAAATGTCTTTGGTATTTTTTTAAACCAAATAAAATAAAGGCAGTCATTATGTGTATGTCGTTACGATAATTTACTTCATTCCAACTTCGAAACCCTTGCGAGACCAGCTGAGTCGGACACGCACATTCAATACATTAGATATACAATGTACGATTGGTAGAATGTATGAAATCTATGTATGTGCGAGGGGAAGTGAATACTGTATGGTTAGGTCAACCTTCGTTTGGGACGAATTTCAGGGCGTATTTTCTACAGCAAAAACCTGGACAGTTAAATTGAGATTGCTTAGAGTAAAAGATTAATATGAAAGATATCCTCAAAAAAATTATTAATAAAACATCAAATTGTAGATTTCATCTATATTGGCTAAACTATATGAATGTAATTTTCGTGGGTACTCGAATATTAAATATTAACTCGAATATTAACTCGGGTATTAAATCAATAATTTTAAAACTTAAAAAAAAACCTGTAAAACCTTTAAACCTGTAATTAGTTTCTTTGTTTGATATTTCTTATGTTTATATCTATTTTATGTAAACAAAAAAAAAAACTGTTGGTTTTCTAATAAATAAATAAATAAACTTTATGTATGTTAAGAGTTAACTTTTATATCAACAATAATTTTATAACAGAACCAATTAATTTATTTTTACATACATACACACCATCACGCCATGTCCCTTACGGGGTAAGCAGAGAGAATCGAGCGCCATACTTCTCTATTTTTGCACACATTTCTGGCTTCCTTTACATCCATGCATCGTCTCATACATGCTCGTCGATTGTTCAAACTTTTTATGTTTCCTTCTTTCAAAATATCATTCACATGGTCATGCCATCCCTTTCTGGGGCGACCTCTGCTATTCACTCCATCTCTTGCACCCATGTATATTTTTTTGGTCAGTCGTTCATCGTTCATTCTTTCAATATGTCCAAACCACCTCAAGGCATTCACTTTAATTTTACATATAATATCCTTCTTTATCTTGCATTCTCTCCTTATGTCCTCATTTTTTATTCTATCATATATTATCGTTCTATTACATACTCTTCTTAGTGATCTCATTTCTACAGCATTTATTCTTCTTTCATGTGTCTTTTGCTAGGTCCATGTTTCACTAGCATACGTCAAAGTAGGCACCACAATTGCATTGTGTACTGAAATTTTGGCTTTCTTTGAGATGCTTGGATCGGACATTACTGGTCTGAGTGCTCCGTTTATTCTATTCCCTGCCATAATGTTTCTTTCAATATCTATATCAGGTCTTCCATTCCGTTCAAACATACTCCCCAAATATAAATATTCCTCAACTTGTTCTAGCCATTCGTTCTCTACTTTTATCATACATGCCGTTATACTTTCAGTCTTTTCAAATACCAATATCTTAGATTTACTAACACATGTTAGTAATTTATTTTAAAAACTTTAAAAGTTATTTAACTTTATTCAATATTTAATGACAAAGCAAAAAAAAAAACAAATTTTCTTCTTCTTTTAAAACGTGACTATTAAAAAGAAAATAATAATAAAAATAATAATAAAAATAAAAATAAAATAAAAATTAGAAAATACACCGCTTTAAAAATTAGAAAATACACCGCTTTAGGTAACGAGATTAAAAGACTTTGGCATTCTCGTAAAATAATAATATTACCGTTCATTATTTCAGCCACTGGCATTATTCCAAAATCGTTAATCCATAATTTAGAAATTATAGATTTATCGAAAAATTTAATAAAAAAAATGCAAAAAACGGTAATTATGAATACATGTAGAATCGTTAAAGATTTTTTAAACGTTAATATTCGGGAATCAGTAGGGTTGTTAGGTAGTATAGAGACCTCCTCAGAGCCTAATCCTTTGATATGTTAAGTATCTGGATGGGTGAACTATTCCCAATTGAAAGCTTGATGATGCGTTTGTTGCATTTTATTTTGCTCTTTTAAATAATTTACAATTTACGCATTGATCTGCTAATTATTTTGAGGAAGTGTATAATGGTAATAATAATAATTGAGTGTTATTATTTGTAGTGCTTAATTGTTATTAATATCATTAGTAAATCGGCCAGCGCCGTATAAAAAAAAATAAGAAATATTTTAGAAATAGAGAAATAAATTGTTAATTTTATAATTTTTAGTACTTATCTAGAACTTATTCTTTTCCGCACCGCACAGGACAGGGAGAGATGTAGATGGAGATCATGATACCACTTCCACGCGGAGGACGCTATAGGACCCATTGGTCCTGTTCACCCCCGGACGCAGCCGCAACGTCGGACAACACAACTATCCCCTATCCAGCGTGTTCAACCACTACCCCCGAGAGTCCAACCTCAAACGTCGGGGCTTCCGCTCAGGATCAGTCGGAGGGGCAAACCCCTAAGCCCACCGATCGAGTCGGAAGGGCTTGTCTCCGTACCCCTTGGTACTCGTGTTGGCGTCCGAAGGTTCCGCGGGCTAACACCGGGGACATCCGACGCAATCATCACCTGTCAGATATGGTTAAAGAAGAAGAGGAAGAACAGTTTACTTTTACGAGAAGTAGTTTTAAAATTATATTTCAAGATTAAATGACGCATACGACACGCCACGCAAATATAAGCCTATTTTGTATCAAAACCAATTAGGGTCTCTGATTAATACAATTTAATCAATTTAAAAAATAACACCTTTAGGCCTAAAGTCTGGACCCGATAAGTAAGTAAGTAAGTTTGATATGATTCTGAGCCAAAGAAAAAGCTGGCTAAACATTTTCCCAGAACCCCACAAACCTTTAAGCCAGTGACCCAAATTAACGTAAGAAAACAAACGAATCGTTTTCCAAAATAGAGAAATGAATTGATTAATTTCATATTAAAACACCGCCTGAATGTTAATCAATTCCTTGTATTTTGGGAATGTAGAGTTATGTATATGCTTGAGGTTTATACCAAGGTAATGGTGGCTTTCCTTTAAGTTTTCTCAAATTGAATCTATTGATTTTGACCCAATGAGACTACATATTTAAATCAAAATTTGATACTGATTATTGATCTTGGAAAGGTGAAATTCATACAGTAAATTGTTCATACCATCACGGCATAATCCCACAAAGTGGAATAATCAGCTCCAGGTTTGTGGGTGTTCACCACCTTGTAAATAAAAGCAACAAACGTGCGTGAATACCCACACACACGCCTCGTCACACCTTAAAAGGCAATATCCAGAATGTGTGGTGAATGAACATCATTACTGACCTACATATGTGCGAATTTATTTTTGCCTGTTGTATTTTCGATTACTCGGCTCTTACGGGACACTTGAAAACAATAATCATAGAAAAGAGTAAACTTTCTTCTTCTTTTAGTAGACCAGTTATGTAGTCTGTAATTCAAAAAAAGTACAAATATCCTTCCATCTCTAAGGTGGTCTTCCGGGTGGACGGCGACCAGAAGGGATTACATTTGATTCTATATACGCAAGTCTATCACTGTCCATCCTGGCTACGTGAGTCCCTCCAATGTCTTCTTCTGGATCTACTCCACCGAACGATGTCCTCTTTTCCACATGTTTTCCTTATTTCGATATTGCGAACACGATCTCGGAGAGTTTTTTTAGTATTTGATCTAAAAAACCTTTCTTAGGAGCCCCTTGGTTCATACAGTGCCTGTCCGTGTTTCAACATCACACGTCATGATCGGTCGCACGCATGTCTTATAATATATGTATTATATTCTGATCACTGTCAATACGAATGTGTTTATTTTTCCAGACCATATTTTTTTGACATCTAGATACGGCAGGTGTTTTACTGACTTGATCGCTGACATGACTGAAGATGACTACTCCTAAATATTTGAAACTGATCACTTGTTCCACGGGCTTATCGTCAACAGTTAGCTTGACGATAAGCCGTCATATTGTCGTTGTCGTTATAATAATAGTGTTATTTTGTCTACATTAAATATATTTACAAATGATATTTAAATAAGTTTAAAAAATCGAAGCCTCGGATATTGTCAAAAGTTAATAATTTCCAATGCTTTATTATTCTGTGTCGTTTCATTTTTTTCTGGTCAATTTAATTTTAATTATTTTCTCGGGCAAAGGACTCTCGCTAACGAAAGTGCGAGGAAAAAATGAAATTCTCCCAAAATTACAATAATTCTCGGAGAGGCCCGTCTGCCAAATTGGTCATTTAAAAAAAAATCTTCACGAAGTCTTTGAGTTGAGTTTTTTCTTTAATATTTAATATTATATGTCGTAGAAAATAAAGAGGACAGTAAAAAGCGATGAGTTGTAGCCAACGATGAACTCCCCACTTGATAATATTATATAATTTACTTCAGAGAAGGCAGTTGAGAATAATTTGAAAGAAAACGATCTTATTTGAAAGAAAACTCACTTTTTCCGCGAGTCTTACAAAAACCTGTAATAGTTATATTCAAAGCGCCCTTGAGGTGAGGTTATCACAAAAACGGCGCTATAAAAATTATCCCAATTAATTTATTTATTATTAGATTACCTACCATCACGCCATTTCCTTATTTTAAGGTAGGTAGAGAGAACCGAAAGGCAGACTCTTCTATCTTAACACACATTTCTCGCTTCATTCACATCCATGCAAAGTCTCATACACGATCTTGTATTATTCTTACTTGTATCATATCCATCTTTCAAAAGTCTATTTATGTGATCGAGCCAACATTTCCTTGACCAACCTCTGCTTTTCGTTTCTCTTTTACAAGCTTTATATTATTTTTTAGTCAAACGATCGTTACTCATTCGTTCTGTGTGGCCAAATCACAATAGGGCATTTACTTTCATCTTACATACGATATATCTTTCAATCATACATTCTCATCTAATATCCTCATTTATTATTCTATCATACATACATCGTTTTACCACACATTCGACTTAGTGACCTACAACGTCTACGTTGGCTCGGACACGTTTGACAAATGGAGGATAGCCGGGTCCCAAAGAAAATATTGGACACCTGCCCTAAAGGAAGAAAAAGCAGAGAGAGACCTAGGATGAGATGGCTGGACGACATCGAGGGCGATATAAGAGCGATCGGACAGACAAATTGGAGGAGACTTGCTGTCGACAGTGCGGAAGGAGGGAGTATCTTGAGGAGGCCAAGACCCACACCAGGTTGTAGCGCCATTGCTGATTATGATGATGATGATGACTTAGTGACCTGTATTCAACCCCATTAATTCTACTTTCATGTGCCCTCAGCCATGTTTATGTCTCACTAACATACATAAAATTGAAAGAGATATTGTAAGTAGAATGACTCATCATAAAAAAAAAATGAATTATGAATGTTGGACAAAGTATGTAAGTATACAATGCTGAAAAGATTCTACATACAATACCATCACGGTATATCCCACAATGTAGGATAACACAAAAAATGTAGCGACAGGTATGCGGATGTGCATTACCTTATATAAGGAAAATGACACATGCGTTTATACTAAAATAAGTACTCGTATGTCCCAAAAACGTATTTAGAATGTGTATTTAATCTCATTGCTGGACTGTGTGAGATTTCCTTCGGGACACCCGACAACGAACAACGATGATAATAGAAAATAGTGGAAGCACTATTCCTAGCCGGTACCTGATAGCAAAATTCTATTGATTTTGAAAGTTGGGAATGTACGAGTTCATTATAATAAGATATATGACGCGATGTATGGATGTGAATGAAGCAAAAACGGTAATATTATTTTTTTATAATTCTAATAATTTTAAATGATATTTTATTTTCAATATTATTTTTTTTTCTTAAATGCTCTTTTTAGTTTGTAGCGTTTGTCTGTTTTTCATAATAGTTTACTGTACACACTTTCTACTGTCTTACTACCTATATAATATCTGGTTGGTTGGAAATTTACAAAAGGCAATAAGCCTGCCAACGTACAATATAATTCTACATATACAAAGAAAAAGTAAGACATTCATAAATGCTTAAATTATACAAGAATTGAACTATTATGTACATTATAATGTATAATGTACCCAATATGCATCCTTGAGGTTCTCCTAATTTCATATTTTATTCCGGTACCTACATTTAAATGTACACGTTATTTTTAATTTGAAATATTTTGCTGGCGAAAATTCTCTTCATCCATCTCCATACGTCCTCTGATCTTTTTTTTTATCTTGTAAATTAAAATCATACAGGTGAATTCTTTTTGATAAAATTTACGAGGCATTTATTCTCCGAGATTGAGAGAAAATGAAAAAAAAAATTATAACCCCAACTCAATATTCATACAAAAGCACCCCTTCTTTTATGGAGCCTACAAATGTAGAAAATGTTTATTTAACGAAAAAGTACATTAACTTTTCATTAAGCTCATGCTGTGTTCGGAAAACAGGGTTGTCAAAACCAAGAAATATCAAATGTTCTAAAAACTCAGTGACATGACGTGTTTCAGAAATCATATTGGGTGATTAAACTCATTGTCTATTTAAGTGCGATTTCATTGTTGCCTGTTGAATTTTTGACTACCCGGCGATCAAGGAACATATTAGGTCTATATGACTATCAATTCTACTTATAACGGTAATTAAATAATAAAGAACTACCACATTAGTGATGTATATGTATATTAAAATAGTTGAATCAGTTAGCGATTTAGGCGTCACATTTGATTCGACATTAAAATTTCATACCCATATATGTAGGTTTTATAAGAAAAAATTCACATTAAATGTTAGGTTTTATGTTAAGAATAAAACAAACTTTGAATAGCTCTAAAATTACTATTGAAATCTATATAAATATTTTTCATAAGCAGCAAATTAGAATATTTATCCACAATCAAGTCTCTAAAGTATGTATGATCTCCGAACTACATAAATACAATAGAATCTATTCAAACAATGCATGGCACGAAGAGAAGCTCATGGAGCTCTCTAGATTAGCAATCTCGGCACCAGCACTATGGTGCAAAAAGAACAATCAGCAAGTGCAAGTCGTGATTCACACCTTCACGACTCGACGACTTCAGATCCATATACAATATAGGGCATCAGAGAAGTGATCAAGATCTCTGAAAACAAACAAGTCAAAACAAGGGAAAAAATCCAATGTTTGCGTATATGCGATTCAAAAAATATTCGATTCAATATATATCGATTTACAATTTTCAATGCAACACATCCCTGTATTGGCCGCGTCGTAAATTTAGCTATATAATTTTGTAGAGAGGAATAAAGAGTTGGGGTTGGGGGAGGGGTACATTTCGAAGCGACGGAAAAAAAGGGGTTGTAAAAACAGACCATTCATTTCATACATTATATTCGCTAGCGGACCCGACAGACGTTGTCCTGCCCGAAATATGCTATAAAACTAAAATATCCACACTGCGTCACGGCATATCCCACAATGTTGGAAAACCAGCGGCAGGTGTGCGGGGGGTGCATTACCTTACAAAATGAAACACGATACATGCGTGTATACCCACAAATCAGTCCCGCATCACAAAATAAAGACACTTCATTCACAATGGATGGTGAGCCTCCTTGCTGAACTTTGTGAGATGTTATTGTTGCCTGTTGTATTTTCTATTACCCGGCTCTTACGGATCAGCTGAAAATTAAAATAGAAGAGCACAGTGACATACACAATTCTCACGTACAGAAGTATTTCTTATATATAAATATCGCTCGTCGTGACTCAGTTGGTTAGGTTAGGTTATGCTCAGTTGGTTAGGTTAGGTTAGGTAAGGTTAGGTAAGGTTAGGTTAGGTAAGGTTAGGTTAGGTTAGGTTAGGTCAGGTTAGGTAAGGTTAGGTTAGGTTAGGTTAGAATCCCAGTGGAGGACACAGCTTTTAATTGTGGTTTTAGTCTGGATCTGTGAGACCATTAACATTGATGGTCTCCAGAAAGTAGTAACTTGTTATTACGTGCATGTTAAATATATATTTTTAGGATATTTTAGTAAATGTACAGCTATATAAAACAATATTCTTTCACACACAAAAACAAAATATTAGCTAACAAAGTTTACATAATACAACCTAGCTCACGTACATTTAAAAAGACAAATCATAAAAACTGAAAATGTAAAATAAAAAACTGAATAAGCTATGCTTGATTAATGGGAAAAAGGAAAATGGAGATGGGGGATGGCGCACGTACTACGATGACTTTTGAAGTAAAGAGTTTGTAATGGAAGTCCTAAATTTTAAAAAGGTGCTATGAAACAAATCAATGTCATAGAACCCGTTTAATGTAATACATGCTCTGTAAATAAAGGAGTTCTGAGCATAATTTGTATCGCAATATTTGACAAAGTACCCGTTAGTTGCCCGAGAAAAAATATAAAATAAAATAAAAGTTATTTCAGAAAATAAATATAAAATATACTAAAAGTGAATCTCCTTTTTCGCATTATTTGTGTACCTTTAAAGTTATTTATTTATTTATTTATTACATACACGGCCTCTTGGCCATTATAAAAATATGGTAAAAATAAAACAAAACTCGCATTAAACAAAAGAAAAACAACACAATAATTCATAAAAATACAAAATCCTTCACACAATTCGAAATATGTCCCACTCCGATTCGTCCAAATTTATCTGTCTGAATTTTAGTATATGAGAAATGTCAAAAAGTTGACTGCATTTATACGGACCTCATTACGTCGAACCGCGCGGATGAAATCCTTTTACACAAGCGCCCGTTGGTTAATAGACGTTTTCGTACTCTGAAACGAATCAGAATGGGACACAAATGTCCACATACATCGACCTGACACTATAACTTACAGGTACCTACAGAGCTGGCGTCCCACCCACACAGCACTACAGACACCGTGCGAGAAAGAGACACCAACATCCACTACACCGTCGTTACAATATTTGTAAGTTGCCAGGTCGATATCTAATAAAAACATTTTTTCTTTTACAAATTTAAAATGATCATAATATAAATTCACAATTACAACAAATAGTAAACACTAAACAATTCAATTAGAAATTTATACAAAAATAAAAAGTAAAAAAAACAAAATATAATATACACCAATTTATAAACAAAATTAATTGCAATAAATAATTAAATTAAATGACAATTAAATTACAGAATAAATAGCACTTTACAATTAAATTAAATTATGCTTCTTCTTCTTATTATTATTATTTTAGATCGTAGATCTGTTCTTTCGAGATAGCTATTCCTGTGAAGCTGAGGTCCAGCTATCCCTCCACCTCTTCGGTGGTCTTCCGGGGAGGCGATGCCCTGGTGGGATTTCGTTTTCCGCTATGAATGGGATTCGAGATGCGTCCATCCTGTTGATAAAGTCCACCCAGAATCTTCCCCTACCTCTACTCCATCGTATGATGTCCTAGTTCTCACAAGTCCGCCTAATGTCGTCATTGCGAATTCTGTCCCTAAGCATCTTCCCTATAAACTTATACTGTTTGCATAAAATCAGGCGTACATTTTTTTTGATAATTTATTTCCACCGCTACAATTTTCGATACTAATTGTGAATCCAAGGGCTAAAAACACTCAAACACACACAAGAAATTACATCAAAATCAGTCCAGCTGTTTAGGAGTTCAGTGTCATACACACACACAGAAAAATTTTATATTTAAAGATATATATGGGTACTGTAGGAACATACAATTTGAATTTATCAAAGCCTGTGTATCAGGTATATGGGGAAGTGCCAACCTCACCCGTTTTATACGTGTGTGGATGCTTCGTCAGCCTTTTGTGGTCTTGACAATTATGACACGTAATACGACATCTATCATTTTGATTGAAAAGCTTTCAAATCGACACGCGATTTTTTTAAAGGATAATAATATTCATTGTTTCGAATGTAAAAAGATAACCAATGATTGAATACATCCATTTATTTTTTCTCTTTTCATTAAAAGTGATGGTTTTCCATTTTTCGTTAGAATTCGTTCATCAATATGGCATTATTTTTATTAACAATAACATCTCAATAGAGACGAAGTTGGGATATTATAGAAGAACCAGGAACTCAGGCACCTACAATAATATGATTACATGAAAATTCTTCGAAACACAATTGTTCGAATGCGCAATTGTACGAATAACAATTTTTCGAAAATCAGTTATCAGAATGACAATTGTCCGAAAGCAAATTATTCGAACTAACATTTGTTGGAAAACCAATTAACCGAATTTAATATATTTTTGTGTCATTATGTTGCCTCCTTTGACATATTTGTTGCCAGTAAAATATATTCGATGAAGACTATTATTACTTGTTGTATTATTGTTGGGTACATCTGTTTGCACATTTTTAATAGCTGATGTTTGACAGCGCGGGATAGCCTAGTTTGCACACCAGTTTATGTGTATCTAGTATTCACACCAATTTAGTCATTTTATTTTAATATTATAGTTACTTTTTTAAATATATAATGCAACTGTCTCACGCCAGTCGCAATTATAACTACAAACAAACCTAACCAACCTATTTTTACCAAAGTTTTGTAGGTTTAGGTTTAAAAAATAGGTGTACATCCTAGGATATCTGACAGCGCGGTGCGTCGCCATGTTGTTTATTCCATAGATTTTTATTAAACATAATATACTATGTAGATGTAGTACCTACTCCGTGCAAAAAGTGAGGCATTTGTTTTCGATTCATACAAAATTTTCTAACTACGACATCTAGTATATTATAATAAAAATCTGTGGTTTATTCCTCTCACAATACTACCAACATGACGTCATAAAAATTCGAACAATTGTAAATTCTGATAATTGTGTGTTCGGAAAATTGTTTTTCGAAAAAATGTGATTCGAATAATTGCCATTCGTAAAATTGATTTTCGTAAAATTGAGCATTCAAATAATTGTTTTTCGATTAATTTTCCTGTCACCCAATAATATACCGGAGTTCTTGGTTCTTCTGTAATATTACAACTTCGTCTCTATTGAGATATTATTCTTAACAAAAATATCATTTGACTCCCGACACAAGAAAATCCAAAATTAGCGTATGTGTAATTAAAAAATATATTCGATTCAATATGGCATTGTTGAATGGGGGGGAGGGGGTTTGTCGCTAGAAATTGCTCAAAGATTGACATAAAAAAATATAAATAAAAAAATATCTGACTACCCAACTATTTCATGATTTTCAAGTGTCGTCTTTTAAAAATATTTATAAAAAAAATGTGCTAATTCAAATACATAAAGACATTGGAAGGTCGCACCATGCCTTTGTACGTGTGGCGAGTGATGGACAAAATATAGTGGGTAAATCAACTGTGTACCCCTTTAACACATACAAATTTTGCACAGCACTACTATACGTACAATGGGGTAGTGCGGTTCAACCAACTTGAAACATATTTGAGACTGGCAATTGAATATAATGAATTCAAAAGTTAAATAAAAAATAAATTAAACGTATTAAATTTGACTGATATGTAAATTATATTAACTTATAGATAATAATTATGAATATATAATATTTTGTGTATTTTGTATTTAATTGTTTCCTTGCACTCTGGTAAAGGGTAATATGTTTATTCTTACTGTACATCTTTTTCTATATATGTAGTTTGATTGTTTTATATTTTGTATATGTATTGTAAATTTAATCAAAATAAAATGTATGGTTAAAAGATATATTGTGAGTTGAAATTAATGATAAAAGAGGAACGAAGAGTAGAGGTCGGCCAAGGAAAAGTTGGCACGATCACATAAATGGAATTTTGATAGATTTATTTATTTATTTATTTTTAATCTTTATTTATTTATTTATTTATTTATCCCAAAGACTCACCAACAGGCAAAGAGTACATGTATATTACAATGATATGAACGCTGTCATCATTTCTCCACAAATTGCCCAATTAGTGGCGAATACAATAGGCATGATGACTAATTTTGAAAAACTATCTCACGATGTTTTTACGCATTCACTGTTTTCAAATATATATACATTTCTACATAAAATAAAGGTTTAGTAGCAAAAATCGCCATTTTAAAATCAAATTTGACATTTACGCCAAAAAAAGCTTGTAGTATCATGGCGGCTGCCGACCCTGACGGTGACGTCATGGTATCGTAAACTGCATATCACTACTATATGTAATATATGTGTTCTAAGACGATTTGTGTATTTATAATCAATTCAAAAGTGCATAAGTGTTGTGCGGTCCCTAAATGTACAAACACGACGAAAAAAACACCTACTGAGGTATTTGTTTTCGTCCCACGCGAAAAAAAAGAGAAATAAGTGATTAAATTTCGCACGGCGAGACACAAGTGAATTTTATTAAGTACGCGTTTACAATGAAGTACAGTATTTGTTCCCCCACTTTTAGCTCTCAATAATATAATATTTACCATTATTTAGGCAATAAGCATATAAAGAACTTCATTAATGTCCAAACGTCAAAATAGGCCATCATAAGTTTCCCGCGTATGTTTTTAGCTTATGAACACATAATGTAGAGAGAAGAAGGAGCATATTTTATCGATTTTCGAGATGTAAGTTGTATTTAAATTACAGATAAATAAAGTACTTATATGTACTTATTATTAAGTTTTTACGTTTCGAAATTCTGATGAACAAAAGTCTTTGTTCGACACAAAGAAATATCCGACCATCAAAAGTTCCATTCTAGTTAAGAGTAGTTAAGACAGGCAGAAAAATAACTACTATGGCTGCTATTGCTAAAAATAACGATAGCAGATAAATATAGCTTGTTATGAACACAATACAAATAACGAGCGCTATGTAATAATTCGTATGCTGCTAAAATTGTAACGATGTTTTAAAACGCATGCTTCGCGTAATCGCCGTCGTTTCGCAAATCGCTTCATTGCATGAAAAAAATATAGCTTGCTAGTTTAGTTTGGCAGTGACCAGCATCATAACATGTCGAACGTTCGTCAGCTCACCATCGCATGACAAAATTGTAGAATACTAAAACTAAATTAGTTTACCATACGTTGCGAGCGTTCATTATTTATTTATTTATTCAATAAAAACTAAGTTACATACAAAATACAATTAACATAGGCCCGATATTACAGTCGGCCCTCAACTCATTGAGTTTGCCAAACTCAAGATTAATGTTAAGGGGAGATTGAATCCATTTCCGTATTACAGTGCAATATGACATGTCAGTTACTAAATCTTCAATTATAGACATATTTCACTTTTTCTGTGGTTATTATCTGTCAAATTTAAATAACCTCAAATAATACGAAATACAAAACGGGACGCTACGACTTTAAATACCATTGTTTTATTATCCAACATGGTAAATTAAATTTTTTTCACCAAAATAATGCTTTTAAATGCCCGTGTTCGTTTCAATACGGCTGTCAGTTTGTTTTGTTGTGTGGCGCCACCTTCGATACAACACTGAAACTACACACGTTGCCTAACGCCTCTAGTGATAGAAACTGAAACTACACGAGTTGCCTAGCAAATGACAGTTGACTCACAGTCAAGTACTTAATCTGCCAGAAACGTTGAGTTAAATATTTGTCGTTTTAGTGACGTATTTGAGGGAAGATTAGGTCTAAACGGACACTGTAATACGCTATATTTTTGTAAAACTTGAGTTTAGCTCTTAAACTGACACTGTAATACCGGCCCATAGTGTCCCCCGATAGGTAGGCGAGTATCTAGGTAAATTGAAACTATTTGCTTTGATGAATACTTGTTCCATTTATATTTAATTTGTTTTAGTTTTAAGTATCTAATTAAAATATTAATATATCGATAACACCAAAATAAACATAGTCCAGACCGACAATTAATGCGTATATTGTATTGAAGACTATCAGAAGAATTGACGCGACCATACTATGACGTCGTGCGCTCTGATTGTTTTTTCTCATAAAATGGCGGACTAACACATTTTGTATTTTTATATTTATAATATTATTATTATTCACTCCTATAAATTAAAAAAAAAACATTTTTTAAATCTTTATAACCTATTTTATTTTTTAAAATCATAATTTCAATGATTTTTTTCTTACAGTCATCACACCTATTACATATTTTAATATATTAATCATAATATGTATATGAATCATAACAGTTATCCCATATGTATATTAGATTCATCATAATACATTGTGTATTTCCATTTCAACCTCATGTAACACTGTACAACTCCCACAAACAATATAATTACATCATTTTATTTTATAATCAAGCAATGAAAGCCACCAAGTTATTTATTTCTGAAACGTTAAATATTCTCCACCACGTTACAATACTCGGTGCGTGTTATAACAGATGCGTCAACGATTCAATAGAGCGGATAGCGATATTATTTGGTTTATTGTCCCAAATAAACCAAATAAATCAATAAATAAAAATAGCATGTTAAAAATAAGCAGCATATTCCATATAGCTTGTTATGAAAAAAATAGCCATTTCGAACAACACAACAGTTGACAGTAACAAACACAATTGACAGTGACAATATGGTGACGTCATGCGCTCTGATTGGTGTTTCACATAAAATGGCGGACAAACATATTTTGTATTTTTATTTTAATAATATTAATATTATTCGCTCTTTTAAAATGAAAATAAATATATTTTTTCAAATCTTTATAACATATTTTATATAATAAAATCATAATTTCAATGATTTTTTCTTACTGTCATCACGCCTATTTTAGCATAAAAAAAAAAAAAACAATTTTATAACTTAAAAACTAACATAGATAATTAACAAAATGTAAGAAAAATAAAATATTTAAAAACTTAAAAGCTAACATAAAATACAAAAAATACAAAAATCGTAAGTACCACGGGGAAAGGAAGAGGAAAGGATTTGGTGTATTAAGGATAGTGCAGGTTAGCAATCAGTAAGTATTTGATTAATGGATCTCCTAAACGCATTCAGGGAAGAGGCAAAGACATCCACACTCCCAAACTTACTATTAAAATTGTGAGTGACTCTGTATAAGGGACTTCTAACTCCAGCATTACTGGTCGGAGTGTTCATATAGAACTGTCTGTAATTGCGAATTCGAGTCAACGATGGTATACAGAAGTTTACCCTAGCCAACAGAGCAGGTGCATCAAAATCAGAGTTACAGATCTTGCGCAGCGTCAATGCGTCGAGTAGCTCGCGCCTATGTGTCAGACTTGGCAAATTCATTACGCTGATGTTACGGAATCTACGCTGACCGATACGGAAAAATTTTCTTTGCAGCTTCTCAATCTCGTCAATGTACTTACTATATAGGGGGTTCCAAACAGCAGAGCAATATTCTAATTTAGAGCGAATTAAGCATTTGTATAGCAGCAATATGGAATCTTATACAAAATGTTATTAGTACACTGGCGGGCTTATTGCATAATGGCAATTTCTTCCAACCAACCAGAGTAAAAAAAAGTATACAAAACAATGTGTATTATGGCAATAAGTCACATTAGAAAATAAATACAGCAGAAGAAAAGTAAAAAAAAATCAAAGAAGATAGCATATAAGAACAATTCATAGCAATGATAGGAAAACTAAAGGATAAGGAAAGGAAGAGGAGAGGAAGATGTAATCAGGTGTTATCAGATAAATATTTTTGCTTTAGCCTTTTCTTGAAGATGTTTAATGAGAAAGACGACGTAATATCAGGACTTAGGCTATTCCATAGTCTAGCTGAATGTACTTCAAATGAAGAGCTAAATAAATCAGAACTATGAATAGGGATAGATAATAAAGCACGTTCAGCAGATCGAAGTGGACGCCCGTGGCTTGAGAGATAAGTGAATTTATCTTTGAGATACTGAGGTAAATTTGTATTAAAAAGGACATTGTATAGTAATGACAAGATATGTATATTACGTCGTTGTCGTATCTTGGGCCAATGAAGAAGATTACGGTAATGAGAAATATGATCGATTTTTTTTAGTCCAAAGATAAAATTTTGAAGGCGTTCAAGTTTGTTGAGATGTTCCTCGTTTGCATTCAAATAGCTAACATCAGCATAGTCAAGCAACGGTAGGAGAAGTGATTGAGCTAAGGCTATTTTACAGTGAAGTGGAAGGATATTTGCTGACATGTGAGATCTGTTCATGCCAGGATAAGTTAATAGACGTAAAAAGTCAGAATAATAGAAGATCCATGGACCTGAATGAATCGAGAAATGTAGGTCAAGAGAGAAATATCTAGTGTTCGGTTTTCTCCCATATACGGATATGGCTTGGTAGGTTTTGGTAAAAAATACAGATATATGAATTGAACCGTACCTATCAACAATAAAATTTAATAACGGTGTATATGTTGTAGTGCTGGATAAATTGGTTGAATTTCGTAGAAAAATACTTTGATACATTTGTTCATTAATTTTGAAATAAATATGTCTGCTAAATAATACAAGTAGAATATAAATAAATTAAATTCTCACGAGAATTAAGAATCGCTTAAAGGCGACCTGAGCCAGCTAGTCCAAAACAATATTAAATAATAAAATATGTATTAAAATTCTTTCTTTTGTCTGAAAAAGTTTCATCACGAGTTGAAAACTGTTACTTGCTTTGACAATAACTATAACGGTTTGTTGCTTAAGTATCATTTTAATAAGAAACTTGGTTTCTCTTTGTCGGGATATTTCAAAATTTTATTATCATAACTTTGGATAGTCTCGAGACTGTGGCTAACTTAGCTTTTCTTTTGTTCAAACTTCCATATCTGACTGAATGAACATTTTGTCAAACAAAATGCGCCTTTCAGTAAATTATGACTTGCTCAATATGGAGTGTTTCACTAGAAACAACAATGTTTTTATTTATTTTCATAAAAGTTTTTCATAATAAAAATAATTGGGATCTCACTAGCCTAAAGGCTATCAGTGAGTTTTTCATACAAAAAGGTCAAGAACATATTACATTAATTTAATTTCAGTGTCCTTGATTTGGAATTTTTAGCGCATATTTAGGATGTGAGGCATCACCAGCTCAGAATAATGATTTCAATTTTTTCTATTTTCAAAGATATCAACAATGACAATATACAAGCAAAACATCCCACATGGTTCAGCAATGAGGTTCTTCACCCATTCTGAATGTCGTTCTTCCATTTATAGGGCAATGAAAACCCGTACACCTGTCGCTGGTTAACTTACACTGTGGGATATCTTCTTCTTCTTCTTTTCAGCTCCTTTCACTCCACTGCTGGATATAGGCGTCTTCCTGGGTTTTCAATTTTTTCTCTATCCTGGGCACTCTGCTTCCGCCCATGTCCCACCAGTTCGACAATATCGTCAGACCATCTCCTCTGTGGTCTTCCAACTGTTGGATATGCCGTGTCGGAAATAAATGAACGCATTTTATAACTATCAACACTATTTCGCCACAATATCATAAAAAAAATGTTATTTTCTTGGCAAATCACGGTCTGCCTCTTCCATCTGCTGATCGTACCACACTAGCTATTCCAATTTATTCCTCTGATTATCTCAGTTCCTCTTTTAAAGTACAATCAGCAAGACTATGGAACACCTTAAGTGATGATATTACGACGTCTCAATCGATTCGACTTTTTATAAAAATACTATAGCTGTTATACCTGTCTAATGATTCTTAATTGACACTCCTTCCCATCCTCTCTCACATCCCACAACCTCTATCTCCCTCCTTTTTTTACTGTAATTTAACATTTAATAACGTGTTTATCTTTCTGTTTGTTTTTTGTTATAAATTTAATGTACCTACCACTCTTATACTTTTTATGGCCTCACGTTGCATTGATTCGTTGAAAAACATTGCCTCATGGCAGTACTTTCAGTTCTTCGATTTCTACGCCAAGTGTGATGCGGGTTGAATCCTCGCCGCGTGTGACGAGTCACCGTTGAGCGAGACAGTGTGGAGATTGCTGAAGGATGAAGACGAAGAGACAGTAGTTTAAAACGTGATTTTTTTATGTTTACTACGGAAGACTATTTGAAGACGTCTTTGAAGTTTGATAAATTGGGGTGGTTGAACATTAAATTACTTACTGTCACTCGATCTCTTACAACTTTGAACGATCAAGGATAAGTCTGTTCAATAGATAAGTCTGGAATTCGCTGGCTCTTGTTCTATTATGTGATATTAAATAAAAGAAAACTTATCTAAGGGAGGACGTGTGTCGGAAGCTAAATTGATAATTTACCTCACAAAATAAATAATAAAATACCTCTAACGTACTTTTTATTTAGTAAGAAATCGATACTTTGGTCTTCCGCGGCGGAAAAACATTAATGGGGACCTTTAGCCTTTCTTCCGCAATTGATTGATTCGGTACACATCTCAGAACTTCGCCATTTTAGTGCTGGACAAGTTCGTAGCGAACCCATAAGTTTTCTTGGTCTTCATAAAACTTTTGCAAATAGTTAAGATTTTAGTTAAGCACTAGTGATAGGTGTTTATTTACAATTAGCCGTCATTTTTGCACTTTAAAACTATTTGAGTTCTTCGGACTTTTCTTATGTTCTTGGTGTGTTCCTTCAGAGTTTTGCGAGAGGCCGTCATAAGTATCCATAAATAAAACGGAAATTGGTGGGGAAGAAGAATATTGAGGTAAGAGGGAAAGCAATCAGAGTCGTACTAAAGTTTTTTCTTCTCTTTCATCGCTTATTAGGTCATTTGACCTGTTTATGAGGGTGGACTATCCTGGGAGAAGAAGGTCCAACTGTCTTTCCATCTCTTCGCAGGTTTTCTTGGTAGTTTTCTGTTGTTGGGTATTTCTGTCTTCACAATTTTGACAATTCTATCGTCGTTCATGCGTTCAACATGATCTCTCCAGAGAGGCGTCATGTGCTATGTCTTTTTTCTTCATTGACTGTTTCTTTTTTTCTTCGTCATTCTCGTTAGTTTCATAACTGAGGTCACGATTGTCATAGTTTTAATATTATGTAGTTGCCAAAGATAACATCTGTTCACCAGGTTGTTTAGTGGCCTCTAAATCTTTTACCTTCCATGCTTCCCATTACAACGAGGTTATTGCGAACCCTTTCTGGCAATGAGCCCAAAATAGTGAAAGAAGTGCTATTGGCAACAGACGATTCTTTATTTGTAGTACAACTAATATGGACACATTGGTTCTTATGGCATTCCATGGAATTGGAAATATTCTCCATCATCACGAAGGTATCAATTTTCTTTATTTCTAAGTAAATGAAAATATTTGTGTAACAGGAAAAATGTCGTGTTTTTCAAGACCAAAAGTTTTCGACCAAAACTTAATTTGTTCATCGATAACCTCCTACCCTTTTCTTACAAGCAACACCAACTTCTCTCCCCCAAATATACCCGTTCAATTCTTAATGCGATAGGTGTCTCGTCCTTTTCTTATTCTTATTTTTCAATCTACCTTTTCTAGAGCCTCCGTGAGTGTGTCTCTGAACTAGCACGGGACCAAATGATATTTTAATTCTTTAAATATTTACGAGAACACCCACTCTTGCAATCTTAAACGAAGGTTGTTTCTTATCACACAATTTATTTTATTTTAATCTAACCGGACACCAAACCATTATTTTTTTTTAATTGCTTTTCCACCAAATGGCCTGTGTAAATATCAATGATATATTAATTATGACGAACAATTCCATTAAAAACATTAAAATAGTACTTTTATAATTATTATGAAAACTTAATTTGTGTGCCATATTCAACCTCTCCAGACGAAGGAGAGGTACTCTCCGAAACCGGTCGAGTTATCGACGGAGTTAAGTGTGTAACACAAAAAAAAAAAAAAATTGCTAATACATTAAAATACGTTTATTTTGCATTTATATAATCTATATTACAATATGGGATTATAGGATGGGGTGCAGTTTTCAAGACTAATTTAAAGCCTTCACAAATAGTCCAAAACACCATTATTAAAATAATCACTAAGAAACCAACCTGATTATCCAACTAACCAACTTTATCAAGATTTTTATGTTGTCAACATATGTAAATTCACTTTTTAAAAGAGCCTCAGTTTATCAGATATTGAAAGACCATTTCATACATAATTTATATCCAATCTCTAATTCAAGAAGGCATCCAAGAAAAGAGACTAACCTTGGTATACCATTACTAAAAACAACTACTGGCCAGCTCCATTATACATACCAAGGTGTTAAATGGTTTAATGAGCTGATTGGTAAATATAAATTGAGTACAACTGATTTTGAAAATTTAAAAACGCTGTTAAGTCTCTTTTTTGTCTAATTGAATATTTTAAATATTTATAGCATGTTTTTTTCTCTTTTTTTTTTCTTTTGATAATGTGCATATTATTTGTTTTTGCATATATTCGTGCATATATTCATTTAAAAATGAAGGAAAAAAATAACGACTTATCAATAGAGCGCACACATCAATAGAGAACTGTGTCAAATGAATGTACTGTCAGGAAGAAAGTAAAGAATTAGACGGAGTCAAAAAAGCAGCTTGCTATGATAGAAGTTTCAGTGTGAACGGACCATTAAAGTACCATAAATTACCCCCAGACATAGTTTCGTAGAGTTCAGAGCATTGTCACCTTCAGTAAATTACTTAAGACTGTTGTTTCTTTGAGCCAACAAATAAGCTATAGCGGTCCTTGTATCATTGAATGGTGCTGTACAAAAATACCTTTATAGTTATTTAATTGGTATAATAAGTAAGTGAGTATTATTTAATTATTGGTTATAAAAAAAATCTATAACATTCACTATACCGAGACTATGGTTGAACGAGAAATGAGAAATTATTTTGCATATCGCGCGTCTATTGAAACTTTAGTCAAAATTAGTATAAAACATAATAAATATTGAAATTCATAACAAAACACAATCAATAAATGGTAAACTTTGAAGAGAGTTGTTATTAAATTAATGGAGGAAATTCTAAATTGTTTACTGGGGAATATAGGTATGCAAATTTTGCAGAGGCGTATACATATATCTAAAATTTTAAACACCAGCAATTTGAAATAATGAGTTTAAACCCAATATCGATTTTATAAATAAAGTGATTTGAAATCATGTAGAATAAAGAGCGAGGGAAAGATCACCGATGATATTATGGACCGATCAAGTAAAAGAAGCTGCTAATTCTACTATTAAAGATGTAACACCTTACTGGAGACAGCAGAGAGGCTAATAACGACCCAAAGTCAAATAACGCTTTAAAACATAGAGATATGTAACTTATATCTATATGCTGATGGAGAATAAGGTCCGAATATATAAGACGTGCAACAGAGCCATAATGACCGATGGTATTTAAGAAAGTACGGACATGATGAGTGCAACCCAATTATGTAACCAGAAACGCAAACACTCGGGGAAAAAACATCAGAAACATGATCTACTATGAGAAGTTCTGCAGGAATATCAATCTAGTTAGAAATATAATTATTTGCAACAACATAGATATCTATTTCTGATGTAAAAAGAGAGCCATCAAAATAAGTTTCTTCGTATGCCAGCATTCCACAATTGTTGTAAGAGTGTATTATGGTGAATCCGGTCAAAACATTTACTTTTATATGTATAAATAATATATGCCTGATTACTCATTTCCATGATTTTAGTTTAAAATTATTCTAAGAGCACCATATTTGATACCGTGGAAGCCATGCTGTGAGAGATTGAATTTTTCTTTAGGTTCATAACATTCATTAATAGCAATATAATTAATAATAACAATACAATTTCAGAAACCGTCGGTATTTCCGGTATTATGATCAAGCACTTACACATTATAAAATAAAATCACTGGAAGACCGAAGGATAGTTATTGATCTGGTCTACTTGTTCAAAATTTTAAATAATATAGTCGATAGTAGTGCACTCCTGAGTGCAATTCGTTTCCACTGTCCATCTAGAAGCAACAGAAATAAAACACTATTTTATATCGAATCCTGTAGAACAAACTATATATTAAACACATTTGTCAATAGAGCGTGTATTAGTTTCAATAATAACTGTATGACCAATACAAAGATAGACCTGTTTTCATCAAACATTGCATCCTATAAAAAAGAACTGTTAAAATCGATAAATGGATATATAGTCTAATTAAGATGCCTATATTCTTGTGAAAAATCTAAATATATACTATAGAAAAATTATGGAAAAGTATATATAAAACCTAACAAGTAAAATGTTATGGCATTGAAATAATATATTATAAACAATAAATTCATTGAACTGTAAACATAAGCGAATGAAATCACAATTTGAAATAATCTGCGAGTTAACAAATACTTTTATTTGTCTCTATTTGGTGCTAATAATAAATAAGGAAATAGATATCAATCCATCTTCATCTCCATCTCCATTATCACTTGAAATATTCTTTATTTGTCTCTATTTGGTGCTAATAATAAATAAGGAAATAGATATCAATCCATCTTCATCTCCATCTCCATTATCACTTGAAATATTCTTTATTTGTCTCTATTTGGTGCTAATAATAAATAAGGAAATAGATATCAATCCATCTTCATCTCCATCTCCATTATCACTTGAAATATTCTTTATTTGTCTCTATTTGGTGCTAATAATAAATAAGGAAATAGATATCAATCCATCTCCATTATCACTTGAAATATTCTTTATTTGTCTCTATTTGGTGCTAATAATAAATAAGGAAATAGATATCAATCCATCTTCATCTCCATCCATCTCCATTATCACTTGAAATATTCTTTATTTGTCTCTATTTGGTGCTAATAATAAATAAGGAAATAGATATCAATCCATCTTCATCTCCATCTCCATTATCACTTGAAATATTCTTTATTTGTCTCTATTTGGTGCTAATAATAAATAAGGAAATAGATATCAATCCATCTCCATTATCACTTGAAATATTCTTTATTTGTCTCTATTTGGTGCTAATAATAAATAAGGAAATAGATATCAATCCATCTTCATCTCCATCTCCATTATCACTTGAAATATTCTTTATTTGTCTCTATTTGGTGCTAATAATAAATAAGGAAATAGATATCAATCCATCTTCATCTCCATCTCCATTATCACTTGAAATATTCTTTATTTGTCTCTATTTGGTGCTAATAATAAATAAGGAAATAGATATCAATCCATCTCCATTATCACTTGAAATATTCTTTATTTGTCTCTATTTGGTGCTAATAATAAATAAGGAAATAGATATCAATCCATCTTCATCTCCATCTCCATTATCACTTGAAATATTCTTTATTTGTCTCTATTTGGTGCTAATAATAAATAAGGAAATAGATATCAATCCATCTTCATCTCCATCTCCATTATCACTTGAAATATTCTTTATTTGTCTCTATTTGGTGCTAATAATAAATAAGGAAATAGATATCAATCCATCTCCATTATCACTTGAAATATTCTTTATTTGTCTCTATTTGGTGCTAATAATAAATAAGGAAATAGATATCAATCCATCTTCATCTCCATCTCCATTATCACTTGAAATATTCTTTATTTGTCTCTATTTGGTGCTAATAATAAATAAGGAAATAGATATCAATCCATCTCCATTATCACTTGAAATATTCTTTTTTCGTATTTATTGAGAATTTTTACCGAATAAAAAATATAAAATGTAACTAATAACTAGGAAATACTGTAATTGGCGATATAAATAAGAAAATTATTTACTGTATACCTATAAATGTTTGTAAACAGCTGTTGTATTTCTTAATAAAACAAAATAAAAAAATAAAAATAAAATAGATCTCTGAAATAATATGGAAAGAGTATGAGTGTTACAGAGGGAATTTGATCTGGTCCCGCTGATTTAGTTATATCCAATTTTTTGAGTATATTACAAATATAAGACTGAAGAATCTCAATAGTAGAGATATCATCGTTAAAAAAGGATTTTCGTCGCACGTTGGTGATATCTTGAAAGAGAGGAATGAATAAAGACCTAACAATTTATCCGGCTCGAAGGACCAAAAATGTTGAGATTCCAGGAATCTGGTTCAAAATGATTAGTCGAGGTTTCGGTGGCTAGAGTGCAACCGATTTATTTTTTTTTGTGTAAAATAATAAAATGTCACCTACAATGTAAAATGCAACAAAAAATGTAGGTACTTATACAAAGAATGACTTATGCCAACCAAAAGTTACAATACGCAGATAATCCACAATAAAAAAACTGAGCAATGTATAGGACGGTGCATGTGGCCTTCGATTCTCTGTCTATTCCCAGAAGCACATGACGCAATAATACGTATGAACGATACCTTCATAACTAACTTAAATTATTTTTTGTTTCTTTCGATAATACAATCTTTATCGATGTCGTGTTTTTGGTATATTCTTGCCATATGAAAAAACCGCCCTTCGTCAGAACTCTGACACTTAAAATGAATACGCCAATTGCTCGAATTCATCATAGTGGAATTCGCCATTAAAAAGCAATTCGTGGGAAATTCCTGGCCATGCGAGTGTGTAAGAAAAGGAGTACCTACACGAAAAATACGTAGGTCTCTTATCGCTTTGATTAATCATCCGGAGACTTTTGGCAAAATATTTTTCACAGGACACCAAGAATCGAATAGTTCTACTTCGATTCAACATTGCGTTCTCCTCCTTATGTCAGTTATATTACAGACCAAACGTTGTTTAAGACGTTTTGGTACATGTCCAATGTCCAATCAAGATGGGTCATACATCGTAGGATAGCTCTTTTCAAGTAAACAAAATAAAATGCTATTACTGCCAAAAAACCTTCAGTTAGATGTACATATATCTGATTCCTGAGCCAAATTTCCCGGGTTTGATTTCCGGTGGAGACACTATATTTCCTTTGTGTTTTCATAAATTGACGATATGTCTTCAGTATTTTTGATTTTGGGTGCGTGTAAAATTAATAATAGATGAGTTTAGTTTGTCGATCGACAATTCTTGATAGAACTCCATTGTATGTAGATATTATTATAAATATAAAATGAAAAATACTTGGTTTTCGATCTATTAAATTTATTTGATTTTCGACGCGTTCAGTGGAAAGCGTATCGTCAGAATAATACAAGATTGAAATAGTGGATATATGCAAAATATACATTTCAGGTATATAATATAACTGTTGGTTTTTAATGGTTGGAAAATAAGTTGTATAATGCAAATGAATCTATACAAATCTTTGTTTCAATAAAATCAATGTAGAGTCTCTGTGAAACAACCGCAGTTTCATACTGACGATCTGCCTTGCACGAAAGGCGTCGATAATCAATTAATCGAACGAAAACCAAGTAATATTTTTATTTTATATTATTAATATAATATCTACATAATATAATAATAAATAATTGACATAATACCTGTGAGTCGCCCGAAAAGTAACAACAAAATACCCCGGAACCTATTGTAATTCAAATTATGAATATCTCCAGAGATGTCTTCGTCGTGTGACCCACCACCAAGAACCGACAGTCTCAGTATTTTAGCCTTGAACTGTAAAAAAAATATCCGCGAAGCGTTCCCGAAACTGACTTTTAAGTATATCGATCCATTTTAATGTACAAAAATGTGACATAACCAACACATTACAAATAATGAACTTTAATAACAACTCTAATACAAATTCGTAACAGGTTGTTTAAAAATCGTAAATTTTTATTTTTACAAAACGCTACTAGGTTATTGATTGCATTGTAACAAAAGTTCCCGGAAAAAAATCGTGTAATGAATTTAGTAACAGTGAAAGTTTTGCCATCATCAAAATAGTTAAGTCAAAATTGGTTTGTACTTGCGTCATTATATACAATCAGGCCATGTCTCTAATAGGAGTTTACAGAAATGAAGAACGAGCGAGGTTTAAGAAAACTAAAGTCGATCTGATAAACATAGATATAAATAACGCCTGAAAATTATGCAACATGTACAGCAGTCGCAATTCAACTTAAGAGATACAAAATTTTAGTTCACAATGAAATCATGTATAGAAATGTTTTAATAGGTATGATTTTAACTGTTTTTACATTGAAAACATGTAAATCAATAAAATATTATTGAACAGAATAAAATAAATACAATATTAATGCTCAGCCGGAATGCATACAAATTAATAAATAAACTAGTTGCATGTAACACATGAGATCCAACTGTCGATAGCGATAGTATGTATAGTTGAAGAATAAGTACCAAACTATAAACACATAAATACAAATTATTGAAAATTTTAACACATGTTGGTATGTATGTCAAGATAGGACAGTATGGAGGTCAGTCCTGTTTTCCTACCCGGAATATGAAAACAGCATGATGCGGTTCTGTATGTATGTTTGGAGATTAAGTACCTATCAAACTATTAAAACTTCTTACATATTGTGTATAGGCGACTGACATACAAATTGTATGAAGCAATGTCATCACTAAATTCAATTTTTATAAAAATTGTTAAAAAAAGTTTGAGATGTGCTAATACAATGTTAATATTTTTTATAGAAAATTAAATTATCTAGTTGGGGTGTTTCGGCTTTTTTCGATATTTTTGAAAAATTTGGAAATATATGCAGTTAAACTCATAAATTTATCATAAAAAAAATATTTTTCTTAATAAAAAATGTTTGAGAAACCCTGGAATTTTTTTGAAAAAACAGATTTGAGATTTTGTATTTGTCTATATTTGTACCAATTTTCAGCGTTCTAGCTTTTATGGTTTTTGAGATATATGGAAAAATAAAGTAAAAATTCAAAAGTTGATAACCCCTGACTGAAACAAAAATTCAAAATTCTGAGTATAAAAGTTTTGTAGGCCTATAACTGTTTATATATTCTGAAATTTTGGGCTCTGTAAATTTAGCGGATCAAAAGTTATAAGGGGGGGACGGACACACACACACACACACACACACACAGACACACACACACACAGACACACACACACACAGACACACACACACAGACACACACACACAGACAAACACACAGACACACGAAATGGTCTACTCCGAATTCTGAGTAAATCCGTGTATGGAACATATATGCTGCGAAGCCTCTAAGTTGGTGTTTTTTGATTTCAAAGTTGGAAAAGCCGTGAAAAAAGTAGACCTCTGCATACAATTCTCGCGTATTCTGGCTTGATACATTGTCGATATGTTAAAAGAACAAAGTTCTCCTGAACAAATCGACAGTTGGAAAATTGTTACATCGAATATTTTAAAAGTTGTATATACGCATACATTGGATTTTACCCTGTCGGGAATCAATGATGTTTTTGGCAAATTTTCAACATCTCAATAGAGACGAAGTTGGAATATTATAGAGGAACCAGGAAATCAAGGCACCTTTTGACTCCCGACAGGGAAAAATCCAATGTTAGCGTATATGCAACTTTTAAAATATATATTATTGGTAAAAGTAGGTAAACAAGCCAAAAAAGAAATAATATTTCTGGAGCAATTCAGGTGTGACATCTGTGCGGAGAAACAATGTCACCTCATTTATAAGAACTATTGCTTTCATTGTTTACAATAAAAAACAACTTCTCAATAGATGGCGTTACAAAAAAGGTTTCTTCAAGTATCTCGACAATGCGTGTCTCTGTAACAAAAAATGTCTCGTCAGACAAAGTTTGACAAAAAAGAACAGAACTCGAAAAAAAAAAACGCGAAACATATCGTCGCTGTCCTGACTAAAGGTCGTAACTGGCAAAATGCAAATTGTTCAGGAGAGCGTTTTTAGTGTTTTGCGCGTGCATATTTTAATCTCTCCCACCACACGGTGACACGGTGTAAATATATTTTAATAAATCATCGACAAACGATTGTTTTTTACTTTGTGGTATCATTTTGAAATAATTAAATTAAATAAAACACAACTTTGTGTACACCACTACAATTATAATTTTTATTCAAATGAATAAAAAATCCCTCTACATGTTTTTTTTTTTTTTTTTAAAAGTTTATTTGGCAGAACTATTATTTATAGGTATAGTTTCCTGCCATTTACAAGTATATTATTGTAGTATATACAGTTGATGAGCCACGTCGTGCGGTGGCACACACACACACACACACACAAGCAGATTTGTAACAATAACACAAAATTATTAGGATATCAGTGGCGGAGAGTGAAAATATAATTTAAGCAAAGAATTAAATAAATGATATCTAAACCGAACAATGTTACCAATTATAAAATAAAATAAGATTTGTTAAAGTAAAAATCCCTTATTGGACAAACGAAAAAACACACAAAAAAAATATATATATTTATATATATATAGGTATTTTTTTTCAACTAAAATTAAGAACGAAAAAAAGAAAAGAAAAAAAAAATATACCAATTTCGGTATTCGTTCTCGATCTGCAAATGAATAGAGAAACTATTAACTAAAAAAAAAAATAAAAAACAAAAAAATAAAAATGAATATTAGGAAGATGAAACGAGATAGAGAGACACATCCCTCTACCTGCGCCTATCTAGATTTTTATATTATTTTTGATAATGAATTTTGAAATCACGTTGTATATACTGGGATTAAATTCCGAGAGTATTGCATTCATGGATGTTGGAAATGGTACCTTGAGTTTTGTTAAGTCTGGAATAAAACCCGGATATTTTCCCCTATCCTTACATGAAAAGAATATGTGGTTGACAGATTCCTCTTCCTCTCCACAGTCGCATATATCCGTTGTTATCACCCCAATTTTAAACAGAAACTGTTTGGTGCACACATGCCCAAATTTAATCCGACATATGACTGATGTACTCTGTCTGGACAGAGTTATTTTACTAAACCACGGAAAACGGTTTATTGTGGGTTGTATAGCTCTATATCTCGAGGGCGACGCATTCCATCTTGTCTGCCAGTTTTCTAGTAAATGTTCTCTACAGGTGAAAAATACATCCGAGAAAGGCACCTTTTGATGGGAAGGTGAACTAGGTAATTCTGATGCTTCTTTGGCTAGGCAGTCTGCAGTTTCATTTCCCCTTATACCAGCATGACCTGGGATCCATCCCAGGACAGCATTACAACCCCGCTCATGAAGGCTGTGCAAGAGTTGCTTTATTTGTAAAACGGTACAATCCAAAGGGTAGTTGAAAGATGAATTATTTATTTTTTGTATCGCGCTGAGAGAGTCACTCAATATAATTGTGCTTTCAAAATTGTTCTGAGAGATGATATTTAAAGCTTCCAGGATCGCAACGCATTCGGCAGAAAATATTGAGAGTTCCTTCGGTAGAGCAATACGTTTTTTGTGTCCATCATATTCATTGAATACTGCTGCTCCCGTAGAGTTTGCAGTTTTGTCCTTGGATCCATCAGTAAAAACGCGAATGTATTCCTTCCACTCTTTATTCATTATTTTATCAAAATTTATGGATGCATTGGATACATGTTTGGAAGAAAAGAATTTAACAACCTGGGGACGATAAGTGAGTGAAGGGTAGGCAACCGTGTAGATAGGAAGTGTTTCATATCTTTTGATTTCTTTGACGTATGAGTTCAAAAATCCGTAGCTGGATACTAAATTTGGTGTTGGTTTTTTTCCCCAAAATCTACGATTCTTTTTGACTATATCGTAGAGGTCGCGTATTTTGTTGATTATGGGATTATCACTCAAAATGCAGCTTCTTGTGAAAAATTTATCCGCTAAGTATTGCCTTCTAAGGTCCAACGGCGGTTCTACTGCTTCAACCTGTAATGCTTCAACTGGCGAAGATTTCATAGCTCCTAGAACAATTCGGAGGGCCTCATATTGGACTCTATCCAATTTTTTGCTATTGCATTTAGATAAGGGTGACATTAGAAAACAGCAATAGTCTAGTTGTGATCGTATGAGATAGTTATACATTAGCTTTAGGATCCTAGGGTGAGATCCCCACCAGACTCTTGAAACTGCTCTCATCGCATTGAGTCCTGCTTGGCATCTGTTGGAAATGTAGAAGGTGGCAGCATTCCACGTCAGTTTAGTGTCCAGAATAATACCCAAAAATGTTAACTCTTGTGTCTGAGGTAGTGGACTATCGTTAATAAATATATTGCATGGCTTGGGTTTTCTTGCTTTAGAAAATATTATTTTTTTACATTTGGAAGGGTTAAATGTGAGTCCTAAACAATTAAGTTTGTTGGAGAGTATCCTTAAGTTAGAGTTCATTGTATCTTCTGTTTTATTAATGTCATTACCTACACAGTATATAAAAAAATCATCGGCATAATTAAGCAGTTTGAAATCCGCGGATAGGTCCTCAAATACGTCGTGGATGTATATATTGAACAATATAGGGCTTATGACAGACCCCTGCGGTAGTCCCCTATAGACGAGTCTATTGTGAGTAGTACCACCGGGGCCTTCCACCAGGATCTTCCTTTCGCTTAGTATACAATGTAAAAAGGACACAATTTTGTTTGGTATGCCGAATTTTCTGAGTTTGTCGCCCAATACCGGAAGCAAAACGTTATCATAAGCACCAGAAATATCCAAGCTAACCCCCACGACATGTTTAGAATCAGAGAAGGCCATCAGAATGTCAGTAACGAGATGAGCGACGCTTTCCATCGTAGATTTCCCTTTTCTAAACCCGAACATTAGAGGAGAAAAACTCTGACTTTTCTCTGCAAACCAATCTAGTCGTCTTTTTATCATGTGTTCTAGCACTTTGAGCAGGACGCTTGACAGAGCGATCGGCCTGAAAGAAATATCTTCTGGGCTATTGCTTTGTTTTTTAGGTATAGGAATGATCACCTGACTTTTCCATGTATTTGGCACTATGCAGTTGTCAAAGCAAATGTTCATTACCTTTAGAAGGTAGGAAATTGTTGAGCTACCACTCTTGTATAGAAGACTGTATGGAATTTCATCGAGTCCAGGAGCCGAGTCCCTAACAGATCTCAGGACAGAGCTGAGCTCCTCCAAAGAGAACTGCGAGACCAAGAAAGAGTGGTCATCCAATTTTTTTGCAGTGTTAGAGATATTCAGGTCTATTGTATACCTTTGTACATTTGAGCTATCTAGAGACCAAATCTCCTTTAAGTTCGGGACATAAGGGGGAGCCAACTTGTTGATGAAGGCGGAGAAAGGGAGTTCAGAGATATGGTTTGTTTTTCTGCTTTTATAAGTGCCCCTAAATTTACGTATGTTAGACCATACAGTACTGATTGGTGTTTGGGGGGATAAAGAAGTGCAAAAAGCTATCCATCCAGCCTTCTTTTTAGCTCTGAACAATTTCTTGGCCTGAGCCTGGGTATTTTTAAAAGCGATAAAGTTTTCAAAATTCGAGTTATACTTATATCTTTTAAGTACCTCTCTACGATTCTGTAACATTTTCTCACAGTCGTCATCCCACCATGGGACAAACGGGTGTTGGGTCTTTTTGAAAGGAGTTTTATTCTGAAAGTTGGTAATTTTATGGAGCATATTATTCAGAGAATCAGAGCATTCATTTATGTTATCATTTGTTGGATGAGGCAGAGAACCACAAGATCCATCACAAAATTCTTTAAAATCTCCCCAATTGGCATTCCTTAACACTTTCCTATCAATATTCTTTTTGCTACCAGTAGCAGGATTTGTTCTAATAAATCTCTTTACAACCTTGATCTCAGGGGAGCTCCATTCCAATAGAATTGGAAAATGGTCGCTACCACCTACTTCCTCCAACGTATTCCAACAAAACACAGAAGCCACATCGCAACTGGTAATTGATAAGTCAGGGATGCTAGCCTGCTGGTTAGGAACCGGAATTCTTGTAGGGGAGCCATCGTTCAATACACAAAGATCAAAGTCGTTCAGATATTCCACGATTCTCCTGCCCGGTACATCTGTATTATGGCAACCCCACAAGGGGTGATGCGCGTTAAGGTCTCCTAAGAGTACCAATGGTTTTGGAGAGTTCTCTAAAACCTTTTTTAAATATGTGGAAGATTCTTGTGAAATACTAGGGGAAATATAAATAGAGAGAAATGTAGAGTTAAAGATCCTAGCGCCAACAATTTCAAATGGACATAGTGGTGGCTTAACAGAAATAGGGGAAAAGGGAAGGCTGTCCTTAATTAGCAATGCTGCCCCTCCATATCCTGCAGGCCGATCATCCCTCAAGCACGTGAACCCCTCTACGCCAAATGTTCTTTCTGGCTTAAGCCAGGTTTCCGAGAGAGCCATTATCGATGTATGATAGTCTAAAGCAATTTTCAAAATATCCTGTTTGTTGCATATAGCGCTCCTGCAGTTATATTGTAGGATATTGATAGAGTTATTTCCCGCCATTAAAAATTAAAAAAATGTATTAGTATAAAAAAAAAAAAAAATAAATAAATATATATGAATTTATAAGCAAGAGCGATGTTAAAGAAACAAAATGTTATTATTCAGAGTCCTCGGTAAACGTTTCTTTTCTTTGAGATGATAAACTGTCAGTTGTATTTACAAGTTGCCTGTCGGCTCGAATATTTTCAAGTTGGGACATTATAAATTTATCTGAAGTCGGGGAAGATATAAAATTACCGGCCGTTAGATGGTTTTCGAGATTGGTTATCGCGGTGATAGCTTCTTCAATTAGGTTGTTTGCTTTAAAAATGCAGCCGTCCTCCGGTTGGGGATAGTTGCCATCCGGGGCTACTAATATTAATTTTAGCTCATCAACAATTTTAGAGAGGTAATTTTTTTTACTGTTTTCTTTAGTTATTGATGATAGTTGAGTAACCCTCATTTTTTGACTGATTTTCCCTGCAAAACTCTCCGAGCCTCTAGGTGGTGATCTCGGTATGGACCGAGTAGGGGACCGCGGAGGTGGACCATCCTGTATTGGTCTTTGATTGAGATTATGCGCAGCTACTGCCGAATAGGCCGGTTTACTTCTTGGGAATCTTAAGCTTGCTTCGTAGTATGATATGGAATTTTCCGCCATTACTTTTTTTATATTTTTCTGTCTCGCTATTTCTGGGCAAAGAACGCTGACTGCAGGGTGCCGACCTCCACAATTCACACACGATACATGATCGTCCCCAATCGTACACTTGTCTCCTGTATGGTTACTACCGCATCTGTAACAAACTTCTTTACCTCTGCACTGCAGTTTAGTATGACCAAATTTGCAGCATTGGTAACACTGCACTGTTGGGAGGACGTATGTCTCTACAGGTATTCTATTGAAAAATAAATATACATGGGAAGGTAATTCCTGTCCTTCAACAGACATCACGATTGATCTCGCTGGTTTCCAAACAGTTTTATCGTTTTCAAAAGTTTTAAATGTTAGTCTGCGCAGTTTTATAATTTTTCCAAAGCCCCTGGGTGTGGAGATGTGTTGGAGCAAATCCTCCTCAGACATGTCTACCGGAATATTTCTCAATACCCCCATTCGTGATGACAGATACTTTGGGATGAATGCAATATACCCATGATTACTCAGGTTTTCATCGTCCAAAAATCTATTTGCGGCTTCGATGGTATTAAACTCTACGGCGACCTTTTGTCTTCCCACGGATTTTATTCTCGAAATATTTTCAAAATTTTTCCTGTATATAAACGACCCAAAGGAGACTGAATCCATACTAGCAAAACCATTATCCGTCTGTTTTTGTACGTGAACTACGAATGGACATGAAAAGGTAGAATTATACCTAATTTTGTACTCTCCGCCACTGGAGTCTTTTATAGTAACACCGTTGTTGCTTTTTTTGTTTGCCGGAGCTGTAATATCATCGTCCCTTCCTCGCTTACCGACAAGCGAGGTGGGGAGGTGCGACACCTCCCCACCCGCAGTCTCCATTTTTAATCTAGTTCTTGATATATTTTAAAAAAATCAGACAATAAACGAAAATGAAAAAAAGAAAACATAAATGAACGAACGTTCATATAAACGAAATAACAAATAAAGTATTTATAAATTATTTTAAGGAAAATAATGGAACGAACTCACCAAAACACTGTCAATATACACAACAACACGTTTAACACAAACCAAAACACGTGCGCTCCGCACGGCACTCAATCGTCGACTCCCCTCTACATGTTACGAGAACAAAGTTCCCTTCCTCAGGAGGATACAAAGTATACTAAAATAAATTACAATATACAGACTTAAGGTAAACATAATGGGTGTCGTGTGGGCTGGGTTAAACTATTTATTGGTGGGGGGAGCAATGAAGTTATTGGTAAATTAATTTTTGTATTGGGAAAATATTTAATATAGGGTTATTAGGAAATTGTGTTTGATTATTAATTATATTATTTCTCATGTTTACGTTTTTTTGACGTTTTTACGTTTTTACGTTTTTTACATGAGAAATAATATAATTAATAATCAAACACAATTTCCTAATAACCCTATATTAAATATTTTCCCAATACAAAAATTAATTTACCAATAACTTCATTGCTCCCCCCACCAATAAATAGTTTAACCCAGCCCACACGACACCCATTATGTTTACCTTAAGTCTGTATATTGTAATTTATTTTAGTATACTTTGTATCCTCCTGAGGAAGGGAACTTTGTTCTCGTAACATGTAGAGGGATTTTTTATTCATTTGAATAAAAATTATAATTGTAGTGGTGTACACAAAGTTGTGTTTTATTTAATTTAATTATATTTTAATATTTTATTTGTATTCTTCTATATATGAATCATTATTATATTATATTACAATCGTATTTGCACATAGGTCTATTAATGATATTTTATTTTCAGTTATTGGTAGACAAAAAATAACTAAGGTATTCCAAGTTAACGGGAGGTGATACAGACGAGACCTTTAGTGAGAACATGCGTACAACATTATAAGTACACATTGGTGGTCCTTACTCGATTTTGCATAAAATGTCAGATACGACTGTTAGTCAGGAGAGGGACGATTTGTGATAGGAGTATTTTGCAGTAGCGGAATAGCTTGTACAAGCCGAAAACTTTGGCTTGCCTAAGTTAGTTTAGTTCTTTAGTTCTTTACCATGCATGTAAAGAAATACATATAAAATATATAATCACAGACTGGAAAAACTTTAATTTCAAAGAAAAGTAATTTATTACTAATTCGAGATATAATTATTTATTGGTTATTTTATTGCTTTATTGTTAGATGTGATCCTCGGGCTTTTCTTCACCTACTTACAAGTTGCCACATTCTGGATACGTACGATATCAATCGTCTCACAGATCTAGACTGGAAACACAATTAAAAACTACGTCTCCATTGGGAATCGAACCCGGGACCTTTGGATCAGCAGTCAGTTACCTAACCAACTGAGCCACGAAGGCCAACAGGACTACAAAATGTAAATATAAATTTGGCATGTGATAAGAAAATAATTTTCATGGTCACCTAAACGAAGAACGAAGAACTTATGCTAATTAACTTAAAATATTCGATATTTTCCATTTTCCTTTCAGGGTTTGCGTTTTCCGAAGGTTCTAAACACGCCAATTGTATTCTGGTACCCCCATGCCATAATATATTCTCATATTTACAAGATGCTAATCAAATATGTCTCTGTACGATTAAGTATTTCAAAAAGTACGTCGATATGTTTGGAATATCTTTTATTTCACAAGACCACAATTTCTTAATGTTTTTTTTTTCAAGTCTGTTCCGCCTATGGTCATATCCTAGCCAAGAAAGAAATCGAATATTCAAATTAGAGTTTGCTCAGCCCGCTAATAAAATAACAGAATCGCTCCCATAAAAAAATCTCGGATGCAGCCATATTTCCTATGAAATAAAGAAATAAAATCTATTCCTGGAAATAGCTCAAACATTCGAGACAACAACAGTTTTACCGAGGCTTGCCTAGCAAAATATTATGCGAGTTCCCCATTATGAAGATTCGAAACTATAAAAACAAATTAATGATTAACTTTTATATGTATATAAAAGAGAAACGGTTTTACTTATTATATTTCGTTAAAAGTTTACTAAATGCGCAACAAGATACTCACAACTTAAATCGTCAAGATTGGTGTTAAAAAATCTTACTTATAAACGTATACTAAGATGTGACCAACTAGTTCATCGAATTGTTTACGAATACCCTAATTATTTATTTCATATGGCCGCATTGGCTTCACATATGTCAAAAAAATATATAAAGATATGTAATCTTTAGATAGCTGACATCGAAAAATGAAAAGAAAAGATAAAAATCAATTAAAACATGATTGCGATGAAGAATAACAAGGAAAAACAATATAGGTAAGAATTAATTTTTTCTAGAGTGAGAGGGACAGTGCTGGCCACTGTCCACTGTCAAGAGACGCAGAAATGCATATTTTGGCCATATATTCTATGGTGATAGATATACCCTTATAGTGGAGGTTAAGATAGAGGAAAGTCAGAGTATGGGTCGAAAAAGCATATTATCGTGGTTTAAAACTCTCAGTTAGTGGTTCGGGATCGGGACGAAATTGGTAAGATGGTCGTCAACCTCAGTTAGGAGCGGCACAAGAAGAATAAGAAGAATAAAATATAATTAAAACCAAGCATAAATCTATAACTACCCCTTAAATTAGATTCCTTCAAATATTATATTAATATAATATCGTCCAGTTTAAGGATAAAAACAATCTTTAGTTAAAAATAAAAGGAAAATTTTGCACAGTTAAATGATTCAAATTAAATGGCCTAAAAAACGCTCCTGATACACTACAAATGTTAATGGAATTTCGTTTATTTTTTTGTTGCTGAAACTCTTTCTGCATGTGCTACGCGTACAATATTGTAAAAACTCGCTCTAAATTGCTGAAATGTCACCAGGCTAAAAATTCCGAATTCACCGACGCCCGGTTCCCATTCGACTATCGCCAAGAATATAAAACCCATTTAAAGCCCGGGTTTTATTCATGACCTGTTCATATATTTCAGCGATGTCTCTCCACTAAGAAACACACGGCGGCGTCTCAAAAAAACTAACCAGACGAAATTCTCGGATGGAGAAAATGGTTTAAATTTTCAAGATAGTTTCAATGTGGAGGTAGCAGTAGGGATGATAAGTCAATACACTGAATTCACGATATTTGGGAATGGTTAGAGAAATGAATAAATCTTCACTAAATAAAAAGGTGAAGACATTCAAGCGAATATAGTTTTTTTCTCCAGTATGAAATATTGGAGAGGTGTGATTTCACAATTCAAAGCATATTTTTAATCAATTTCTTTATGCATTTTATGATCATTTTCATATGCTTTTGAACATTTGATTTTGTTAATACTTTTTTTTAAGGGGGGGACTGCTGCCAATGTACCTATTTTTCAATTTGATATACCATCGTTATTTCTAATCAAATCGTTTTGAAAAAAATAATTTAGATAGTTTGGGTATTTATAAAGAAAAATATATCTTAACTTTTTAATAATGTTCTGTATAAATTCTTGTAGAAAAATAATGGCATACCTCGATTTTCAACCTTTATCTTATATTTTTAATAAACTATAAGGCGTAGTTATATATATTTTATTTTAAATTAAAGAAGACAAAAATATCTAGAAAAATATGATGTGACGTTGCAGTAATGCTTCAGGTTTAGTTAATAAACCTAAAAAACATTTATTTTCCATTCAGCGCCATTACGAAATAAAAGTTTTTTTGGTTTATTAACTTAACCTGATGCATTAATGCAACGTCATATCACATTTTTCCAGATATTTTAATCTTCTTTAATTTATAAAAAATATATTCCTCTATACCTTATAGTTTTTTAGAAATTTAAGATAAATGTCAAAAATCGGGGTGTACTTATTATTTTTCTACAAGAATATATACATATATAGAACATAATTAAAAAGTTAAGGTATATTTTTCTATATTAGTATTCAAACTAACTAGGTTATTTTTTTCAAAATGATGCGTTATGTTGTAATGATGCAATTTCAAATTGAAAAAATAGGTACGTTGGCAGCAGTCGCCCCCTTTAATGACATTTAAATTTTATAGACATTATAAAATATATTTTTAATTATTGGTTCAAATACCCATATGTAGGCTATGCCCTGCGGAATTATTGAATATGCATTTAATAATGTTTGATTTTTTTGTATTATGTGTAATAAACGGTGTACCAAAACTAATATAAATAAAACATTAACATATACAGAGAGCAAGAAATGGTGCCTATCCGAAAGAGATAAAATGAGACTGGAGGCTTTTGAGATGTGGTCCTATAGAAGACTATTAGGAATTTCCTGGAGAGACCACATAACGAATGTAAAAGTGTTCCAAAGAATCGAAGGAGAAAGGCACCTGCTCAGGACATTGCCCGAAAAGGGTGCAAGATGGATCGGCCATGTATTACGACAAGAGGACCTATTGCACGCCATAATGGATGGTATGACCGAGGGGACAAGCTCTAGAAGACACCCACGCCGAGAGTATCTGGAGGACCTGCTGGTAGATGTGCGCTGCTCATTATATGTTGATTTCAAAAGAGCCGCACAAGACAGGGAAGAATGGAAGAATAAAATTAAAGAAATTGCTGCAAACCAATCTCAGGATTGAAACCAGAGAAGAAGAAGAGAGAGTAAAATTAGAATTTAATAATGTTTTCTGAAAAATGTGGCTTCTCTTCCAACATCCCAAGGAAGAAATTCAATCGACTTCATATCATTGATAATGGATATGTGGAAAGTGCTTATTGTTCTCAATAGACAACGTTTTATGTAAACATAAAAATAATTCATTGTTTGGACTAAGATACAATCAATTTTTTTTTTGCTCAAGAAGAAATTAAAATTAAAGATTGAAAATTATTAAATAAATGAATGAAGACCATTCCAATTATAATATAGATTATTTTATCAAATATTAAATATTAAATACTCAATTTTCTACAACGTCAGAGTATTTCAAAAGTTTTGAGAAATGAAATCAAAGACTGAAATGAACTGATGTCTTCGGTAAATGAATCAGTTTTAAGTGCATATAGTCTGTGCTGTAACACGAATAATTACAGAAATCTTTTTATTACAGCAGTTATTAGTTCAACTATTCTACAAAATTCCTTTAAAACTAACATGTTTTGTGATGAATCCATTTCGAAAAACAGAGTTGCGCCTAATTGATAAATAACTTTGGCTGTTGTGGTCGGGTTCACATTGTTTCAACCCTCAGCTGCTGTGTAAAGGGCCCTTAGTAGGCTTCAGGTGATGTATAACTCGGGACACAAAACTGAGCCCTTAGGAACGCCCAGTCCATTATGTTTGTGTATATTCTGCACGAGAGAAACATTGTACGAGAGAAACCCTTCACGTCGATCTAAGGGACTCTCAAGTTATCTTGAATAGCTATACATTTCAAATGTTTTTTACTATCTGTGAATATGAAATAGTGAGTTATATAAATTCACAATATTGAAGATATTTTATTATATCTCTTTCATAGCAGGTATCATGAAGAGAGTTGACTATTTAAATTTCGTCGAGATGTAAGGAATTTTCAATATATATCTTAAATCGAAACATATTTTAATTGTTTTTTACTATCCTTCTTCTTCTTCTGGTGCCCTGTCAGGAACTCTTGACGTTGGCGAACACTCCTGTGCTGTCCGAAATTTCTGCTCCACAGTTCTGAAGCCCGTCTATTCCCTAATATTACACAGCCAGGATATCTGTCTCCTTCCAGTCCCTTGACGACCTTTTACATATCTTGCTTTCCAACATTAACTGAAGTAAGTTGTATTTTTCTTCCCTCATTATGTGGCCCAGAAAAGCGATCCTGCGGACCTACAATTTTTTTTGTTTACAAAAAAGCCAACTTCTCAATGGATGGCGTTACAAAAATGTTTCTTTGTTACGTCATAGATGGCGTTAGTAATAAATGTCTTATTTTCAAACGATCTGTATCTCATTTTAAAAATATAAAGAACTTTTAAAATTGCATTGATATGAGAACTCAATAAGAAGGCACAATTGGTGAACGTTGCGCAAGCGCATGAAATGATCATATAAACCAGCCGATGACATATCATAATTCCTGCAGGTGCCATTAGTTCCTGGTTCTTCTATAATATTTCAACTTCGTCTCTATTGAGAATATAAAAAATTGTCAATAATACCATTGACTGTCGACAGGGAAAAATGTTGTGTTAATGTATATGAAACTATTACGAATATAAACCATAGTTTTAATCCACAAATTGAGTTAAAATTAGCCTGAGCGCTTTCGATGGTTACACCATCATCCTCGAAGGTGACAATAAATCCGAGGATGATGGTGTAACCATAGAAAGCGCTCAGGCTAATTTTAACTCAATTTGTGGATTAAAACTATGGTTTATATTCGTAATAATTTCATTATGAACTTCCGCTCTGTAAACGAAATAACATTAAACTTAATGTATATGAAACTTTTAAAAAATAAAAAAATGTTTTCATTTAAATTACAGTACCTGACGTTCCCATCCCTTATTCTTAAGGGTGCGTATTAGAAGGGTGTGTAGCACGATAGATAGTTAAGGTTAACCAAAATACAGACTCACGAGCTCTGAGGGTGGGTACCTAAATACATACATACCCATGCCCGCGGGGGATGGTTGAAGGAGAGTACCTCATGTCTTTAATTAAAACAGTAACTCTCTTAGTCCGCTGCCTTTAAATACATTGAATGTCTACATTATATTATGTGAGACAAAAGACCTTTGAAGGTCGTTATACCGTGAACTTTTTGTAACAAATAGGTTTTATGTTTGATCAAATTGCGTGTTAAGATATTATGTGTTATTCTTATATGCGTTGCTAAGGTTGGCAGTTTGTAAATTATTCACATGGACAAAATTGGTATTTCTTTATATATCGAAAGATTTTTTTTTATAGACTAACTTTTAGAGACGAAGTCAACTTCGTATCCATTGAGATATTAAAAGTTTGTCAGTAAAAATATCGGTATCCATTGAGATATGAAAAGTTTGTCCGTAAAAATATCAGTATCCATTGAGATATTAAAAGTTTGTCAGTAAAAATATCAGTATCCATTGAGATATTAAAATTTTGTCAGTAAAAATATCAGTATCCATTGAGATATCAAAAGTTTGTCAGTAAAAATATCAGTATCCCAGCCAGGGCCGGATAAACGTGCTTTTGCGCCCGTAGCAATATATATGAATCCGCCCCCCCCATTTTTTTTTTTTTGGAATTTTAAATGTAGAACCATTTATAATTATGTAAAATTACATCGGGTCTTAAATGACTAAGCGGGATTTTTTACATGCACATCATCATGCCGAGCCTCTATCCGGGTACGCAAAGAGAACCGAGCGTCATACCTGTGAATTTTTGATTTATTATTTATTTATTTATTAAAATCCTTTTTACAAGTATAATAATAACAATAAGTACAATATAACTTTATACAGTAGTTAATAAAAATTATAAGTTATACTTTAAGTAAGAAAAAGTTAAGTTTGTCATTAGTGTATACGTTTATATATTTTAATTTGTGGATTAGGCTACTCTACTAGGCTATGCCTGTACCAGAGTAGCGTTATATAAATCAGTTCTATTATTTTAATTCGTCATAGTGTTAGTTATTTTTGTAAGGTTTTGTGGTAGGTTGAAGTAATGATGTGCAAGTATGTATGTATATATTTTAGTGTTGTATGAGAAAAAAAAAAATGCTTGATGTAGAAAGGGCTAATGATAATATAATTTTGATTTTTTTTATAAGTCATCTAAGCAGTAATATTAAATAATTCTTCTGTTTCTTTTCGTCCTTTGGTAATTAACCAGTTGTTTGCTATGGCTTTCAATTTGATATGTGAGTAGGTTCTTAATAGTGGAAAGTCAGTTTTGAAGAGGTTAAATATTTTATGATTTATATGATTAATATTTTAGAATTTTAAGCGCCCTTTTTAAGACAACCGCCATGATTTCTTGTTCCTGATTGTTCTATGATTTATCCGGCCCTGATCCCAGCTATCAATAAATATAATAGTATTTTTACATAAATTTGATTTATTATCTCGGCCCACACATTTAGCAACATTGTTAATATTTGAAGTAATCTTGTCAAATTAAGTTTATTTACTTTATTGTTTTTTTTACTTTCTGAAGATGTTTAGTGAGATAGACGACGTTATTGGGTTAGTAATCCAGTGGTCGCGAGTTCGAATCCTACCTCGACCGATTTCGTTCACCTGTAGCACAAGCATTAATGCTTATTTTAGGGAATGTAGGAAGATGTATTTGTACTTTTTTAACAAGGACATATTCATTTTTATTAAAAAAAATTTAGATCTTGATAATACCGAGAAATCTTGGCGAAAACGTTCGATTACTGTAATCGAATTTGTGGAAAAATACTTTGGTTTATTTGTTCACTAATTTTGATGATTTTGATGTAGTGTAGGATGATTCTCGATATTGTAGTGTAGGATGATCTCGGCGAAAAAGTTCGGTCATTTTAATCGATTTTTTGTTGGAAAATTAATTTGGTATATTTGTTCATTGATTTGACAATGGATTTCCACTCTCTCAACACAAAAACTTAGAATCATTAAATGTTTATTTTTAAAAGAAGCACTAAATGTATTTGAATATTATCCTAATGGAAATTGAAACAGTACTCAACACTGATATCAATGGGCTTAAAATTTTGAAAAAAAAAAAACAAAAAAAAAAAAATTTACTGCTATATAAATGTGTCATTAATATGAGATTTATATTTAAACTAGTGCATGTAACACATGAGATCCAACTGTCTGTCTAAAGTATGTAAAGTTGAAGAATATGTACCAAACCACAAACCCTTAAATCCAAATTATTGAATATTTTAAGATATTTAGTTTTCTAAAAATGTAAAATTTTAACACATGTTGGTATGTATGTCAGGATAGGATAGTATGGAGGTCAGTCCTTTTTTCCTACCCAGAATATGAAAACAGCATGATGGTATGTATGTATGTTTGGATAATAAGTAGGTATCTAACTATTAAGTCTTCTTAGAAAATGTGTATAGGCGACTGGCATACAAATTGGGCTCTGTAAATTGAGCGGATCAAAAGTTCTAAGGGACGGATGGACACACAGACACACTAAAAATTCTACTTGGAATTCTGATTAAATCCGTAAATAGAACATAATGTGCTTCGAAAACTCTAATTGGTGTTTTTTTACTTCAAAGTAGGAAAAGCGGTGAACAATATTATAGACCCTGCATACAAATCATGCGTATCGTGGGTTGAAACTTTGTCGATAGGTTGATACATTAAAATTATCTTGAACAAATTGAGAGTTGGACTATGAGTGCGTTTGGACCACCCCCGTTCCACTTCAATTTATGCATCAATACCCTGGCCTAAAGTCATAGTTTAATATGTAGGCTTTGTACCTACATATATTATATTCTTTACTCTATGTTATAACCCTAATATGGGGTAACCAAACTAACATCTATTTTTATATAAAATGTTATTCATGTTAAAGGTAGGTACTGTTTGCCTTTCAACCACTCCGTTATTGTCCCAGATACCTGACAGCACTTGAGGTGACCTTTCGTAAGTTCGTGTAACAAATAATGAACTTCAAGTCGAACTCTTTTTACCTCTCAATACCTCAAGGGGATATTGTGGCGAGTTATGAATTTGTATTTTTTTGGGTTATTTAGTTATTTCAGATTATCAACAAGGATCATGCTGAGATTGTATCCTGAAAGTTTCATCACAACGTATCTGTGTAGTGTGTGTGCTGTGTACTATGTGCTATGTCTTATGTACGGTGTGTTTATTTTACTTTATCGATTATAGACTAAAGTACTCATTCGATTCTATTCAAATTTGTATATCTAATACTCGCTTAGACCCCGTTACATTTTGAAGGATATCTGAATAGTGCTTCTCATTTTTTTAACTGCTTCTCAATTGCTTCTCGCCAACTAACAGGTACTTTGTCAAATATTAATTTAACACGCACCCAATAACAAGTTGCCACATGCTGCAGACTTACGATATTCCTATTCACCTCACAGATCCAGACTGAAAACAAAATTGAAAACTGTGTCTCCACCGGGAATCAAACTCGAATGAGAAAAGAATCGAATGAGTAGGTACTTAAGTCTATGTATCGTCGATAAAGTCATCATCATCATCAGCCATTATTCGTCCAGTGTTGGACATAGGCCTCCCCTTACAACCTCAATGCTTCCCTATCCCTCGCCACCCTGTGCCATTGACCTCCTGCCACTCGTTTGATGTCGTCAGACCATCTTGTTTGCGGTCTGCTCGGGTTTCTGCGTCCAGTTCTCGGTCGCCACTTCAGGGTGAGTTTGTTCCATCCATTATCTGCTGTCCTTACTACATGGCCAGCCCAATTCCATTTTAAGGAAGCTACCTTGTATGCAACATCGGCAACTTTTGTCCTTTCTCTGATCCATTCGTTGCGTTTAATGGCTTTATAATCTTTCGGGTTGGTTCATGCAGATTTATTGTAGAGGTCGCGTTAGAATATATATTTATAAGAAGCTGTGAATATCGGTGGTATATCCTGCAGTTATTTAGACATTTTATTATCGCCCATATCTCTACTTACTTACTTACTTTACGTGTCCGGGTTAAATTCTGCCACTCCAGGAAGCCGCGACTTTCATCGCTTTGTCATTGGCCATAATCAGGTCCCTAGGTGTACAGCCTCCCCTCATCAGTGGACACATCAGTAGGTGGCATCTTGGATTTCGCCACAATCACAATTAACATCATCATCTGCAGGCAGGTACCCCCACCTCTTGAGGTTCTTCTTGCATCGAGTGACACCAGCTCTCAGCCTATTGAGGGTAATCAAAAGTCTTCGAAATCAATTAAGGCTAGGGCCAATGGCAAGTTATATTCACTATGATTCTGTATAATATTTTTCAGCGTTTGCAGATGATCGTCGGTTCCGTTTCCTGTACGGAATCCTACCTGTTCTCTATGTTGGTATCTATCTAGTTTAGTGTTTAAGCGGTTACAGATAATACTTGTGAGTAGTTTATATAGATGTGAGAATAGAGACTTATTGGTCTGTAGTTTTCGATTTTTTTATCATTGATTAAGTAAAATATAATAAATAAAATTATAAAAGTTGAATGCAAAGATACTGAGAAACTTGAATAGGTTTATTAAAAACACACACAAAAAATCCCTTGAAACTGTTTCAAGAATATAATTTCCCAGATGTTATGGTGTCATTCGTCTCGTAGTAAAAGCAGGAGCGCAGATGGGATTTTTGTGTGAAAATAATAAAAATATACGTACAAACAGACATAAAATGTGAAATGAAAGCACAGCATAGAAATTTTAAGAGAAACAGTGGCTGCTTCTGTGCCACCATCGCTCTGCACCTGGGAACTATAATAGATATAAAAGATATGATAACAGAATAGTACTTCAAGAATGCCTCTAAATTGTACTTATTTTACAGAGCTGGAGATAATTACTGGATCGAGGTTGTATGCATCGCTTTATTGTCAAACAATAACCAAAAATTAAATCCGAAGAAGAAGATTGTTTCTTTGTTCTGATATCATTTTTAATGCTGATTGAATTATTTTTTCACTTTACAATTTCGCGGCTTAGTTGGTTAGGTATCTGACTCTTGAGCAAAAGGTCCGTGGTGAGATTCCCGGCGGAAACACAATTTGTTCGGTATTGTTTCAATACTTTTACAAAATAATGAATGCAAGTCACCATTTATCAGCGCAATGGTACGAACTGCCTTTCTCTCCATACTCTTCCCTAGCATTTTACCTCGCCTATCCAACCTTGAAGGCCAATCAGTCAGTCGATTTTGGATGCCGCTCATGTCGATAATACGCACAATTTGTTAGTGAAAAGGTGAACGAAAGCGTACTTAATATTGGTGAGTCCCATCTTTATAATATTCTTTAGTTCCTTTTACCGGCTTTCACATATATTATGTGCGAATTGAAGACTCAATTCGGCGCACAGCCTGTTACAATATTATTGAGAACAAAGATATCTTCTTCAAACTCTCGATAAATATACAGTCCACTTTTTTCGTGACGTAATAGAGCAAGTCACGCAATTTAAATATCTAAGGATCGAGATGGCATGTCACAATGATCTGTATGGAGAAGTGACACAGCAAGCACACAAGGCCGCAGCAATCTCGGGTTGTCTGAGGGAAACTATATGGAAGAACAAACACATGACCACCAAGGGCAAAATGAGGATATATAAAACATGCGTCAGACTTATCCTAACATACGCCATTGAATCCAGAGCTGATACGGTCCATACCAAACATCTTCTGCGCACCAGCGAAATGAAAATACTGCGATGCATATCTGGCAAAATTCCTCGTGATAGAGTCAGAAATACAGAGATCCGAAGAATCTGCGAAGCTGAGGACATCGTAAGATGGGGGCGCCAAAGGAGAAGGTACTGGAATGAACACGTCAGCCGCATGCCCGAAGATAGGATTTCAAAGATAGCCCGAGACAATGTACCGGAGGGGTCTCGACCACGAGGACGCCCAAAAAAAGATGGCGAGATAGTTGGCAGTCCACATCACAGGAAGCTGAAAATGCAGCATAAAACAGGCCCTGGGCCTAATGAAAGAACAAAAAGAAGAATAAGAAAACTTTTTTCGTCTAGCCCGAGTTGCAATCAGTAATTTCGGCGCTAACACAATTGTTTTATTGTGTCTTCAGTCTGGTTCTGTCAGAAAGGTTCTGTATAAATCGAAAGTCTCCAGAATGTGGCAACTTGTTATTGGTACGTGTTAAATTAATATAACATATCACAGACTCGATACTCTCGAATGTAGAAGAGTCTTACACGACCAGTCGCTGCTGCATAGAATTCTGAACGGTGCTATCGACTCGCCTGTGCTTGTTAACCTAGTAGGTATCCATGTTCCAGGTAGAACAGTTCGCCGACCTGAACTTTTGCATGTATCAGTGTGCAGAACTAATGTCAGGAAGAATGCCAATATTCCACGCATATGTGATTCTCATAACACGTTGTTCTCAGCTAGGGTGAACATCTTCAGTGCAAAATATGAAAGTTTTCGTGGAGAAGTACTGAAGGTGATGCGCTCTTAATTCCCCCCCTCCCATCCCTACTTATCTCTTATCAGTCCCTTACCTAATTTTAATTTTCTTAATTATTATTTTTTTTTCTTTGTTTGTTGATTTCTTTGTATGAACTGTCTTTTGTTATTGTCGTTAACTTATTATTGATGGAATGCTTTTATTGGCTCTGACTATGTCATGTAAATTGTATAATCAAAACTGTAAATGAGCTGCTTGCTTCCCAAATATAAAATAAATAAAATAAATAAATAAATATTATATTTGAAATAGTTCCTGTCAAATGCCTGCTCGATAGTAAATTCAAAAATAAAATATAACGAAACAACTTTAAAAATGCACGTCGTGTTTAATTTGAGCTAGACGTTCTTAAAACTGTTGGTATAGTTGGTAGTAAAATAACCCACTACCCACTACCCAAAGCATACTAGGTAAATAAGAAATATAAAAACGCTAGTGCCATAAATTTCGCCGGTGAAAATCGTAAAACAGACGCTATCTATGTAAAATTACTGTCTAATTTAAGTAGATTTGACCTAGAGCAGCACTCGTTGTCCTTAATATGGAATAGCGAAAACGAATTCGCTAAAGGCTCTCTCTCACGCTATTATTGGGTTGGTCTTCAGCGGAAGATTTGCTAATGTAGATATATTATGCCTAATCTGTTAATCAATTTTATTGCTTTGGTTTTTTGTGATCTGGAAGTGAACTTTTAAATGAAGTTTTGAAAAATTGAGTGTGACGTACTAGAGAAATATTAATAGGATACTTATAGAATACAATCTCCACATGATATTCGCAGACAGAGTTTTATCAATTATATAGATATGGTTAAACATTGTAAATACATGACTCTCCACTATTACTATAGCAGTACTGGAGAGTATAGAAACATCACTAGGAAACTTACAGTATACAATCTCCACATGATACTCACAGACAGAGAATTATCAATAATATAGATATGGTTAAACATTGTGAATACATGACTCTCCACTATTACTATAGCAGTACTGGAGAGTATAGAAACATCACTAGGAAACTTACAGTATACAATCTCCACATGATACTCACAGACAGAGAATTATCAATAATATAGATATGGTTAAACATTGTGAATACATGACTCTCCACTATTACTATAGCAGTACTGGAGAGTATAGAAACATCACTAGGAAACTTACAGTATACAATCTCCACATGATACTCACAGACAGAGAATTATCAATAATATAGATATGGTTAAACATTGTGAATACATGACTCTCCACTATTACTATAGCAGTACTGGAGAGTATAGAAACATCACTAGGAAACTTACAGTATACAATCTCCACATGATACTCACAGACAGAGAATTATCAATAATATAGATATGGTTAAACATTGTGAATACATGACTCTCCACTATTACTATAGCAGTACTGGAGAGTATAGAAACATCACTAGGAAACTTACAGTATACAATCTCCACATGATACTCACAGACAGAGAATTATCAATAATATAGATATGGTTAAACATTGTGAATACATGACTCTCCACTATTACTATAGCAGTACTGGAGAGTATAGAAACATCACTAGGAAACTTACAGTATACAATCTCCACATGATACTCACAGACAGAGAATTATCAATAATATAGATATGGTTAAACATTGTGAATACATGACTCTCCACTATTACTATAGCAGTACTGGAGAGTATAGAAACATCACTAGGAAACTTACAGTATACAATCTCCACATGATACTCACAGACAGAGAATTATCAATAATATAGATATGGTTAAACATTGTGAATACATGACTCTCCACTATTACTATAGCAGTACTGGAGAGTATAGAAACATCACTAGGAAACTTACAGTATACAATCTCCACATGATACTCACAGACAGAGAATTATCAATAATATAGATATGGTTAAACATTGTGAATACATGACTCTCCACTATTACTATAGCAGTACTGGAGAGTATAGAAACATCACTAGGAAACTTACAGTATACAATCTCCACATGATACTCACAGACAGAGAATTATCAATAATATAGATATGGTTAAACATTGTGAATACATGACTCTCCACTATTACTATAGCAGTACTGGAGAGTATAGAAACATCACTAGGAAACTTACAGTATACAATCTCCACATGATACTCACAGACAGAGAATTATCAATAATATAGATATGGTTAAACATTGTGAATACATGACTCTCCACTATTACTATAGCAGTACTGGAGAGTATAGAAACATCACTAGGAAACTTACAGTATACAATCTCCACATGATACTCACAGACAGAGAATTATCAATAATATAGATATGGTTAAACATTGTGAATACATGACTCTCCACTATTACTATAGCAGTACTGGAGAGTATAGAAACATCACTAGGAAACTTACAGTATACAATCTCCACATGATACTCACAGACAGAGAATTATCAATAATATAGATATGGTTAAACATTGTGAATACATGACTCTCCACTATTACTATAGCAGTACTGGAGAGTATAGAAACATCACTAGGAAACTTACAGTATACAATCTCCACATGATACTCACAGACAGAGAATTATCAATAATATAGATATGGTTAAACATTGTGAATACATGACTCTCCACTATTACTATAGCAGTACTGGAGAGTATAGAAACATCACTAGGAAACTTACAGTATACAATCTCCACATGATACTCACAGACAGAGAATTATCAATAATATAGATATGGTTAAACATTGTGAATACATGACTCTCCACTATTACTATAGCAGTACTGGAGAGTATAGAAACATCACTAGGAAACTTACAGTATACAATCTCCACATGATACTCACAGACAGAGAATTATCAATAATATAGATATGGTTAAACATTGTGAATACATGACTCTCCACTATTACTATAGCAGTACTGGAGAGTATAGAAACATCACTAGGAAACTTACAGTATACAATCTCCACATGATACTCACAGACAGAGAATTATCAATAATATAGATATGGTTAAACATTGTGAATACATGACTCTCCACTATTACTATAGCAGTACTGGAGAGTATAGAAACATCACTAGGAAACTTACAGTATACAATCTCCACATGATACTCACAGACAGAGAATTATCAATAATATAGATATGGTTAAACATTGTGAATACATGACTCTCCACTATTACTATAGCAGTACTGGAGAGTATAGAAACATCACTAGGAAACTTACAGTATACAATCTCCACATGATACTCACAGACAGAGAATTATCAATAATATAGATATGGTTAAACATTGTGAATACATGACTCTCCACTATTACTATAGCAGTACTGGAGAGTATAGAAACATCACTAGGAAACTTACAGTATACAATCTCCACATGATACTCACAGACAGAGAATTATCAATAATATAGATATGGTTAAACATTGTGAATACATGACTCTCCACTATTACTATAGCAGTACTGGAGAGTATAGAAACATCACTAGGAAACTTACAGTATACAATCTCCACATGATACTCACAGACAGAGAATTATCAATAATATAGATATGGTTAAACATTGTGAATACATGACTCTCCACTATTACTATAGCAGTACTGGAGAGTATAGAAACATCACTAGGAAACTTACAGTATACAATCTCCACATGATACTCACAGACAGAGAATTATCAATAATATAGATATGGTTAAACATTGTGAATACATGACTCTCCACTATTACTATAGCAGTACTGGAGAGTATAGAAACATCACTAGGAAACTTACAGTATACAATCTCCACATGATACTCACAGACAGAGAATTATCAATAATATAGATATGGTTAAACATTGTGAATACATGACTCTCCACTATTACTATAGCAGTACTGGAGAGTATAGAAACATCACTAGGAAACTTACAGTATACAATCTCCACATGATACTCACAGACAGAGAATTATCAATAATATAGATATGGTTAAACATTGTGAATACATGACTCTCCACTATTACTATAGCAGTACTGGAGAGTATAGAAACATCACTAGGAAACTTACAGTATACAATCTCCACATGATACTCACAGACAGAGAATTATCAATAATATAGATATGGTTAAACATTGTGAATACATGACTCTCCACTATTACTATAGCAGTACTGGAGAGTATAGAAACATCACTAGGAAACTTACAGTATACAATCTCCACATGATACTCACAGACAGAGAATTATCAATAATATAGATATGGTTAAACATTGTGAATACATGACTCTCCACTATTACTATAGCAGTACTGGAGAGTATAGAAACATCACTAGGAAACTTACAGTATACAATCTCCACATGATACTCACAGACAGAGAATTATCAATAATATAGATATGGTTAAACATTGTGAATACATGACTCTCCACTATTACTATAGCAGTACTGGAGAGTATAGAAACATCACTAGGAAACTTACAGTATACAATCTCCACATGATACTCACAGACAGAGAATTATCAATAATATAGATATGGTTAAACATTGTGAATACATGACTCTCCACTATTACTATAGCAGTACTGGAGAGTATAGAAACATCACTAGGAAACTTACAGTATACAATCTCCACATGATACTCACAGACAGAGAATTATCAATAATATAGATATGGTTAAACATTGTGAATACATGACTCTCCACTATTACTATAGCAGTACTGGAGAGTATAGAAACATCACTAGGAAACTTACAGTATACAATCTCCACATGATACTCACAGACAGAGAATTATCAATAATATAGATATGGTTAAACATTGTGAATACATGACTCTCCACTATTACTATAGCAGTACTGGAGAGTATAGAAACATCACTAGGAAACTTACAGTATACAATCTCCACATGATACTCACAGACAGAGAATTATCAATAATATAGATATGGTTAAACATTGTGAATACATGACTCTCCACTATTACTATAGCAGTACTGGAGAGTATAGAAACATCACTAGGAAACTTACAGTATACAATCTCCACATGATACTCACAGACAGAGAATTATCAATAATATAGATATGGTTAAACATTGTGAATACATGACTCTCCACTATTACTATAGCAGTACTGGAGAGTATAGAAACATCACTAGGAAACTTACAGTATACAATCTCCACATGATACTCACAGACAGAGAATTATCAATAATATAGATATGGTTAAACATTGTGAATACATGACTCTCCACTATTACTATAGCAGTACTGGAGAGTATAGAAACATCACTAGGAAACTTACAGTATACAATCTCCACATGATACTCACAGACAGAGAATTATCAATAATATAGATATGGTTAAACATTGTGAATACATGACTCTCCACTATTACTATAGCAGTACTGGAGAGTATAGAAACATCACTAGGAAACTTACAGTATACAATCTCCACATGATACTCACAGACAGAGAATTATCAATAATATAGATATGGTTAAACATTGTGAATACATGACTCTCCACTATTACTATAGCAGTACTGGAGAGTATAGAAACATCACTAGGAAACTTACAGTATACAATCTCCACATGATACTCACAGACAGAGAATTATCAATAATATAGATATGGTTAAACATTGTGAATACATGACTCTCCACTATTACTATAGCAGTACTGGAGAGTATAGAAACATCACTAGGAAACTTACAGTATACAATCTCCACATGATACTCACAGACAGAGAATTATCAATAATATAGATATGGTTAAACATTGTGAATACATGACTCTCCACTATTACTATAGCAGTACTGGAGAGTATAGAAACATCACTAGGAAACTTACAGTATACAATCTCCACATGATACTCACAGACAGAGAATTATCAATAATATAGATATGGTTAAACATTGTGAATACATGACTCTCCACTATTACTATAGCAGTACTGGAGAGTATAGAAACATCACTAGGAAACTTACAGTATACAATCTCCACATGATACTCACAGACAGAGAATTATCAATAATATAGATATGGTTAAACATTGTGAATACATGACTCTCCACTATTACTATAGCAGTACTGGAGAGTATAGAAACATCACTAGGAAACTTACAGTATACAATCTCCACATGATACTCACAGACAGAGAATTATCAATAATATAGATATGGTTAAACATTGTGAATACATGACTCTCCACTATTACTATAGCAGTACTGGAGAGTATAGAAACATCACTAGGAAACTTACAGTATACAATCTCCACATGATACTCACAGACAGAGAATTATCAATAATATAGATATGGTTAAACATTGTGAATACATGACTCTCCACTATTACTATAGCAGTACTGGAGAGTATAGAAACATCACTAGGAAACTTACAGTATACAATCTCCACATGATACTCACAGACAGAGAATTATCAATAATATAGATATGGTTAAACATTGTGAATACATGACTCTCCACTATTACTATAGCAGTACTGGAGAGTATAGAAACATCACTAGGAAACTTACAGTATACAATCTCCACATGATACTCACAGACAGAGAATTATCAATAATATAGATATGGTTAAACATTGTGAATACATGACTCTCCACTATTACTATAGCAGTACTGGAGAGTATAGAAACATCACTAGGAAACTTACAGTATACAATCTCCACATGATACTCACAGACAGAGAATTATCAATAATATAGATATGGTTAAACATTGTGAATACATGACTCTCCACTATTACTATAGCAGTACTGGAGAGTATAGAAACATCACTAGGAAACTTACAGTATACAATCTCCACATGATACTCACAGACAGAGAATTATCAATAATATAGATATGGTTAAACATTGTGAATACATGACTCTCCACTATTACTATAGCAGTACTGGAGAGTATAGAAACATCACTAGGAAACTTACAGTATACAATCTCCACATGATACTCACAGACAGAGAATTATCAATAATATAGATATGGTTAAACATTGTGAATACATGACTCTCCACTATTACTATAGCAGTACTGGAGAGTATAGAAACATCACTAGGAAACTTACAGTATACAATCTCCACATGATACTCACAGACAGAGAATTATCAATAATATAGATATGGTTAAACATTGTGAATACATGACTCTCCACTATTACTATAGCAGTACTGGAGAGTATAGAAACATCACTAGGAAACTTACAGTATACAATCTCCACATGATACTCACAGACAGAGAATTATCAATAATATAGATATGGTTAAACATTGTGAATACATGACTCTCCACTATTACTATAGCAGTACTGGAGAGTATAGAAACATCACTAGGAAACTTACAGTATACAATCTCCACATGATACTCACAGACAGAGAATTATCAATAATATAGATATGGTTAAACATTGTGAATACATGACTCTCCACTATTACTATAGCAGTACTGGAGAGTATAGAAACATCACTAGGAAACTTACAGTATACAATCTCCACATGATACTCACAGACAGAGAATTATCAATAATATAGATATGGTTAAACATTGTGAATACATGACTCTCCACTATTACTATAGCAGTACTGGAGAGTATAGAAACATCACTAGGAAACTTACAGTATACAATCTCCACATGATACTCACAGACAGAGAATTATCAATAATATAGATATGGTTAAACATTGTGAATACATGACTCTCCACTATTACTATAGCAGTACTGGAGAGTATAGAAACATCACTAGGAAACTTACAGTATACAATCTCCACATGATACTCACAGACAGAGAATTATCAATAATATAGATATGGTTAAACATTGTGAATACATGACTCTCCACTATTACTATAGCAGTACTGGAGAGTATAGAAACATCACTAGGAAACTTACAGTATACAATCTCCACATGATACTCACAGACAGAGAATTATCAATAATATAGATATGGTTAAACATTGTGAATACATGACTCTCCACTATTACTATAGCAGTACTGGAGAGTATAGAAACATCACTAGGAAACTTACAGTATACAATCTCCACATGATACTCACAGACAGAGAATTATCAATAATATAGATATGGTTAAACATTGTGAATACATGACTCTCCACTATTACTATAGCAGTACTGGAGAGTATAGAAACATCACTAGGAAACTTACAGTATACAATCTCCACATGATACTCACAGACAGAGAATTATCAATAATATAGATATGGTTAAACATTGTGAATACATGACTCTCCACTATTACTATAGCAGTACTGGAGAGTATAGAAACATCACTAGGAAACTTACAGTATACAATCTCCACATGATACTCACAGACAGAGAATTATCAATAATATAGATATGGTTAAACATTGTGAATACATGACTCTCCACTATTACTATAGCAGTACTGGAGAGTATAGAAACATCACTAGGAAACTTACAGTATACAATCTCCACATGATACTCACAGACAGAGAATTATCAATAATATAGATATGGTTAAACATTGTGAATACATGACTCTCCACTATTACTATAGCAGTACTGGAGAGTATAGAAACATCACTAGGAAACTTACAGTATACAATCTCCACATGATACTCACAGACAGAGAATTATCAATAATATAGATATGGTTAAACATTGTGAATACATGACTCTCCACTATTACTATAGCAGTACTGGAGAGTATAGAAACATCACTAGGAAACTTACAGTATACAATCTCCACATGATACTCACAGACAGAGAATTATCAATAATATAGATATGGTTAAACATTGTGAATACATGACTCTCCACTATTACTATAGCAGTACTGGAGAGTATAGAAACATCACTAGGAAACTTACAGTATACAATCTCCACATGATACTCACAGACAGAGAATTATCAATAATATAGATATGGTTAAACATTGTGAATACATGACTCTCCACTATTACTATAGCAGTACTGGAGAGTATAGAAACATCACTAGGAAACTTACAGTATACAATCTCCACATGATACTCACAGACAGAGAATTATCAATAATATAGATATGGTTAAACATTGTGAATACATGACTCTCCACTATTACTATAGCAGTACTGGAGAGTATAGAAACATCACTAGGAAACTTACAGTATACAATCTCCACATGATACTCACAGACAGAGAATTATCAATAATATAGATATGGTTAAACATTGTGAATACATGACTCTCCACTATTACTATAGCAGTACTGGAGAGTATAGAAACATCACTAGGAAACTTACAGTATACAATCTCCACATGATACTCACAGACAGAGAATTATCAATAATATAGATATGGTTAAACATTGTGAATACATGACTCTCCACTATTACTATAGCAGTACTGGAGAGTATAGAAACATCACTAGGAAACTTACAGTATACAATCTCCACATGATACTCACAGACAGAGAATTATCAATAATATAGATATGGTTAAACATTGTGAATACATGACTCTCCACTATTACTATAGCAGTACTGGAGAGTATAGAAACATCACTAGGAAACTTACAGTATACAATCTCCACATGATACTCACAGACAGAGAATTATCAATAATATAGATATGGTTAAACATTGTGAATACATGACTCTCCACTATTACTATAGCAGTACTGGAGAGTATAGAAACATCACTAGGAAACTTACAGTATACAATCTCCACATGATACTCACAGACAGAGAATTATCAATAATATAGATATGGTTAAACATTGTGAATACATGACTCTCCACTATTACTATAGCAGTACTGGAGAGTATAGAAACATCACTAGGAAACTTACAGTATACAATCTCCACATGATACTCACAGACAGAGAATTATCAATAATATAGATATGGTTAAACATTGTGAATACATGACTCTCCACTATTACTATAGCAGTACTGGAGAGTATAGAAACATCACTAGGAAACTTACAGTATACAATCTCCACATGATACTCACAGACAGAGAATTATCAATAATATAGATATGGTTAAACATTGTGAATACATGACTCTCCACTATTACTATAGCAGTACTGGAGAGTATAGAAACATCACTAGGAAACTTACAGTATACAATCTCCACATGATACTCACAGACAGAGAATTATCAATAATATAGATATGGTTAAACATTGTGAATACATGACTCTCCACTATTACTATAGCAGTACTGGAGAGTATAGAAACATCACTAGGAAACTTACAGTATACAATCTCCACATGATACTCACAGACAGAGAATTATCAATAATATAGATATGGTTAAACATTGTGAATACATGACTCTCCACTATTACTATAGCAGTACTGGAGAGTATAGAAACATCACTAGGAAACTTACAGTATACAATCTCCACATGATACTCACAGACAGAGAATTATCAATAATATAGATATGGTTAAACATTGTGAATACATGACTCTCCACTATTACTATAGCAGTACTGGAGAGTATAGAAACATCACTAGGAAACTTACAGTATACAATCTCCACATGATACTCACAGACAGAGAATTATCAATAATATAGATATGGTTAAACATTGTGAATACATGACTCTCCACTATTACTATAGCAGTACTGGAGAGTATAGAAACATCACTAGGAAACTTACAGTATACAATCTCCACATGATACTCACAGACAGAGAATTATCAATAATATAGATATGGTTAAACATTGTGAATACATGACTCTCCACTATTACTATAGCAGTACTGGAGAGTATAGAAACATCACTAGGAAACTTACAGTATACAATCTCCACATGATACTCACAGACAGAGAATTATCAATAATATAGATATGGTTAAACATTGTGAATACATGACTCTCCACTATTACTATAGCAGTACTGGAGAGTATAGAAACATCACTAGGAAACTTACAGTATACAATCTCCACATGATACTCACAGACAGAGAATTATCAATAATATAGATATGGTTAAACATTGTGAATACATGACTCTCCACTATTACTATAGCAGTACTGGAGAGTATAGAAACATCACTAGGAAACTTACAGTATACAATCTCCACATGATACTCACAGACAGAGAATTATCAATAATATAGATATGGTTAAACATTGTGAATACATGACTCTCCACTATTACTATAGCAGTACTGGAGAGTATAGAAACATCACTAGGAAACTTACAGTATACAATCTCCACATGATACTCACAGACAGAGAATTATCAATAATATAGATATGGTTAAACATTGTGAATACATGACTCTCCACTATTACTATAGCAGTACTGGAGAGTATAGAAACATCACTAGGAAACTTACAGTATACAATCTCCACATGATACTCACAGACAGAGAATTATCAATAATATAGATATGGTTAAACATTGTGAATACATGACTCTCCACTATTACTATAGCAGTACTGGAGAGTATAGAAACATCACTAGGAAACTTACAGTATACAATCTCCACATGATACTCACAGACAGAGAATTATCAATAATATAGATATGGTTAAACATTGTGAATACATGACTCTCCACTATTACTATAGCAGTACTGGAGAGTATAGAAACATCACTAGGAAACTTACAGTATACAATCTCCACATGATACTCACAGACAGAGAATTATCAATAATATAGATATGGTTAAACATTGTGAATACATGACTCTCCACTATTACTATAGCAGTACTGGAGAGTATAGAAACATCACTAGGAAACTTACAGTATACAATCTCCACATGATACTCACAGACATAGAATTATCAATAATATAGATATGGTTAAACATTGTGAATACATGACTCTCCACTATTACTATAGCAGTACTGGAGAGTATAGAAACATCACTAGGAAACTTACAGTATACAATCTCCACATGATACTCACAGACATAGAATTATCAATAATATAGATATGGTTAAACATTGTGAATACATGACTCTCCACTATTACTATAGCAGTACTGGAGAGTATAGAAACATCACTAGGAAACTTACAGTATACAATCTCCACATGATACTCACAGACATAGAATTATCAATAATATAGATATGGTTAAACATTGTGAATACATGACTCTCCACTATTACTATAGCAGTACTGGAGAGTATAGAAACATCACTAGGAAACTTACAGTATACAATCTCCACATGATACTCACAGACATAGAATTATCAATAATATAGATATGGTTAAACATTGTGAATACATGACTCTCCACTATTACTATAGCAGTACTGGAGAGTATAGAAACATCACTAGGAAACTTACAGTATACAATCTCCACATGATACTCACAGACATAGAATTATCAATAATATAGATATGGTTAAACATTGTGAATACATGACTCTCCACTATTACTATAGCTGTACTGGAGAGTATAGAAACATCACTAGGAAACTTACAGTATACAATCTCCACATGATACTCACAGACATAGAATTATCAATAATATAGATATGGTTAAACATTGTGAATACATGACTCTCCACTATTACTATAGCTGTACTGGAGAGTATAGAAACATCACTAGGAAACTTACAGTATACAATCTCCACATGATACTCACAGACATAGAATTATCAATAATATAGATATGGTTAAACATTGTGAATACATGACTCTCCACTATTACTATAGCAGTACTGGAGAGTATAGAAACATCACTAGGAAACTTACAGTATACAATCTCCACATGATACTCACAGACATAGAATTATCAATAATATAGATATGGTTAAACATTGTGAATACATGACTCTCCACTATTACTATAGCAGTACTGGAGAGTATAGAAACATCACTAGGAAACTTACAGTATACAATCTCCACATGATACTCACAGACATAGAATTATCAATAATATAGATATGGTTAAACATTGTGAATACATGACTCTCCACTATTACTATAGCAGTACTGGAGAGTATAGAAACATCACTAGGAAACTTACAGTATACAATCTCCACATGATACTCACAGACAGAGAATTATCAATAATATAGATATGGTTAAACATTGTGAATACATGACTCTCCACTGTTACTATAGCAGTACTGGAGAGTATAGAAACATCACTAGGAAACTTACAGTATACAATCTCCACATGATACTCACAGACAGAGAATTATCAATAATATAGATATGGTTAAACATTGTGAATACATGACTCTCCACTATTACTATAGCAGTACTGGAGAGTATAGAAACATCACTAGGAAACTTACAGTATACAATATCCACATGATACTCACAGACAGAGAATTATCAATAATATAGATATGGTTAAACATTGTGAATACATGACTCTCCACTATTACTATAGCAGTACTGGAGAGTATAGAAACATCACTAGGAAACTTACAGTATACAATCTCCACATGATACTCACAGACAGAGAATTATCAATAATATAGATATGGTTAAACATTGTGAATACATGACTCTCCACTATTACTATAGCAGTACTGGAGAGTATAGAAACATCACTAGGAAACTTACAGTATACAATCTCCACATGATACTCACAGACAGAGAATTATTAATAATATAGATATGGTTATTGATAATTCTCTGTCTGTAAGTATCATGTGGAGATATGAAACATCACAAGGAAACTTACAGTGTAATATGCAAGGAAATGATTCCTCAGATTTCTTTTGAAAGCGGGAAGTTGTGATGGGATGTGATTCCAAAGATGATCTGCTTGTACTTGTGGAGAAAGATGTGGTGAAAAAGGAAATATTGTTTACAGGGATACTTAGCGTTCATTCAGTATTTGAACGAAGAGGCAACCCGTGTTCTGAGAAGTGAAATTGATTTCGTAGATAAACTGTAGTGTTGTGGTTGTTTAAGATCTTGTATAGAAGTGTGACGATATGTAAGTTCCTACGCTGCCTGATTGGGAACCACTTTAAAAGAGTTGGGTATTCTAATATGTGATTGTTTGTTTTCAATTTAAAAATATATCGAACGCATATATTCTCTAATCGCTCCAATTTATCTAGGAGTTCTCGATTCGCTTCTAAGTAACATACATCAACGTAATCAAGTTAAAAAAGAGTGATATATAGTAATTAATGATGCTGCACCCGGAATCCTGAGTCACTGCCTGAGATTTTCAAGCCACGATATTCTTTTACGCCCCATACTCTGTTTTCCATCTTTCTATCCAGTATAAATTGTAGATGGGCATATTTATCATCACGGAATATGTGGCCAAAATATGCGGCTTTGCGTCTCTTGTCAGAGAATCATCAATACCTATTAAAAAAATATGGCATCATATATTATGAGTAGATTTATATTTCTTCAAATTAATCTATCTAGTTTTGTTTTTACTGAGAGCCTTCTCATATTTTCTTTAGTTTTACTGGCGGCGAAGACCCTTATCTAGGTTCTGTACAAGCAATTTGGAAAATACCGAAGTACAAGACCTTAATTTGTTCAAATTTCCCAACTTGAACGTATTATTTTTATTGGAAATTCTCCGAATCGTTAGTAATCCTGTGAAACATGAAAATTCTAATTCGCCTTAATCAACTGCCAATTGTGGAATCTGATCAAATCTACATAGGAATTCAATACAAAGACCCAACCTCACCTCGTTTAACCGTAAAAGGAATATTTCCAAATCAGAACCTCAAGATATTGCCGCTTATATAGGAACTCCAATCTCTCTCTAGACTGAGGATGGCAGCTGTAGTTAATCGTTCTTTATGTGGCCCGCCTCAATGCTTTAAACCCAGAGAATCATTCACTGAAGACCCCCTGAAGACCCCGATTCAAACATAACATACTTTTATTTTGATTTTTGTTTTATCTCGCAGTTTCTGTTGCTTTTCACAGCAGTAACAAATTAGGTCTTTCTTCCTTCCTTTTTTCCTTCCCTTTCCTTCCAGTCTCGGTCAAATGTGTGAAATATACGAATAATGTGTAATAATTTTAAGTATATTCAAACAATTTTTTTGTTGTATTGTAGGTACATAGTTCTATGATTATTTAATGTATGTTTGTACATCAATTGTGGACAAAGGTATTGGTCTGTCTTTTTTTCATTTCATAGTGTATTTTTTCTGTTTATTTTATAAGACTTTATTTGTCCCTTAAATTAATAAATAATAAGACCACTTCATCTTGTTGGCGAGCGCTGCCCATCACAACAAGCTTTTCGAGGCAATGTTCTCTATTGGAAATGTGGCCAAATACTTGAAGAATGCCTTCGTTGCGCATTGTTGACATACATACTCATTTACTTAACGTTTCCGGACATAATATATTTTTTCCTTTCTTTTCACTCTAATGCGTTTCTGTCTTCTCACTTTACTTTCTTTCTTTTCACTTCTTTCTTTTCGTTTCGTTTCGTTTCTTTCTTTTCACTTTCTGTTCACTCTAATATTTTTTCTAATACGTTACGGGCCTTTCCACTTTAATACGTTGAAGCAGAAATTGCCACGTCATTTGCCACAACCAAGTCTTCCTAGTTTCATCCCTGTACCATGTTTCGGCAGACAAGAAGATGTTTATCATCATGGTCCTCCCCGCATTCGCAAGATACATCCTATTCTCGTCCTATATATACCCCACCTGCACATGTTTTTTTCTCCTTGTGACGTTTACTTGTTTGTGTGTCTGTTTGTTTGTCTGTCTGTATGTCGTCTATCTGTCTGAAAAAAAATACGACAACTGAACTGGCTACCTGCGTTTTAAACAAACCTATGTTATCAGTTGTAAAGATTTATCTATTTATGACTGTACTGTTTGGCTGTGTGCACAAAACATTTAGTTACACAAAACCTAATGTTTTGTAGTCACTATCTTCTTATTCTTCTTCTCAGCCCAATCTCATCCACTCCTGGACGAAGGCCTCCTCCATCTCCTTCCACGCCACTCTATCCTGTGCTCTGAGCAACCAATTGGCACCAGCATAACGGCTGATGTCATCTCTCCATCTCATTGGCGGTCTTCCAACACCTCTGACTGTCGTTCTCAGTCTCCAAGCCAACACTATCCTTGGCCATCGGTCTTCGGGGTATCTAGCCACGTGGCCCGCCCATCTCCACTTTAGGGTAAGAATACGGTGGACGACATCAACCAATTTTGTTCTTTCCCTGATGGTGTTGTTTCGCACCCTGTCTCTCAGACGTAATCCCAACATGGCTCTTTCCATGGCTCTTTGGGTGACTCTAAGTTTTTCAGCACTTTTCTGAGTCATTGTCATAGTCTCCAAGCCATAAGTAGCTACTGGCAGAACATATGTCTCATATACCTTCCGTTTTAGGTTGATGGGAATTTGGGGATTTTTGAAGATGTGGGCTAATTTCCTAAAAGCTGCCCAATTTAGTCCAATAATTCATCTCTTTATTTCGGCCGTTTGGTTTTCTCGACCAATTTTCATAGTATGTCCCAAATACACTAGTGTAGTCACTATAGTTCGGTTAATTTAAACATGTAATTTACATAGTTACGGTTAACAAAAAAAAAGATTTCAGTACCTCAAAGAATGGTTTAGAGAATATTATTATGTTGATGTTTTACTTACTTCACGCTGATTTTGGAGCCCTTCAGAAAATAATAATTTAGTTCTGACACTCACCTGAAACAAAGAAAAAAAAATATTTGAAAATCAAGATCAGCTGTGAGGCACCGGCTTAGAATAGTGCGTACACTCTTTTCTATTATCATAACATTCGTGTGTCCCGTAAGAGTGGGTGATCGAAAATAAAACAGGCAACAATAACATCTCACATAGTTGAACAATATTTTAGGTTCACCATCACACATTCTATTGAATGTAGTGCCTTTTTTGGTGAAACGAGACTGTTGGTGGTGTTACAAGCATGCGTCGTGCTTTTTTTATAAGGCAAAGCACACCCGCACACCCAAGCTCAGGTAACTTAAAATTTGATATTTTCATTTTCAAATTGCTAAAAAGGCACTTCACTTTCCACTAAGTAAAGTGAAGCTTTCCTCCTTCCTTCCGATGGCCCTACAGCCCATATCGAGCCTTGACCTCCATCAATTTTCGCTTCCAACTCCTCCTGTCTCCTGCTGCTTAAAGTGAAGCTTTACTTAGTTTAAATTTATAAACTGATCTTAGCTTAACGAGTCACAATAAGAAGACGACGTATTCACAGAGGGTGATTAGGTACTAAATACTCGAGTGCATGTACCATCAAATTAAATATTTACAGTCAGTGGGTAAATTAAGTAGAGAGTAACGCTACGTCCTACGTAGGTGATTCAAAGCGAACGCGATTGCGAAGCGATGCGGTGCGACGCGGCGGCTCTGTCCTACGTGTGCGCGATTCGTTCCCTCTGCCGCCAGCTACTGTCATGGATGTACGTATATAAAATACTCAAGAAGTATGTTCGGCAGAGAAGTGAAACTAATATTGTGGACTTATTTGTGAGGGATATCACAATTTGTATGAAGAATTACGTGATCTTGAATTAATAAATGAGACTGAATTTACATCTTTCCGGGAAACATATCAAAATTTGACATTCGTGCAAGCGAGAGAAAACTTTGTGTGTTTTGAACAACATCCTATTGTAAAATAGCAATAATAAATAAATGTGTTTACTTGTAGTCCCATTTATTTTTGCCAAATCCTAAAATTCGCGGTTCGATAATAATAATTATTTTGTCCCATAATATGGAACGTTCATGGACAGAAATTAAAATTTCTATTTCTGACATGTCAAAAAACAATGGCACCGCTTTCAATTCGCGCGAAAATATCAAACCAACTGATCGCGTTCGCTTCGCATCGCGCCGCGCCGAATCGAAAAATACTCGCGGTCGGTAACGTAGGACACTTCCATAGTTACCGACTGTTTGTTATTTTCGCGCCGCGCCGCGCCGCTTCGCATTCGCTTTGAATCGCCTACGTAGGACGTCGCGTAAGGAAACACATTAGGTACACTTACATTCGATATATTGAGTTACGCTACGTCCTACGTAGGCGATTCAAAGCGAACGCGATTGCGAAGCGATGCGGTGCGGATACAAGCGAATTCAATGCGATGTGGTGCGACGCGGCGGCTCTGTCCTACGTGTGCGCGAATCGTTCCCTCTGCCGCCTGCTACTGTCATGGATGTACGTATATAAAATACTCAAGAAGTATGTTCGGCAGAGAAGTGAAACTAATATTGTGGACTTATTTGTGAGGGATATCACAATTTGTATGAAGAATTACGTGATCTTGAATTAATAAATGAGACTGAATTTACATCTTTCCGGGAAACATATCAAAATTTGACATTCGTGCAAGCGAGAGAAAACTTTGTGTGTTTTGAACAACATCCTATTGTAAAATAGCAATAATAAATAAATGTGTTTACTTGTAGTCCCATTTATTTTTGCCAAATCCTAAAATTCGCGGTTCGATAATAATAATTATTTTGTCCCATAATATGGGACGTTCATGGACAGAAATTAAAATTTCTGTTTCTGACATGTCAAAAAACAATGGCGCCGCTATCAATTCGCGTGAAAATATCAAACCAACTGATCGCGTTTGCTTCGCATCGCGCCGCGCCGCATCGAAACCAACTCGCAGTCGGTAACGTAGGACACTACCATAGTTACCGACTGTTTGTTATTTTCGCGCCGCGCCGCGCCGCTTCGCATTCGCTTTGAATCGCCTACGTAGGACGTCGCGTAAGGAAACACATTAGGTACACTTACATTCGATATATTGAGTTACACCTGATTTATACACACGAAATAAAATAAGATAAATGATTTGTACATTTACAATAGAATTTTAACAATAGAAAATAACAATTCCGTAAAATTGAAAATAACACGAGCGCAAATGAAAATTACACTAGTAGATCAGATAATAACAGAGATGATGAATGCATTGGTAGTTTGCTTATGTATATACCTCACACCCGAGGCTCATTAACTCTTTAGGCCCTGCATTTTTGTTAAGGTAGGAAAAAAATATTTAGATTTTTTATTCATTTCTAGTAGGGCAGATAAATGAAAAATCTTTTTAATTTTTTTTTCATTTGTTTTTGGTGTTTTACGATGTGCACATTTGTGACCATCAGGGCTGAACTATAGTACATTTTAGTAATATTTAGTATAATTGCATACAAGTTAATAATTTTTTAATAGTGTGAAATTTTTTAAATGGTGTGAATTTTTTAATAAAAATTGGATGATGAACTTAGGCAAAGATGAACATTGCAATTTAATGCACATTACTCTAGATCTTGATGAGGAAAATTCCATCTTCATCGTTGTGGCTTCGAGGAAAATTTTTCCTAAATGCATTGATAAATGGTCTTACTTTCCATAGTTATATTACAAATGAAAGATAATAATTAAAATATGTTCATGAAATTATAAATAAATTTATTGATTTCGCTGTAAGAATTGTAATTCACTTCCAGTATCAATTGAGCCCTGTTGCTCAAATATGTGTACATCAAGATTTAACATTGATTTCAAATTAAGTAAAAGAACTGATTGTGTTATTTAGTATAATTATCCATAAGTTGAAAGTATTAATCATAAATAATTACAATAAAAAATAAGATATCATATTGCATTTTTACAAAAAAATTCATTCATTTGCTTACCAGACATTCTGGTAGCGCGAACAATGGCAACTGTCAAAATAATGAATTCAAAAAACTTACTACTTAACACAGAGATGGCAGTGAGCTTGCATTTATATTCGATGTTGAACATTGGGTACTAGATATTGGCACAAAAATTGAAATATCTTTATTAACAAAATATTTGTGTATAAGAGTTTCATTGACATTTTTGTGACCACCAGGGCCGAAAGGGTTAACAAGCACAGGGTCATTGAACACCCTGTTACTAAGTACAATTCTGTGTAGGTACATATGATTAAAAAGAATATTATTGTAATGCCGATACTAGTGGTCGATGACCTCTCATCTCGCGTTTAATACTATATGCAGACGGATATACTTTCTAAGTAGGTAGGTACCTAGCTATGTAGGCGAATTCGCCCCAATATTAAGTACCTACTATATTATTTATTGTACTGTTTTTCTTCTTCTTCTTTGACCTGGCCATTTCTTCCCATTATGTGGGGTCGGCCCTCCTCGTCTTCATTCGCCATGTCCCCCTCTCCTGTGCGTCTCCTTCGCGCAAGTCTGCCTCTCGCAACTCTCTTGTGATGGTAGAGTGCCACGTTGTCAGCCGTCTGCCTGGTCTTCTGGCCTGCACTTGGATGTCCATCGCTCTTCGTATCATGTTATCCTCTGGTCGCCTCATGACGTGTTCGTACCATCTCAATCTACTCTCAAGCAGTTTATCGGAGTGGAGATTGTAACTGTATAGGTATACATAGGACGAACTGGCAGAACAATTGAAACTAGACTAAACGAACATAAACAATGCCTCAAAAACAATAATTTTTCTGAATACGCCAACCACATAATAGAAAATACTTACAACTTCAACAATACAAAGGTTAACATTTTACATAAACAGACTTACGGACTAAAACAAAATAATTTAGAAACTCTTAAAATAAAAAAAGCCCAAAATACCCAGAAAAACATCATTAATAGCATAGTGTATCTATCTGATTTTTTTTTTACTCCTCACTAACCCAAGGGGATATAGTGGGGAGTTATGATTTCGCAATTTTTAAGGGTATTTTTTTTATTGCAGATTATCAGCAAGTGTCATGCTGAGATTGTTTTCTGAAAGTTTCATCACAATGTATCTGTGTGTGTGTGTGCTATGTACGGCGTGTTTATTTTACTTTATTGATTATAGACTAAAGTACTCATTTCATTCTTTTCAAATTTTGCAAATATGTATATCTAATACTCGCTTAGACCCCATTAGATTTTGAACAATATATGAATAGTGCTTCTCAATTTTTTAAACTGTCAAATATTTCAAAGTGATCCCAAACTCAGGAAACTTAAAATTTGAAATTATTAATTTCAAATTGGTAAAAAAGCACATCACTTTAATAAAATGGCATTGGAGAGTTATCAAGTTTTCAAAATAAAATATTTAAATAAAAAATATTTTAACAAACTCATTTCATGAAAATGCTGAATATATTTGATCACTTTATAGAATGACTTGTTAGTGAGGAGTTTAGCGTAGGCCACAACCCACTCGTTTTATTCTTATTTTTGTTCTTATTTATACATATATTATTTTTTTGTTTTTTATATTTATTTTGCATTTTTAATTTATGATTTATTTATATATATTTTTTAACTGATAATGATATTCTTAACCTGTAACTGATTGTATTTACCATGGTGGTTGACTGGTAGAGATTGCCTGCGGGCAATAAGTCCGCCACGTTGTTTCATACAATAAAAGTATTTTATTATTATTATAATTATTAATAATCTGGTACAACCTTCCTCTTCACCCCTTCTCCAAATGTTCCCCCTAGCCCACTCTACCAACCCCACCTCTACACCCGCCTCTACAACACCACTTTCCATACACCGCACTCACACGACGCATATTCCGTTTACACTCACCTGAAGAAGGGAACTGACGTTCCCGAAACATGTTGTGAACAAATAAATAAACAAGTGGAAATAAACAAAGTAAAGTTTTGTGTTAATTTAAATAATTGATTCCTCACTCTGTCCATCATGGTCCGCCCCCCCCCCACCCCGCCCATCTCAGCATTCTCATTTACTGTACTGTTTTTATAAGAAATTTTTAATCTAAAGTAATAAAGCAATCAATATGTTAGTGTGTGTGTGTGTGTGTGTGTGTGTGTGTTTGTCTCACGCCTTTTGAAAAACCAAGAGCATCTAAAAATCTAATTTATGTGCGAACGTGTACCAGTATACATGATGCAGTGTCACGCTAAAAATAATGCGATTAAAATGCTGAATTTTAAAGATATTTCAATAATTATTTTTTTCATACAAAATTTTCCAAGTCATATCTGTCAAAAAAGTGTACATTTTGCACGCAAATATCTGTTAGTTTAAAAGTTAGAAGTACGTATTTACATGAAAAAAATATATTTTCAAGTATAACTTAGCTTTTAAGTGAAAAACATGGTGAATATTTTGTCTAATTATAATGTTTAACTTATTTTTAAAGTAAGCGTTTTGTACAAATGTACATATAACCCCGCCATTTTAATATCTTTTCATACGATATTTAATTTTCCTATAGAATGAATATGTTCTTTAAAATAATATACCTTTGAAATAAATGTGATTATGAAATAATAAAATGAAACACAAGACATTACAGCAAGTTTTAAGACATATATTGTAAAAGTCTGTTAATTATTAGTAAAGATATAGGTGTAATAAAATTGCATAATTTGTTAAAAATGTTTGATTTTTCTGACAATTTTCATTTTTATGGCATCGAACAATCCAATGTAGGTACCTACATATTCAAAAAATGTCTCCATAACATTTGATATTTTTCACATGTTGGAACATGATTACTATGGTAACGGACACATTCTGATATTCAAATAAAATTTGTTATAAATCGAATTCGAATTAATTTAGAACATCATTGTAGGTAGGTACCTACATACCTAATACTTACTACTTAAAAACCAAGAATATACTGATTTTGTATAGGAAAATTATTAAACTATTTTAGGTTAACTACAATACACATTCAATATACCTACAAACTATTTCCTATAGTGAAATTCTTCTTTTTTCTATGTAGACCTTTGGGTGATTTTTTCTACAAACTATTTCTTGGGGTTTAAATCTTCTTCCTCTTCTTTTGTGAAGTCATTTGGGACAGTTCATAAATAAACTATTTCCTATAGTCTAATTTTTCTTTTTCTTAATTTATGTAGACCTTGGGTGAGTTTTTATACAAACTATTTCCTATAGTCTAATTCGTCTTCTTCTTCCTTTATGTAGACCTTTTGGTTAGTTTTTAAACAAACTATCCTTTAGTCTAATTCTTCGTTTTCTTATTTTATGTAGATGTTGGGTGAATTTTATATAAAATATTTCCTATAGTTCAATTCATCTTCTTCTACTTTTATGAAGACATTTTGGTCAGTTTTTTATATAATACATTTCCTAATGTGTAATTCTTCTATTTCATCTTCTATGTAGACCATTGGGTCAGTTTTTATTACAAACTATTTGTTATAGTTTTATACTTCTACTTTTTTTATTTAGTCTTTTGGATAAGTTTTATGTCTAATAGTCTATTGTAACGAAATATTATAAACAACATGCATACTTGATGAAAATACATAAAAACGAATGGGATGTGACCAACACTAGAATCTTCTCATTACTTTTGTTCAATCAAATTTACACCATTTATTATATCATCATAATATATATTGCTTAATTTTCAATAACTACACATTTCATTTTGATGACAATATATAAAAAATCGGGGTTGTGGCCATTGCTGGATCTTCACAACGTTCATATTCATATTAAAAACTATTTAACATATGTAGCTTAAGTCTTCTTCTTCTGTAATGTAGACTTATGTGTCAGTTTTAAGTCTATCAGTTTTATTGTGCAAAACTATAATAAACTATATGCACACTTGACGAAAAATATAAAAACGAATGGGATGGGACCAACACTAGAATATTTTCAGTACTTTTGTTTAATCAATTTTTAAACCATTTCCCATCATCCAAAATTACTAAATATTTAAAACACATTATTTGCGTTTGATGACAATATATAAAAATAGGGGTTGTGGCCAAATCCAAACTCTTTACGACGTTGTCTTTTTATAATAAGTCATATTTAAAATCATTTCCCATAGTCCATGCGTGCAGAAATTGTATGTGCTTATATATAAAAGCAAATGGATTGTGGCCATCACTTTAAGATTTTACACCGCTTAAACTCAATTAAATTTCAAACTACTTTTCATACTACGGTTAAAAAAAATTATGTGTGACAATATTATGTAGGTAGGTATATAAACGATTGCTTATTCCTTCACTAATTTACATTCTTGGCCAACGGCGGGACATAAAAGCTAGTTAATAAATAAAAAAAAGTATCTTGGTCAGATTCTTGCGTTGTTATATACCCCTTTCAACTTTTCTTCGTTATGATGGAATTAACTCTAATTAAAAATGATAGCCATGAATCATAATTTCCACGCTTAGCCTTTGCACGGTTAACAATATACCTATTATGTTCATGGGTATATCGCAGACAAGAAGTGCTGCAGCTTAACCTGTCGCTAATTGCAACACTGCTGTTATAGCACAAGTGCCATCTTCAGGCGAACAGCGAAAACTCTACGAGGAGATCAGAACTTTCTTTGCTGAGAAAACTAATTAGACGGCTGTACATACATTACTCGCAGACTTAATTGAGGCAAAATGAACTTTTTTTAACAGATTTTTAATTATCTCAATAGAGACGAAGTTGGAATATTTACTGTAGGAGAACCAGGAAATCAAGGCACCTACAAGGCTTACAACCTGTCATCGGCTGGTTAACGTGATCACTTTATGCGCTTGCGCAACGTTCACCAATTATGCCTTTTTAATGAGATCCCTATCAATTCATTTTTGAAAGTTCTATATATTGTAATACTGAAATTCTTTTCGCTTGAAAATAAGGAATTTTTACTGCAGCCATCTATGGGTGAAATTATGAACAACAATCTTATTATTATTATTATTATTTTTTTTTTTTTATTTTGTTGTAACGCGATCTATTGAGAGAATTGGTTTTTTGTAAATAATGAAAGCTACAATTCTTATATCTGAGGTGACAATGCATTTTTCGCATAGAAGTCACCCCTGAATTGCGCCAGACTTATAAGGTCATTTTTGTCTTATTTACCTACTTGTACCAATGTGTATGTAAGTAATCGAATATTTTTATTATTGCATATGCGCAAACATATGCAATAATAAAAATATTCGAATAAAATATGGTTTATATAAAAATATTATGTTGATACTGGTGTGTAGGATTCGAAGGATTTAGAAGGAAAAACTTATAAATTATTGTTAAAATAGGTAAGTTTATAAAAAAAATATAAAATTGTATTTGTGTGTCGCTGGTTTTACCCTGTGATAGGAAGATTGAGAAGAAAGGATAATTTGCATGCGTAATTTTTTCCGTGGTCTAGTTCAGTAGTCAATATCCTGAAATCCAATGGCGATGAAACAGTTTTGTTTGATGAGAGTCCGATCATCATAAAGGTTTTGATGCTAACTGACTTTTGTAGGCAAATGTTGGAGATATGTAGATAGGATAAAGTGTAACAAACATAACTACACATGAGCAATGAGCATATATTATATACTTAAATTATGGGAATATCGTTCGATATACCAAACATTATAATAACGAAAATCACGGTTCAATTAAACCTGGTTCAAAGCCTTATTTCACATTCAATTAAAACATATCATTGTATACTAGTTGCATATAACACATGAGATCCAACTGTCGATAGCGATAGTACGTAAAGTTGAAGAATAAATACCAAACTATAAACCCATAAATACAAATTATTTAATATTTTAAGATATTTGGTTTTTTATACAACACATGTACCTAGGTATGTATGTCAAGATAGGATAGAATGAAGGTCAGTCCTTTGATCCAACCCTGAATATGAAAACAGGCATGATGGTATGTATATGTATGTTTGGAGATTAGTATCAAACTATTAAGTCTTGTTAGATATTGAGATTGGTGGTGGCAGAGCGGTTAGCTCGCTGGGCTAGCAACCCAGAGGTCGCGAGTTCGAATCCTGCCACGACCGATTTCCATTCACCTATAGTACAAGCATTTATGCTTAGTTTAGGGAATGTATAAGGATGTATATGTACTTATTATACAAGGACGTATTCATTCTTAAAAAAAAAAAAAATTAGGTAAAGTTGAGTTAAATATTTGTCGTTTTAGTGACGTATTTAAGGGAAGATTAGGCCTAAACGGACACTGTAATACGCTATATTTTTGTAACACTTGAGTTTAGTTATTAAACTCAGACTGTAATACCGGTCGGTAATACGGAAATGGATTCAATCTCCCCTTAACATTAATCTTCAGTTTAACAATTTCAATGAGTTGAGGGCCGACTGTAATACCGGGCCTATGTTTATACCAATTTTCAGCGTTCTAGCTTTTGCGGTTTCTGAGATATATGGAAAAACAAATCAAAATTCCAAAAGTTGATAACCCCTGACTGAAACAAAAATTCACAACTCTGAGTATAAAAGTTTTGTAGGCTTATAACTGTCTATATATTCTGAAAAATCGGGCTCTGTAAATTGAGCGGATCAAAAGTTATAAGGGGGGGACGGACAAACAGACACATAAAGATAAAACTCACATAAAATGTTTTACTCCGAATTCTGAGTAAATCCATGTATGGGAACATATATGCTGCGAGGCCGAGGAACATATATTGGTGTTATAAGCATGCAAAAAGTCCACTACGCCATACAAATTTTTCCTTCGTACACGCATCTTGGCTTAATAATGTCGATTCATTCAGAGAATTGAATTCTCATGAACGAATCAACAGTTGGATTATACAATGGTAATTAAATAATGAAAAACAACGATAATTAAATAAATATATTTACCTCATTCCTCCTCACCAATCCATCCTTATTATCCACACCCATTCTACATTCCATTATTTTTTTTCCATTATTTTACTTACTTTTTTTGAAATGATGGAAAAAAAAGGTTACAAACACTAACGTGAAACATTATTTTATTATTTAATTCAACGTTAAGAAAACATTGAAAAATGTGTCCTTTTTAGCTTTGATTTACCTATTTTATGTATTGCCAGCTACAGGTGTGCATTACCTTACAAAATGAAACACGACACATTCATATTGCCTCGTCTAACCTATATAGGGACTTCATTCAAAAATGGTGGTGAATGGTGAACCTCATTATTTATTTTATACTAGCGGACCCGTCTTGCTCGAACTATTTATGAAGCAAAAAAATATATGTTGTGTACATATTATTTGAATCATATTATAGATGTTATTATTCACTGAGCAAACTTACATTTTCTTGTTCGATGAGCCGCCAAACACTTTGAGGTTAGATTGATTGTCATTTCGTATGTAATTGCAATACAGCATATTATGGTCAGATTTCGTAATATTGTCGGATGGAATAAACTATACATTGCCAAGTCGATATTAACGACACCTATTATAATTTATAGTTATAAAAAAACATGTTTTTTTATTTTCCTTTTATGATATTAATGTTTAAAATTCCATTTTGTGAATCTAAACCATTCAGGGACTCACACAAACACACACAAAAAATTTCATCAAAATCGGTTCAGCCGTTTTGGAAGAGTTTAGTGACATACACACGTACAGAAGAATTTTATATATAAAGATATGTGCCGGAACATTCCTATGATGTCCGCACATCATTGCTACCAACGCAAGCTGAAGTTATAAACAGCTGTCCCCACCTATGTTAACCATTCGGGATTTCCAGTGCCGTGGCTTGACGTATCGCGAATTCTCCTCGACATTGCTATTTATTAAATATCCTTATTATTAAACAAATAAAACGTAAAATATTAATTGAAATAAATACTTGTCAGAGTGAGTACTACCTTTCATTATAATTATCAGTTGCCCCTGTATATATTTTTTTTATTTTATATCACACCATGTTTATAATGACAAGAAAAAGTAGATTACTGGTGCTCAACTAGGAAATCCTGTTTTAGAGCTAGCAGTTGCAGCACTATGTGCAATATTACTGTGCACATTGTAGCATCAATCACGCAGCTCTTACAAGACACACGAAAACGATTATTAAATAAAAAAAAGTGGAAGCACTATACTCAGTCGGTGCCTCACAGCAAAAGTAAGTTTTTTTTAAATTATCATAAAAATCACAAAGATAAGCGGTTTGTTTGATGTAGCCTCTTCAATGGAGGTAAAAATATTTTTTTTTTAATATTTGAAACTGTCACTTCATGAAAATCACTTTAATTTTAAGTTCTATTGAAATTTTTTCGCAAACGCGACTCCCATTCACTGGTATCGCTCTATGATGAGCATCGTCAGAATGGTAACGAATCCATTCTGACTTAAAATTTAACATAAATTGTAAAATATGTTAATATATTAATTATGTATAAAAATTAAACACAATGAAATGTATAGCAGTGACATCTATGGGGGTTAGGTTATGACTTTATAGCTAGGTTCAGAACCTTCCCATAGATTCTTTCTTAAAGTGTTAAAACTTAAGAAAGTGATACATTATAGATTTCAGTAGATCGTTGCTGTTGCTATGATAATAATTAGGTAAAATAATTATTATTTAGTTATCACATATTAGTTCGAATGGCATTATGGCATATTTAGAAAAGAAAAATAGCACTAGGCACGTCAAAAGTAAAAATATATATATTATAGGTCACACGCAGGGTGCTCGTCACAGGTATTTTTATTATTTTTTTTTTTTTTTTTATTTATTTCTATCCAAAAACATAGAGTAGATATAAGATACAAAATAATTTAAAGGTAATATAAGCTTATTCATACATAGTAGACATACAAAGTAAATATTAGTTATTTCATTGCAATAAATATAATTTCATTATTTCACCATTGCTTACATAATTAAAGCTATCTCTTTTTGTTTGTATCTTTGTTACTAGCCCCCTCACTAGGCATAGCCTGTGCTAAGGTGAGCTAGTTTTATATTGTTGTCTATTGCGTTGTTTATTTATAGATACGTTTACATATAATATAAGTAAATGTACATACATACGCTACGCATTCAAGCGTATGCATCCTTCTTTCTCTCTTTCCAAACACAATATTTCATTATGAGTCATTAACACACAACAAAAATTGTAAAAATAAATTATTTGTTGGAAAAATGGATTGTAATAGTGCATTTTACATTTTATTTGGTAGAATTATTTCCTTCAGGATTTTTTCATCTATTTCATAAATCCATCTTAGTGATAGTTTTTTAAATTCTTTTGCATTTTTAATGTTTTTAATATTTGTTGGTAAACTATTGAAGAGTTTTGTTGAAAAGTATCGTACGCTACGTTGTCCAAAAGTTGTTTTAATATATGGTATATTTAAGGTATTTGTTGTACTTAATCTAGTGTGTTTATATTGTTGTGAGCTAGTATATTGGTCTTCTCTTTTTAGCTTGTATAATAGCAGATTTTTTGCATATATTTTTGTAATTGTTGGAACTTTGAATTTAGTGAAAATCTCTTCATATTCGTAGGGCCGAATTTATAAACAATTCTCAAATGGTGACTCTGAGAATTCTCACGTAAGCACTACTCAAACGAATTTGAGAACTATTAACACTGTCCTATTAATAAACACTAGTTGCATGTAACACATGAGATCCAACTGTCGACAGCGATAGTATGTATAGTTGAAGAATAAGTACCAAACCTATAAATACAAATTATTTATTATTTTATGATATTTAGTTTTCTATACAACACATGTACCTAGGTAGTCAAGATAGGACAGTATGGAGGTCAGTCTTTTTTTCCTACCCGGAATATGAAAACAGCATGATGGTATATGTATATTGTATGTTTAGAGATGAAGTATCAATCTATTAAGTCTTCTTTGATATTGTGTATAGGTGACTACCATACAAATTGTATGAAGCGATGTCGTCACTAAATTCAATTTTTATAAAAATTGTTTAAAAAAAATTGAGATGTACTGCTACAATGTTAATATTTTTTATATAAAATTAAATTATCTAGTTGGGGTGTTTCGGCTTTTTTCGATATTTTAAAAAAAATGGAAATATAGGCAGTTAAACTCATAAATTTATCATAAAAAAATACTTTTCTTAATAAAAAATGTTTGAGAAACCCTGGAATTTTTTTGAAAAAACGTATTTGAGATTTTGTATTTGTCTATGTTTATACCAATTTTCAGCGTTCTAGCTTTTATGGTTTCTGAGATATAGGGAAAAATAAAATAAAAATTCAAAAGTTGATAACCCCTGACTGAAACAAAAATTCAAAATTCCGAGTATAAAAGTTTTGTAGGCCTGTAACTGTTTATATATTCTGAAATTTTAGGCTCTGTAAATTGAGCGGATCAAAAGTTATAAGGGGGACACACACACACACAGACATACACACACACACACACACACACAGACACACACACACACACAGACACACGAAATGTTCTACTCCGAATTCTGAGTAAATCCGTGTATGGAACATATATGCTGCGAAGCCTCTAAGTTGGTGTTTTTTGACTTCAAAGTTGGAAAAGCCGTGAAAAAAGTAGACCTCTCCATACAATTCTCGCGTATTCTGGCTTGATACATTGTCGATATGTTAAGAGAACAAAGTTCTCCTGAACAAATCGACAGTTGGAATACTTTGAGTTTACTCAGTCGAGAACAACGTTTGTCAATGAGTTGTATATTTTGCTTTATATTACCAACACATTTAGGCCCGCTGCGTTGGGATTCTGAATACTTCTTGCATAGACACGTGCGCACATTTATAATAATAATAACAACTAGACATGGGATGGTGAATTGACAATATAATATAACAATGAATCTCCATTGCCTCTCTAGATAAAAAATATCCAAAAATCAAAAATATAAAGAGAATTACTAATTTTGAACAACCATGAAAAAAACCAAAAATATAAGTACATAGTAAAAATAATATATTAAAAATCTAGCAATAAAACATACAAATAATAAAAAAAACTATGGTTATGGGTATTTATGTATATTTTTACTATGATGGAATAAAATACAAATTCTTACATCTATAATAGTATAAATACTAATCAAATAATATATGCCAATTTTTATTGGCATGTATATTTGATCATATAAAAAACAATCAAGGTAGTTTTACAGAAAACATCACTATCTCTATTCAATCCCTGAATTCAACACATCATAGGTATTTTTTAACAGATTTTTAATTATCTCAATAGAGACGAAGTTGGAATATTTACTGTAGGAGAACCAGGAAATCAAGGCACCTACAGGGCTTACGACCTGTCATCGGCTGGTTTACGTGATCACTTTATGCGCTTGCGCAACGTTCACCAATTATGCCTTTTTAAATGAGATCCCTATCAATTCAATTTTGAAACTTCTATATATTGTAATACTGAAATTCTTTTCGCTTGAAAATAAGGAATTTTTACTACAGCCATCTATGGGTGAAATTATGAACAACAATATTATTATTTTTTATTTATTTTGTTGTAACGCCATCTATTGAGAGAATTGGTTTTTTACGCACTTTTCAATCTTTCGATTGTGACGGCATCTAATTTGTAGAATTCCATTATGACAATGATTAATATGAACACATATATAATTCCACAATTTATTTTATTTTTCTCCCGACGACCGTTTCGGCTAATAAGGCCATAATCAACTGGACCAGTTGATTATGGCCTTATAAGCCGAAACGGTCGTCAGGAGAAAAATAAAATAAATTGTGGAATTATATATGTGTTCATATTAATCATTGTCATAATTGGTTTTTTGTAAATAATGAAAGCTACAATTCTTATATGTGAGGTAACAATGCATTTTTCGCATAGAAGTCACCCCTGAATTGCGCCAGACTTATAAGGTCATTTTTGTCTTATTTACCTACTTGTACCAATGTGTAAGTAATCGAATATATTTTTTAGCACATATGCAATAATAAAAAATACGCATTTTGCGCATATGCAATAATAAAAAATATATTCGACATCATAGGTATTTATGGCAAGTATCAGTCAAATAAAAAAACAAATAGATATTATACAAATTGGAGCTCAAGCCGAAAATTTAACGAGATGCAATACACGAAACTGACAACTGTAAAATATATAATGGCGAAGTTATGTACACGCATATTATCATCTCTTTCACTCGGTATAGCTCTGTCCCGTTCCGTCTCTCTGAGTAGTTCTCCAAGGCAGGTAGCCGGGCGACTTGAGCATTCGATATATTTCTATAGACTGCGCTGCAATGCTTAAGTACGCGTTTACGACATATTGTTTGTTTATTAATACAATTTTGGGGTGCTAATCATTGAGCACATACTAAGTACGTTTTATAAATTCGGCCCGTATATATCCAAGTCATCAAGCCAAGCAGCAGCCGATGCAGTGACCGTAATAAAGTCACTTTATTTACGTACTTATTTATTGTATGGGAACAATAAAAAGTTTAGGTTATTGATGAAAATTTAACATAGAAACATTCTAGGAACATACCTATACTATATAGTATCAATTCTGAGTATCAACTTGTAATTTTGTATATACCTACTATATAATTTAAAGTGTAAATATATTTATTGTAATTTAAGATAAATTACAGGAGCAAGTCTTTTAAATTAAAAACACCCAGATTCCACGATAAGGATAAATAAATGTCTCTTCAGAACTATGTATAGAGAGATTTCACATATATACTTATTTTTTTTCATTTATTTATTTATTTATTTATATAATTTATGTACATGTGTACAAAGGCAGGTTTATTGCCATAAGGCAATTTCTTCCAACCAACCCGAGCAAAGTGAAGTCTCTTAGTTAAATTGGTACAATACTAATTAAGTGAGAATTAAATTGATAAAAAATAACATAAAAGAGTAAGAAATATAAAAAAAATTACAAAGAGAAAAAATGAAAAGAGAGTTTAAAAATAAAAGAATTCATAATTCTTGTAAACATATTTTGTCCTGAAATGTTGATTATACCTATGTATATTCGTATTAGTAATTTGACAGATTGAATATTTTAATTCTGAATGTAGTGCCTTTTTAGGTGAGACGAGACTGGTGTGTGGGTATACACATATGTGTTGTGCTCCCTTTTATAAGGCAATGCACACCCGCACACCTTTCGCTGGTTACCCCACATTGTGGGATATGCCGTGATGGTATGAATGAATGAATGAATATTTTAATCTTCAAAACAAAATTGAAAAACCGTTTTTTTTTCAGATATCTACGACCGTTGCGCATGAGGTGACAATGCTGTCGCATAGATGTTTCACCTGAACCGCGACATACTAAAAAAAATCCACTGTATGTGTTTATACCTATATGCGAAATATTCGATTAATTGATGTAAAAAATACACTTTAAAGGTGAATTCATAATTCTATACTGTTATAAAAGTAAAAAATGTTTTTTAAGTGCTAATCTCGCAGGCATATGTAATAATAAAAGTTAACGAATGTTTAAAAAATAATCGAGCCTTTGGTGGGTTTGTGAATAATGGCCTCCAATAGATCTTATTAATAAAGGTAAGTGTTTGTATGACTGACTGCTGTCAATGTGTGCACTTGTGTCCGCTACAACGACTGAACTATAAATACCTAGGCAATCGAATATTTTTTTAAAGTTGCAAATACGCAAATATTGGATTTTTTTCCTAATCGGGAGCCAATGATATTTTTTGACATTTTTTTTAATATCTCAATAGAGACTATGACCCGAATGTACAGTCCTAGGTAAGTAAATACTACTAATTTAAAAAATATATCAAACTTAAAATTTCATCCTCATAATCAAATTTAACATTTAATATACTGACACATTTATATATGCAATTTCACACATCATTCACACAATATCTCACCATAATAATATGTAACCATTCCTAATGTATCTTAATATACTACAATAACTTCAGCGACAACCTGTAATCGGCTTTATTATTAATCAAATCATCTTTATGTTATATAACATATAGATGACATATATCATATCGTATATAACATATTTGACATATTCAAAGTACCCAAAGTAGATAATATTTATAAAAAAGTGTCTATCTTGCAAATTTTCAAAGATAATGTTTTACAGAAAATTGAAAAAAATAAGTCTCTGCGATTCCAAAATGATTTTAAAATACCCAAATGTAATACAGGACAATTACAAAACAACTACATTTATTTGGGAATAAAATTTTTCAATTGCCTCCCAAATGAATTAAAGCAGATAAAAGAATTTAAAAAATTTAAACAAAAATTAAAATTGCACTTAACTTCTAACTTCTAAAATATTAGTATTCGATTTTGTTTGTTTGATTTGTTTCAATTGCCAGTATTTTCTTTTTTATTTCTAAATATGTGTTTTGGTATGTTTGAATAGTCTATATTGCTCATTTTTCAATTTATTTTCATGTATTTCCTTTTGTTTTATTTGAATATGTATTTAGATATGTTTACTCATTTGTATATTTCTCATTTTCATTTATTTTCAAACTTTTTTAATGATTATTTGATTTTTTATTCATGTTGATTTGATTTAATTACTATATTGTTGACTTTGTTTAATTGCTTTGTTTTGATATTTTTTTAATTTTTTATAAGTGATTTCCCTCATCAAGCACAAGATTGCATTTTTTTTGATGAGGCACTGAAAAGAAAAATTTGTAAAAATATTATTACCTGTGAATTATATCTTGAATTGTTATTGTAAAATTATTATGTTAAATAAATAAATAATTTATTATATGCTGTATGTTGTCCTCTAAATAAAATAAAAGAAACTCCTAACCTCACTAGAGTATTTAGTATTCTTTATGTAGTTAGCAATTGGGTTGCAGAGACATCCCTAACTAAATACTATGCCAAACGTAGGTCGATGGCGTAGAATTTCACATTATTGTGAATGAAGAAAAGAGACAGATTGTTTTCTATGAATTTATACTGACGTTTAAGACGTTTCTTGTCATAACACCACAAACACATGTGACCAAGTTAACACTGAGAGCTATATGTCACGATTATTCTGAAATTCCAACGAATTTTCGGCATCTCGTATAGATCTCTGATTTTGATTTGATAAAATTACCAAATACACATTCAACGAAATCGCTAAAATCATCATCTATCAAAAACATCTCGTATTTTAGTATTAAACCACTCGTAAGGTTTCTCGCGATCAACCATACTTTTTGACAGTTCGCAAATATTAGTTTACGCCGACGCGCATGCGCTAAGTATGTTATGTCACTGAAATGCAAAGTTCATACAAAAACATCGTATCATCCTCTAGTTAGGAAGCCACGTGATCTCTTAATTCAAGTGCAATGAAAACATGGTAAGTATTTAGAATTTAGTAATAAGGTCGGACTCTGTATTCGAGACTAAGTTGGAATATTAAATGAGAACCAGGAACTCGAGGCACCTAGGTACTGTCATAGGCTGGTTAACGTGATCATTTTATGCGCTTGCGCAACGTTCATTAATTATGCCTTCTTATTGAGATCCCTTATCAATGCAATTTTGAAAGTTCTATATGTATTTTAATAACGAAAAACAAATCATGTTTTATATATCCACTCCGTCACTTTACTTCTGAATTCCATACTATAAAATGGGTGCCCAATTTTATTTTATTCGCTTGTTTTTTTTAGTATTATTTTAAGTCGGTTAAAGAGCGCATGGCGGCATGCAAATGAAAATGCACGGGACAACGCCGTGCGGGTCTGCTAGTTGTCAATAATTTCAATTCAAATAAAAAATACCTATACGTGTTCAGAGTTAAATTATCCTCTCGAGGGGCATTAATTGAAACCCAATGTCGTCATGAAATATAAATTGAATTTTCAATTTCCGATACAAAAAAGGACTGAAAAAAATGATAAAAAAAAAAACCCTCAACGACCTGGATATATATGCAAAGGTTCAATTTAATTCTTCTATATCTGTGTTTAATACATACTACATATTGTTTTGTATAAATTAGAATTATTATAATTGAAAACCCGTATCCATTTGTCGTATGTCGTGGGTATGATAAAATGTCGTCTGATCTAGTGGCAATACATTTTAAATGGAGCTGTTTATTTTTTTTGTCGAGTCATGACAAAAAAAAATACATTTTTAACGGAGCTGTTCACATTTACACGCGTGTTCCAAGTATTAACTTTAAAATGTATTGCCACCAGATCACACGATATTTTATCGTGCCCGACACACGACAAGTGGGAACGGGCAGTAACTCTGTATTTTCTCTCACTTTGTTTTTCCAAGAAAAAAACTTAAGAATATGGGAAAACTTAGGACGATACATGACAGGGTCGAAAATGAGGACATAAGGAAAGAATGTAAAATAAAAAGAGATATCATTAATATGATGAAAGATAACACCATATTTGAATTATAAATTAGCTATAAACCACTCGACACGCCGGTCGATGGAAGGATAGCGCTTCCGAAACATGTCGCGAAGTGACTCAAAAACAAGTGGTTTATAGCTAATTTATAATTAAATTATGGTTAATATTAACTATCACAAAATATCCGCCGAATCATTAAATGATATGAAAGATAACACATCGAGATGGTTTGGCCACATGGGGAGAATGAATGAGGAACACCTGACGAAGAAAATGGATGGCACGTCCATGTGAACGGTATTTTGAAAGACGGAAATGTCAGAAACATGAATAACAAACGAACATGTATAAGACGATGTACGAATGTCGACGGTGACAGGAAAATTAATCGAAAAACAATTATTCGAATGCTCAATTTTACGAAAATCAATTTGACGAATGGTAATTATTCGAATCACATTTTTTCGAAAAACAATTTTCAGAACACACAATTATCAGAAATTACAATAGGCATGATGACTAATTTTGAAAAACTATCTCACGATGTTTTTACGCATTCACTGTTTTCAAATATATATACATTTCTACATAAAATAAAGGTTTAGTAGCAAAAATCGCCATTTTAAAATCAAATTTGACATTTACGCCAAAAAACGCTTGTAGTATCATGGCGGCTGCCGACCCTGACGGTGACGTCACGATATTGTAAACTGCATATCACTACTATATGTAATATATGTATTCTAGGACGATTTGTGTATTTATAATCAATTCAAAAGTGCATAAGTATTGTGCGGTCCCTAAATGTACAAACACGACGAAAAAAACACCTACTGAGGTATATGTTTTCGTCCCACGCGAAAAAAAAGAGAAATAAGTGATTAAATTTCGCACGGCGAGACATAAGTGTATTTTATTAAGTACGCGTTTACAATGAAGTACAGTATTTGTTCCCCCACTTTTAGCTCTCAATAATATAATATTTACCATTATTTAGGCAATAAGCATATAAAGAACTTCATTAATGTCCAAACGTCAAAATAGGCCATCATACGTTTCCCGCGTATGTTTTTAGCTTATGAACACATAATGTAGAGAGAAGAAGGAGCATATTTTATCGATTTTCGAGATGTAAGTTGTATTTAAATTACAGATAAATAAAGTACTTATATGTACTTATTATTAAGTTTTTACGTTTCGAAATTCTGATGAACAAAAGTCTTTGTTCGACGCAAAGAAATATCCGACCATCAAAAGTTCCATTCTAGTTAAGAGTAGTTAAGACAGGCAGAAAAATAACTACTACGGCTGCTATTGCTAAAAATAACGATAGCAGATAAATATAGCTTGTTATTAACACAATACAAATAACGAGCGCTATGTAATAATTCGTATGCTGCTAAAATTGTAACGATGTTTTAAAACGCATGCTTCGCGTAATCGCCGTCGTTTCGCGAATCGCTTCATTGCGTGAAAAAAATATAGCTTGCTAGTTTAGTTTGGCAGTGACCAGCATCATAACATGTCGAACGTTCGTCAGCTCACCATCGCGTGACAAAATTGTAGAATACTAAAACTAAATTAGTTTACCATACGTTGCGAGCGTTCATTATTTATTTATTTATTCAATAAGAACTAAGTTACATACAAAATACAATAAACTTAGGTCCGATATTACAGTCGGCCCTCAACTCATTGAGTTTGTTAAACTCAAGATTAATGTTAAGGGGAGATTGAATCCATTTCCGTATTACAGTGCAATATAACATGTCAGTTACTAAATCTTCAATTATAGACATATTTCACTTTTTCTGTGGTTATTATCTGTCAAATTTAAATAACCTCAAATAATACGAAATACAAAACGGGACGCTACGATTTTAAATACCATTGTTTTATTATCCAACATGGTAAATTTAATTTTTTTCACCAAAATAATGCTTTTAAATGCCCATGTTCAATACGGCTGTCAGTTTGTTTTGTTGTGTGGCGCCACCGTCGATTCAACTAACGCCTTTAGTGATACAACACTGAAACTACACACGTTGCCTAACGCCTCTAGTGATAGAAACTGAAACTACACGAGTTGCCTAGCAAATGACAGTTGACTCACAGTTAAGTACTTAATCTGCCAGAAACGTTGAGTTAAATATTTGTCGTTTTAGTGACATATTTGAGGGAAGATTAGGCCTAAACGGACTCTGTAATACGCTATATTTTTGTGAAACTTGAGTTTAGCTCTTAAACTGACACTGTAATACCGGCCCATAGTATCCCCCGATAGGTAGGCGAGTATCTAGGTAAATTGAAACTATTTGCTTTGATGAATCCTTGTTCCATTGCTATTTTATTGTTTTGTTTTAGTTTTAAGTACCTAATTAAAATATTAATATATCAAAAACACCAAAATAAACATTGTCCAGACCGACAATTAATGCGTATATTGTATTGAAGACTATCAGAAGAATTGACGCGACCATACTATGACGTCGTGCGCTCTGATTGTTTTTTCTCATAAAATGGCGGACTAACACATTTTGTATTTTTATATTTATAATATTATTATTCACTCCTTTAAAATGAAAATAAGTACATTTTTTAAATCTTTATAACCTATTTTATTTATTAAAATCATAATTTCAATGATTTTTTCTTACAGTCATCACACCTATTACATAACATTCTATTTTTTTTTTAATATATTAATCATAATATGTATATGAATCATAACAATTATCCCATATGTATATTAGATTCATCATAATACATTGTGTATTTCCATTTCAACCTCATGTAACACTGTACAACTCCCACAAACAATATAATAACATCATTTTATTTTATAATCAAGCAATGAAAGCCACCAAGTTATTTATTTCTGAAACGTTAAATATTCTCCACCACGTTACAATACTCGGTGCGTGTTATAACAGATGCGTCAACGATTCAATAGAGCGGATAGCGATATTATTTGGTTTATCGTCCCAAATAAACCAAATAAATCAATAAATAAAAATAGCATGTTAAAAATAAGCAGCATATTCCATATAGCTTGTTATGAAAAAAATAGCCATTTCGAACAACACTACAGTTGACAGTAACAAACACAATTGACAGTGACAATATGGTGACGTCATGCGCTCTGATTGGTGTTTCACATAAAATGGCGGACAAACATATTTTGTATTTTTATTTTAATAATATTAATATTATTCGCTCTTTTAAAATGAAAATAAATATATTTTTTCAAATCTTTATAACATATTTTATTTTATAAAATCATAATTTCAATGATTTTTTCTTACTGTCATCACGCCTATTGTTCGAATTTTTATGACGTCATGTTGGTAGTATTTTGAGAGGAATAAACCATTGATTTTTATTATAATATACTAGATGAGAATTTTGTATGAATCGAAGTGAGGCATTTTTCCGGGGGATTTTTGACGTTTTAGTACATCGTTTTTCCATAGATAATAACGACTTATGTGAATTGTTTTGGGATTTATTTGTCGTAAAAAACACTTTGTTTATTTAGATTTAGAGAAAATGTGTTTAGGATGTGTTGAAATGTAAGGAAAACTGAAATATGTTGTCAACCAAAACGTCAAACGCGCGATATTCCATGACTCACTTTTTGCACGGAGTACCTACTACATCTACATAGTATATAAAAATCTATGGAATAAACAACATGGCGATGCACCGCGCTGTCAAACATCAATTATTAAAAATGTGCAAACATAGTACCTACCCAACAATAATACAACAAGTAAATAATAGTCTTCGTCGAATATATGTTACTGGCAACAAATATGTCAAAGGAGGCAACATAATGACACAAAAATATATAAAATTCGGTCAATTGGTTTTCCAACAACTGTTAGTTCGAATAATTTGCTTTCGGACAATTGTCATTCTGATAACTGATTTTCGAAAAATTGTTATTCGTACAATTGCGCATTCGAACAATTGTGTTTCGAAGAATTTTCATGTAATCAATGTCGACGAGGCGATGAATGTTTGTCAAGAGAAATAAGTGGTGTGATGGTTTATACGTAGATATGTATTGACTATGCTGATGTTAGCTATTTGAATGCAAACGAGGAACATCCCAACAAACTTGAACGCCTTCAAAATGTTTGCATCCGTTTTATCTTTGGACTAAAAAAATTCCATCATATTTCTCATCACCGTAATCTTCTTCATTGGCCCAAGATACGACAACGACGTAATATACATATCTTGTCATTACTATAAAATGTCCTTTTTAATCCAAATTTACCTCAGTATCTCAAAGATAAATTCACTTCAAGCCACGGGCGTCCACTTCGATCTGCTGAACGTGCTTTACTATCTATCCCTATTCATAGTTCTGATTATTTTAGCTCTTCATTTGAAGTACATTCAGCTAGACTATGGAATAGCCTAAGTCCTGATATTACGTCGTCTATCTCACTAAACATCTTTAAGAAAAGGCTAAAGCAAAAATATTTATCTGACAACACCTGATTACATCTTCCTCTCCTCTTCCTTTCTTTATTCCTCAGTCTTCCTATCATTGCTATGATTTGTTCTTATTATTATGCAATTTTCTTTGTTTTTGTGTTCTATTATTCTTTTTTTTATTACTTATCTTCTGCTATCTTTATTTATTTTGTAATGTGATTAACTTATTGCCATAGTACACATTGTTTTGTATTTTTAACATTTACTCTGGTTGGTTGGAAGAAATTGCCACTAGGCAATAAGCCCGCCAGTGTACTAACTATATGTACAAGAAGATTAAATAAATAAATAAATTAATTAAATAAATAAACTTAAGAAATAATATTTATCCCTAAACACCTGATCCTGATTTTCTCTCTTTGTTCTTTCCCAACCCTTTTTCTTTTATCGTTATGTGTTTTTTTAATTGTATAATAGTGACAAAATGTGTATATTGCGCCGCTGGCGTATTTTGGGCCAACAAAGAAGATTGCGGTAAGATGATAAGATGATATCAATTTTTTTAAACCTAAAGATGAATCTGATATAATAATAATAATTTATAAAGCGCCGTTTAGTGATACAAAATCACTCCAAGGGCGCTGTAGCTTATTTGTTGGCTCACAGAAACAAGGCAATCTTAAGAAGTTTACCGAAGGTGTCAATGCTCTGAGCTCCACGTATGTCAAGGGGAAATTTACATATTCCATTTTAAAGGCCCGTTCACACTAAAACCGCGATCATAGTAAGCCGACTTATTGAATCTGTCGAATTATTTTCAAGAGTTGGTACTCTGTGATTCAGACGATCTCAGCGTAAGCTGCCTCCCCGATGGAACATTCCTCTGGCACAATTCCTGAATGTAGTGTGAAGCCAAGTCGTTCAGAGCTTTAAACACCATCAGGCATACCTTATAGTCCACTCGTTCTGGACATCTCAACCAGTGCAGTTCGTTAAGAAGAGGTGTTATGTGACATGTATTGTCGGCTCCATATATCAACCTCGCAGCTGCGTTGAAAACTATTTGTAATCTATCAAGCTGATACTTTGGCAAACCCGCATAAATAGCATTACAGTAATCCACCCGTGACACCACAATTGCATTAATAAGCGTTTTAGCTTCGTTTTTGGGTAAGCTCCGGCGGATACTTTTCAATTGCCTCAGATGAAAGAAACAATATTAATTCAGAGATTGAATCGATGCATAACGTTACTTGCCGGCATGTCGAGCTTCGCACACGGCCATGAATCGCGTGTCGTGTCAGCAGCAACGTGCTCCAGAAAATAGTCATGACTCGACAACATTTTCCGTGTTGTGCGCCCATTGAGATAAACCCCGTGTGGGTACACCATACATATTTACATAATATGTACACAGTGTCCAACGATGAATTATGCTTGAAACATGCGGTTGATCGTCCCAAACCCCACAACTGGAGAATAATACAGTGCAAAGCGAATAAATGAGAAATGATGCAGTGGACGTTGAATATATATCACTATGAAATTTAATTACGTCTGTGTGTGGTATTTAATATATGTAATACCAACACGACTCACTCAGCTTCTAACGACAAATCATGGAGCACACAACATATGTAGATTATATTAATACTAGTTGCATGTAAAACATGATATTTTTTTTATTTTATTTCCGGTAAATTTACAGTATAATAACATTTATTATATAGATGCATTAGTATAAGACTAAAACCAATAACAAATTTCCAATATTTTTATTATTGCATATGCTCAAACATTGGATTTTTTTCCCTGTCAGGAGTCAAAGGTATTTTTAACAGATTTTTAATTATCTCAATAAAGACAAAGTTGGAATATTTACCGTAGAAGAACCGGGAAATCAAGGCACCTACAGGGCTTACGACCTGTCATCGGCTGGTTTACGTGATCACTTTATGCGCTTGCGCAACGTTCACCAATTATACCTTTTTAATGAGATCCCTATCAATTCAATTCATATTGGTACAAGTAGGTAAAAAAGACAAAAATGACCTTATAAGTCCGCTCCGAGATTTTATGCAATCCTATTGGTTACTATTTCTCCGTTTCTCCGCTCCGCATCAATGAACAGGCAGCCTTAAATTCCCGCTTTTTTTATCTGTAGTGTTGGCAACGTCGCAATGTTTCCTCATCAAGCTGTCATTTTGTTTTCACTGTTTTGCAATAAACGAATTGCTTAGCTTAATAAGAAGATAGAAACAATCAAAATATAATGTCTAATCCATCAGTTCATGTATTAGTTTTAGAGCCAACGATTCAACGATATAGTTGTCGAAAAAAATTATCAGACAAATCGAAAGGATTACTCTCGTCTCGTAAATTGCGCCTTTCTAAGTTCAACTCCCTAATCCTTCTTCTACTGTCTAAACCAGGGGTCGGCAACCTTTTAGCTGTGGTGTGCCAAGCCACTCTTCCAATATGATTCAGGGTGCCGCCTTAATTCTAAATTATATAATGGGGTTCTAGAGGAGAAGAATTTAATACCAAATTTATCTTTTAAACATATTTATTAAAAAATAACATAAAATTCTAACATAAATTAAAAAATTTTAATGCGAACCTTGTCCCTGCACATTTTTGCTTAATATTTCAATATCAGGGGTATAATTTGTGACTTTTAATTTCACACAAGATTCTGAATGTTCAGTTGTTAAACGACTTCTTTGTGGACTCAAAATATGTTTCATGTGAGAAAAAATTTGTTCACAGAGATATGTGGAACCAAAAGCGGAAAGGAGAGCACATGCAATTTTCTTTAAACAATTAAATCTTTCCGGCAATGACATCCAACAATTTAATATAGCAGTCGATTTTTCCATAGAGTCATCTTCCAGATTTTTTCGTAATTCCTTAAATTTTGCTTGAACATACGTGAAGTCCGCTTCGATAACTAGTCGGCGCTACGCATGTTTCATCCCTTTTACTCCGAATGCGCTCTCACTCACCCTTCGCGCAGATTTTCGTGACATTGGCGAGCCACGTTAGATAAATAATTATAATTAAACATTTTCTCTTATTTAAAAATCACTTCGTCTCGATATTTTCGCGATTTCCCTGATTATTTGTAGAGTGCCATTCAGAACCCCATCGCGTGCCAAGCCTGGCACGCGTGCCATAGGTTGCCGACGCCTGGTCTAAACGTCTTTCTTCTATATGATAAATAAATAACGATGGTAAAAAGGACATTATAACGACGTTTAAACTTTAAATCTTCTTTTCGCATATCTTAAAACCGCCTCGATATGCCGCGTTAAGCTTTACGAATACATTCACCTGTCAAATGTCAAAATAGTATTCGGCGTCAATCAGAATACCGCGTTACGAAAGGCGAAAGGAAGTTTTCTCGATATAATGCGCAGAAGTTTACGCGGGCCAGTGTCAGATGCGTATCGCTGGAAACAGAATAACAATGTGTGATAATAATCGCATGTAGCGTATAAACTTGTGTAAATTGCCGCGATAAAAGAACCGGAATTAGACCGCAGATGTTTGTGATTATAAGTGTTCATCATGCGTATGAGGCGTGCGTTTTTGATATCCAACTATCAATATCGCTAGTATCTAAAATTGAAGAATGCGTAAAAAGTATAAACCCTTTTTATCAAGATATTATGTTTTCTATACAACACATGTAGGTACGTATGTAAGAATAAGATGAAAGGATATACTATAAGAGTCACCGTAGATATTGTGTAGGTAGTGTATAATGCCATACAAATTGTATGAAACGATGTCATTATTAAAATTAAAAAATGCCCTTGTATATCCTGGGCATATGAACGTACACAAATATGAACACTTAATTACCTTCGAATGTATGAAACATTCTATTGAATGTCGCCAAATCTATGTTATATGTACAATATTTTTTTCACGAAGAATGTGTAAAGTTTAGATTTTTTAAATTAAAATAGTTAAAAACTCCGCCGGTAGATTTTCATATTCTCTTTCGATTCAAGTAAAAATCTACTTTATAAAAGATGTACAATATACTACCTGACGATTGAATTATGAAAATAGACATTCTAAAAATACAAAAAACAATTGTATAATCATGGATGGGTGCCTAACATTCAGCAACCATATAGATAAAATGATAGACAAGGCTTATAGAACTCTTGGATTCATATACAGAACCTGCAAATCTTTCAAGAACATAAATACATTAAAATCTATATATTATACCATGGTTCGACCAATACTCGAATACGCATCCCCAATCTGGTCCCCAAGATACACAACATACAAACAACGCATTGAAAGAATACAAAGATTGTTCATTAAATACTTAAACCGTTAAGCATACCTCGAGTTCCCCAGCTACGACTGCGCGAGAACCTATTATAAAATCGACAGTCTCGAGAATAGACGCACATTAAATGATATGATGCTTCTGTACAACATTATAAATAATAATATCGACTGCCCCTCAATACTCAATACCATTTCATTTAATATTCCTACTCGCAGAACTAGACATACACATTTATTCCACATTCCAATTCACCGCACCAATTACCTATGCACAAAACATGACTATTCATAGAATGTGCGATACATACAATAACAGATTTCAAGAGTTTGACATCTTCCACCTCAGCTCCACAACATTCAAATACTCCATACAAAAGAAGATCAATAACCACTTATTATAGGAAACCTTGACGGTATTTATTCTCTTTTTTCTTTTTTCCTTTTAGTTCAATATTATGTTTTAAATCATTGTTAACTTGAAATGTTGCTCTTACCTACATACCAACCTATGATCATATATATTAATCATAACGACAAAATGTAATAGGCCTTAATACTTGATGTTACTATTGTATTGTACTATGTCTTAACGCTGTTTTTTGTCCAACTTTAACATATATAAATAAATAAATTGTCTTATATCCATCGGCATAGATGAATCTGACTGTGAATTAAGTTTATTCTAGTTTGTTTCGCTTTATTAATTTAATTAGTATGTGTTATGTATTAAGTTTTCAAGCATCAAATAATGTGGTTAAGTTATTGATATTAAACATATTAAGGTACTTAATAAACGTACTAAAACAGGTTCACCTAGTTGGACGTCCAATGAGACAATATAAAAATAATACAGAATTTTACAATGGTAAAAATAAGGAAATTTTTAATAGTTTCCTAGCATTAAATTTAGGATATATTATCTCTGTAATCTTAAAAGTATTTTGTTGTTATAGGTAGGTACTTAACGCTGTATTATGTATAATGTTATTATGTATCGCTAGAACAAGTAGATGAATATTTATACTTGGTGAGTGTGTTTGAACGGAATGGAAGACCTCGTAAAGATATTGAAAGAAGAGTTATGGCAGGTAATAGAATAAACGGAGAACTCCAAGCATCTCAATGGAAGCCAAAATTGCCGTACATAATGCAATTCTGAATGTGCTAATTTTTATTTACAAATTAAAAAATAGACTTTTACCACCTTATTTACAAAAAAATATTATGTACAATTTCGAAGTTCACGCATACCCGACGAGAAGTAGGCGGGACTTTAGACTGCCGCAGACAAATCTGGCAGGTACACAAAATAGTGTGTACTACAAAGGCTTACAACTTTATAATGATTTGCCTGAATGTGTAAAGGAAGCGTCTAGTCTTGCCTCTTTTCGTCGCTTAGGTGCTGAATACATAAAACAAAAGTTTTTTTAAAAATGGTGTGTTTCTATTGTTTATATATGTATTATGTTCTAAGACTATAATATCTGTTTCTATTGTTTATATATGTATTATGTTCTAAGACTATAATATCTGTTTCTATTGTTTATATATGTATTATGTTCTAAGACTATAATATCTGTTTCTATTGTTTATATATGTATTATGTTCTTAGACTATAATATCTGTTTCTATTGTTTATATATGTATTATGTTCTAAGACTATAATATCTGTTTCTATTGTTTATATATGTATTATGTTCTAAGACTATAATATCTGTTTCTATTGTTTATATATGTATTATGTTCTAAGACTATAATATCTGTTTTGCTTGTTTTGATACAATATTGTTATTATTATTTTTTTTTCATGTTCTTTGATGTCTTCTATTGTGGTAGTGTGTTTTCATTTTTTTTACTTTGTGTTTTATTGTTATTGATAGATACGTGTCTTTTTTGTGTGTTCATTTAGTCATCCGATGTTGATTTGTTTATTTTTATTGTTTGTTTTTATTTTTGTTTGTACTAGATGTAAGAAATTGTATTTTTTTTACATCTAAATAAAATATATACAATACAATACAATACTTTGACGTATTCCAGTGAAACATGTATGTGGCAAAAGACGCATGAAAGTAGAATAAATTCTGTGAAAATGAGATCACTAAGAAGAGTATGTAATTGAACGATATATGCTAGAATAATAAATGAGGACATAAGGAGAGAATGCAAGATAAAGAAGAATATTACAAGTTAAATGAGAGTGAATTCAATTCCTTGAGGTGGTTTGGACATATTGAAAGAATGAACGATGAACGACTGACCAAAAAAAATATACATAATGGGTGTAAGAGATGGGGTGAATAGCAGGGGCCGCCCCAGAAAGGGATGGCATGACCTTGTGAATGATATTTTGAAACATCGACGAGCATGTATGAGACGATACATGGATGTAAAGGAAGCTAGAAATGGGTGCTGAAATAAAAGAATATGGCACTCGGTTCTCTCTGCTTACCCCGTAAGGGACATGGCGTGATGGTATGTATGCAAGAAAATTATTTAATTTAACTTAAATTTCAAAAACTTATTCGATAGGATAGTGTTTATTTTTCTGAAAGACGTATCTTTTGAAGGTTCTAATAAAAATATTTTCAAATACATATATTTGAAAGTATTTACTTCGAGATGTCCACAACTCACTGAACTTCAAGGGTTACGGAGAGTATCTGTAATTTAAATTACTAAGTAACAGTGACAGTCGGAAAATGGAAACTGTATTTAAATAGGGTTGTTATATTAATTGCTGACTGCATAGTTTACTTTTAATTGGACGTTAAATTCAGATCTTATAAAACACAGTAAGATATGTATGTACTTGGAGTGGTTGCAATGTTCTATAATTGGAGCGAGGAAGTATCTATGTATGTTTGTATGCAGATATGTATGTACATACCAGCAGTGGCGAACCTAGAAATTTAGGGCTCTCGTGCAAAAATTATATAGGAGCTCCTTACATTGAAAAGAGAAATAACCATTTTAACTACAATTTTGCACAAAGTAAATGTTTTCGGTGAATAGGTACATCCGTCGCAAGTACATTTTGCCGTCTAGCAATTTGCACTAGGACAATGTCAGTTACCTACCAGATTTTAGACAACAATACAATTTCAAAAGGTACTTTTCTAGGGAGGAACGTTCGAGAACCACCATGGACATTAACCCGGAATATACTTATTTAATCACCTCACTAAGGATATAAAAGGCAAGGCAGCGCTCGACATACCATCGTAGATACCAACATCAACCGTGTTGGCTTACATTTCGAAGTTGCTCAATTTTCAATCATATTTATTTATTCTTTAATTAATGTGAACTTTTATATTGTGATAAACGTACCTACTTATTCTCTCTCTCTCTCTCTCTCTATTACATATTATATTCTAGCTTAGGTACTTCTATATTAATAAATGTTTTTTGTTTTATTTTTTTTTGCTTCAATCATTGATATATTCTAGCTTTGGTACTTCTATATAAATCACTGTTTTTTGTTTTATTTTTTTTTTTTGCTTCAATCATTGATATATTCTAGCTTAGGTACCTACTTCTATTTAAATAATTGTTTTTTGTTTTTTTTTTTTGCTTCAATCTTTGATATATTCTAGCTTAGGTACTTCTATATAATTCATTGTTTTTTGTTTTATTTTTTTTTTGCTTCAATCATAGATATATTCTAGCATAGGTACTTCTATATAAATCATTGTTTTGTTTTATTTTAATTTTATTTTTTTTGTTTCAATCTTTGATATATTCTAGCTTAGGTACTTCTATATAAATCATTGTTTTGTTTTATTTTAATTTAATTTTTTTGCTTCAATCATTGATATATTCTAGCTAGGGTACTTCTATATAAATCATTGTTTTTTGTTTTATTTTTTTTGCTTCAATCATTGATATATTCTAGCTTAGGTACTTCTATATAAATCGTTGTTTTGTTTTATTTTAATTTTATTTTTTTTGCTTCAATAATTGATATATTCTAGCTTAGGTACTTCTATATAAATCATTGTTTTGTTTTATTTTAATTTTATTTTTTTTGCTTCAATCATTGATATATTCTAGCTTAGGTACTTCTATATAAATCATTGTTTTGTTTTATTTTAATTTTATTTTTTTTGCTTCAATCATTGATATATTCTAGCTTAGGTACTTCTATATAAATCATTGTTTTGTTTTATTTTAATTTTATTTTTTTTGCTTCAATCATTGATATATTCTAGCTTAGGTACTTCTATATAAATCATTGTTTTGTTTTATTTTAATTTTATTTTTTTTGCTTCAATCATTGATATATTCTAGCTTAGGTACTTCTATATAAATCATTGTTTTGTTTTATTTTAATTTAATTTTTTTGCTTCAATCATTGATATATTCTAGCTAGGGTACTTCTATATAAATCATTGTTTTTTGTTTTATTTTTTTTGCTTCAATCATTGATATATTCTAGCTTAGGTACTTCTATATAAATCGTTGTTTTGTTTTATTTTAATTTTATTTTTTTTGCTTCAATAATTGATATATTCTAGCTTAGGTACTTCTATATAAATCATTGTTTTGTTTTATTTTAATTTTATTTTTTTTGCTTCAATAATTGATATATTCTAGCTTAGGTACTTCTATATAAATCATTGTTTTGTTTTATTTTAATTTTATTTTTTTTGCTTCAATCATTGATATATTCTAGCTTAGGTACTTCTATATAAATCATTGTTTTGTTTATATACTGTTACGAAAACTGAATGAAATACGATGAAAATATTGTATAAAGATGTATTAATGTGATTGTGAAATATTCCACCTCTGTACAGGCTAAACCTAGTGAAGTGAAAATATTATATAATATGTAAAAAAAAATGATTTTGTAAATTAAAGTAAATAAATATTAATTCTCTTGAACAAATCAACAGTTTGATAACATGTTCTCTAACCATTCCCTTTTATATGCTGTGCGTTACAAATTCTCTTTGTGGCAGGTACGTATAAAACCGTATTTCCACAGAGCAAAAAATAAAATGTTGGGTCAGCCATATTTCAAATTTTCTATACACGTACTTGTACTTACATACTGTCGTGTGGTGGGGTCTTTTAGGACACAAATCCAAAATGATGTAATGTGATAATATTTGAAAATGGACGCAAATATTCATCAAGTAAAAGTTATAACTATTATGACTCGCGATATAATTCTTCTTCCATATAAAGAAATCGTTATATCGAGATTAACTATCGCTATAATTATTTTATTTTGCGTTACTTTTATGACAACTAACAAGTAGTTCGTCATATATTTATTTCACACGCATCCAATAACAAGTTTCCACATTCTGAAAACGTACAGATCCAGACTGAAAACACAATTAAAGACCGAGTCTCCACCGGTCTTGCAAGAGTTAATGCAAGCCTCTTAAAGTAATTTATTTTTAATTTTAAAGAAAAACTACGTACATTTATTTATTTACTGTTAATACACAAACATTTGTACATATTAAGGTTAAGTAAGTAACGCCTCACTAGGCCAAACCTGTTCTAGGGCTGTTATTTTTATACAATAGGGCAGAGGTTCACAACCCCGTGCCCGCGGGCACCATGGCGCCCGCGGAACGATTCGTATGTGCCCGCCACTATTCGACAGAGAGAGAATTTTTTCATAAACATTAATTAAAAATGTGAATTATTTTTATTTATTTGTTAAAGTTTTAATTTTTTTGAATGCCTAAGTTTATTAAATACGTTCGTATGTTTGTGATATTGTATATATGAGTGGTCTGCAATAAGCATGGCCCCGACAGCCAAACTGACAGTTTTCTTCTTAATAAATTATGAATATAAGAAAATAAATTATGGGGAAATGAGAAGTTATGGAAGGAGTGTGTCGATTAAAAATAGGTGGTGCCCGCCACCCTACCGATATTTCAGAATGTGCTCTAGTGTACAAAAAGGTTGGGAACCCCTGCAATAGGGTATACATATTATTTACACATAGAGGATACATAATAAACGAGTGGGTTGTGGCCAACGCTAAACTCCTCACTAACAAGTCATTCTATAAAGTATTCAAATTTTGTATGGAAAATTGCCAACATTTTCATGAGTTTGTTAAATTATTTTTTATTTAAATATTTTATTATGAAAACTTGATAACTCTTCAATGCCATTTTATGAAAGTGATGTGCCTTTTTACGAATTTGAAAACAAAAATTTCAAATTTTAAGTTTCCTGAGCTTGGGGTCACTTTGAAATATTTGACAGTTAAAAAAATTGAGAAGCACTATTCATATATCGTTCAAAATCTAATGGAATCTAATCGAGTATTAGATATACATATTTGCAAAATTTGAATAGAATCGAATGAGTACTTTAGTCTATAATCGATAAAGTAAAATGAACACGCCGTACATAGCACACACAGATACATTGTGATGAAACTTTCAGAATACAATCTCAGCATGATACTAGTTGATAATCTGCAAAAACAAAAATACCCTTAAAAATTGCGAAATCATAACTCCCCACTATATCACCTTGTGTTAGTGAGGAGTAAAAAGGTTTACATGTTAAATGTTACATTCAAGAAGTTTAAAAAAAAAAGATTACTAGAGATTAAGAAGTAAAGTATTAGATTAAATATAAGAAATGAAATAAAAGAAATGAAGAATATGAAATAAAAGTTCATAAGTCAGATGTTAAGGGTGGACAACCTCTTCAGCAAAGAGCCTGCCCGAAGCAAATTATCTATTTTTTATAAGGATTTTAAAGAAATTGTCGTGGTGTTTTCTTTATGTTATTGTCTAGTTTATTAAATATTAGCGATGAGAATAATCGAATGAAAATAATCGATTCAATCGATTATCAAAATCATTCGAAACAATCGATTATTTCAAATTCATTCGATTGTTATAATCGATTATAACAATCGAATGATAATCGATTGAATGAATTACATGAAGTTAGCAACAGACTAACCGATTATTTCATTCGAATGATAATCGATTGCATAATCGATTGAATGAATTATATGAAGTTAGCAACAGACTAACCGATTATTTTCATTCGAATGATAATCGATTGCATAATCGATTGTATGAATTACATACATGAAGTTAGCAACAGACTAACCGATTATTTTCATTCGAATGATAATCGATTGCATAATCGATTGTATGAATTACATACATGAAGTTAGCAACAGACTAACCGATTATTTTCATTCGAATGATAATCGATTGCATAATCGATTGTATGAATTACATACATGAAGTTAGCAACAGACTAACCGATTATTTTCATTCGAATGATAATCGATTGCATAATCGATTGAATGAATTACATGAAGTTAGCAACAGACTAACCGAATATTTTCATTCGAATGATAATCGATTGATTCAATCGAATATATGAATGACATGAATTTAGCAACTTGATTTTTCATTAGTATTCGGTAATAAGTAGGTACCTACCTACCAGTAATGTTGAATCATGGATTTTTACTATAATATACTAGATGTCGTTGTTAGCAATTTTTGTATGAATCGAAGAGAGGCATTTTTCCGGGGGATTTTCGACGTTTTGGTTTTCTATAGACCATAATGACTAATTGTGAATTGTATGAGATTTTTAATTTTTATAATGCGTTATTTTTTAATCTACCCCCCCCCCCCCCCGCTGCTGTATACTCATTCGATTATAATCATTCATTATTATAATAATCGATAATCGTTCATTCGATTATCAAATTCAATCGATTATTCCCATCACTATTAAATATACGTGGGGCAATAAATTTAAACTGTCTTTGTCCAAATGAAGTCTTCATAATTGGCACAGTATACTTAATATTAAATTTGCATGTCTAATGGTTCGTGTTTGTTAGGATCTGTTGTGTAAAGTTATGTTTTTTTATGGAAATATACTAGTACAGTTTTAATACATACGACACAAAACTTTAAATTGGTGTCATTTTAGTCATATTTCATTTTAATTTCTGAATTATAAAAGAATTTTATTTTTGATTAGTCTAATTTACAACACCAAAAACTCACTATTCGTTCATGAGCCACTAACACCAAGAATTAAATCTAGAAAAAGCTTCCTCCACTCCACCAAAGACAGCAATAATATGTCGGCCTTCGTGGATCAGTTGGTCCCGGGTTCGAGTCCCGGTGGAGACACAGTTTTCAATTGTGTTTTCAGTCTGTATCTGTGAGACGATAAATATCGTCAGTCTCCAGAATGTGGCAACAAGTTATTGGGTGCTTGTTAAATTAATATTTTACATAGTACCTGGAAGTTGCCCGCGAAGCAATCCAAAAGTAAATATCCAAGCACAGACCGCTTGAAGCTTTGGAAGGAAAAACTAGGCAACCACACACCCCAAGAACCTTCCGATTACACGAAAATTCTTCGAAACACAATTGCTCGAATGCGCAATTGTACGAATAACAATTTTTCGAAAATCAGTTATCAGAATGACAATTGTCCGAAAGCAAATTATTCGAACTAACATTTGTTGGAAAACCATTTGACCGAATTTAATATATTTTTGTGTCATTATGTTGCCTCCTTTGACATATTTGTTGCCAGAAAAATATATTCGATGAAGACTATTATTAATTGTATTATTGTTGGGTACGTATGTTTGCACATTTTTAATAACTGATGTTTGACAGCGCGGGATAGCCTAGTTTGTACACCAGTTTATGTTTATCTAGTATTCACACCAATAAAGTTATTTTATTTTAATATTATAGTTACTTTTTTAAATATATAATGCAACTGGCTCACGCCAGTCGCAATTATAACTACAAACACACCTAACAAACCTATTTTTACCAAAGTTTTGTAGGTTTAGGTTTAAAAAATAGATGTACATCCTAGGATATCTGACAGCGCGGTGCGTCGCCATGTTGTTTATTCCATAGATTTTTATTAAACATAATATACTATGTAGATGTAGTACTCCGTGCAAAAAGTGAGACATTTGTTTTCGATTCATACAAAATTTGCTAACTACGACATCTAGTACATTATAATAAAAATCTATGGTTTATTCCTCTCACAATACTACCAACATGACGTCATTAAAATTCGTACAATTGTGAATTCTGATAATTGTGTGTTCGGAAAATTGTTTTTCGAAAAAATGTGATTCGAATAATTGCCATTCGTAAAATTGATTTTCGTACAATTGAGCATTCGAATAATTGTTTTTCGAATAATTTTCCTGTCACCGAACTTTCCATGGTGCCTCTGGAAAACTTTGAACAGAAGAGGATTAAGAACGGGGTGTGAAAGGAACTAGGCCGATTTGGCGAGATGAGGAACGTCGGAGAGTAACCAAGATGGAATTTGTTCATGCGGCGCGGAGCAGACGATGGCACACCTGTTGGAGTTCCCTCTAGTGGGTCCGAAGTGCACCGAAGGGAAATTATGGGAAGAGCCATCTAGAAGGATCATCTCAATCCTGACCTCATGGTCTGGGAAGGGAGTTCAGGACGCTGCCGACACGATAGAAAAAGAAGAAAACAAAGACTGTTTAAGCAAGACCAAGGCCATGACCATTCCGGTCTTGGTCTTGAATGGTCTTGCGGTCTATTACAATATATAAGTGCCCCCTCTGGAGTTCTGTCAAAAAATGCCAATCGACAAATTACATTAAGTTATAATCGATTTTGCACAAATAGACCTTAATTATCTCTGCTCTTGGGATGGCGTCCGACACAGGAAAAAAGAAGCACGGGGACGTCCTCAGACACTCTGGATGTTCAACTCTGGATGCAAACGGGCTGCCGAAAAAGAATCTCTTTTCATTATTTAGAAATATCCAATGTACTTCAAGAGACTTTTTTTTTGCTTATCGATTTGAAGAAAGAGTTACAGTATTTAGTGAATAAAGTGTATGAAGGATGCTTGCAGAACGGACTGAGAATGAATGTGAGTAAATCTAAGATATTGGTATTCGAAAAAACTGAAAGTATAACTCCGTGTAGAATAAAAGTAGAGAACGAATGGCTAGAACAAGTAGAGGAATATTTATACTTGGGGAGTATGTTTGAACGGAATGGAAGACCTGATAAAGACATTGAAAAAAGAGTTATGGCCGTTAACAGAATAAACGGAGCTCTCAGACCAGTAATGTCCGATCCAAGCATCTCAAAGGAAGCCAAAATTGCCGTACATAATGCAATTGTAGTGCCCACTTTGATTTATGCCAGTGAAACATGGACGTGGCAAAAGACGCATGAAAGTAGAATAAATGCTGTGGAAATGAGATCACTAAGAAGAGTATGTAATAGAACGATATATGATAGAAAAAAAAATGAGGACATAAGTAGGGAATGCAAGATGAAGAAGAGTATTATAAATAAAATGAAAGTGAATTCCTTGAGGTGGTTTGGACATATTGAAAGAATGAATGATGAACGACTGACCAAAAAAATATACATGGGTGTAAGAGATGGAGTGAATAGTAGGGTCCGGCTCAGAAAGGGATGGCATTACCATGTGAATGATATTTTGAAAGAAGGAAATATAAGAAGCTTGAATAATCGACGAGCATGTATGAGACGATGCATGGATGTAAAGGAAGCTAGGAATGTATGCAAAAATATAGGAGTATGGCGCTCGGTTCTCTCTGCTTACCCCGTAAGGGATATGGCGTGATGGTATGTATGATTTAAAGCAAACATCGTTATGAATTATATCGACATCAGGTACAGAATCTCTCGTTGGTCATTATTTAATATTACTCGTAACTCAGTTTCCTATGATCGTTACCCCAAATTTATATCACAAAGTCTTTACGAAAACCTTTTTTGGGACGTTTGAAATTTAAACTCTAAACCTTTTCTACATACAAAGTTAAATCTAATTCTAAGTACTAATGTGACCCAAATATTCATAATTCTTAAACAAAATATGAGAGGGTATTATACAAATTCAAACAAGGTATTTTGAAATTTAATTTCTCAAATATATGTTAAACAATGTGTTTTTAAAAAAGATCATACATTTTTTCAACATACTCGTATATTTAGTGAATAAACGTAACACAATTTCTAAAATTTGGCGAAAATTCTCCTTAAATAATATAAAAAACGAGTGGGTTGTAACCAACGCTAAACTCCTCACTAACAAGTCACTCTATAAAGTATTCAAATTTTGTATGGAAAATATTCAGCATTTTCATGAAATGATTTTGTTAAATTATTTTTTATTTAAATATTTTTTTATGAAAACTTGATAACTCCTCAATGCCATTTTATGACAGTGATGTGCCTTTTTACCAATTTGAAAATAAAACCTTCAAATTATAGGTTTCCTGAGCTTGGGGTCACTTGAAATATTTGATAGTTAAAAAAATTGAAAAGCACTCTACAGATATCCTTCAAAATCTAATGGGGTCTAAGCGAGTATTAGATATACATATTTGCAAAATTTGAATATAATCGATGAGTACTTAGTCTATAATTGATAAAGCCGTTTTCTAGCATTGAAGTTATATGAATTTTTTTATAAAAATTATCAGTAAATTTTTTTTTATAAAAACATAAAAAAACGAGTGGGTTGTGGCCAACACTAAACTCTCCACACCACAAATATTGACAATGAAATATTTTATTCATTCTAAATTTTACTACCAGGAATATCAATTTTCTAACGATAGTATATTTTCATGTTAAGATAGACAAACTATTAATGCAGTATGGTGAAGAATTCTAATGTTGTATGAAATATTTTAATAAAAGCAGATAAATTTTGTTTTAAAGGACGTTAGAGCATTTTGACAATTTTGACACGTGATATCATATGAAGAAATTTTTGTTATTTATGGAAAGCTAATCAGTTCGATGTTCAAGCTCTTTACATTATAACATGAAATCAAATTACTGAACTTTTCCATACATAAGAAATTTATCTTATTATATACATTTTTATTCATACTAAATTTTACTACCAGGAAAATAAATTTTCTATCGATAGTATATTATTATGTTAAGATAGACAAACTATTATTGCAGTATGGTGTAGAATGCTTATGTTGTATGAAATATTTTAATAAAAGCAGATAAATTTTGTTTTAAAGGACGCGAAAGCATTTTCAAAATTTTGACACGTGATATCATATGAAGATTTTTTTTGTTATTTATGGAAAGCTAATCAGTTCTATGTTCAAGCTCTTTACATTATAACATGAAATCAAATTACTGAACTTTTCCATACATAGAAATATATCTAATTACATTTTTATTCATACTAAATGTTACTATCAGGAATATAAATTTTCTTCTGATAGTATATTTTTATGTTAAGATAAACAAACTATTAATGCAGTATAGTGAAGAATGCTTATGTTGTATGAAATATTTTAAAAAAAGCAGATAAATTTTGTTTTAAAGAACGCGAGAGCATTTTCAAAATTTTGACACGTGATATTATATGAAGAATTTTTTTGTTATTTATGGAAAGATAATCAGTTCTATGTTCAAGCTCTTTACATTATAACATGAAATCAAATTACTGAACTTTTCCATACATAGAAATTTATCTAATTACATTTTTATTCATACTAACTGTTACTACCAGGAATATAAATTTTCTTCCGATAGTATATTTTTATGTTAAGATTAACAAACTATTAATGCAGTATAGTGAAGAATGCTTATGTTGTATGAAATATTTGAAAAAAAGCAGATAAATTTTGTTTTAAAGAACGCGAGAGCATTTTCAAAATTTTGACACGTGATATTATATGAAGAATTTTTTTGTTATTTATGGAAAGCTAATCAGTTCTATGTTCAAGTTCTTTACATTATAACATGAAATCAAATTACTGAACGTTTCCATACATAGAAATTTATCTAATTACATTTTTATTCATACTAAATGTTACTATCAGGAATATAAATTTTCTTCCGATAGTATATTTTTATGTAAAGATAGACAAACTATTAATGCAGTATAGGGAAGAATGCTTATGTTGTATGAAATATTTTAAAAAAAGCAGATAAATTTTGTTCTAAAGAACGCGAGAGCATTTTCCAAATTTTGACAGGTGATATCATATGAAGATTTTTTTTGTTATTTATGGAAAGCTAATCAGTTCTATGTTCAAGCTCTTTACATTATAACATGAAATCAAATTACTGAACTTTTCCATACATAGAAATTTATCTAATTACATTTTTATTCATACTAAATGTTACTATCAGGAATATAAATTTTCTTCCGATAGTATATTTTTATGTTAAGATAAACAAACTATTAATGCAGTATAGTGAAGAATGCTTATGTTGTATGAAATATTTTAAAAAAAGCAGATAAATTTTGTTCTAAAGAACGCGAGAGCATTTTCCAAATTTTGACAGGTGATATCATATGAAGATTTTTTTTGTTATTTATGGAAAGCTAATCAGTTCTATGTTCAAGCTCTTTACATTATAACATGAAATCAAATTACTGAACTTTTCCATACATAGAAATTTATCTAATTACATTTTTATTCATACTAAATGTTACTATCAGGAATATAAATTTTCTTCCGATAGTATATTTTTATGTTAAGATAAACAAACTATTAATGCAGTATAGTGAAGAATGCTTATGTTGTATGAAATATTTTAAAAAAAGCAGATACATTTTGTTCTAAAGAACGCGAGAGCATTTTCCAAATTTTGACAGGTGATATCATATGAAGATTTTTTTTGTTATTTATGGAAAGCTAATCAGTTCTATGTTCAAGCTCTTTACATTATAACATGAAATCAAATTACTGAACTTTTCCATACATAGAAATTTATCTAATTACATTTTTATTCATACTAAATGTTACTATCAGGAATATAAATTTTCTTCCGATAGTATATTTTTATGTTAAGATAAACAAACTATTAATGCAGTATAGTGAAGAATGCTTATGTTGTATGAAATATTTAAAAAAAAGCAGATAAATTTTGTTCTAAAGAACGCGAGAGCATTTTCCAAATTTTGACAGGTGATATCATATGAAGATTTTTTTTGTTATTTATGGAAAGCTAATCAGTTCTATGTTCAAGCTCTTAACATTATAACATGAAATCAAATTACTGAACTTTTCCATACATAGAAATTTATCTAATTACATTTTTATTCATACTAAATGTAAATTTATCAGGAATATAAATTTTCTTCCGATAGTATATTATTATGTTAAGATAAACAAACTATTAATGCAGTATAGTGAAGAATGCTTATGTTGTATGAAATATTTTAAAAAAAGCAGATAAATTTTGTTTTAAAGAACGCGAGAGCATTTTCAAAATTTTGACACGTGATATTATATGAAGAATTTTTTTGTTATTTATGGAAAGCTAATCAGTTCTATGTTCAAGTTCTTTACATTATAACATGAAATCAAATTACTGAACGTTTCCATACATTTTCTTCCGATAGTATATTTTTATGTTAAGATAGACAAACTATTAATGCAGTATAGGGAAGAATGCTTATGTTGTATGAAATATTTTAAAAAAAGCAGATAAATTTTGTTCTAAAGAACGCGAGAGCATTTTCCAAATTTTGACAGGTGATATCATATGAAGATTTTTTTTGTTATTTATGGAAAGCTAATCAGTTCTATGTTCAAGCTCTTTACATTATAACATGAAATCAAATTACTGAACGTTTCCATACATAGAAATTTATCTAATTACATTTTTATTCATACTAAATGTTACTATCAGGAATATAAATTTTCTTCCGATAGTATATTTTTATGTTAAGATAGACAAACTATTAATGCAGTATAGTGAAGACTGCTTATGTTGTATGAAATATTTTAAAAAAAGCAGATAAATTTTGTTTCAAAGAGCGTTAGAGCATTTTGACAATGTTGACACGTGATATCATATGAAGAAATTTTATGATATCTATGAAAAGCTAATCAGTTCTAAGTTCAAGCTATTAATATTCTTATATCAATATGAAATCAATGAACTGAACATTGCCAAATATAAAAAAATTCTCTTGTTACATATAAGTTTCATACAAATATTCTATAAATAAAATATAATTTTTGAAACCGTTGAATATTTTTCTTTTAACATTGACCAACTTTGAATACAATTTTATGAAGATTCTTGGTGTTGTATAAATAGTTGAAATCAAATTAAAATATCTCTAATTTCCAGGTCGTGAGAGCATTTTTTCAGTTTTAATTGATGAAATCATAAAGAAACATTGGGAAAAAATGAACTGTTGTCTATGGAAAACTAATCAGCTCTAAATTTATGGAATTAACACATGTGATATCAATATGAAGTCAATCGGACTTATAGTTTGGGCTGCAGAGAGGACACAAAAAAAAAAACAACGTAAATGATGAATTCATAGAGAAGAAATCAAAAGTTGTCTATGGAAAACTAATCAGCTCTAGGTCTTTGCACTTTACACATATGATGTTAATATGAAGTCGATCAGACTTATAGTTTGGGCTGTAGAGAGGACACAAAAAAGATAAATGCTACGGCGTACGGCGTACGGCGTACAGCGTATACGCCATACACACAAACACATCACGACGAAACTCATAGTGTGCATTCTCTACATGATACCCATTGAGAAATTGATGTAAAAAAAATACGCTTAAATTTTGCGAAATCATGACTCTCCCCTATTCCATAGTGTGGAGAGTAATGAAACAGAGCATACATGTAAATAAAAATTATTAAGCAAGATACAGTTATAAATACATTTTAAATATTATTATTTTATAGGTTTTAGTATTATGTATGGATATTTTAAAGATTTATTGTTTGAATAGAAAAATTTTCTATAAAAAATTATATTTGTACTGACAATTTTATAAATAATCTGATATTTTCATGTATTATATTTTGAAAAAAGGTTAACTAGCAATGAATTTAGTGGTGATAGTCCAGCGGTAAGGTCGTCGCCTCACATTCGTGAGGTCGACGGTTCGAATCCGGGCGGGGCACGCACCATCTGGATTTTTAAAAAATCTATGTGCGGATTTATATCACAAGCTATGTGTAGCCATGATCCAATTTGTATGGTTCCCCTTTCTAAGGGTTACGAAGGTCAGATGGTAGTCGCTTCAATGTAATAACCAGACTCGCCAATTCCAGGATCATGATCAAAAGCGTACCCCGATAGAAAAGGGACAAAAGCGCTAAGGGAAAGAAGAAGAAGAAGAAGTTTACTTGCAATGAATTTATGTATATAAATAAATGGTCCACTAATTCAAAAGTACCATTCAATAGATGCTCTTTGAGCGAAACGCGTCAGTAGTCAATATTTTTAAATTAGTGGAAAAAAGTTAAAAATTTGTGTTGTTACTTATTTTTTTTAAGTAATTTTATATAATTGATAATGGAATTCCATCACGAATTATGTAACAGTCAAAAAATTAGAAATAAATAAATATATATTATGTAATTAATCAAACGTATCTATTTCTCTCTCTCTGTTTGTTCCTACACAGCTTGTTAAAACTTTTGGTAAATTTTTCTATTTGTTAAATGATGACACAACCATCTCGTTTAATTTATGATTTAACTATCTTATTTTTATTTGGAAAATACTAAATTCTTTGAATGGTGATAAGCATCATTATTCTGGTGACCCTTAATAGTTAAATTACATAGTAACTCAGTGATCGATGTCCTGTCCAGTCCAGTAGTGCCATCACAACGAAGACACACAGGATATTATAAATAGGCTGAAACTCGTCTATCAAACTGGTAACGAAATATTTTGGTCACGTCTAAGTTGGTGACCCGAAAGACTTAAGGCTAAAGAAGAAGAGAAAATATAATGTATGTACATTCCTGTCATTAAAAATAATCGCTACCTCCACCTCCATCCATTCTGCATATGGAGACTGAAAACGACCCCTTCACAGAAAGCCAAGAATAAAATGCATAGCACGAAAGTAGCTCATGGAGCCCTCTAGATAAGCAATCTCGGCACCATATTGCAAATCTACGAACGTGAATGGAAGATTCACACTCTTGGATTTCAGATCTTTTTAAATAAGAAACATCAGGGGTATGACCAAGATCTCTGTAAAATATTAACCTCCTGGAAATCTAACAATAATAAGGCGACCTACTATGAAAACACTTCTAAAATGCTTTAAAATTGTTCTTCGAGGTCACAAAAACCGCGTGACTAATGGGACCTTGAAGAGGCCCACGGAAAGCAACTAGGCGCTCCGATCTATAAGAGGACATCATTGGGCGGCAACAATCCCACAGGATAATATGTTCCGAAGTTTGGGTTTTGACAGAACTGACATGAGGCAGTTGAGGTCATTTGAAATCGGTGAAGATAACTCTTAAAATTTCCGTGTCCTGTGAAAATTGAGAAGTCCAAAAATCGGGGACAACCCAAGAAGATTTAGGTCGATTCCCCAACTCATTTCCAATAACAGAAGAACGGCTCCGCATAAGAGTGAAAATAGCACATTTAATTTTTTTTTTGTGGTAATATTTATTTATGTATTCGGTTAGTAAAAAGATCGTTATTGGTATCATAATAATAATTGGGAACCATGTAATTCATATAAATTACACCAACATAGTTAACTAGTCTCTTTCTATGGCTCTGAAATAAAAATATCGTCAGAGATTGGATTTATGACAGGTATTATGGCGGACATTGGCACCTGGTTGATCTGTTTTGTGTGAGCCCATATGTTTGTTGAGGTAATGATTGTGAGTGCAGGAAGTTGAGATTGTGTACATATTAAGTGTGGAGCGGGAACAATCACCTGGTGCATAATTGCATATAATTGTCAATAAAAATTGTTTACAGCTCTAGAACAGGATTTCCAAGTTGGGCAGTAGTAATCTACTTATTGTTGTCACTATAAATATAGTGTGATTGTCTCCTCTACTTTTCAACTTATACTCTGATTATGTATTTAAAAGAGCTCTCAACAACACCGAGAGGGGTATAAAAGTCAACGGCGTAGTAATTAATAATATCAGGTACGCCGATGATACTGTATTACTGGCGGATTCTATTTCTGATCTCCAGGAACTGTTAAACAATGTCAATGTATTTGGTGAACATTTGGGCTTATCTATAAATGTAGCCAAAACAAAGTGGATGACATTTGGTCGATGTGAATATCCTGGTTCTTCCTTGCAATTAATGGGCAAGGTTATAGATAAGGTGGATAAATTTAAGTACCTTGGCAGTATTCTTTCGGAGTCCCTTGACCCGGATATGGAGATCAAGTGCAGAATTGAGGTAGCAAGAGCAACCTTTAATAAAATGAGATCTTTCTTCTGCAACAAAAAGCTAAATATGGACCTGAGACAGCGGATGATGAGATGTTATGTGTGGTCTGTGTTGCTAAATGGCTGTGAGACTTGGACATTGAAGGTTAACACCATGAACAGGCTGGAAGCTTTTGAGATGTGGTTGCATCGCAGAATGCTCAAAATCCCTTGGACAGATCTGGTTACGAACTCAGAAGTCTTAAGCCGAGCCAGAACAACCAGGAAACTCTTGTCCACAATAAAGGTCCGCAAGATCACATATCTGGGTCACATAATGAGGGGAGAGAAGTATCACTTGCTCCAACTAATACTGAAGGGCAAGATAGAAGGTCGCCGAGGGACTGGAAGGAGACAGATGTCCTGGCTGCGCAACATTATGGAATGGACCGGCTTCAGGACCGTGGAACAGATATTCCGGGCAGCACAGGACAGAGAGGGATTTGCCAGAGTGATAGCCGATGGACGTCGGGGGTTCCTGACATGGCACCGGAAGAAGAAGAAAAGGTTAATAAGTAAATAAAAAAATAATTAAAAACTTTTATTGTAAATAACAAGGTGGTGGATTTATTGCCCGCAGGAAATTTCTACCAGTCAGTCACAATAATAGGTATGCGTTTAAGTGGTGAAAAGTCTATAGCCCAGTTTCGATCCATCACAATGCAAACTAACTGATCCATTTATTTTGAATATTTAAACATAATTCCAAACTGGAATTCTTCGCACACTATAATTTCCACATCAAAAACTATGAGAAGTAGTCAAGAACTATTATATTTGTTCAGCACCTTTTTAATTCAGCGCTCAACGGCTACGTAGACCTGAAAAAAATCACAGTCATTAGGGATTATGAGGGTGATTTTTCACCGTAACGCTCCTGGCAACTCGATAAAATTATAATGTCGTGCGTAAGACAAAGCGCCTGTGGAGGTGAAATTTTCCTCATTTCGGCCCTGCAGTCGTGATTCGAAATAATTTATTCATTTTGCTGCTGTGTACAGCGAGGAAGAAGAAAAAACTCTTGTAATAATAATAATAATAATAATATACGAAAAGTCATTACTCTACGCCACTGGAGAAACATCCTGTGACTATAGGGAGGTTTTGCGCGTCGCGTTTTAAGACATCGCGTTTTGAATATTCGCGGTCGAAGACATGTTTTTAAGTACCGGTTAAGAATAAACAATATGGTTCCGAAGTATGTACTGGTTAAGAATAAACTATATGTTTCCGAAACATGGGTGATGACCAAACAAACTGAAGGATCCATAGCGGCTTTTGAGAGAATGATCCTTCGAACGATCTACGGGCCAATAAAAGAGTATAATGGTTGACGTCGTCGATACAACAGGGAACTAGACGAGAACTATGAAGAGCCCGATGTGATCAGTTCCATCAATATAGGGCGCTTAAGATGGGCTTGTCACATAATCAGAATGGACGACGAAAACCCCACAAAACGCCTCACACTTTATGTGCCACAAGGTCGAAGGAGACCAGGAAGACCAAGCACTCGATGGATGGACAGTGTCAATGCCGATGCTTCCACAATAAATATTAGAAACTGGAGAACGGATAGACGGGAATGGTGGAGACTCCTGGAATCAGCCAAGGCCCACCTAGGGCTGTCGAGCTTATGATGATGATGGTTAAGGATAAACGAAAATGCAACAAGCAACAATAACATCTTACATAGTTCAGCTATGAGGTTCACCATCACCATCAGCAATGGCCCTACAGCCCGGTGTGAGCCTTGGCCTCCTCAAGTAATTTCCTCCATCCCGCCCTGTCGACAGCTAATCTCCTCCGATTTGTCTTTCCGATCGCTCTTACATCGCTCTCGATGTAGTCCAGTCATCTCATTCTAGGTCTCCCTCTGCTTCTTCTTCCTTCAGGGCAAATGTCCAATATTTTCTCTGGGACATTCTACAAACGTATCCGAGCCAATGTAGACGTTGTATTTTGATGTACTGGACAACGTTTGCTTCGCCATACATTATTTCTAGCTCATGGTTAAACTGGATCCTCCAAGATCCCCCTTCACAGGTAGTGCCAAATATTTTGAGAAGTTTTTTCCTTCCGAACACCAACAATGCATTTTAGTTCTTCTTGGTCAATGTCCAGCATTCTGATGCATATGACATGACCGGTCTAAGAAGATTTTTGTAAATGAGGGTGAGTTTTACGAGAGATGAGTCGTGACCTTAGGTGCTTTAGCAGTCCATAATAGCAGCTATTTTCCGCGGCAAGTCTTGTCCTTATTTTCGCACTATTGTTGTTGACCGCTATAACAAGAGATTCCAGGTATGTGTAGGATTCAACGGCTTCTAGCTGATGAGTTCCCACTAATATTGATAGATGAGGATCACCACACATTCTGAATCTTGCCTTTTTGGGTGAGAAGAGACTGGTGTATGAAAACACACGCATAACTGGACACCTGTCGCTATTTACCCTACATTGTGGGATACACCGTGATGGTATTTATGTGGTTAAAGATTTCGTAATTGTGGATTATATACCGATACTGAGAGTCAGGGAGAAAGAGAATTGATATTTTTATTTTATTTTATTAATTTTATATTACTTCTCGGGAAAACCGGATACTTGTCCACCGAGAATCGAACCCGGGACTTTTGGATTAGCAGCCAGATGCCTAACCAACTGATCCACAAAGGTCGATTAATTTTTCAATTTCGTTATTACAATCTTTATCTTCAACAGTAAACATACTTACTGCAGTTTCATTATTCGCGAGATTTCGGAAACAGGTATCGTGCGTTTGACGACTTAACTTACGTAATAATATGTATGTAGATGTTTAAGGATATTTCTGTAAGATGGTATACCACCGCACCACTAACACAGAAAGATGTGGGTATATTAAATGTATCTAAGGAAACCAGAATAATATGAGGTGAATGTTCTTTAATAATGAAAGAGTTAACCCTTCCGAATCATTAATGATTATTGATTACTATTATCTGAATTATTATTATATTATATTTCAAGAGAGATACATGTGCACCTATTTGTTTTAGCAATTATTTCTGATGTCTTTTTTCAAAATCAAAACTTGATACTTAAAGCATTTCTTCTACAGTGCCATATCTTTCGATTCGACGTTTATTGAAAGTTTAAACGTCCAAAGGAATATATTTTCGTCCAACTGTGTCAGGCATTTCTGATACTTTCAGCATCTAAAGCATTTCTCCTACAGTGTCATATCTATCGATTCGACGCTTATTGAAAGTTTTAACGTCCAAAGTAATATATTTTCGTCCAACTGTGTCAGGCATTTCTGATACTTTCAGCATCTAAAGCATTTCTTAAGTGCCATATCTTTCGCTTCAACGTTTATTGAAAGATTTAACCTCCAATGAAACATATAGGTATATTTCTGTCCAACTGTTAGAAATTTTTGATATTTTCAGCATCTAAAGCGTTTCTTCTACAGTGTCATATCTTTCGATTCGACGTTTATTGAAAGTTTAAAGTCCAAAGGAATACATTTTCTTCCAACTGTGTCAGGCATTTCTGATACTTTCAGCATGTAAAACATTTCTTCTGCAGTGTCATATCTTTCGATTCAACATTTATCGAAAGCTTTAACGTCCAACGGAATACCTCTTCGACCAACTATGTTAGGTAGGTATTTCTGATAATATAGCACCTAAAACATTTCTTCTACAGTATCATATATTTCGATAGAATTAACTTCCGACAGCAATATCGGGTATATTTTGAACTGATACTTTCAGGAATTGGAAAAATATGGTAATCCGTGAACATCGGATATCACAAGATCAGGTTGAAAAAGAAGACGACCACGTAGAAAGAATGAACATCCCAGAGGGACATAGTCAACTCGGAAGCCCACAAAACGAGATAGCTGGAGTTCATATTTCTAGGGGAATTCTATACATCAAAAAGATTTCTCTGATTTAACAAATGAGGATAAAGAAAATTAATGCTATTCAGGATTTAACACAAGACTCGAACAGTGAGTTTTGAGTTCGATTCCAAGCTTTCATTTTTATATGTTTTTGTGAGGACATTTTTACGAAATTATAAAAATGATCGATAGAAATAACTTATCATTTTTGAGGAGATTGGTACCAAATTAATAACACACATTTCAAAAAAAATCCAAACTATTATGACTGGACCAAAGTCCAGATAGTAATACTGTCCCGTAACGTTCCCCACCATCTGCTCTGCCCACAAACAGATTCAAGTCTGAATCTTCTGCCGTGTAAAGATTACGCAGCGCAGATTTACGCGTTGTATATAATAATCCCAGTGAAAGGGATGAGGTATTAAGGGTTGAATGGAAATTTCGTGAAAATGCGATCATAAATTCATCCCCTTCTGGGGGGCGGCAGGGGTGAGATTTCGCGAATCTTGGTTGGATAAAGTGCCTCTATATACAATAGAAACATGTTGTTTGAAATAAATAATTTATCATTTAGAAAGATATACACCGTTGGACTTATGACTAAGCGGAAACGAATTTAATTGAAAAAATAAAAAGACCTTTCATTTAAAAAGATCAAATCGGATATTATTATTTTATTCATTATAAATTAAAATGATTTTAAAAAAAATACCTGATACCTCTCCTTTTCCTTTGCTACGTAATATTTACTTAAGAAGGAATATTTGTCCCTAAACACTTTATCTCGATTTCCTCTTCTTGTTCTTTCCCAATCCTTATTTTCGTTTTGCTATTTATTTATTTATTTATTTAATATTGCTTCTCGGGCAACTAACAGGTACTATGTCAAATGTTAATTTAACACGCACCCAATAACAAGTTGCCACATTCTGGAGACTTACGATATTAATCGTCTCACAGATCCAGACTGAAAACACAATTAAAAACTGTGTCTCCACCGGGAATCGAACCCAGGAACTTTGGCTCAGCAGTCAGATATCTAACCAACTGAGCCACGAAGGCCGACAAAGTATACTTTGATGTATATATTCTTTATTCGTTTTAGCTTTCATTATTTGTTGATGTACATATATAATTCTGTCACTCGATAATCTAGTTGGTTAAAAGAAATTGCCTAATGGCAATAAACCCGCCAGTGTGTATTATATTTATTTATATTATGTACAAAAAGTTAAATAAATATACATTTTGTTTGATTCTTTTTGCTTTAATTATTTTTTTGTTGATTTACATGGACAATTTTATCATACTTTGTAATCTGGGGGGGGCAAGTCTGGTCAACCGGCGAAATCAAAACCATCCATGTTTATTATATAACTGCATAAGATAATTATATCAATGATATGGGTATACATGCATAGTTTTGATTCTGCCGGATGACCAGACTTGCTCCCCTGATTTGAACCTATAAATAGGTATATATAAAACTTATTTATTTATTTATTTAATTATTTATTTATTTATTTATTTATTTATTTATTTATTTATTTATTTATTTATTTATTTATTTATTTATTTATTTATTGATTTATTTATTTATTTGTTTATTTATTTATTTATTTAATACAATACACGGCATCAGCCATTTACGTGTAAAATAGAATAACATTTTTTTAAAATTAACAACATTATATATTAAAAAGAAAAAGAAAAAACAGAATTAACAAGAAATTACATTTAAAAATTAAACAATACTGGTCAAATATATAAAAAAAAATACAGAAACAACAATAAATTGACAACACAAGTTTTTACACAGAGAAATAAACACATGCATTAATTATAATAACATATTGTGTAATATTAATAGGATAATTACAAAAAACAAATAATAAAGAAAAGAAAGAAAACTGCAAGGTTAGCTATTGAATTTGAATATTAGAAAGACCTATAAATAATTTTTTTGAATACCGGCAGGCTATCACCGAAAATATCTGCATCAACACACAGCTCATTTCCCAGCCTATGCAATTTTATTTGTTATAATGTTTGTAGAATAAAGACTTCATGTTCATAATATTTGGTAAAATAAACATGGTAAACCTAACCTAGACATATTTTACATTATTAAAATTTGAAATTATTTTCAGATCATTTATATCTATGATAGATAAATGAATAAATGCTGTGGAAATGAGATCACTAAGAAGAGTATGTAATAGAACGATATATGATAGAATAAAAAATGTGGACATAAGGAAGGAATGCAAGATGAAGAAGAGTATTATAAATAAAATGAAAGTGAATTCCTTGAGGTGGTTTGGACATATTGAAAGAATGAATGATGAACGACTGACAAAAAAATTTAAATGGGTGTAAGAGATGGAGTGAATAGAAGGGGCCGCCTCAGAAAGGGATGGCATGACCATGTGAATGATATTTTGAAAGAAGGAAATAAAAGAAGCTTGAATAATCGACGAGCATGTATGAGACGATGCATGGATGTAAAGGAAGCTAGGAATGTGTGAAAAATAGAGGAGTATGGCGCTTGGTTCTCTCTGCTTACCCCATAAGGGATATGGCGTGATGGTATGTATGTATGTATATGGGTAAACATGGATGGCTAGTAATCCAGTGGTCGCGAGATCGAATCGTGCCTCGACCGATTTCGTTCACCTATAGCAAAAGCATTGATGCTTAATTAAGGTAATGTAGGAGGATATATATGTATTTGTTTAACAAGAACATATTCATTGTATTTAAAAAAATAAATAAATACTAAACTATAATACTTGTTAAAGACGATTCAATTTAAAACAATGATATATTTCCAAAGTACATACATACCATCACGCCTTGTTCCTTACGGGGTAGGCAGAGAGAACCGAACGCCACTAACTTCTATCTTGACATACATTTATCGCCTCGACAACATTCATACATCGTCTTATACATGTTCGTCTGTTGTTCACGCTTCTGACATTTCCGTCTTTCAAAATATCGTTCACATGGACGTGCCATCCCTTCCTTGGGCGGCCCCGACCTCTCATTCCATTCCTGTCCGCAATGTATATTTTCTTTATCAGGCGTTCCTCATTCATTCTCCCCATGTGACCAAACCATCTCAATGTGTTCACTTTCATTCTATTAATAACATCTTTCTGCATTTATTCTAATGTTTTAGCGATCTCATTTCAACTGCATATATTCTAATGTTTTATTTCCAATGTTTTTTTAAATATATTATTATTTTTCCATAAAGGTACCACAAATTTTCTGACGTAGCAATAACGTATAAATCAAAACCAGTTTCCGTAACTCGTTAGATTTTTCCGATCTCCCGGTCGTAAATTATGTCTCGGTCGACGCGACCATCGGATTGATTCATTAAAACGTCATAAAGGGCGACCAATCGAATTAGAGATGGGAAAAATATGACCAAAATGTCGTTTATTATTTTACTCAACACAACCTATGGTAGTTTTATTAACAAACATCTTAAAAAATCACGCGGGCTGCGCAGAAAACACATTTTTTTGTTTGGTTGTTGGTTGGACTAACCTTCCTCTATTCTGCTGACATTTGCCGGGCGTCCTGGGTTCGATCCCAAGTTGAGGACAAATTTATTTAATTAATGAGTTTGTTATTATTTATTTGGTAGAATTCCATTCTGAATATTATTAAATTCATTTCTCATGCAATTCTTTGTTCTCTGGGCTGGAAACACTTGTTAGTTGGAAGAAATTGCCATACGGCAATGAAATCGCCACTTGCGCGGGGTTGCGATTTATTATGATTTATGACATACATGTCATAATTAGTAATGTTATTAACGCCAATTAATCAATGGGTATCACGTAGAGATAGCAAACTAATATGAATTTCGTCGCGATGTTTTTTTGCGTATGGCGACTCACTTATGAAATTTTATACCATATATTAATGACACAAATACCTAAGAATTAACAATACTTTCTGAATGATGCCCATTGAGAAATCGATGTGTGGTTTATTAGAATAGTGGTATTGCCCCCTTCACCGATAAAATATATAAATATGGTAGAGACGTGATTCGCGGGTCTTATCGCTTCCGCGAACTTTACAGATACTTATGTAGGTATATGTATAACAGTGTAGGTACTTGTTCGGCCAAGAGCTCTGCTACGGAATAAACTAAATATGAGATCGAAATGAAACGAATCGAAAACGAAACGATAAACGAAACGTTAAACGAAATGAAATCACTAAGAAGAGTATGTAATAGAACGATATATGATCAAAACCATCCATGTTTATTACATAACTGCATAAGATAATTATATCAATGATATGGGTATACATGCATAGTTTTGATTCTGCCGGTTGACCAGACTTGCTCCCCTGATTTGAACCTATAAATAGGTATATATAAAACTTATTTGTTATAATGTTTGTAGAATAAAGACTTCATGTTCATAATATTTGGTAAAATAAACATGGTAACCTAACCTAGGCATATTTAACATGATTAACATTTGAAATTATTTTCAGATCATTTATATCTATGATAGATAAATGAATAAATGCTGTGGAAATGAGATCACTAAGAAGAGTATGTAATAGAACGATATATGATAGAATAAAAAATGAGGACATAAGGAGGGAATGCAAGGTGAAGAAGAGTATTATAAATAAAATGAAAGTGAATTCCTTGAGGTGGTTTGGACATATTGAAAGAATGAATGATGAACGATTGACCAAAAAAAATATACTTACACGAGTGCAAGAGATGGAGTGAATAGCAGGTGCCGCCCCAGAAAGGGATGGTATGACCATGTGAATGATATTTTGAAAGAAGGAAATACCTATAAGAAGCTTGAATAATCGACGAGCATGTATGAGACGATGCATGGATGTAAAGGAAGCTAGGAATGTATGCAAAAATAGAAGAGTATGGCGCTCGGTTCTCTCTGCTTACCCCGTAAGGGATATGGCGTGATGGTATGTATGTATAAAGTAACATATGTGTTTAACATATAAACCCCACACCAGGACAAGACACGATTTAAAACAAATAGTTCTTCTTCTTCTTTTTTTGTGCCCATAAGCAGAACGGGTGTTAGATGGGGAAGAACATAGTTCCTGTTAGTTGCTCGAAAAGTAATAAAAAATAATAATAAATAAAAAAATAAGTAAAATCTGACCAAAAGCAAAGAAAGGATACTGTCCATCACTATTGCTATGAATGTCTTCCGGTACAATAGATAAAATCTGTAATAATAATTATTGTTTTGTCCGACACCGTTGCGTTACCGGCGATATGTCCCGGTGACTGATAATAAATTAATAATTCATACTTTGACTGCGGACCGCGGTTTCATACACATGTCCATACTTATTACATGGGTTTTATTTATATGAGGTTAGGTTATAATATATAGACATTATTGATTTGGTGCAGATGTATTAAAAAAGAGTGGGTTGTGGCCAACGCATTGATATAATCGGTAGATCGCAACGGGCAATGATGGAAACATTTGTTGAGTTAGAAAGAACTGCTAAAGAAATGGGACTTTGCATCAATGCTAGTAAGACCAAATATATGCCAGTCACCAAGTCTGTTAATAGCAACCAAAACCCAACAACAATCAAAGTAGGCGCCCACCCAATAGAACCTGTTGAAAGTTTTATTTACTTGAGATCGATTGTGACTAACATAAATGACACATCCACTGAAAATGCCAAGGATATAAACTACAAACAGTTGCTTCTTTAGTATGAGAAGACATCTGGCATCTCGGATGATGTCTAGAAAACCAGTCACAGTCTACAAAACGTTGCTACGCCCCGTACTAACTTATGGTTCTGAATGCTGGGTATTGAGTAAAAAAGATGAATTGTCTCTACTAGTGTTCGAAAGAAAAATACTCAGAAGGATATTCGGACCTCTGCAGGTAAACGGAGCTTGGAGAATACGACGCAATGATGAGATCTACAATATTTATAATGAGATGATAAAAATAACATTATAAAGGTGATAAAAATAGGAAGGCTGCGATGGGCAGGACACGTGGAAAGAATGAGCGATGAAAGAGTGCCAAAAAGGATCCTGCACACAAAGCCACAAGGTAGACGAAGCGTTGGTAGACCCAAGGTCCGATGGCTGAATGGCGTGCGAAGGGATGTGGAGGCTGTTGGTGAAAGGAACTGGAGGGTTGCGTGTCAGGATAGAGGGAGATGGCGAGGAATGCTGGAGGAGGCCAAGGCTCGCAATGGGCTGTGGAACCATTGGTGATGATGATTTGGCCAACGCTAAACTACTCATTAAAAAGTCACTCGACAAAGTGTTCAAATTTTGTATGGAAAATTTTCAGAAATGAAATGAAATGAAATAAAATAAAAAAGAGACATGGCAGATCATTATTTGTTGAGTGATTCAGTGAATCCGTCATCTTCAGTTAAGAGGCCAAAAACAAGACGATCATTGATCTTTGAGATTTAAGTCACGTTCAAAAAGACAAACAGCATTACAAGTAATAAAAACTTGTTTAACAACGGGTAACACTAAAATAAAGAAAATATTAGATTAGTTGGAAGTACGTTGAATCAAGGAAATAAAAGAAAGCCTAGCAACCCTAAAACTAGTTAATTTTAATATATTAAGCAAGTAACTTCGTAACCTCCCTTATAGCCATAATAAATTTGCGTTAATTCGTTTTTGCGTAAATGTACTGGTTTCTTTTGCAAAATCTTGGTTTCTCAAATATTTCATAACAACAATTCATATGCTAGATAAGAAAACCCTCAGCTAATAGTGGATTCAGAAGCGATTGAGTTTATTAGATATGTACATAATTTAAATGTAATGGCATCTATTCTTTTTACTTATATGGCATTCCACTCAATCATTACAATGATTTCAGTCAATATAAATATCTTTTTAAATTATTTTTATTCTTGAGGTTATTACGTTATAGGGAATTTTATTATTTTATTTATATTTTTAGTACACCACTGAAATAATCTTCATTAAAAATAGATAACTGCTGCCCAATTAGGTATTCCTGTTCTAGGGCTAGCAATGTACATATTATTAAAATTAAAACGAAATAAAAAAAATAACTTTGTGTACACCACTACAACTATAACTTTTATTCAATTGAAAAAAATTCCTGTACATGTTACGATAACAAAGTTCTCTTCCTCAGGAGGATCCAATTGACTAGAAGATACGCTTCCTCCACCACCACCCGCTCTGCATATGGGGACTGTAATCGACCCCGTCACAGAACGCTAAGTGAACGACAAGAAAAAAAATGCATTGCTCGAAAAGTAGCTCATGGAGCCCTCTAGATTAGCGATCTCGGCACCACAGTGCAAAAAGACAATCGACGAATGTGAATGGACTTCAGATCTTTATAAATAAGAAACAACTGGGGTATGACCAATATCTCTGTAAAATATTAACCAACTGGGAATCTAACAATAACTATATGACTGGAAGAAAAGCGAGACAAACATTTAAAATTGATGTTGGGATTTTACAAAGCCACACAACACATTAGAGGGTTTATTGTTGAATAATTACTTTACTTTTTGTGTGGCTACGGCTTTTCCTGCACCTTTGGCTGCGTCATCGAGTATTTTCCTTCTACCCTCTTGGCTCCCGTTCGGCCAGCCATTTCACAGCCTCTAGAGTCGCCCTATGAATGTCCACCCAGTCTCCTTCATACCTTCGTATCGGGCCTATACTAGATGCTGGATAGTTTGGTTCTTGCTCCACAGTCACATTCCGGAGATTCCTTTTTCCCCATTTCCACATTTGGTAGTTAGGTACATCGTCCGTGACCTGTACGAATTCTGTTTTGCTGAATCCAAACTAATCGGGGAAGGTTATAACCTGGGACCCATTCTTTAGGGTCTTGGATAATGTGTTTATTTAACCCAATACTGCCTAGCGTTGCTATATGGAAACGAAACTACATAGGTTGTTGCTTAAACAGTGATTTTACGAATAGTGTATACTTTTATTAGCTATAAACACTCAATCAATATTGTCACAAGAATCATTTTCCCATAAAGGTTAGTGACCTTCAGTTCTTCTTCTTCTTCGTTTAGTAGACCTAATTTCATTCGCTGCTATATTTGCAAGTCTACATTGACCTTCAGTTTATTAATATATAATAAATAATGTCGCAAATATTGCTTTTCATAAATTGCGCCAAAAATGGACCGTGAATCAGGGAAAGTACATTAATTTTTTTAATTATTTTTAATACACATTTTTTTTAAATGTAAGTTTACGAAAAAAGGATACAATGTTTACATAAAAAGATAAAATATATTGCACGGATATTTTTTGTATTCATTTTTTCCAGATATATTGTTGTATATCTCGACGCTGTAGCAACTCGAATACGTGGACCAAATGATGACTCAATTTCACCTCGAGAGTATGGTTTCTGGATAAGATAAACGTCAATTTTCATGCTATTAGCAGACTGATTAAGTTCGATTGAAGATAATTGTCCACGGCCATGATTAGTCTGACCAAATTGAAAAGAAATTTGAAATATTACACGTCAAAGTCAATATTGAACAAAGCTCTTGCTTGATTAGCTGGACAGTCATTAGTGTCTGATAAATGGTTTGCTAATTAGCAACACACTGATGCTGTTTTTTTTCAGCTATGGAATATTTTTCAGATATGAAAGTTTATATGTTATATTACATATATGAAACATTTTTCGCAAACAGTCCCAAACTGAAATACCTATGTATAGAATGTAATAATTTATTTTGTTACAAGCACAGTATAAGGAGGTCTGACAATAAAACAACATATAAATGATATAATAAAAATGTATTGTATGTCCATGGGATTTTAGTGATATTCTCTATGTTATAGCGATGTAGATATATGTAGATATCTCCTCAACATTATTTTTTTTAATTAAATATAATTGAATATGGGAGACATGCTAATGTATTTATTTAGTTATTTTTTTTTGTTTATAGAGCTAATAGCCTTTTACAATAAAAATATTTACAGTAGTTACAAAAAAATGATGAAATCGACGAGCTACAAAAAAAACAATTATAATAATAATGGATTCACAAAAAAAGTCAAAAAGCATAATTTTAACTGGAAATCTGGAAATTATATAAAATAACTGGATACCTTACAAAAAAACGAAAATAAGAAAGTATTAAAAAAATAAGAAACAAAAACACATCATTAATTATTAACTATAAAGAATAAAACAATTCAATAATCAATGAACGATGCATTAAAATGATGATAAACTGTCAAAAACTGTCATAAAATCTCTCTCTCGCTTGAAGAGCTCTACATAAATTTGATGAACTATACATAAAATATTTTTATTCTTCTTTCTCTTCTTTTTCGCCCTAGCCTTCATCTCATTTACTTGGGGTCGGCACTTCTAGTCCTCATGCACATTTCTCTTACATATTTCTAATATTTAGTGAAAATCGCCTGAATGAAAAAAATATATAGGAATGTTTTTTTTAAGACAAAGTAGAGTGATATCAATCTATATGTGTCAACTAGGTATTTATGTATAAGAAATGTGATTTATATTTATATTAAGTGTATGTACGGGCGTGGGTGTGGGTGTGGGTGTGGGTGTGGGTGTGGGTGTGGGTGTGGGTGTGGGTGTGGGTGTGGGTGTGGGTGTGGGTGTGGGTGTGGGTGTGGGTGTGGGTGTGGGTGTGGGTGTGTTTGTGGGTGTGGGTGTGGGTGTGGGTGTGGGTGTGGGTGTGGGTGTGGGTGTGGGTGTGGGTGTGAGTGTGGGTGTGGGTGTGGGTGTGGGTGTGGGTGTGGGTGTGGGTGTGGGTGTGGGTGTGGGTGTGGGTGTGGGTGTGGGTGTGGGTGTGGGTGTGGGTGTGGGTGTGGGTGTGGGTGTGGGTATGGGTGTGGGTGTTGGAGTATGCAAACCAGGCCATATTATGTCTGATATTCTCTGATATATACGAGTATACTATTTACTATATTTTTATATAAAAGTAGTTCTTAAAAATATACCGAACACTATAAAATATTCCATCTCGATACGCCTATGCCTAGTGAGGTGGATACTACACATATAATTTATGTATGAAAATCTCCTTTATTTATTTTATAATCAAATTAAATAAATAAATAACGATTTTGTTATATAACGTCAATTGAATGTAATAAATTATAACGACAATGGGCATAATATAGCGAAGTAGTAAAAACAAAAGATTATTTTTTCTCTACAGGACACTCCCAAAGGATTTATGTAATAACAATGTATCTTATTTTTTATTTATGGTTCAACATGACTGTCCATAGTGGGTTTTGGCTAGCACAATACTTTATGGCTGACCCAATTATCTCAAAGCCAGCAAAGCTAGCTGTTCACAATGCAATAGTCGCTCCAACAATAATGTATGCAAGTACATTATTGTTGGTTAGAGTTCCAAGATTGAGTCCTGGAATGCTGGTTCAAATTAAAATTCGAGGCTTCGGAGGTTGGAGTATAACTAACTATATTTATGAAAACTAATTAATAATTCACAATGAAAAATACAACAACACATGTGGGTACAACATTCATGGAAAATGAAGTATCTCAGCAAATACCTATGATGCACCGGTGTGCGCGGTCGATAACGAAGTTATCTGCAGTGTAGCGTAATTGCCATATTGAAAAATTGAACAGGTATGTATGTCAGGATATGATAGTATGGAGGTCAGTCATTTTTTCCTACCCAGAATATGAAAACAGCATGATGTATGTTTGTTTGATGATTAAGTTGTTATCAAACTATTGAGTGAGACATACTGTAGTGTATACTGCCTTACAAAATGTATGAAACGATGTCGTCACTACCTTTAATTTTTATAAAAATTGTTAATAAAAGTTGGATGTACTTCTACAATTCACTAATTCACATATTTTTATACAAAAAAACTTATAGTTGAGGTGTTTCGGCTTTTTCGATATTTTTTACAACTTATAATATGGACTGTTAAACACATAAAATTATAATAATGAAAAATGCATGAAAGTAAAAAAAAAAAAAAAAGTGAGTACAATGAATTAAAAAAATTGTGAGTATCCTGTGAGAAATTGAGAAGTCCAAAAGTCTGAAACAACCCAAGGAGATTTTGGTCAAGACCCCCAGTTAAATAAAATAAAATATAATAAAATAATAAGCTTAATTAACAGACTAACATGAATGTAGACGAGGCGATGAATGTGTGCCAAGATAGAAAAATATGGCGGTCGGTTCTCTCTGCCTTTCCATTGAGAACAAAGCATGATGGTATGTATGTGAGCACGGGTATACCATGACTTCCAATCATTAATTTTGGTTGTTGAAAATACGTTTAGCTAATTGTTAATCTGGTGATGAATAATTGAATCGTTAGTACGTATATTAATAAATCTAGTTCAAATATGTTAATAAGCCCGACCAACACCCATAGACCATTTACTGAAACATAACCATAGTGTAAATTACTTTATAACGAGTGTGCCTAATGTTTTCAGGTAGGCTTAAATAAATTATGAAAATTAGTAAATTTAAGGGTGTTTCACATCCTGAAAACGGCTTTAGGGGGGAGACTGCTGTCAACGAAACCTATTTTTCAATTTAATACTATCTAATATCAAATCGTTTTGGTAAAAAATAACTTACATAGATAGTTTAGGTATTAACAAAGAAAAATTTACTTTAAGTTTTTAATTATATTCTATAAATATTCTTCTAGAAAAATAATGGCATATCGCGATTTTCAACGTTTATCTTATATTTTTAATAAACTATAAGGCGTAATGAAATACATTTTTCTTTAAATTAAAGAAGACAAAAAAAAATCTGGAAAAATAATATGTCGTGACGTTGAATATGCTTCAGGTTACGTAAAGAAACCTAAAAACATTTATTTTCCATTCAACGCTATTACGAAATAAAAGTTTTTTTTTTGGTTTATTTACATAACTAGACATTAATGCAACGTCACAACATATTTTTCCAGATATTTTGTTCTTCTTTGATTTAATAAATAAGTATTGCTGTATACGTCATATTTTTTTTACAGAATTAAGATAAATGTCAAAAAATCGGGGTATACTTATTATTTTTCTACGAGAATATTAATAGAACATGATTAAAAAGTTAAGGGGGGGACTGCTGCCAACGTACCTATTTTTCAATTTGATATACCATCATTATTTCATATCAAATCGTTATGAAAAAAATAATTTAGATAGTTTGGGTATTCATAAAGAAAAATGTATCTTTACTTTTTGATAATGTTCTGTATAAATTATTGTAGAAAAATAATGGCATACCCCGATTTTCAACGTTAATCTTATATATTTAATAAAATATAAGGCGTAGTTCAACATATTTTTTTTTAATTAAAGAAGACATGAATATCTAGAAAAATACGATGTGACGTTGCATTAATGCTTCAGGTTTAGAAAATAAACCTAAAAAACATTTATTTTCCATTCAGCGCCATTGCGAAATATAAGTTTTTTTGGTTTATTAACTTAATCTGATGCATTAATGCAACGTTACATCGAATTTTTACAGATATTTTGATCTTCTTTAATTTATAAAAAAACATAATGCTCTAATACCATATAGTTTTTTAGAAATTTAAGATAAATGTCAAAATTTGTGGTATGCTTATTATTTTCCTACAAGAATACATACAGAACATAATTAAAAAATTAAGGTATATTTTTATTTATTAATATCCATACTAACTAGGTTATTTTTTTCAAAATGATTCGTTTTGTAGTAATGACGCAAATTCATATTGAAAAAATAGGTACGTTGGCAGCAGTCGCCTCCTTAATTTGACTGTCACGTGAGTAGTAATTTTTTTATATATATATATATATATTTGAATACACAGAGTGTTAACGATTTCCTGCATATTTTAACCAACGCTATTCATGACATTTTTTTTTTGATGAATCACATCCTATTTAGTCAATACGATGAACGTATGTAGAGCCAGTGGCGTAGCTAGAGATTTTGGGCCCTCGTGCAAAATTTAATAAAGGACCCCCTATTAATTAAATATGAAAATAATTAAATAATATATCTAAGGTGTTCTATGTATACTATGATGACACAAAATGTTGTTATAAAGGAAATATCAAATACTTATGCTATGTTAGAAAGAAAATTCATATATTGTTTTGTTAAGAAATGGATGTACGAAATTTTTTATATTTTTCCTTTTTTGTTGTTTTTGTTATATTTGTTTTTTTAACACTAACTTTGGTTTACATATTATTTTCTTATTTTTTGTGTATTATCTATTAAATAAATTTCAAGGCCAGAATTTTTCTAGGCTAGAACTTATATATACTATATTTTAAACAGTAATTTTATAAGTGACCCGTTTCAGAACAGGTTTTCCTAGTGAGACGGGAACGAAAAATATATTGTAATTCATGTATTCTTATTTAATAAACGTCGGGTTGCCGGCACTGAAACTAACTACTAACTAAATTGCAAGATATCCAGTACGTTGCAAACTTGCAATAGACAATAAAACTATAGAACAAGTGATGAGATTTAAGTACTTGGGCAAAGTAATATCCAGCAGCAATGATCTTTATAACGAAGTACATGAACAAGCAACCAAGGCTGCTGTAGCAGCTGGATGCCTGAGAAGTTCTGTGTGGAGAAATAGGGATATGCTGAGGGAGAGTAAAGTCAGGATCTACAAGACTTGCATAAGACCAATCATGACATACGCCATAGAGACAAGCGCTGACACCAACTGCACAAAAAGTCTCCTTAGAACCACGGAGATGAAGACTCTACGGCCCATCGCAGGAGTAACCCTCCGAGATCAAATGAGGAGCTCCGAAGTAAGGAAAATTTATGATGTTGAGGACGTGGTGCGATGGGGTAGAACAAGAAGACGTTTCTGGAGAGATCACGTGGGGAGAGCAAGCTCAGACCGAGTAGTGAGGATATCAGCTAGTGAACATCCTACAGGTAGCAGACCTACAGGAAGACCGTCCGAACGATAGAGGGACAGCTGGACGTCCTCCTCCCAGAAGCAGGTTCCAAGAACTACAGGACGAAGAAGAAGAAGAAAATAATTGCACACATTATTAATGTTATAATATACATTGTAAACTGCCACTAGATATTTGCACATAATTCATGTTAAATCAGGAAAAAGGCCCGTTTTTAAAATGTTCCCTTATGCTTTGCCCTGACCCTGACCCTGCTGTTAGATAGCTTCGCTACTGCGTAGATCACATGACATTATACTTATATATGTATTATTAAATAATAAAAAATATCATCGTCATTCTCTCCACTTAATGACAAGCGTTTTTATGTTTTTCTTTATTTATATATTCAACTCAAAAATGGTCTTAAGGGGGGGACTGCTGCCAACGTACCTATTTTTTCAATTTGAGTTTGCGTCATTACTACAAAACGAATCATTTTGAAAAAAAATAACGTAGTTAGTTTGGATATTAATAAATAAAAATATATCTTAATTTTTTAATTATGTTCTGTATATTATATTCTTCTAGGAAAATAATAAGCATACCCTAATTTTTGACATTTATCTTAAATTTCTAAAAAAACTATAAGGTATAGAGCATTATATTTTTTTTTTTGTAAATTAAAGAAGATCAAAATATCTGTAAAAATTTGATGTAACGTTGCATTTATGCATCAGGTTAAGTTAATAAACCAAAAAAACTTATATTTCGCAATGGCGCTGAATGGAAAATAAATGTTTTTTAGGTTTATTTTCTAAACCTGAAGCATTAATGCAACGTCACATCGTATTTTTCTAGATATTTGTGTCTTATTTAATTTAAAAAAAAATATGTTGAACTACGCCTTATATTTTATTAAAAATATAAGATAAACGTTGAAAATCGGGGTATGCCATTATTTTTCTACAAGAATTTATACAGAACATTATCAAAAAGTAAAGATACATTTTTCTTTATGAGTAACCAAACTATCTAAATTATATTTTTCAAAACGATTTGATTAGAAATGATGATGGTATATCAAATTGAAAAATAGGTACGCTGGCAGCACTCCCCCCCTTAATATGATCAATTTCACATAAGTTACTCAACTGCCTAGGTATTTTTTTGCGTGACGTTTTGTACCTACTAGTTAATAGAATCTATATGAAAATATTCGAATTTAAAACGTGTTCCATGACAGACTGATATAGCTATATAAACATGTCATTTTCTTTACCACACTACACCATGAATTTCTCTCTATATATAGGTATATGAAGAACTATCAGGAACCGCATCAGCAATATGCTAACGTATCAAGAAAATCGTTTTGGTAATTTTGAACTATCAGGAACCGCATCAGATATAGACGATCAGGAATATATGTGGTGTTGAAGACAAAACGAAATGTAGAAGAAGCAGAAGACGCTTCTGGAGAGACCACGCCTAACGCATGGACGACAAGAATTGTCAAAATTTAAAACATAGAAAAACCCAACAACAGAAGATTAATCGAATATATTTTTTTATTGCATATACGCAAACATTGGATTTTTTTCCTTGTCGGGAGTCAAATGATATTTTTATTGACATTAACACCAGTCCAAAAAAATATTTTCGATTCGATTTACATACATATTGGTACAAGTAGGTAAACAAGCCAAAAATTAAATAATATTTTTGGCTCGGTTCAGGGGTGACATTTGTGCGAGACACAGTCATCTCATTTATAAGGACTGTTGCTTTCGTTGTTTACAAATAAACTAATTTTTCAATAGATGGCGTTACAAAAAAAGGTTTCTTCGTTATCTCATAGATGGCAATAGTAAAATTTCGAATTATTCAGGTGAAATGTTTACGCATTATTCAAATATATAGAACTTTCAAAAATTACATCGATGAGGGAATTCAATAAGAAGGCATAATTGGTTAACGTTGCGCAAGCGCATAAAGTGATGACGTAAAACGGGCGATGACAGATCGTAAGCCCTGTAGTTGCCTGAGTTCCTGGTTCTTCTATAATATCCCAACTTCGTCTCTATTGAGATGTGTTATTGTTAATAAAAACAGAAGATTACTCAAAAGACCTGCAAAGAAATGGAAGGACAACTAGACCTCCTCGTACCAGGATGGCCCATGATGATGAAGAAGAAATTTTGTAAGAGAAACAGGAACTCAAGGCACCTTACAACCTGTCATCGGCTGTTGTACGTGATCACTTTATGCGATTGCGCAACGTTCACCAATTATGCCTTCTTATTGAGCACCCTTATCAATCTTGAACGATCTATATATTTTAATAATAAGAAACTGATTGTTTGATAATAAGCCATTTTTAACATCGCCATCTATGAAGTAACGAAAAAATCCTTTTTGTAACGCCATCTATTAAGATTTTTTTCTATTTTGTAACAATATACCACATGCTGATATATTCTCTGCTAGCAATAACTGCTACAACAACTCTTTATATATATATATTTAGCGGCGTCAACTTTTTAATTTTTGTACCTATTTTTTTTTTATTTTTTTTTATTATTATATTATCATAGTATGTGTTATGTTTCGTGAGAGCCATTCTCTGAATAATTATGTCTACCACTCCCCAATACCATGGCTACATAGACTTGGTAACATTGTGGGGAGTCACTCCGATGTTTTTATTATTATATTATCATAGTATGTGTTATGTTTCGTGAGAGCCATTCTCTGAATAATTATGTCTACCACTCCCCAATACCATGGCTACATAGACTTGGTAACATTGTGGGGAGTCACTCCGATGTTTTTATTATTATATTATCATAGTATGTGTTATGTTTCGTGAGAGCCATTCTCTGAATAATTATGTCTACCACTCCCCAATACCAAGGCTACATAGACTTGGTAACATTGTGGGGAGTCACTCCGATGTTTTTATTATTATATTATCATAGTATGTGTTATGTTTCGTGAGAGCCATTCTCTGAATAATTATGTCTACCACTCCCCAATACCAAGGCTACATAGACTTGGTAACATTGTGGGGAGTCACTCCGATGTTTTTATTATTATATTATCATAGTATGTGTTATGTTTCGTGAGAGCCATTCTCTGAATAATTATGTCTACCACTCCCCAATACCAAGGCTACATAGACTTGGTAACATTGTGGGGAGTCACTCCGATGTTTTTATTATTATATTATCATAGTATGTGTTATGTTTCGTGAGAGCCATTCTCTGAATAATTATGTCTACCACTCCCCAATACCTAGGCTACATAGACTTGGTAACATTGTGGGGAGTCACTCCGATGTTTTTATTATTATATTATCATAGTATGTGTTATGTTTCGTGAGAGCCATTCTCTGAATAATTATGTCTACCACTCCCCAATACCTAGGCTACATAGACTTGGTAACATTGTGGGGAGTCACTCCGATGTTTTTATTATTATATTATCATAGTATGTGTTATGTTTCGTGAGAGCCATTCTCTGAATAATTATGTCTACCACTCCCCAATACCTAGGCTACATAGACTTGGTAACATTGTGGGGAGTCACTCCGATGTTTTTATTATTATATTATCATAGTATGTGTTATGTTTCGTGAGAGCCATTCTCTGAATAATTATGTCTACCACTCCCCAATACCTAGGCTACATAGACTTGGTAACATTGTGGGGAGTCACTCCGATGTTTTTATTATTATATTATCATAGTATGTGTTATGTTTCGTGAGAGCCATTCTCTGAATAATTATGTCTACCACTCCCCAATACCTAGGCTACATAGACTTGGTAACATTGTGGGGAGTCACTCCGATGTTTTTATTATTATATTATCATAGTATGTGTTATGTTTCGTGAGAGCCATTCTCTGAATAATTATGTCTACCACTCCCCAATACCTAGGCTACATAGACTTGGTAACATTGTGGGGAGTCACTCCGATGTTTTTATTATTATATTATCATAGTATGTGTTATGTTTCGTGAGAGCCATTCTCTGAATAATTATGTCTACCACTCCCCAATACCTAGGCTACATAGACTTGGTAACATTGTGGGGAGTCACTCCGATGTTTTTATTATTATATTATCATAGTATGTGTTATGTTTCGTGAGAGCCATTCTCTGAATAATTATGTCTACCACTCCCCAATACCTAGGCTACATAGACTTGGTAACATTGTGGGGAGTCACTCCGATGTTTTTATTATTATATTATCATAGTATGTGTTATGTTTCGTGAGAGCCATTCTCTGAATAATTATGTCTACCACTCCCCAATACCTAGGCTACATAGACTTGGTAACATTGTGGGGAGTCACTCCGATGTTTTTATTATTATATTATCATAGTATGTGTTATGTTTCGTGAGAGCCATTCTCTGAATAATTATGTCTACCACTCCCCAATACCTAGGCTACATAGACTTGGTAACATTGTGGGGAGTCACTCCGATGTTTTTATTATTATATTATCATAGTATGTGTTATGTTTCGTGAGAGCCATTCTCTGAATAATTATGTCTACCACTCCCCAATACCAAGGCTACATAGACTTGGTAACATTGTGGGGAGTCACTCCGATGTTTTTATTATTATATTATCATAGTATGTGTTATGTTTCGTGAGAGCCATTCTCTGAATAATTATGTCTACCACTCCCCAATACCAAGGCTACATAGACTTGGTAACATTGTGGGGAGTCACTCCGATGTTTTTATTATTATATTATCATAGTATGTGTTATGTTTCGTGAGAGCCATTCTCTGAATAATTATGTCTACCACTCCCCAATACCAAGGCTACATAGACTTGGTAACATTGTGGGGAGTCACTCCGATGTTTTTATTATTATATTATCATAGTATGTGTTATGTTTCGTGAGAGCCATTCTCTGAATAATTATGTCTACCACTCCCCAATACCAAGGCTACATAGACTTGGTAACATTGTGGGGAGTCACTCCGATGTTTTTATTATTATATTATCATAGTATGTGTTATGTTTCGTGAGAGCCATTCTCTGAATAATTATGTCTACCACTCCCCAATACCAAGGCTACATAGACTTGGTAACATTGTGGGGAGTCACTCCGATGTTTTTATTATTATATTATCATAGTATGTGTTATGTTTCGTGAGAGCCATTCTCTGAATAATTATGTCTACCACTCCCCAATACCAAGGCTACATAGACTTGGTAACATTGTGGGGAGTCACTCCGATGTTTTTATTATTATATTATCATAGTATGTGTTATGTTTCGTGAGAGCCATTCTCTGAATAATTATGTCTACCACTCCCCAATACCAAGGCTACATAGACTTGGTAACATTGTGGGGAGTCACTCCGATGTTTTTATTATTATATTATCATAGTATGTGTTATGTTTCGTGAGAGCCATTCTCTGAATAATTATGTCTACCACTCCCCAATACCAAGGCTACATAGACTTGGTAACATTGTGGGGAGTCACTCCGATGTTTTTATTATTATATTATCATAGTATGTGTTATGTTTCGTGAGAGCCATTCTCTGAATAATTATGTCTACCACTCCCCAATACCAAGGCTACATAGACTTGGTAACATTGTGGGGAGTCACTCCGATGTTTTTATTATTATATTATCATAGTATGTGTTATGTTTCGTGAGAGCCATTCTCTGAATAATTATGTCTACCACTCCCCAATACCAAGGCTACATAGACTTGGTAACATTGTGGGGAGTCACTCCGATGTTTTTATTATTATATTATCATAGTATGTGTTATGTTTCGTGAGAGCCATTCTCTGAATAATTATGTCTACCACTCCCCAATACCAAGGCTACATAGACTTGGTAACATTGTGGGGAGTCACTCCGATGTTTTTATTATTATATTATCATAGTATGTGTTATGTTTCGTGAGAGCCATTCTCTGAATAATTATGTCTACCACTCCCCAATACCTAGGCTACATAGACTTGGTAACATTGTGGGGAGTCACTCCGATGTTTTTGCCGACGATTTTTCTACTTTCAAATCAAAAATAGTACATTTTCTTTATCTTAACACATGACTTATCATAGTAATCGTTATGTTTGGGTTTTTATTTTGTTTTATTTTGTTTTTGTATTTTGTCTTTATTGATGTTTCTTAACTGACATCATGTATTGCTGAACTTAATGTGTTATACTTATGTTATTATTATATTTATAACTGTGTTGTGTACTTTTTTTTAACAGATTTTTAATTATCTCAATAGAGACGAAGTTGGAATATTTATTGTAGGAGAACCGGGAAATCAAGGCACCTACAGGGCTTACGACCTGTCATCGGCTGGTTTACGTGATCACTTTATGCGCTTGCGCAACGTTCACCAATTATGCCTTTTTTAATGAGATCCCTATCAATTCAATTTTGAAACATCTATATATTGTAATACTGAAATTCTTTTCGCTTGAAAATAAGGAATTTTTACTACAGCCATCTATGGGTGAAATTATGAACCACAATATTATTATTTTTTTTTATTAATTTTGTTGTAACGCCATCTATTGAGAGAATTGGTATTTTGTAAATAATGAAAGCTACAATTCTTATATGTGAGGTGACAATGCATTTTTCGCATAGAAGTCACCCCTGAATTGCGCCAGACTTATAAGGTCATTTTTGTCTTATTTACCTACTTGTACCAATGTGTAAGTAATCGAATATATTTTTATTATTGCATATGCGCAAACATTGGATTTTTTTCCCTGTCGGGAGTCAAAGATATTTTTTAACAGATTTTTAATTATCTCAATAGAGACGAAGTTGGAATATTTATTGTAGGAGAACCGGGAAATCAAGGCACCTACAGGGCTTACGACCTGTCATCGGCTGGTTTACGTGATCACTTTATGCGCTTGCGCAACGTTCATGTTATTGCAACGCCTTATGTTATTGTTGTATTAATAACTGGTGTTATGTACTATTAATAATATGGTGTTATGTACTGTAAATAGGCTTTCAAGCCGTAAATATAATTAAATAAATAAAATAAATAAATAGTAGCACATTTAATTTTTCTCCTATCATTTTTCCTTTTTTATTTTTCTCTTCCCTTTATTTCCCGTCACCGGCAAACATGCAATAATTTTTTAATAACATTTAATTTATTCTAATAATATTTTTATTTATTTTGATAATATTCTTACTTATTTAACGTTGTAATGCAGTGATTCCCAAAGTGGTACAGGTGGACCCCCAGGGGTATATGAGAGACCTACCGGGGGTCTACATAGGCGTGAACAGTTGTAAATGTGGGCCACGAAAATTTATCTGGTTTCGATAGTAAACAACAAATCTTTACCTATCAATGTTCCAAAAAAATATGTGATCAAAAAAGTTGCATTTTTTTGGTGATTTTTGACAGGCATTTTTTTAACTTTTCTCGGTGAAAAATGGTCGTATTGAGACTTTGGACAATAATAATAATAATAATAATAATAATAATTCTTTATTGGCTTAAATGAAATTACAAAATAAGTACAAACAACAGCAAGATAAAACATTAAAAAGCCAAAAAGCGGACTTGTTAATGAAATAAACATCTTCCAGTCAACCTTAGAGAATAAAAATAATATAAAAATATATAAGAACATATATATACATATACACACACATACATACATACACACATATATACACATATGCATTTATGGGGATGGGAAGGGAAAAAAAGGAAGGGGCGGAGATAGTGGTAAGGAGGAAAATGAGGCAGGGAGGGAAGAGAGACATCAGAGTTTCACCCGCTGTTTCAAAGAGAAAAATGATGAAAAGGTTCGAGTATCAACGGGAAGTTGATTCCAGAGCCTGGCACTATGGACAGTAAAAGAATTAGTGTAGAAGTCCGATCGGTGGGAGGGAATCATAAGAAGACCGTTATTACCTGATCTCAGAGGAAGACCATGCTCCGATGAAAAATGAAACCTGTCTCTGAGATACTTTGGTGCATTTGAAGCTTTTTTGCATTTTTAAGCTTTGTTTGGTTTGGTTATTTTTTTTAGGAGCTACAGTTCACATGCGATCCTAACATATAGCGCGACAAAATAGTGTAAGAACTCAGCCGCGACGCAAATTTCCATCGTTAGATCTAATATTCACATTTTTGACGAGTTTTGGGAATATGGTAGAAATCTAACAGCAAGGGTCCACCGAAACCAGTAAAATTTTGAAAGTGGTCTACGAGAAAAAACAAATGAGAACCTCAGTCGTAATCTGTGTGCTTGTATACAATGTATACCTACTGTAATTGTCACCTGTGTACAAATGTAATTGGTCTATTTTTTATTAAATTCTTTTTGTATAAACCATTTTTGAATTATTAATTAGCTATAAACCACTCGTTTTTTGAGTCACTTCGCGACATGTTTCGGAAGCGCTGTCCTTCCATCGACCGGCGTGTCGAGACTAACATGTTGAATTTGTGTGTATCTGTCTGTGAAGCGAGGGGGGTGGCGGTTGAGGGTTGGTTGGGTTAGTGGAGGGAGGGGAGAATTGTGAAGTGTTTTTGTTTTTGATGGGAAATAAATTAAGTATTGGAGAGGTGTTATGAAAGGTATGGTTATTTATAAGTTTTATACCGGAATTTATGTGTTTATGTATTTCGAGCGTTTCGTAGTTGTTAAGTCGGTATCCTTTATTCTGTGTTTCATGTAATAGTTTTAGTTTGTGGTTATTGAAAGAGTGATTAGTTTGGATAATGTGGTTAGCAAATTCTGAGAAATTAAGACTGTATTTGTCCCTTAAATAAATAAATCTATTGAGATGGTAAAAATTTTCCCAATAATTTTCATAGGGAAAAAATCAAATGTTTGTTCGTATATGCAACTCTTAAAAAAATATAAAAATATTCGAAGAAATTTTGAATTGTTAATACCATCAAAAGCAGTACAGGTAAGGGATTTCAGCAAACAGTCAAAAAACGGAAAGGAACTATTTGTATTTGCTAAGGACGAGAATATATCTTTCTGGGATGAACGTACTGCGTCAAAATAAATTGCCTATCACCTTCTAAATAACGATCATACTACAGGGAGAGGCAAGAAAACTTCGTAACGAAATTGGTAGAATACTTTTATTATTATTATTATTATTATTACGAAAAATCCAAGAGAGCATAAAAGCATTGGTAAATCATATTTATTTTTATTTATTTATTTATTTATTTATAGTTAGGTAATCGAATATTTTTATTATTGCATATGCGCAAACATTGGATATTTTTCCCTGTCGGGAGTCAAAGATATTTTTTAACAGATTTTTAATTATCTCAATAGAGACGAAGTTGGAATATTTACTGTAGGAGAACCGGGAAAATCAAGGCACCTTCAGGGCTTACGACCTGTCATCGGCTGGTTTTACGTGATCACTTTATGATGTTCACCAATTATGCCTTAGGGATCTCATTAAAAAGGCATAATTGGTGAACGTTGCGCAAGCGCATTAAGTGATCACGTAAAACCAGCCGATGACAGGTCGTAAGCCCTGTAGGTGCCTTGATTTTCCCGGTTCTTCTACAGTAAATATTTCAACTTCGTCTCTATTGAGATAATTAAAAATCTGTTAAAAAATATAGTTAGGTATATAGCATATATAATGTAAATATTTTAATATATTCGTATGGATCCCACTAAGGCTAAGCCTGTATGTGGGCATTATATTCAAATAGATACAGTAAAATCTAAATACATATATATTTTTTTGTGTTTATTTTTTATTTTATTTCATACGCAGTTGCGTCAGTCACCAAGACTCAGATTCACCGTGGTATTCGGTAGGGATAAAAAAATAAGAATTGTGTTTACGAAACAGGAAAAATCATGAGCCATTCCCAAAAGATCCACAACATTTAAAATAGCTACAATGAGTATATGTACGTAATAGTTTCCTCTATAACAGCAGATCAGATATTTTAAATTTGAATATTCTAATTTTTTTTTAATCTTCTGTGAAGCACCGGCATAGAATGATGCTTCCATTATTTTCCTATTATTACCAATCGTTTTTGGGTGTCAGGTATAAGAGCCAGGTAATCGAAAACACAAAAGGCAACACTAAAATCTCACATAGCTCAGCAATATTCAGGTTCAACGCTCACTCTGTATGTGGCCTTTTTAGCCAGGACGAGACTGGTGTGTCTGTGTGTGTGTGTTTGGATACACGCATCTGTCACGTTTCTTTTCATAAGGTTACACACACCCGCAAACCTGTCGGTGGTTACCCCACATTGTGGTAAATACCGTGTTGGTGTGGAATATGAAATGAAATAATAAAATATTGATTAGAGTCATTCGCATCATACAGATGTATGCATTCCATGGGTATAAATATGCTGAAGTATCCATTGATACTTTGTTAAAATACAAGATTTTTTTTTTTCAGATTTTGATAGTCATGCCAGGCATAAAAGCATGTATGGCTTGCACGCCACTGCGTGGTGCTATATATGAGAATGAGTGATGATGAAAGACCATGTCTACAAAACAATGATCAGGTGGGGTAAGTCTGGTCAACCGGCGGAATCAAAACCATCAGGACTTACGCAATTTTAAAAGCACAATATATTTTAATAATGATAAACTGGTTGTTTGAAATAAGCTGAAAAATACTATCGCCATCTATGAAGTGCTCACGTAAACAAGCCAATGACAGGTCGTTAGCCCTTTAGGTGCCTCTAGTTCTTAGTTCTCCTATAATTTCAAACAATTATAATGGAATTCCATCATGAATTGCATTTTAAATTATAAATAATGAATAAAATTGTAATTTCTATATATTTTAATAATGATAAACATATTACTTGAGAATAAGCTGTTTTTACCAACGCCATCTATGAAGTAACAAAGAAACGTTTTTGTAACGCCATCTATTGATTTTTTTGTAAACAATAAAAACGACAGTCCTTGTACATGAGGTAACAGTTTTCTTACACAGATGTCACCTCTGAAATATTTTTTTCATTTTTGGCCTGTTTTCCTACCTGTACCAATGTGTATGTAAATCGAATATTTAAGTTTTTTAACCACGTACATTTCGCCTTGTTGGAGCTTTTTCAGATAGTACTTTCTTACTTATAGCATTAAAGAAAAATTAATTGGCATAACCCTATTTTGAAGAAAATAAAAATGTTAAGAATTGAATTTTGGGTAAGAAAAACACAAGAATAGGTTATATATTATATTATTTTCCCGGGAGCTTTTACTGAGGCGGGTAGGAATCTATCTTGTGTACATATTTCTTAAAGGAAGTTGGTATATCATGTCTGAAAACATTTCTCCGTATTTGTTTTCGGGGAGTTATACTCCCCGAGAAGACGGGAGGAATATTTTTTGACAGGAATTAAAATTTTTTCAAGAAAACTTACACAATCTTTTTTGACAGAAAGCTTCTAGATTGATTAGGTCTATAAATATGGTTGATTTTGATGGATTGTGGCCAACGCGATATTCCTGTAGCCATTACGCTTTCACCTGCTCGCGTAGTAAGGTAGTTTAATTTGTCTATAAATGAAAGGGTTGAGGCCAACACTATACTCTATATTTTTTTAAAATGTCAATACTAACGGTGTTTAATTTGTAGAAATCCATTATACAAGGTATTTTTTAATCAAATAAAAATGATTATGCTTCTACATGTATATTTTCCTTATAACAGGATGACCGTTTCGGCTCACTAGGCCCTTATATACTGGTCTATACTCTTTAAAGTGTAAATTTATTTTTGGAAGTAATTGCCATTTGGCAATGAACTCGCCACATGCTTCTTTATTAAAGATTTATTTATATGTGGTAGAAAAAATAAATACATTCCTACATACATACATTAAATAAATACATACTTACAAACCATATTTTTTGTTGCCAATTTCTTTCTCATTTCTTTGTTTAGCTGTATGTTTACTTAAATATAAAAATTTAAAATACAATGATGGCATATTCCGCGTTATTGGGTTGCTTGCGACAGGTGTGCGAGTTTGATTTACCTTATGAAAAAAATAATTCACAATTTTTCTTAAATAATGAATATGTTGTTGTAAAAAGTATGTACATACATTCTCATACATTCCCTAAATTAAGCATAAATGCTTGTGCTATAGGTGAACGAGATCGATCGTGGCAGGATTCAAACACGCGACCGCTGGATTACTAACTCATCATTCTAACCGTTCTGCTACCACCCATCTAATTTATCACGCAAATTTTGTATTCATAGGTTAAAAACACCGTTTGCTCGGAAGGAATTGCAATTTGGCAATATATTTGCCAATGGCATTGGGTGTCATGAAGGTATTTAAAAAAAATGTGTATTTTCATAGATTTTTTTTTATATAAAAAAATGAATATGTCTTCCTACGTTCCCTAAAATAAGCATATAAATGCTTGTGCTATAGGTGAACGAAATCGGTCGAGGCAGGATTCGAATTCGCGACCACTGGATTGCTAGTCCAGCGTGCTAACCGCTCTGCCATCGACCCAGGTTTGATTATTGAAAATGGAAGAAACATATAAATTATCGTGCCATGTCCCTAACGGGGTAGTTATAGAGAAACGAGCGCCATACTTATCTATTTTCACACATTCATAGCTTCCTTTACATCCATGCATCGTCTTATACAACAAATTCATCGATTATTGAAGCTTCTTATATCATTCACATGGTCATGCCATCCCTTTCTGGGGCGGCCCCTGCTATTCACTTCATCTCTTACACCCATGTATATTTTTTTAATCAGTCGTTCAATTGTCATTCTTTCAATATACCCAAACCACCTCAGGGTAGTTACTTTCATTTTATTATAATATCCTTCTTTATCTTGCATCCTCTACTTATATCCTCATTTTTATTCTATAATTTATTTCGTTATATTACATACTCTTCTTAGTGATCTCATTTCCACAGCATATATTCTACTTTCATGCATCTTTTGCCATGTCCATGTTTCACTGGCATACGTTAAGGTAGGTACTACAATTGCATTATGTACGGCAATTTTGGTTTCCTTTGAGATTCTCGGATCGGACATTACTGGTCTGAGTGCTCCGTTTATTCTATTACCTGCCATAACTCCTATTTCAATATATTTATCAGGTCTTCCATTCCGTTGAAGAAAGGTTAATTTTTTATTTACGTATAATCAAAATATTCAAATAAAGAAAAAAAATGTAATTAGTCTTAAATTTGAGTCAAACGGGTTTAAATAATTGAAATAAAGTTCCCGCCAAATATACCTACAAAGAGAAATATTCGAAAATGGAACACAAAAAAGAAAACTCACCTTACTACGGGCGGCACGAACGAGCGAACTTCTCCTCAGTCAAATGGAACAAATTTCAAAAAAACTCACAACAAAGAACGCGGCGCGTTCTACGTAGATAATATATATTCCGTGTTCGAAATTCAAAGTAAATTTTCAAACGCGGCGATGTCGCCTATTGTACCCGGCGCTCACTAAATCGTTCTAAAATTCGAAAAAAACGAACACACAAACACACAATATTCACACACGTAACACGGCGGGCGATTCGTTCTCTTTTCAAAATTACAATTCGAGAGAGAGAGATAGAGAGAGAGAGCGCGCGCAGTTCTCCAAATTCAAAATAACGAACGCTTAGATCTGGTATGTTGTAATTGTCGATTCGAATTTTGCCAACTCGCGTTTTCCAAATTCAAAACAAAACGCCGGGGTTCACTGTCGATTCGAATCTCGTGAACTCGCGTTCCTAATTCAAAATCGATTCGCGCCTCTGTGGGTCGTGTGGCCGATTGTATGTGAGGGAGATGCGACGCGTCCTACCAAGCCGGTTGCCCTGAGCGGAATAAAGAGACGGTCAGGACAACGGGTAGCGTGTTGGGGCACTGCCAAACATTTGCAGCGCGGAAAACAGAAGGGGTGGGAAGAGGGGGGGGGGGGGAGGGGGGAATTTTATTTAATTCTTTAAAATTGTGGTTAAATATAGTAGCGTCTAGCCCCTGAGTTTCTTTTCTGCATTCTTAGGTTAGGTTTAAGTTTGTGTATAATAATAATAGCGACTCGGGTGAGCGAGTTGCTTTATAAATTGAATTATAAATTATTATAAATTAAATATATAATATTCTTTTAATTTTTCGCATTTAATATAAAATTTCACAGCTCATTTGACTTAATACTACGAGATCTCAACCAATCAGAGAGCCAACCGGTAACAGAATGCAAACGGGTAGATTCGGATTGTAGACTCTAGTGATAAATATCACTTGCATGTATCACATGAGATCCAACTCTGCCGATGGTGACAGTATCTATGTATGTGCATTTTGTAAGAATACGTAAAAATCCATGTACCTACTTATACTTTTATTAACAAACTGCTAATATCTCAATAGAGACGAAGTTGGGATATTTATTTATTTATTTATTTATTTATTTATTTATTTATTTAGTTATTTATTTATTTATTTATTTATTTATTTATTTATTTATTTATTTATTTATTAATTTATTTATTTATTTATTTATTTATTTATTTATTTTTTTATTTATTTATTTATTTATTTATTTATTACATATGTACGCCCTTAATAGGACATTTACAATAAAAGGCAATATAAATAAAAACAATGTAGGCACAACAAAATAACAATAATTGCATTTTTATTTTTTTTTTTATTTTTTTTTTTAATGAATGTCCTTGTTAAACAAGTACATATACATCTTCCTACGTTCCCTAAAATAAGCAAATAAATGCTTGTGCTATGGGTGAACGAAATCGGTCGAGGCAGGATTCGAACTCGCGACCACTGGATTACTAGCCCAGCGCGCTAACCGCTCTGCCGTCGACCCATATACGTCAATAACTCAAATGATAAAAAATGAGTAAAAGAATGGATAATTTAAGACAACATAATTCAATATTATAAAAGAAAATAGAGATAACGATAAAAAAAAGCAAGCAAAAAATAAAAACAAGACACAACAAGAGAACATGGTCTCCTTATTAACTCTTCAAAATCTCAAGCGATTGTTATTGGTATTCTTCGTCTGCTGTCCTCCCTTAACAATTTGCAACTCCTATCTCTGTATATCAATAATCAATGTATTCCTTATACCAAGGTAGTGAAAGACATTGGGGTCTACATTGATAATAACTTATCCTGGCATGAACAGATCTCACATGTCAGCAAATCCACTTACATTGTCATACACTCACTTAATAAACTCAAGAATTTCCTTCCACTTCACTGTAAAATTACCTTAGCTCAATCACTTCTCCTACCGTTGCTTGACTATGCTGATGTTAGCTACTTGGATGCAAACGAGGAACATTTCAACAAACTTAAACGCCTTCAAAATGTTTGCATCCGTTTTATCTTTGGACTAAAAAAAATCAATCATATTTCTCATTACCGTAATCTTCTTCATTGGCCCAAGATACGACAACGACGTAATATACATATCTTGTCATTACTATACAATGTCCTTTTTAATACAAATTTACCTCAGTATCTCAAAGACAAATTCACTTATCTTTCAAGTCACGGGTGTCCACTTCGATCTGCTGAACGTACTTTACTATCTAACGCTATTCATAGTTCTGATTTTTTAAGCTCTTCAATACACCTTCTAAGAATTAAAGTTTTGTAGGTATATAACTTTTTATATATTCTGAAATTTTGGGCTCTGTGCATTGAACAGATCAAAAGTTATAAGGGAGGGACGACGACACAGACACATTAAATGGTTTACTCCGAATTCTGTGTAAATCCATGTATGGTACATATGCTGCGAAGCCTCTAAGTTGTTGTTGCTTGACTTATATCTAAAATATAGACCTGCCCATACAATTCTTTCACATGGGACTAATACTATCGATTCGTTAAAAGAAATAAATTCTCTTGAACAAATCGACAGTTGAAAAAAAGTTTAGGGCCACTGGTATTTGAAAGTTTTCACTATGGAATGAGTTAGAACATCCCCTTTACCTTAACAAGGTAAAATAACCCTTGTTCTCATATACAAAAGCTTCATTATCGATCGTTGGCCTATCTACCAGTATTTGTTACAAAACGAATTATAACGTACGACCGATTCAGGCGAAAGTAACCCTTTGTCCGGTGGACGCACGGCCCATAATGGCTCGTTTTCGACGTTGAAATTTGTAATTTGATAAGGTTTCTACAGACCAGGAAAAAGAAGGCGAAAAGTCGAATGCGACGTATATTTTACAAATGAATTTAAGCTCTACATTAAAGGAAAAAAGGGTCTGATTGATTTGTAGCTGAAATATCTTATTTATCATCGGGGAAAACTTAAAACTCGCGTAATGGATGAAATGTTGTATGGAAAAAATGATTTGAAAATAAATACAATTAATTATGTCGTGTCTCTTTACATATTTATGCTGGGTTATTAATCCAGTGGTAGCAAGTTCAAATCCTGCCACGAACGATTTCGTTTAACATTAGCAAAAGCATTTATGCTAAGTATGCTCGGGCGACGTCGGCCAAACTCGTTCGAACAAGCCAATCGTTAGCCAAATAAAGATATTTCTATTAACAAACATTTTTTCAACATCTCAATAGAGACGAAGTTGGGATATTGTAGAAGAACCAGGAACTCGAGGCACCTACAGGGCTTACGACCTGTCATCGGCTGGTTTACGTGATCACTTTATGCGCTTGCGCAACGTTCACCAATTATGCCTTCTATTTGAGTTCCCTTATCAATTTTTTTTGGTAGTTCTATATATTTGAATAGTGTGAAACATTTTACCTGAAAATTGCCATCTATGGAGTAACGGAGAAACCTTTTTGTAACGCCATCTATTGAGAAATTTAGAAATTAATATTAATTTGTAAACAATGAAAGCAACAGTGCTTATAAATGAGATGACGGTATCACACACAGATGTCACCCCTGAACTGTGCCATTAATATTGTTTCCTTTTTGGCTTGTTTACCGACTTGTACCAATGTGTATGTAAATCGAATATTTTTTTAATTGCATATACGCAAACATTGTTTTTCTACAATATCCCAACTTCGTCTCTATTGATATGTTGAAAAAATGTTTGTCAATAAAAATGTCATTTTACTCCCGAAAATGAAAAAAATCCAATGTTTGCGTATATGCAATTAAAAAAAGAATATTCGATTGAAAGATATTTCGTACACCTATTTATAAATTGCCGATCAGGTCATATTTATTTTTTGAAAATTAAGTTACCTATGTATTTGGTGAAGAGGACGCTGAGGTAGAGGGCGAAGGCGTCAATGGAGAGACCACGTCGAGAGAATGGGAGACACGCGACTACCCAAAATTGTCTCCAAGGAAGTCCCCGAGGGTCGTAGAGCAAGGGGGAGACCAGCAAAAAGATGGAGTGACAGCTGGACATCCAGATCACAAGAGGCAGTCTCCGACTAAAAAAACAGACCTTCGGCCTTAAACCAGTGGAAGAAGGAGAAGAAGAAGATATTTGGTGTGTGAGTATACACGCAAATGTCGTGATTACTTTTATATGGTTATGCACACCCACACACCTGTCTCTGGTTACCCCACATTGTGGGGTATTTCGTCAAGGTTTTAGTGAATGAATGAATATTATATTTAAATTATATATTTCATTATAATTATACATTGAATTTTAAATTTCGATATAAATTTTGCTCACCACTACTACGAAATAGTGGATATGTTTAAGGTATATTTATCAAACACTTATAAAAATGAATTTACTGTCAGGTATCATGTAGAAAATAATATATTATGTACTAAGATATATTTTTATTTGTATTATAAGATTTTGTAATTTAAATAAATAAATAAATAAATATTAAATAAATAAATAAATAAATAAATAAATAAATAAATAAATATTAAATAAATAAATAAATAAATAAATAAATAAATAAATAAATAAATAAATAAATAAATAAATAAATAAATAAATAAATAAATAAATAAATAAATAAACAAACAAACAAACAAATAAATAAACCAACAAACTAACAAATAAATAAATAAATAAATAAACAAACAAACAAATAAATAAATAAACCAAAAAACTAACAAATAAATAAATAAACAAACAAACAAACAAATAAATAAATAAACAAACAAACAAATAAATAAATAAACAAACAAACAAATAAATAAATAAACCAACAAACTAACAAATAAATAAATAAATAAACAAACAAACAAATAAATAAATACCAATATAAATCTTTATATCGAGACTCATTATATCGAGCTGTTTATAAGCAGAATTTTGTCTATTCGCTTGATATAATATTATAGTTGCTCATTAATATTGAAATGAGATCGGTTGTAAAATAGGTGAATTTTTTATTCTGTCTCAAAATATGTCTTGTTCGTGTCATTTAACAAGGCCTGCGGCAGATGATATGAATTTGAGATAGCATTATTACACAATATACCACTTTCTGGGGTTAGTCGTGTTTTATCTCAAGTTCAGCGTGAGTAGAGTACGGTATATTTGACAAGTGGATATTACGCTATACTGATTGCCGGGAGTTTTTCCGGCAGGCGTATTTTTAATGACGTAGGATTTTTGAGGCACTTAAAACTACTTCATCACAGTTTTTCCCACAGTGTCGGGTAACCTATTTCCTTCGAGTACTGAGGAGTAAAAATTATGACATTAAAGTTTCAATTTTACTTTGATAATAAATAATTTCTGCACTCAGTTGCTTGAATTTGAACAAAAGAGGCATTATTCAAAATGGTTGAAAAACCTCATTGAAATAGCACAAAGTATGGAAAATACTTTAAAACTCCTAAATCACTACTTTTCAGTATCCAATAGTACCGGAGAGTACCAATAAAATTACAATAACATAAAAATCGCATTAGTACATAGCCGAGAGTAAAAATGGTCAAATTGCAACTCTAATGCTCTGGCTGTCTTTTTTCTTTTTACCGACCGATTTCTCGTATAACAATATACGGCCGCTAGTGAGGAGCAAATGCAAGACGAGGAATTAAGAATATTTTTTTACAAAAAAAAAATCCTAATTCTTTTGTTTACAACACACTAATTTATAGTATAATGTGGATTGAATGTACTTAGTTTATTTATTTGTTTATTTCTTTATCACACCATTTACATAATCTTAAAATATAGATCTTTATAGATAACTGCTGCCCAACTAGGTAAACCTGTTCTAGGATTAGAAGTGTACATATTATTTTAATATTTCACAGAAGATCTTTATTTGTTAATTGCACAAATAATCTGAAATAGTATCTCTTGGGAATACTGAACTGACAGAACATAGACGTGATCCGTCAGTCATATATTTATTTGTTAATTGTACAAATAATCTGAAATAGTATCTCTTGGGAATACTGAACTGAGAGAGCATATATGTGATCCGTCAGTCATATCTTTATTTGTTTATTGCACAAATAATCTGATATAGTATCTCTTGGGAATACTGAACTGAAAGAGCATAGATTTAATCCGTCAGTCATATCTATATTTGTTAATTGCACAAATAATCTGAAATAGTATCTCTTGGAAATACTGAACTGACAGAGCATAGATTCGATCCGTCAGTCACATCTTTATTTGTTTATTGTACAAATAATCTGAAATAGTATCTCTTGGGAATACTGAACTGACAGAGCATAGATGTGATCCGTCAGTCATATCTTTATTTGTTAATTGCACAAATAATCTGAAATAGTATCTCTTGGGAATATTGAACTGACAGAGCGTATATATGATCTGTCAGTCATATCTTTATTCAGTCGAGTCTCAGATTCTCAGTAAATAGTTCAGTTTTTATTTAAAATAAACCTTAATAACAAATAAAAATTTCGCGTCACGATGTTTGTACACGCTATTCCCTGAAAACCATCCAATCGATTACAATGAAATTTTCTTCATTCGTATCTAATTTGAAAGAAAGGATATTTTTGGATCCGCTAAGTGGCACTGTCATCAAGAAATAAAAAATATTTTTATATTAAAGAATTTTGATTTCTCTATACCCCCCTGCAAGAAAATGTAATAGGAAAAAATGATTAAAATTCTTTTTAAATATATGTCTGTGTGAACAAATTTATTGATATCGTATTTGCATCTAGAAAACGTAAAAAAATGTAAAATACATTAATTGAGGTTTTCAAAAAATGAGATTTACTGAAATGTTTATAAAATTTCGAGACTCGATGTTTCACCGCCTGGTGTGGGTCTTGAAGCGACACATGCGTTATTGGTCACTCAAGAAGTCTAGCAAGATCGAGACTACAAATTTTGCATGACCTTTGCTCATCACTATAACGGCCGCTGGTTTTAGTGTGCAGCGAAAATTTTATGGGTAAATTGCCCATTACTAAGTCAACAACGGAATAAATAAATTAAAGTATTTGAAAGTTGGACAGCTTCCAGAATGCGATGTATACCCCACTCCACATTATCTTGTTCAGGGGTTTCCATTTTTTTTAGCTTTTGGACCCTTTTTACATAAGAAACTTGAACAATCGACGAGAATGTAAAAGATAGTATCTTTATACTTTATTGAATTCAAAGTTATTTTATAACAGATTTTTAATTATCTCAATAGAGACGAAGTTGGAATATTTACTGTAGGAGAACCGAGAAATCAAGGCACCTACAAGGCTTACGACCTGTCATCGGCTAGTTTACGTGATCACTTTATGCGCTTGCGCAACGTTCACCAATTATGCCTTTTTAATGAGATCCCTATCAATTCAATTTTGAAAGTTCTATATATTGTAATACTGAAATTCTTTTCGCTTGAAAATAAGGAATTTTTACTACAGCCATCTATGTGTGAAATTATGAACAACATTCTTATTATTTTTATTTATTTTTGTTGTAACGCCATCTATTGAGAGAATTGGTTTTTTGTAAATAATGAGAACAACAATTCTTATACCTGAGGTGACGAATGCATTTTTCGCATAGAAGTCACCCCTGAATTGCGCCAGACTTATAAGGTCATTTACCTAGGTTTTGTCTTATTTACCTTCTTGTACCAATGTGTAAGAAATCGAATATTTTTTTATTATTGCATGTGCGCAAAGATTGGATTTTTTTATTCCTTGTCGGGAGTCAAAGATATTTTTTAACAGATTTTTAATTATCTCAATAGAGACGAAGTTGGAATATTTACTGTAGGAGAACCGGGAAATCAAGGCAACTACAGGGCTTACGACCTGTCATCGGCTGGTTTACGTGATTGATTTCCCGGTTCTCTTACAGTAAATATACCAACTACGTCTCTATTGAGATAATTAACAATCTGTTAAAAATATCTTTGACTCCCGACAGGGAAAAAAAAAATCCAATGTTTGCGCATATGCAATAATAAAAATATTCGATAAGTTATTTTATTTAATTATATTAGTAAAAGATAGTCTTTTTCATTCTCGCATAGATGTAAAGGAAGCCATGAATGAGGCTTCTGGCGCCGGCTCCATCTGCCTACCCCTTTAGGGATATAACGTGATGATGTGTACATTGTATATTTCTTTTATGAGAAATATATCATTATTATGTTATTATTAATTTGTTGCTGACGTTCTCAATGTGAGCTTGTACACCTATAAAATGAAACTGAGATCGGTATTGTTTTACTAGCCATTTCTTTTGTGTTTCTGGTCGATTCTATCTTTTTTTATTTTCCCATTATCAAAAATGGTTTTTAATATGTTTAATTTTTATTACCTATAGATATGTTTTGTATGTGTGTATATGTATGTACATATATGTATTGTGAACTTTCTTAATTGATTTTTAATTTTTTGTTTTATTCTTTTCATACACTTTGTTTTTTTAATACCTACTTTATTTTTTGTTTTATTACTATACTATGTATTTGTATTTTAGTTATTCTTTTGAACATTTTTGGTTGTATTTTTTTCTTTATACTTGATTATTTTTTTTTATTTTTTATGCACTTAGATAATCTGTTTATGATATGTTTTTATATTATTTTTGTTCTTTTCTATGTTAATGGTTGTTATATACCGTAAATAAATAAATAAATTTAAAAAAATATTATATTTAAGACACACGACACTTCGTTGCACGCAATTTATAATGTTTCACTTGAAAATAAGGACTATAATAATGGGTATTTTAAATCAAACAAAATGATTTGGTCTACATATATATTTTTTCCTGAATCTTGGACGACCGTTTCAGCTTATTAGGCCCTTATCAACTGGTAAACGTAGAAACTCTGCTTTTTCTTATATACTAAAATTCGGTACATTTTTGCAATTATGAATTGTTCAAAACAGTTGTATTATAGTCATAGAATTATATTATAATTCTATGATTATAGTTAATGTTGGGAATTACGTCGATGCAAGTGTTTAAGTAATGAAAAAACCTACAGTACAGCTGTTTAAAAATAATAGGTATAAGTCTTTACCGAAAGGGTGAAGATCGGACGTTTTTATTGTGGGTTAGTTTTGGTCTGTATACCAGTGGTCCACTTTTCAAAAAACCCGCAATAAAAAAAAAGACTAATATTTTGAAATATATATATTTTTTCAGTTTTACTATAAGTACTTATACTGAAACAACACTAGTGGTGGCAGAGTGGTTAGTGCGTTGAGTTTGTAGCCCATGGGTCTATTTCGATTCTGTCATGACCGATTTCGTTCACTTAAAGCACAAGCATTAATGTTTAATTTAGATAATGTATGAGGATGTATATTTTATTTTATTTTATTTCATTTTACAGAGTACAAACAGTCAAATTCATATAATATATACACAAAATGAGTTACCAGAGTTATATAGACCAGTGAAGACTCCAGGCATTACCAAATATTAATCAACTAGGTAAGAATTAATTAATCAATGAATAAATAAATAAATAAATCAACCAATAAATAAATGAATGAACAAATACTCAATTAAACTAATAACAATAGAAATGAAATTAAGTGAAGTAATAAATAAATCAAGAAATAAATCAACCAATAAATAAATGAATAAACAAATACTTAATTAAAATACTTGTTATAAGGACATATTCTTCTTGTTCTTTCATTAGGCCAAGGGCCTGTTTTATGCTGCATTTTCAGCCTCCTGTGATGTGGACTGCCAACTATTTTGCCATCTTTTTTGTAGACGTTCTCGTGGTCGAGACCCCTCCGGTACGTTGTCTCGGGCTATCTTCGGATATGCGGCTGACGTGTTCGTTCCAGTACCTTCTTCTTTGGCACACCCATCTTACGATGTCCTCAGCTTCGCAGATTCTTCGTACCTCTGTATTTCTGACTCTATCACGAAGATTTTTGCCAGCTATTCATCGCAGTATTTTCATTTCGCTGGTGCGCAGGAGTTGTTTGGTAAGGACCGTATAAGCCCTGGGGGGTAAGTTTGGTCAACCGTCGAAATCAAAACCCCCATGATTACCTATATCATGAATATTATAATAAATTATCATAGCGAGTTCTATAATATCCTATCTATGTATATAATAATGAATGTACGTATATTTGTTTGTTTGTACGTTCGCGATGGACTCCTAAACCAACCATCCGATTACGATGAAAATTTGAAAAATGTTCAACTCATTCAGGATAAGGTTTATAAATTATAATTTATTTATTTATTTATTCGATATCTCAGAAAAAAATTGAAACAAAAATTTTGTATTTAAGTGAAACTTAGTGAGTTTGTTCAGCGCGCACACGAGATGTTATATGAATTACATTTATTTCCTAATATCTTACACAATATTTTACAAAAATTATCTATTTGGGATTGTGATTTAATTTGCGGGATTCGTTCAGTGCATAGCAGAAAGCGTATTTGAAGTTAAATTCAATTATTTAACTTCTCGCAGAAAAGCTATTATTCCAACTGTCGATTTGATCAGGAGAACTTTGTTCTCTTAACATATCGACAATGTATCAAGCCAGGATACGCGAGAATTGTATGCAGAGGTCTACTTTTTTCACGGCTTTTCCAACTTTGAAGTCAAAAAACACCAACTTAGAGGTTTCGCAGCATATATGTTCCATACACGGATTTACTCAGAATTCGGAGTAGAACATTTCGTGTGTCTGTGTGTCCGTCCCCCCCTTATAACTTTTGATCCGCTCAATTTACAGAGCCCAAAATTTCAGAATATATAAAAAGTTACAGGCCTACAAAACTTTTATACTCAGAATTTTGAATTTTTCGTTTCAGTCAGGGGTTATCAACTTTTTAATTTTTATTTTATTTTTCCATATATCTCAGAAACCATAAAAGCTAGAACGCTGAAAATTGGTACAAACATAGAAAAATAAAAAAACTCAAATTAATTTTTTCAAAAAAATTCCAGGGTTTCTCAAACATTTTTTATTAAGAAAAATATTTTTTTATGATAAATTTATGAGTTTAACTGCCTATATTTCCAAAACTTATACAATTATCGCAAAAAGCCGAAACACCCCAACTGGATAATTTAATTTTCTATAAAGAAATATTAACATTGTAGTAGAAGATCTCAATTTTTTTTAACAATTTTTTTAAAAATTGAATTTAGTGACGACATCGCTTCATACATTTTGTATGGCAGTCGCCTATACACAATTATGTAAGAAGACTTAATAGTTTGATACTTCATCTCCAAACATACATACCATCATGATATTTTCATATTCTGGGTAGGAAAAAAGGAACTTCCTCCATACTATCCTATCTTGACATACATACCTACATATGTTGTATAGAAAACAAAATATCTGAAAATATTCAATAATTTGTATTTATGGGTTTATAGTTTGGTACATATTCTTCAACTATACATACTATCGCTATCGACAGTTGGATCTTATGTGTTACATGCAACTAGTATTAGAAAAATTATCTATTCGGTATTGCAAGAAAATTTTAAACAAAAAAATAAATCAAGGGTCGAATAAATAAATAAATAAATATTAAAAAAATACAATATAAATGAATAAATCAATTTTCGAATAAGTGAATAAATGAAGAAAGAAATAAATAAGTGAATAAATAAATACATAAATCAAAAAATAATAAAAAAAATCCGATATATCCAAAAATACGGAATCTAATCTAATCAAATTAGCGAATCTAGATAAGAATAATAAAAAGGAAACATACCGATCAAGCATTTTTATATATTTAGAGGTAAATAATCAAACAGGCAGGACAACGTCTGCCGGGTTTCACTAGTACATTATAGAACTCCATATATGATAATTACACATATCCATGATATGGGTAAACATCGATGGTTTTGATTTTGACGGTTGACCAGACTTGCCCCCCTGGATTCAATGGCGTATGTTAGGATGGGTCTTCGCATGCACATATTCATTATTAAAAAAAAACTTTAAGAAGCCTTGAGACCCTTCCACGGAGCATCAAGGTTCCGCAAAACACCATTTAAGAACCGCTGATCTAGTTTCACAACGTAGTAGACCATTTCGCATGCAACAATACACAGTATCATATATAATACAAAATATTGTGAAACTTTAGGAAGATGATTAGTGAACGTTCGCAATATACAGGGTGATTTAAAGAATTTGAAATTAAAATTCAGTTTTTTTTCATATTTATAAAGTGAAAATCCATTGAAAATATCGAATAATGTTAAGGTATTTTTCCTCAGATAAGATTAAGTCGACCCGAACGTTTATGCCGAGATAGATCGGCTTCGTCGAGGAATTCCAAGATTATAACTGAAACTCAGCCCACATATGCACATATTTGGCAACTTTCTTTCTTTTTTTGACCTTGATAATGCCGAGAAATCTCGACGACAACGTTCGGTTGTTATAAATCTAATCTGTGGAAAAATACTATATTTGATAAAACATCTTTAACGCATAATACACGTGTTGTTTCTAATTTTAATTTAACGGTTTATAGATTCGCAATTGCAAATGATGCTAACGTGGACAATGATGTATCAGACAGGGTAAACGTGGCATGGATGAAGTGAAGAAATCTTTCTGGGGTACTCTGTGACAGTAAAATGCCAGTGAGAACAAAGGGAAGGGTATAGCTGTCAGACCGGCGATGTTGTATGGAGTTGAGTGATGGACCACCAAGAAATGCCACCAACAAAAACTCCACACCGCCGAAATGAAAATGCTTGGATGGGCCGGCGGTGTTACAACAAGTGATAAAATCAGAATCACCTATATGAGAGGAAGTTTTAAAGTGGCACCTATAGCGGACAAACTAAATGAAACAAGACTGCGTTGGTATGGTCATAGGGACTGATCGTAGGGAAAAAAATCAGATCGTTAGAAAGAGCCTTGACATACCAACTATAGCAACTTGGTGATCTAGCATTCAAAAGGAAATTCAGGGGGACAGCATTGATACCTTGACGATCTAGGACAGAGTGTCCTTTCTCAGATAGATTACTTACCAGGAGAGCCGATCCCTACTTAGACGGGAAAAGGGCAAAGAAGAAGAAAAAGAGAGATTCTCAATGAAATGACTTATTTTTTTGAACATTTAAATGTCAGCGTTGCGAGCTGCGGAGAACAAAGATGACTCGAGACGATTCGTTCCGTGCATTGGCAGTTCCATCTATCACTCGAGACGATTCGTTCCGTGCATTGGCAGTTCCATCTATCACTCGAGACGATTCGTTCCGTGCATTGGCAGTTCCATCTATCACTCGAGACGATTCGTTCCGTGCATTGGCAGTTCCATCTATCACTCGAGACGATTCGTTCCATGCATTGGCAGTTCCATCAATCACTCGAGAAGATTCGTTCCTTGCATTGGCAGTTCCATCTATCACTCGAGACGATTCGTTCCGTGTATTGGCGGTTCCATCTATCACTCGAGACGATTCGTTCCATGCATTGGCAGTTCCATCTATCACTCGAGACGATTCGTTCCGTGCATTGGCAGTTCCATCTATCACTCGAGACGATTCGTTCCGTGCATTGGCAGTTCCATCTATCACTCGAGACGATTCGTTCGGTGCATTGGCAGTTCCATCTATCACTCCAGACGATTCGTTCGGTGCATTGGCAGTTCCATCTATCACTCGAGACGATTCGTTCCTTGCATTGGCAGTTCCATCTATCACTCCAGACGATTCGTTCGGTGCATTGGCAGTTCCATCTATCACTCGAGACGATTCGTTCCTTGCATTGGCAGTTCCATCTATCACTCCAGACGATTCGTTCGGTGCATTGGCAGTTCCATCTATCACTCGAGACGATTCGTTCCTTGCATTGGCAGTTCCATCTATCACTCCAGACGATTCGTTCGGTGCATTGGCAGTTCCATCTATCACTCGAGACGATTCGTTCCTTGCATTGGCAGTTCCATCTATCACTCCAGACGATTCGTTCGGTGCATTGGCAGTTCCATCTATCACTCCAGACGATTCGTTCGGTGCATTGGCAGTTCCATCTATCACTCGAGACGATTCGTTCCTTGCATTGGCAGTTCCATCTATCACTCGAGACGATTCGTTCCTTGCATTGGCAGTTCCATCTATCACTCCAGACGATTCGTTCGGTGCATTGGCAGTTCCATCTATCACTCGAGACGATTCGTTCCATGCATTGGCAGTTCCATCTATCACTCGAGACGATTCGTTCCATGCATTGGCAGTTCCATCTATCACTCGAGACGATTCGTTCCATGCATTGGCAGTTCCATCTATCACTCGAGACGATTCGTTCCATGCATTGGCAGTTCCATCTATCACTCGAGACGATTCGTTCCATGCATTGGCAGTTCCATCTATCACTCGAGACGATTCGTTCCGTGCATTGGCAGTTCCATCTATCACTCGAGACGATTCGTTCCATGCATTGGCAGTTCCATCTATCACTCCAGACGATTCGTTCGGTGCATTGGCAGTTCCATCTATCACTCCAGACGATTCGTTCGGTGCATTGGCAGTTCCATCTATCACTCCAGACGATTCGTTCGGTGCATTGGCAGTTCCATCTATCACTCGAGACGATTCGTTCCGTGCATTGGCAGTTCCATCTATCACTCGAGACGATTCGTTCCGTGCATTGGCAGTTCCATCTATCACTCGAGAAGATTCGTTCCTTGCATTGGCAGTTCCATCTATCACTCGAGACGATTCGTTCCTTGCATTGGCAGTTCCATCTATCACTCCAGACGATTCGTTCCGTGCATTGGCAGTTCCATCTATCTAACCCAAATGTGTCCTACAACAGAACGGAGCTCCTCGCTGCAGTCCGTGGGCCTCTTCAAGGTCCCATTGGGCATGCGGATTTAGTGGTCTCTAAGGCTATAGTGCCCTTCTATCTGCTGAATAAAAAAAATAAAATTACAGAGTGTCCTTGGTCATTTCTCTGATGCCTAGTTTTACAGTCACAGGCTTGAAGTACTCTCGCGACAATCCATGTCTGTGAATATTATCTTCACCGACGTTGATTGTTATTTTTTGCACAATTGTGCCGAGACCACGAGTCTAGAGGAGCTTTTAGAGCTACTCTTCGTGCCATGCATTCTTTGTCATTCTTACTAGCGTTCTGCGAAGGGGCCGTTTTCAGTCCCCATATGCGGAGCGGGTGGAGGTGGGCGTAGCTAGTTCCATCTATCACTCGAGACGATTCGTTCCTTGCATTGGCAGTTCCATATATCACGTTCCTCAGCAGCGAGGTGACGAATATGAAGAGAGAGAAATATCAGAAATATATTTTTATCACCCTGTGTTGCCAGCACGTACTCTCGTTGAGGGCATATTTCAATTTCATGCCTTTTGTTTTGTAGAATTTTGGGAATGAAACCGACCCCCGGAGGCCATTCCGCAATGAAATAAAAACATACACCTTTACAAAGAGCCCAATTGACCGTCGCTGAAAAAACACCATCTCTGGAAATTACACCCAAGTGGAATGGATATATTATTTAACTTTTTTTTGTATCCTCCCCCTCAAACATGGTCCCGCTGCTTGTCATACATACTAAATTCTAAATACTAACCATGTTTTCATTGCACAGTCGCTCACTTAAGTTAGGAGATCACGTGGCTTCCTAACTGGAGGATGCTACCAAGTTTTCGTATGAGAATCGCATTACAGAGACATATCTAAATACATAGCGCATGAGCGTTGGCGTATTATAACATTTGCGAACTGTCAAAAATTAAGGTTAATTAATCGCAAGGTAACTTACGAGTGGTTTAATATTAATATACGAGATGTTTTCGATGGATGATGATTTTAACGACTTCGTCAAATATGTGTTTGGTAATTTTGTCAAATCAAATCCCACACAGAATATTCAGCGATCTATACGAGATGCCGAAAATTTGCTGGAATTTCAGAAAAATCGTGACTCGAGCTGTCAGTGTGAGCTTGGTTGTTATGACAGAAAAACATTTTTAACATCAGTATAAACCCATATTTGTTTTTTATTATTATGTTCTGTTTCTACTTTTTGAATAGGCATTCGTTTTTTTACCTAGTGAGGCATTGCAATATTATTTGTCAATTCTATCTATCTTTTTTCTTAATACGCAATAATTTGAAATTCTACGCCATCTACCTTAAGTTTGTCGTAGTATTAAGAGGGTGACTGCTGCCAACGTACCTATTTTTTCAATTTGATATAACATCATTATTACTAAACGAATCATTTTGAAAAAAATAACCTAGTTAATTTGGATATTAATAAAGAGAAATATACCTTAACTTTTTGATTATGTTCTGTATATATTCTTGTAGGAAAATAATAAGCATACCCCGATTTTAGACATTTATCTTAAATATTTAAAAAAATATAAGGTATAGAGCAATTTTTTTTTATAAATTAAAGAAGAACAAAATACCTGGGAAAATATGATATGACGTTGCATTAACGCATCAGGTTAAGTAAATAAACCAAAAAAACTTTTAATACGCAATGGCGCTGAATGGAAAATAAATGTTTTTTAAGTTTATTTACTAAACCTGAAGCATTAATGCAACGTCACATCATATTTTTCTAGATATTTTTGTCTTCTTTAATTTAAAAAAAATATATATTTCTCTACGCCTTATAGTTTATTAAAAATATATGATAAACGTTGAAAATCGGGGTATGCCATTATTTTTCTACAAGAATTTATACAGAACATTATCAAAAAGTTAAAGTATATTTTTATTTATTAATATCCAAAATATCTAAATTATTTTTTTCAAAACGATTTGATAAGAAATAATGATGGTATATCAAATTGAAAAATAGGTACGATGGCAGCAGTCCCCCCCTTAAGTATTTAGTTAGTGATGTATCTGCAACGCAATTGCTAACTTAAGAATACTAAATACTTCTGTGAGGTTAGGAGTTAGTATTTTGTTACCTAGGACTGTGCATTCGGGTCATAGATGCCACCAAACTTCTTGAGCCTCTTTTATATTTTTATAATTGCATATCGTTGGCCTTCGTGGTTCAGTTGGTGGGTATCTGACTGTTGATCCAAAAGTCCCGGGTTCGATTCCCGGTAGAGACACATTGTGTATTCAGTCTGGGTCTGTGAGACGATTAATATCGTTAAGTCTCCAGAATGTGTCTATGTAATAATAATAGTAATCAGCAGTTTTCAATCTGTCGATTGATGCGGCTTCCAAACTGTAGAATTCCATAATAATTATGATAAATATGAACACATATTTCGACTTGTAGAAATATACTTCGTTGGCCAAAGATACGAGATCGTCGTAACATTCACATTCTGTCATTACTTTATAAGACTATTTATGATCCCTATTCACTTGTCAAGTCACGGCCTATCCCTTCGATCTGCTGAACGTACTACACTAGCTATCCCCATTCACAATACAGAAGTTTTCAGCTCCTCTTTTCAAGTACAATCAGCTAGACTATGGAATGGCCTAAGTGATGAAGTAACGTCATCTCAATCCATTCAAATATTTAAAGGTAAATTAAAAAAACTTTATTTGTCAAATAGTTCCTAAATTCCTTCTATATCCTTCCGTAACCTCCTTTTAATCATTGCTATGATCAGTGTAATTTTTATTATTCTTTTATTTTTAAACTCTCTTTTAATTTTTTTTTTTTATATTTCTTACTCTTTTATGTTATTTTTTATCAATTTATTTCTCACTTAATTAGTACTGTACCAATTTAACTAAGAGACTTCACGTTGCTCGGGTTGGTTGGAAGAAATTGCCTTATGGCAATAAACCTGCCTTTGTACAAATGTACATAAATTATATAAATAAATAAATAAATAAATATTCTACAAACAATTTATTCGATTTCCGACGACCGTTTCGGCTTATAAGGCCATAACCAACCAGTTGATTATGGCCTTATAAGCCGAAACGGTCGTCGGAAATCGAATAAATTGTTTGTAGAATATAATATATGTTCATATTTATCACAATTAATAATAATAATAGTATTCCAACATTATTAAAAACATATAAAAATTAATTCATCTAGTCTAAACAAAAAAACATATAAAAATAATATTTTTAAATTGACAATACTGACGGTGTTTAATGTGTATAACTCCATTATACTAGGTATTTTTTTAATCAAACAAAAATGATTATGTTTCTACATATTATATAGGTATTTCCCATATAATAAGACGACAGTTTCGGCTGACTAGGCCCTTATCAAATGGTAAACATAAAGTAGTGTCTTTTTCTTATATACTAGAAGGGTAGGTTTATTTTACAACTATACAAATTACTTTACATTACAATTATGAAATATCCTAAACAGTTGTAGTGTAGCTAATTTTGGGAAATTACTTGTATGGAGGTGTCTTTATTAATAGATATAGAATCTTAAGGTATACATAAACTGACCATAATGTAAAGCAATTTGTATAGTTGTGAAATAAACCGATTGTTTGATTAAAAAATACCTAATATAAAAATAAATATTTTTTGGTACAAATAAGTATGGTAAGAGTTAAATTAATTATACAATTATACAAACATCATGTAAAACTATGGAGAACATTAATAGTTTTCCCAACTGTCGATTCGTTCATGACAATTCAATTCTCTGAATGAATCGACATTATCAAGCTAAGATGCGTGTACGAAGGAAGATTTTGTATGGCGTAGTGGACTTTTTGCATGCTAATAACACCAACTAGAGGCCTTGCAGCATATATGTTCCCCTACATGGATTTACTCAGAATTTGGAGTAGAACATTTTATGTGAATTTTGTGTGTGCGTGTGTCTGTGTGTGGGTGTGTGTGTGTGTCCCCTTATAACTTTTGATCCGCTCAATTAACAGAGCCCAAATTTTCAGAATATACTAGTTGCATGTAACACATGAGATCCAACTGTCGATGACGAAAGTATGGATAGTGATAGTATGTATAATGTATAGTTGAAGAATAAGTGCCAAACTATAAACCCATAAATCCAAATTATTGAATATTTTAGGATATTTTATTTTCTATACAACACATGTAGGTATGTATGTCAAGATAGGCCAGTATGGAGGTCAGTCCTTTTTTTCTACCCAGAATATGAAAACAGCATGATGGTATGTATGTTTGGAGAGTAAATCCATGTATGGGAACATATATGCTGCGAGGCCTCTAGTTGGTGTTATTAGCATGCAAAAAGTCCACTACACGATACAAAATTTTCCTTCGTACACGCATCTTGGCTTAATAATGTCGATTCATTAAGAGAGTTGAATTCTCATGAACGAATCGACAGTTGGAATATATCCCTCTGCATATATTTTGGAAGCATATTATTTTTTAGTTTGAAAATCAAAGTTAATGTGTTGTATATAATGTATGTATTGCTTTACTGTCATTAATTTTAGTTTATTTAAAATAAGGTTTATTCTTGTATACCTATCTATTGCATTTTAAAATTGTCCTCATTCTCATATATTGACTGTGTTATTGGGTGCGTGTTAAATTAATATTTAACTAAGTAGGTACCTGTTAGTTGCCCAAGAAATAAAATTAATTATAATTTCAATTACATTATGTATGATCTATTTATGTTTACATTATGTATGATCTATTTAAGAAAATAAGTAAATATTGTGTGTCCCAAAAAGAAATGTGGCATTCTGCTCTCTTTGCCACCACTGAATATAGAAAAATGGTATGATAGAGGTGTATTATAATTAACCTCTAGGTTATTTCAAACATTAAAAACTATAACTATTTTTAAAAACTAGTTGCAGGTAACACATGAGATCCAACTGTCGATAGCGATAGTATGTATAGTTGAAGAATAAGTACCAAACTCTAAACCCATAAATACAAATTATTGAATATTTTCAGATATTTTGTTATCTAGACAACATATGTATGTCAAGATAGGATAGTATGGAGGAAGGTCATTTTTTCCTACCCAGAATATGAAAATAGCATGATGGTATGTATGTATGTTTGGAGATGAAGTATCAAACTATTAAGTCTTCTTACATATTGTGTATAGGCGACTGATGTCGTCACTAAATTCAATTTTTATAAAAATTGTTAAAAAAAATTGAGATCTTCTACTACAATGTTAAAATTTTTTATAGAAAATTAAATTATCTAGTTGGGGTGTTTCGGCTTTTTTCGATATTTGTAAAAGTTTTGGAAATATAGGCAGTTAAACTCATAAATTTGTCATAAAAAAATATTTTTCTTAATAAAAAATGTTTGTGAAACCCTGGAATTTTTTTTGAAAAAACTTATATGAGATTTCATATTTGTCTATGTTTGTACCAATTTTCAGCGTTCTAGCTTTTATGGTTTCTGAGATATATGTAAAAATAAAATAAAAATTCAAAAGTTGATAACCCCTGACTGAAACAAAAATTCAAGATACTGAGTATAAAAGTTTTGTGGGCCTATAACTGTTTATATATTCTGAAATTTCGGGTCCTGTAAATTGAGCGGATCAAAAGTTTTTAGGGACGGACGGACACACAGACACAGACACACTAAATGTTCTACTCCGAATCCTTAGTAAATCAGTATATGAAACATATATGCTGCGAAGCCTCTAAGTTGGTGTTTTTTTACTTCAAAGTTGGAAAAGCCGTGAAAAAAATAGACCTTTGCATACAATTCTCGCGTATCCTGGCTTGAAACATTGTCGATATGTTAAGAGAACAAAGTTCTCCTGAACAAATCGACAGTTGGATAACGTTTTCATACTCGATGACCTTTTGGAAGTAGGTACACATTTGCTCAGAAAATTGGGTCTATTTCTCACGTAAATTAATTTTCATCGAAAATATCGAGCGTACTGCCATCTGTGTGACAACGTTAAAAACTCTCGAATATACAGCGTAATTGTTTTCTCAGGTAAGAGTGTTTGGAAAGTGTTTTAACGGTTCAGCAACAGATGTCTGTGTCGAGTGGTGCGGATCTCAACTGAGAAAATACTATTAATTTTATCTCTATTGATACAACATTATGTAGGTTATTCAATTTCTTACAAACACACAAATAATATTATTTAATATAATTAAAATTAACAAAGACGGAGAAAATAAATCAATATAAGCTTCATGTACCATTATTTTCTTGGCTCATGTGATGTTACACTTAATATATGATATAATTTTGTTTATATTTATGTTATAAATTTAATAAAGCTATCTTTCGCCATTGTACACATAATAATGTACACATTATTATGTACCTGTATCTAGTAAATAAATAAATAAGAAAAATATAATTATTTGATTTTCATACATATATTTCTGCTTTTGACTAGCATATTTATTTATTTTGATAAGTTTTTTTTTATATTTTATTTTCATAAAAGTTATACATAATAATAATTGGGATCAAATAAAAATAGCTTTCATCAACGTTGAAAACCCCCTTATCAAAATTAACAATTCCTATTTATAATTTATAGCAAAAGACTTGGTTATTGTTAACTGGAAACAAACGAAACACATTAAACTCAACAATGAAAAGGTGAATGATGTATTTAATTTGATGTTTGGACCATAATATACCTTGACATTAGTTAACTAGGTCGAATTGTACTAGGGGAGGTTCATTCAATCACCTACATACCAAATATGTATGTAAGTAACATTTCAAGTTTCAAATAATTACAGAGATTTAGTTATACCAAAGTAATAGGCTGAATTTTTACTCCTCATTACCTCAAGCGGATAGAGTGGGGAGTTATGATTTTGCAATATTTAATATTATTTTTTTTTTGCAGATTATCAACTTGTATTATGTTGAGATTGTGTTCTGAAAGTTTCATAACAATGTATCTCTGTGTGTGTGTGCTGTGTAGGTGCTATGTGTTTATTTATTTAACTTTTTGTTCCTATTAAAAAATTAACAACAATCAACAAAAAAAGAAAGCTGAAAAAGAAAATATGCATAACATAACAAAAACATAACAAAAAAAAAGATTGGGAAAGACAAGAATAGGAAATCGAGATCAGGTGTTAAGGGATAAATATTGCTTCTTTCGTGAATATTACGTGTATAAATATTGCTTCTTTAGTGAGTATTAAGGGAGGGAAAGTGCTAAACCTTCTCGCGATCCTCCCCGTGAGTAATGCCGTCAAACAAGGAAGATAACCTAAGATTCAAAGTTTTATGTAAGGCTATTGACAAAGGCATGAAACGAGACCTCTTGTAGGCCTCCTGGCCAGGGCAAAAACGGTCCTTTTCAGGACCAACCAGACGAACCACCCTGTGGGAATAACAATATCTCTTTTATACTGGGACGCAACCACAACTGGTGAAGAATCCTACCCATATGCCATACGAAAAGAAAAAAAAAAGAAAAAAGAAGAAAAACGTAGCAAAGCGAAGGAAGGAAAAGGGGGTATTTTCGGAGAGATATCCCTGCTTTAGTCTTTTCTTGAAAATGGAAAGCGAGTTTGACGAAGTTATATCAAGACTCAAATTATTCCAGAGTCTTGCTGAACGTACTTCAAAGGAAGAGCTGAAAAATTCATTGTTAAGAATTGAGATAGTTAATTAAGTACGTTCAGTTCTACCTTATTTATTACAGACTAAGGCATTTATTCGATTTTTTTTATCAAATAATACTCGCTTAGACCACAAAAAAAATTGATCAGTGCGTCTCGATTTTTGCTACTGTCAAATATTTCAAAGTGACCCCAAGCTCTAAAAATTTTAAATTTAATATTTTTATATTTAAATTGGCACATCACTGCACATCACTTTCATAAAATGGCATTGCAGAATTATTAGATTTTTATTGTAAAATAGTCAAATCAAAAATTATTTGACAAACCCTTTTCATAAAAATTTTGAAAAATTTCATATTTTTTTGACTTATTTTTAACATCTCAATAGAGACGAAGTTGGTATTAAACAAAATGAATCGACGCAGTACCTCTCTTTCCTACGCGCATTCGTATTAGATCCTTACAAAGCACGGGATATTGTAAATTTGGCCGGTGATGATTGATGAACTATGAACAATGATAAGAGTTCTAAATATTTTAAATAATTTAACAATTGTTTGCTGATACACCGATAGATGTCTTGATGTAAAATATATGGGAGTAATATTCATCCAATTTTCGTCTCAATCACGTATGAATTTACTGAGATATGAAGGTTCACAATTGTGTATAGCCACGAGGGCGTGTATAGATGAAGCTTGTCAGAAAAAGGTTTCAAACATCACAATTGCATGGAAAAAAAACAGGTGAGCCAAATGTTTTCTTGTACAATTTTTGAATGTCAGGCATTATTAGGGTTAGTAAGTGAAAACTTCCATGAACCAACAGAGGTACTTCCAACGGGTCACCAACTACCATATGCAACCTGGAAATCCCTGAATAGATTAAGGACGGGTGTAGGAAGGTGCAAGGTAAACCTGGACAGATGGGGTATGCTAGAGAATGACCAGGACATGGCATGTGAATGTGGGGAGACGCAGAACATGTCACATCTGCTGAACTGCCCACTTATGGAAGGAGGTTGCTCTGAGGAGGATCTGTGTCAAGCGAATAAGAATGCTATTATGACTGCAAATTACTGGAGGGACACAATATAGGTTGATGATCTTGGACACGGAAAGTAAGTAAGTTTTATTATAAATCAAATGTTTTTGCTTACTTGATACTGTCTCTCCGATGTGGTTCTCCGTCTTGCCACCATCTCCTCCCTTTTCCTCCTGACTGACATCCTCGACCTTCTTCGCGTCCTGGCTACTGTTGCAGCCCATTTTTAAATAGGGTGTCTCTGTCCTCTCGCTTCTAAACCGCATTCACAACCCGTCACTTTTTGAGTCTCATCTTTTGATAATTCCACAAGTTCTACAACAACGACACATTCATCTGCAATTTCAATATTTTTAGTTTTGAAATAATTAAAATTATGTAAATTATTTAATTTGATAAATTTTGGCACTTTTACTTATTTTTTTATTAACTTACTAAATGTGTCAATGTATTAGCAAAGTTAAATTGAATTTGTTTAAACTTAAAACGTCTTTAAATGATAAATTGATCGTTACTACGAATAGTTTTAAATAGATAATTGTGTTGTTTTTTTATCACTGATTATTTTGATTTTTATAGATCATCAGTTATTGTATATAATTTATCAAATGATTACTATTCCAATATTTGAAAAAAAAATGTTTTTTTAGGCCTTTCGGGGTTTTTAATTGGAACTTTCATTTAAGAATGTTTCATTTGACCCTTTTGTTTTACGAATTGTTTTTATTTTATTGTATTTTACGAGCATTTATTATATATGTATTTAATTTTAATTTTTAAAGTATTGATTATTACACAATTATCATAAAAACACGCTAAAATTAATTTTAAAAATAGTTTATGTAAGTATAAATAGAAATAGCACATACGAAAAACGTTTTAGTTGAAAACTTGTTTCATCATTGGAAAATCTGAAAAAAAAAATAGAAATTTTAGTAACCAACAAAACGAGTGGCCAACGCTATACTCCTCACTACCAAGTCACTCTACAAAGTATGGAAAATTTTCAGCATTTTCATGAAATGAGTTTCATTATTTTATTATGATAACTCAGTAATTCTTCATTACCAATCAATTATATCTTAACGCTAGCAAATGTTCAGTAATAACTTATAATAGGAAAGCGAAGCCTATTATATTTAATTATAAAACCTAAGGTAGTGATATTCGTCGAACGAGTTTAGTGAAGGATCTGGGAATTTTGATGGACTCCAAACTGATTTTCCAATAACATGTTGAATATATTGTTAGTAAGACACTTAAACTCTTGGGTTTCTTGATTAGGATATGTAAGCCATTTCACTCGATTGAAACGCTTAGAACAGTTTATTTATCTTATATTAGAAGTCGAGTTGAGTACGCGAGCACAGTGTGGAATCCTCAATATAATGTATATGTCGATCAAATAGAGCGTGTTCCAAAGAAGTTTGTGGAACACCTCGATTACAGATCACACACTTACTCCCCGGACTACTCATCTCGCTGTGTTAAGTATTCTCTACCCACCTTACAGAAGAGACGCACAATAAGAGACATGATGTATTTATACAATATACTGAATAATCGCGTCGATACTCCTAAATTATTAGAAAAAATTAATCTCAGAGTTCCTGCACGTGCACGAAAAGGAGTGCGACCGTTTATTCAGTATGCCTGTTGTACGAACAAAATACGCAGGGAATGCATTTATCTATAGATCATGTAATCAGTTTGATTCAAAGTTCGCGGATTTTGACATGTTTGGCCCACCGGCCATTTTTAGGAAGATTTTGAGACATTTGTAACGGTGATTTTCCTTTCCAAATTTTTCCCATTCCTATTCATAGTCCTGTCCTTATTTCTTAGCTTGTCCATTGTTTAATTAATTTTGACTGATTTTATTTTAATTGTTTTATTTTTATCTTTCTTTATCTTTTTTGTTTTTCTTTCGTAAGATCGTAATTAAGTAATTGGTGTTACTATTTTGGTTTTTATGTTAAATAATTAAATTTGAATTTATATGTATACTAGCTGAACCGGCAAACGTTGTTTTGCCGTATAAATGATTTCTTGTGAATAATTTGGTAATTAAATAAAAAACTAACTTATTGTATGTATGAGGGGATGGGGTCTATGAGTGAAAGAGGAATGGAGCGCTGTGGACGATGACGGCCTATAAAAATAACAAAACGGCCTCCGTGGCTCAGTGGGTTGGGTATCTGACTGCTGATCCAAAGGTCCCGGGTCCGATTCCCGGTGGAGACACAGTTTTTAAAATTGTGTTTTCATTCTGGATCTGTGAGACGAAAAATTTCGTAAGTCTCCAGAATGTTGCAACTTGTTATTGGGTGCGTGTTAAATAATTATTTGACATAGCACCTGTTAGTTGCCCGAGAAGCTACATTAAATAAAAACAATATCAATCTCGAAGAGCAGTGTACAATGTTTTTTGTCTATCCGTCTTTAGCCAACACAAACAAACTGGATGGTTTGCCCATGCCACGTATAATTGTTCGTGTGAAAAGCATGGTGTGCCCAAATCTAAGCCATATACAGACATCATTTGGCCTTGTGACTTATTGATTGTCATTGAGAATGCCAATCTATTTGGAAATTTAACGCGTTATAATTCTGTGGTAATCATTGGGATCGTGACAGCAATACATTTTCGCCTCGGAACTTGCCATTCAAAATGCAACTATTCCATTGCCGATATCTAACAATTGTTTTGAGAATGTATCAGCGGATGGATCTTGAAGCATTTGAACGCGCATGTTTACTTTTAGCTGTACCTACTTTTTCAACATTACGCCACAGTGGCGATGATTTCAAGCAAGCATCGATCTCATCAGCGTACGTTGAACATAGAATGACGGGCTCACTGAGTTAACCCATAATTGCGTCATGACGTAACAAAATGAATACGCCGAGTGAGATGTGTACCGCGCACCATCTACATGACACATTCAACAACTCACAGGCTCTTAAGTACCTACATGCAGTGCATGAATGAACTGCGTTGACTTAGTCAGTAAGTGAGTTTAAATGAGAATAACGAATAATATGGATTTTTTTGAAAGTGACGTCAGTTTTTCACATATTACCATTTATCTAAAGTGTTTAAAGGTAATAATAATTTATTTACTTTCCTAATACAACACCCTTCCTTAGCTTATATTATCTTTTCTATGTTTTTGGATAGAAACTGTAGAAGCATATTTCCTTTGAATCCTTTCCATGCCATTGTCCCCTCACCGATGTATGAGAATTGTCACTTGTCAAAATAATTTTGGGTGACAATAAGTGTCAAGCTAAAAAAGGATCAGTACAAGTTTGAAGACCACTGTATGTGGATGTGTGTACAGAAAAAATAATCAGTGAACCAGGAATATAGAAGCATCGGTGAGATCGTTTAAAAATACAGTCCACTACCTACCATCTAATACCCATCACCTGATGTTTTCTACAGAAACTAATAAAAATAAAATAAACTTTACTTGTACTGTACTTTTATTATTAATTTTATTATTAAGTCAGTAACGGTAGAGCGCACAATTCACTGCGCCGGGTCATTAAGCTAGTAAAAAAATAATAATTAAAGTATAATATGTAGGAATTGAATTTTATATACATAAATAAAGATTATTACTATATTAATTTTATTTCATGTACATGTTTAAAAATATCACAACTTTCCAGATTCTACATTTAAAAGTAGAATCAGGAAAGAAAGTATGTCGGTTAAAAAGCAGGCGACTCAATAACTCAATATCCTAACACTGCTCGCATTCTCCCTGTCTAGCACATACGACTCACTGCGCCGTGAGCCAATACATTTCGAAGGAGTTAACACACCCGACGCAGTGAACTGAGTCGACGCAAATAACACATCACAGGTCTGTCTGTTTAACGTGAACTATGTGTCTGTTTTATGCGAGATTAGTAGTATTTTCATGTAAGCTTTGTGTTGGTTTTATTTGAGATATGTGTGTATTATGTGACATAGGTGTCTGTTTTATGTGAGCTATCTGTCTCTTTTATTTGAGCTATATGTCTGTTTTATGTGAGATTCGTGGTTGTTTCGTGTTTATTTTTATGTGATCTATGTGTGCGGTTCGTGTGAGGGACGTGTCGGTGTTATGTGAGATACGTGTTTGTTTTATATGAGCTATGTGTCTGTTTTATGGGATTTATTTGTATTTTTCATGTGAGATACGTATCTGTTTTATCTGAGATACGTGTTTGTTTTATCTGCTCTTTGTATGTGTCTGTTTTATGTGAGATACGTGGCGTTTTATGTGAGCTATATGTCTGTTTTATGTGAGCTATTTGTCTGTTTTATTCGAGATATATGTCTGTTTCGTGTTGCCTATGTGTCTGTTTAACGTGAACTATGTGTCTGTTTAATGTGAGATAAGTGGTATTTTCATGTAAGCTATGTGTTGGTTTTATGTAAGATATGTGTCTGTATTATGTGACATACGTGTCTGTTTTAGAAGAGCTATGTATCTCTTTTATTTGAGCTATATGTCTGTTTTATGTTAGATACGTGGTTGTTTCGTGTTAATTTTTATGTGATCTATGTGTATGGTTCGTGTGAGAGACGTTTCGGTTTTATGTGAGATACGTGTTTGTTTTTTATGAGCTATGTGTCTGTTTTATGGGATTTATTTGTATTTTTCATGTGAGATACGTATCTGTTTTATCTGAGATACGTGTTTGTTTTATCTGCTCTTTGTATGTGTCTGTTTTATGTGAGATACGTGGCGTTTTATGTGAGCTATATGTCTGTTTTATGTGAGCTATTTGTCTGTTTTATTCGAGATATATGTCTGTTTCGTGTTGCCTATGTGTCTGTTTAACGTGAACTATGTGTCTGTTTAATGTGAGATAAGTGGTATTTTCATGTAAGCTATGTGTTGGTTTTATGTGAGATATGTGTCTGTATTATGTGACATACGAGTCTGTTTTAGAAGAGCTATGTATCTCTTTTATTTGAGCTATATGTCTGTTTTATGTTAGATACGTGGTTGTTTCGTGTTAATTTTTATGTGATCTATGTGTATGGTTCGTGTGAGAGACGTTTCGGTTTTATGTGAGATACGTGTTTGTTTTTTATGAGCTATGTGTCTGTTTTATGGGATTTATTTGTATTTTTCATGTGAGATACGTATCTGTTTTATCTGAGATACGTGTTTGTTTTATCTGCTCTTTGTATGTGTCTGTTTTATGTGAGATACGTGGCGTTTTATGTGAGCTATATGTCTGTTTTATGTGAGCTATTTGTCTGTTTTATTCGAGATATATGTCTGTTTCGTGTTGCCTATGTGTCTGTTTAACGTGAACTATGTGTCTGTTTAATGTGAGATAAGTGGTATTTTCATGTAAGCTATGTGTTGGTTTTATGTGAGATATGTGTCTGTATTATGTGACATACGTGTCTGTTTTAGAAGAGCTATGTATCTCTTTTATTTGAGCTATATGTCTGTTTTATGTTAGATACGTGGTTGTTTCGTGTTAATTTTTATGTGATCTATGTGTATGGTTCGTGTGAGAGACGTTTCGGATTTATGTGAGATACGTGTTTGTTTTTTATGAGCTATGTGTCTGTTTTATGGGATTTATTTGTATTTTTCATGTGAGATACGTATCTGTTTTATCTGAGATACGTGTTTGTTTTATCTGCTCTTTGTATGTGTCTGTTTTATGTGAGATACGTGGCGTTTTATGTGAGCTATATGTCTGTTTTATGTGAGCTATTTGTCTGTTTTATTCGAGATATATGTCTGTTTCGTGTTGCCTATGTGTCTGTTTAACGTGAACTATGTGTCTGTTTAATGTGAGATAAGTGGTATTTTCATGTAAGCTATGTGTTGGTTTTATGTGAGATATGTGTCTGTATTATGTGACATACGTGTCTGTTTTAGAAGAGCTATGTATCTCTTTTATTTGAGCTATATGTCTGTTTTATGTTAGATACGTGGTTGTTTCGTGTTAATTTTTATGTGATCTATGTGTATGGTTCGTGTGAGAGACGTTTCGGATTTATGTGAGATACGTGTTTGTTTTTTATGAGCTATGTGTCTGTTTTATGGGATTTATTTGTATTTTTCATGTGAGATACGTATCTGTTTTATCTGAGATACGTGTTTGTTTTATCTGCTCTTTGTATGTGTCTGTTTTATGTGAGATACGTGGCGTTTTATGTGAGCTATATGTCTGTTTTATGTGAGCTATTTGTCTGTTTTATTCGAGATATATGTCTGTTTCGTGTTGCCTATGTGTCTGTTTAACGTGAACTATGTGTCTGTTTAATGTGAGATAAGTGGTATTTTCATGTAAGCTATGTGTTGGTTTTATGTGAGATATGTGTCTGTATTATGTGACATACGTGTCTGTTTTAGAAGAGCTATGTATCTCTTTTATTTGAGCTATATGTCTGTTTTATGTTAGATACGTGGTTGTTTCGTGTTAATTTTTATGTGATCTATGTGTATGGTTCGTGTGAGAGACGTTTCGGATTTATGTGAGATACGTGTTTGTTTTTTATGAGCTATGTGTCTGTTTTATGGGATTTATTTGTATTTTTCATGTGAGATACGTATCTGTTTTATCTGAGATACGTGTTTGTTTTATCTGCTCTTTGTATGTGTCTGTTTTATGTGAGATACGTGGCGTTTTATGTGAGCTATATGTCTGTTTTATGTGAGCTATTTGTCTGTTTTATTCGAGATATATGTCTGTTTCGTGTTGCCTATGTGTCTGTTTAACGTGAACTATGTGTCTGTTTAATGTGAGATAAGTGGTATTTTCATGTAAGCTATGTGTTGGTTTTATGTGAGATATGTGTCTGTATTATGTGACATACGTGTCTGTTTTAGAAGAGCTATGTATCTCTTTTATTTGAGCTATATGTCTGTTTTATGTTAGATACGTGGTTGTTTCGTGTTAATTTTTATGTGATCTATGTGTATGGTTCGTGTGAGAGACGTTTCGGATTTATGTGAGATACGTGTTTGTTTTTTATGAGCTATGTGTCAGTTTAATAGGAGCTATGTGTCTGTTTTATGGGATCTATTTGTATTTGTCATGTGAGATGCGTATCTGTTTTAACTGAGATACGTGTTTGTTTTATGTGTGCTATGTGTCTGTTTTATGTGAGATACGTGGCTGTTTTATGTGACCTATTTGTCTGTTTTATGTGAGTTATTTGTCTTTTTCTGTTTTATTTGAGATATATGTCTGTTTCGTGTTGGCTATGTGTCTGTTTAACGTGAACTATGAGTCTGTTTTATTTATTTATTTAATATACAGAGACACCGACAGAACACTGAACAACACAAACAAAAAAAAACAAGAAACAAAAAAATAGAATCTCCAGTGCTCCAATATCAGGTATCTCCCGCATGGCTATTGTTCATAGTTAGGTAGGTACAATCAACGTCTCCTGACCATTCAAATTATAAAAAAGACATTACTTTGCACAGTTAAAAGGAAAGTTTAAAATACACATATACATATATGTAGGAAAACAAAAAGAAAACAAAAGTTGAACTACCTAAAAAGAGATTACTGGTAATTTCGTATAAGCTATGTGTTGGTTTTATGTGAGATATGTGTCTGTATTATGTGACATACGTGTCAGTTTTGTGTGAGCTATATGTCTGTTTTATGTGAGATACGTGGATGTTTTATGTAAGTTTTGCGTCAGTTTTATATGAGATATGTGTCTGTTTTGTGTGAGATGCGTACCTGTTTTATGTGAGCTATTTAATTGTTTTATGTGAGTTATTTGTCTGTTTTATTTTAGATATACGTCTGTTTCGTGTTGGCTATGTGTCTGTTTAACGTGAACTATGTGTCTGTTTAATGCTAGATAAGTGGTATTTTCATGTAAGCTATGTGTTGGTTTTATGTGAGATACATATGTGTCTGTATTTATTTATTAATTTATTTATTTAATATACAGAGACACCAACAGAACACTGAACAACACAAACAAAAAAAAACATGAAACAAAAAAATAGAATCTCCACTGCTCCAATAACAGGTATCTCCCGCATGGCTATTGTGCATAATTAGGTAGGTACAATCAACGTCTCCTGACCATTCAAATTATAAAAAAGACATTACTTTGCACAGTTAAAAGGAAAGTTTAAAATACACATATACATATATGTAGGAAAACAAAAAGAAAACAAAAGTTGAACTACCTAAAAAGATAAAACAAAAAAAAAGAAGGAATAATTGAACTGAGACAAAAAAAAATAGATTTTAGCCCAGCATACTTTAAAGGATAAAAATAAGCAATTTATCAAAGATCTATTTCTATAAAATATGTACGTCATTGTCATTACAATAAATAGTCACAACGATTCAGACGCAACGTCTGAATCTACCAATACAATGACACTCTGACACGGCAGAATGTCACTGTATTGGCAGGTGCCTACGCGAATGCAATGTAACGAAACTCAATAAAGAACGTCGCGGACAATATCGCGAACTCGGCAACATGCCCGTCTAACTAGAATATTTTAAGTAAGACTTATAAATATTATGTGACATACGTGTCTGTTTTATGTGAGCTATGTGTATCTTTTATTTGAGCTATATGTCTGTTTTATGTGAGATGCGTGTTTGTTTCGTATTATATTTATGTGATCTATGTTTCTGGTTCGTGTGAGAGACGTTTCGGTTTTATTTGAGATACGTGTTTGTTTATTATGAGCTATTTGTCTGTTTAATAGGAGCTATGAGTCTGTTTTATGGGATCCATTTGTATCTTTCATGTGAGATACGTATCTGTTTTATCTGAGATACGTGTTGGTTTTATGTGAGCTATGTGTCTGTTTCATGTGAAATACGTGACTGTTTTATATGACTTACGTGTCTATTTTATGTGAGCTATATGTCTGTTTTATGTGAGATACGTGATTGTTTTATGTAAGTTGTGCGTCTGTTTTATATGAGAAATGTGTCTGTTTTGTGTGAGATACGTAACTGTTCTACGTGAGCTATGTGTCAGTTAAATAGGAGCTTTGTATCTGTTTTATGGGATCTATTTGTATATTTCATGTGAGATGCGTATCTGTTTTAATTGAGATACGTGTTTGTTTTACGTGAGCTATGTGTCTGTTTAATGTGAGATACTTGGTTGTTTTATGTGAGCTATTTGTCTTTTTTATGTGATTATTTGTCTTTTTCTGCTTTATTTGAGATATATGTCTGCTTCGTGTTGGTTATGTGTCTGTTAAACGTGAACTATGAGTCTGTTTTATGTGAGATAAGTTGTATTTTCGTGTAAGCTATGTGTTGATTTTATGTGAGATATGTGTCTGTATTATGTGACATACGTGTCTGTTTTATGTGAGCTATGTGTCTCTTTTGTTTGAGCTATATGTCTGTTTATGTGAGATACGTGGTTGTTTTATGTTAATTTTTATGTGATTTATGTGTCTGGTTCGTATGAAAGACGTGTTGATTTTATGTGAGATACGTGTTTGCTTTATATGAGCTATATGTGCGGTTCGTGTGAGGGACGTGTCGGTGTTATGTGAGATACGTGTTTGTTTTATATGAGCTATTTGTTTCTCTTATGGTATCTTTTTGTATCTTTCATGTGAGATACGTATTTGTTTCATCTGAGATACGTGTTTGTTTAAACTGTTTTGTGTGTCTGTTTTATATGAGCTATGTGTCTGTTTTATGTGAGCTTTTTGTCTGTTTTATTCGAGATATATGTCTGTTTCGTGTTGCATAAACACGTATCTCACATAAAACCAACACATAGCTTACACAAAAATACCACTAATCTCACATAAAACAGACACATAGTGTACGTTAACAGACACATAGCCAACACGTAACAGACATATATCTCAAATAAAATAGACAAATAAATCACATAAAACAGACAATATTATAATACAGTATATGATACAACTCGCTCACGCGAGTCGCAATAATACCTACATACTAACCAGCTTATTTAACCCAAACTGTTGGTAATAATACGTTGGCTAGGTTTGCAGTAAGTAAATATTGCGACTCGCGTAAGCGAATCTATGGTTAACCAGGAACTTAAGGCACCTACAGGGCTTACGACCTTTCATGAACCTCGCATAAAGTGATGACGTATACCAGCCGATGACAGGTCGGTAGGTGCCTTGAGTTCTAGGTTCACTTATAATATTCCATATTCGTCTCTATGGATATAAAAATATTATGTTTTTATTATACTCCCACCACCACCCGCTCCGCACATGGGGACTGTCAACGGCCCCTTCGCAGAACGCTAGAATGAACGACAAAAAAAAAACAATGCATGGCACGAAGAGTAGCTCATGGAACCCTCTAGATTAGCAATCTCGGCACCATGGTGCAAAAAAAACAATCAACAGGTGCGAATTGAGATTCACACTTGCGGACTGTCGGCGACCTCAGATCCACATATATTGGGCATCAGAGAAGTGACCAAGATCTCTGGAAACAGACATATGATACATCTTCATACATTACATAAACTAAGCATAAATTCTTGTGCTATAGGTAAAATCGGTCGAGGCAGCTAGGGATCACTGGTTTACTAAGCCAGCAGGTTTACTGATACAGTATTTGATTGTACTATGGTAAGTACAGTGTTATAGCCAGTTGATAGAGCTTTGTTATAAGATATAGGGTTATTATTATGTCGATGTAACCATAGCAACTATGGTTGACCTTCTCTTTGACGAACAACTCGATGTCAAATACCGCTTATTTGGATGACCTACATATATATTCTTCAAATTACCTTTCTCCTATATCTTAACATACATATTTATCTTAATCCATTCCTACTCGTAGTCTTTTAAATATGATGTTCAAGATGATATTATGAAGTTGATTAAGATCAGATTTCTATTTAATTAGTTTAACACTTCATTGTACATAACTTATTTGCCAGTAGGTACAAATGGCGGACTTATTGCTTAGTGGCAATTTCTTCCAGAAACAAATTTTTTTATTTTATTTTTATTTATTACAATATTATATTTTTTTTATTTATTTCATTTTACAAAGGACAGCACACAGCACATGCATACAATTATTAAAAGTAAATAATTAAAGATAAAAATATAACATAATAACATACATATACATAACAGATTTCAAGAGTTTGACATCTTCCACCTCAGCTCCACAACATTCAAATACTCTATACAAAAGAAGATCAATAACCAATTTTTTTTTTTTTTTTTTTTTTTTTTTTTTTTTTTTTTTTTTTTTTTTTTTTTTTTTTTTTTTTTTTTTTTTTTTTTTTTTTTTTTTTTTAAATGAATATGTCCTTGTTAAACAAGTACATATACATCTTCCTACGTTCCCTAAAATAAGCAAATAAATGCTTGTGCTATATTATAGGAAACCTTGACGGCATTTATTCTCTTTTTTCTTTTTTCCTTTTAGTTCAATATTATGTTTTAAACCATTGTTAACTTGAAATGTTGCTCTTACCTACATACCAACCTATGATTATTTTATATTTTATTTTTTGCAAACTTGTATTATTTTATGTCAATCATAACGACAAAATGTAATAGGCCTTAATACTTGATGTTACTATTGTATTGTACTATGTCTTAACGCTGTTTTTTGTCCAACTTTAACATAAATAAATAAATAAATAAATTTACGTACTATAACTAATATCAAAATAAGACAGTAAAAAATGTGAATTAATGTGGGTGTGTATGTGAGAGTGGGTGTACATGTGTGTGTATACATGATAGACGAACATATATTGACAGATTCATAAGTCGAGAAGAAAAAGAAAATATATTGCTGAGGGTGGTTGGGAAAAATAAAATTAATCATTATATATTATGTAGTTGTTTATTATTATAAAGTCACGATGTTAGATATATGTTTGTTTTTGAATGTCATATGTCAGTCAAAAATATGTCGGCATTTTTTTCATAAGAGTTGAATAAGTTTATCTGTTACAATTATGGGTTAAAGTGGTATATGTACAATTAAAGAAAACCTACACAAAACTACATATTATAACATTTATATACAAAAAAAGAAATATATGTACACCAATGACAATTAAACAAATCTTAGATAATACCTGATATACTATATGTAGAAGCATATTTCCTTTGACTCCTTTCGTTAACATTGTCCCCTCACCGATGTATGAGAATTGTCATTTGCTGCAATAATTTTGGGTGACAATAAGTGTCAAGAAAGAAATTAATCAGTACAAGTTTGAAGACCACTGCGTGTGGATGTGTGCACAGAAAAAATAATCAGTGAACCAGGAGTATAGAAGCATCGGTGAGATCGTTTAAAAATACAGTCCACTACCTACCATCTAATACCCATCACCTGATGTTTTCTACACTATGGGAGGGGAAGAAAAAAATGGAAAGGAGATTTGTCTAACTACAGGAATAGGGAAATAAATGGGAAGTATGTTTTTTAAGAAATTGAAAGTAGGAGCGCGCGTTTTAATCTGGTTTTGAAGGTTGCTAACGTTGGTGCAGTTCTAATGTCAAGGGCCAAGTTGTTCCATAACCGGGCAGCATGGACAGTAGGTACCTAAAGGATGATGAATAGAAAGCCGTGTCATGTGATGGGATTGCGAGGGTTCTCTCTTATCTAGATCGAAGCGGGAGTCCATGAGAGGCCAGAGGCTGAAATCTTTCGGTAAGATATAATGGAGCATTAGGGTTGTTCAAAATATTAAACAGAAGACAAAGAGTGTGTTGATCCCGGCGCAGACGTATAGCAAGCTTTTTAATAGTATCAATTTATGAATTTATACAACAATTAATGTCATTTGTAATAGAACGATATATGACAGGATACGAAATGAAAACACAAGGAAAATATGGAAGTTAATACATTGAGATGGTTTGTCCTCATAGGAATAATGAATGAAGAACGCCTGGTGACGAAAATATGCAAAACTGTCAGGAACGGAACAAGAGGTCGAGGGCGCCCAAAAAAAGTATGGCACGACCATGTGAACGGTATTATGAAAGACGGAAATGTTAGAAGCGTGAACAACAGACAGGGTATAAATGTTGACGAGGCGATGAATGTGTATCATGATAGTAAAATGTGAAGTTCGGTTCTCTCTGCCTACCCCGCGAGGGACATGGCATGATGATATGTATTTTTTAATGACAATGTTGCACTAAACGTCAGTCATATGGCCCTTGTAAACGTCTATGACCTTGTGGACATACGGAATGTACACTTACATTCTTATGTATGAAGCACGAACAAATATTGTGAATCACCAAATCTATGAAATAAAATATTTTTTCGTGAAGAAAAGGTAACATTTAGAGAGGTTTTTTAAATAAAGAAAAGTTATTTAATAAAAAAATATTTTATATATTTTCATATTCTTAATCGATTTACTTAAAAAGTGGCCTACATCAAGAAGATCTGGGTCACATATATTAGGGATGCCCTATTTGAGATGGATCTTATATTCTCTTGATATAATAGAACGATATATGACAGAATAAAAAATGAGGACATAAGGAGGGAATGCAAGATGAAGTAGAGTATTATAAATAAAATGAAAGTGAATTCCTTGAGGTGGTTTGGACATATTGAAAGAATGAATGATGAACGACTGACCAAAAAAATATACATGGGTGTAAGAGATGGAGTGAATAGCAGGAGCCGCCCCAGAAAGGGATGGCATGACCATGTGAATGATATTTTGAAAGAAGGAAATATAAGAAACTTGAATAATCGACGAGCATGTATGAGACGATGCATGGATGTAAAGGAAGCTAGGCTAATGTATGCAAAAGTAAAGAGTATGGCGCTCGGTTCTCTCTGCTTACCCCGATAGGGATATGGCGTGATGGTATGTATGTATGTATCTTATATTCTCGATGTTCCTGTGTGGTGTGGAAACATGGACACTTAGGTCAGAGCGAACGAGGATCGATGCTTTTGAAATGTGGTGCTGGGGGCGTATGTTGCGCATCCCATGGACAGCCAGAAGAACGAATGTTTCAATTCTAGACGAGTTGAAGATCGAGGATGTTACAGACGTATCCTTTAATTCTTTGTGGACACATTGCCAGAAGGGAACCAGACTACCTCGAGAAGCTTGTTGTGATGGGCAGCGTGGAAGGACGGAGATCTCGTGGTCGCTCACCGACCAGATGGAGCGATTTGGTTAAGTCCACAATGGAGTCTTCGGTGACTGGTGCTCTGCGTTCAGCCCAAAACAGATTGACATGGAGGCAAAACAGATTGACATGGACTACAGCCGCTATCCTCAGTTATGAGGAAAAGGACGAATATATATTAGAGATGGATACGATTTATATCGATCTGTTTGTGGTAAGTTTGACGAAGTGCAGTTTCCACTAAAATTTTGACACCATTTTGCAATTGTCCCCGATAAATAATATCCAGGAAAATTTAAAAAATTGTGGAGAAAAACATTGATTTTTTTAAGAATATGTCTTTGGAACAGTACGTATACATTCTCATACGTTCCCTTAATTAAACAAATTCTTGTGCTGTAGGTGAACGAAATCGGTCGTGGCAGGATTCGAACTCGCGACCACTGGATTACTAATCCAGTGCGCTAACCGCTCTGCCATCGACCCATCTATTATGACAATATCGGTCGATAAAACTAAATGTCTCACAATATCAAGACAGCCTCTGAGATGCAATTCGGTTGTAGACGATAAACTAATAGAACAGGTTACAACTTTTAAATACCTAGGTGTGGAGATATCTACATAATTGTAATGATCTCCATAAAGAAGTCAAAGAACAGACTAATAAAGCTGCAGTTATCTCCGGATGCATGAGGGACACTGTTTGGGCCAATAAACATATGCTAGTTGAGAGTAAGGTCCGAATATATAAAACCTGCATCAGACCCATAATGACTTATGGAGTTGAAGCAAGGGCAGACACGGTGAGAACAAAACAGCTACTCAGAACAACAGAGATGAAAACACTTAGACCTATCTTGGGCAGAACCCTCAGAGACAGAATCCCCAACGAGGAGATCCGCAGAACCTGCAATGTGGAGGATATTATAAGGTGGAGCAGGCAAAGGAGACAATACTGGAGAGATCATGTTAAAAGGATGAATCCAGAAAGGCTGCCAAAGATTGTAATGTGCGAGATACCTGAGGGACGCCGACCACCAGGAAGACCATTAAAGAGATAGAGGGAGAGCTGGACATCCTCGTCACAGGACCTGTAAAAACAGATCTTAGATCTAAAAAAAATAGGAAGAAGAAGAAGAAAATGTTTTTATATGTCTTCTTCTCAGCCCAATCCCGTCCACTCCTGGACGAAGGCCTCCTCCATCTCCTTCCACGCCACTCTATCCTGTGCTCTGAGCAACCAATTGGCACCAGCATAACGGCTGATGTCATCTCTCCATCTCATTGGCGGTCTTCCAACACCTCTGACTGTCGTTCTCGGTCTCCAAGCCAACACTATCCTTGGCCATCGGTCTTCGGGGTATCTAGCCACGTGGCCCGCCCATCTCCACTTCAGGGTAAGAATGCGGTGTATGTATTGAAATAAAATTCTCATGTCGTCAAACATCGCAAATCTTCATTGAATGGTCGTATTGTCTATATTGACATAATAATGATGATCAAAAAATAAGTTCAACAACCCGTAACAGTTATGTGAAAATGTTTAAATTGTCAAAAACAATTTGGACTTTGCACACAGTATAAGACCCTATTATTGTATGTAGATAATAGGCAGACCTTCGAAGAAAATCATAATATTATGTCGTAAAGGTATAGCAAAACTCAGCACAAATATGTATTAAGTTTCAGCATGGAACTAGGACTCGCAATTCGGTTCCGATTTCCTTCCGGTCGGATTCCCATAGATCCGTCATATCAAACCTATTTTGAATTTTTATTCAAAAATCAACCGTATGAAATATTATCTACATACATACATACCATAACGTCTTGTCCCTTACGGGGTAGGCAGAGAGAACCGAACGCCATATCTTTCTATCCTGGGACACATTCATCGCCTCGTCAACATTCATGCATCGTCTCATACATGTTCGTCTATTGTACATGCTTCTAACATTTCCGTCTTTCAGAATATCGTTCACATGGTCGTGCCATCCCTTTCTTGGGCGGCCCCGGCCTCTCAATCCATTCCTATCCGCATTGTATATTTTCTTCGTCAGGCGTTCCTCATTCATTCTACCCATGTGGCCAAACCATCTCAGTGTGTTCACTTTCATTCTATTAATGATATCTTTCTTCATCTTACATTCTTTCCTTATGTTCTCATTTCTTACCCTGTCATACATCGTTCTATTATCTAGTGAGAGTATTAAATAGCTTATAACATATGATTACCTATACGAATATTTTTTTATCAATGTAGAAACATCATGATAGAACTTCATAATAGAACTCCATAATCAACAAAAAAAAATAATAATCAACTAGAATTATGAAAAAAATTGTATTTAATTTTAAGTTCTACCATTCTGACGATGCTCAGCATAGAGCGATACCGGTGAATGGGAGTCGCGTTTGCGAAAAATTTAAGCAGAACGTAAAATTATTTTTTTTTTTTCATAATTCTAGTTGATAATATTAATAAACACAAATCTCGTGTCATGATTTTTATACACGCTTATCTCCTAAGCTATCCAACCGAAATCAATATAAGTTTTTTTTTTAAGATGTTTATTTTTTAATAAAAATTAATACATATTTATTTTCCCGCCAAACTGCAAAGCAGTTTTTTGGCAGAGCAGATTCTCTCTTTCACATAATATTATAAATTTCACATATAATTATTTCATTATATACTTATCTCCTACATGGAGGAGGCCTACATCCAGCAGTGGAGAGATGGCTGACGAAGAAGAAGAAGAAGAATAAACTTATCTCAAATATTAAAGAAACGGAAACTAAACAAAAATTTGATTTAAACTTATCTCCTACATGGAGGAGGCCTACATCCAGCAGTGGAGAGATGGCTGACGAAGAAGAAGAAGAAGAATAAACTTATCTCAAATATTAATGAAACGGAAACTAAACAAAAATTTGATTTAAACTTATCTCCTACATGAAGGAGGCCTATATCCAGCAGTGGAGAGATGGCTGACGAAGAAGAAGAAGAAGAATAAACTTATCTCAAATATTAAAGAAACGGAAACTAAACAAAAATTTGATTTGAACTTATCTCCTACATGGAGGAGGCCTACATCCAGCAGTGGAGAGATGGCTGACGAAGAAGAAGAAGAAGAATAAACTTATCTCAAATATTAAAGAAACGGAAACTAAACAAAAATTTGATTTGAACTTATCTCCTACATGGAGGAGGCCTACATCCAGCAGTGGAGAGATGGCTGACGAAGAAGAAGAAGAAGAATAAACTTATCTCAAATATTAAAGAAACGGAAACTAAACAAAAATTTGATTTAAACTTATCTCCAACATGGAGGAGGCCTACATCCAGCAGTGGAGAGATGGCTGACGAAGAAGAAGAAGAAGAATAAACTTATCTCAAATATTAATGAAACGGAAACTAAACAAAAATTTGATTTAAACTTATCTCCTACATGGAGGAGGCCTATATCCAGCAGTGGAGAGATGGCTGACGAAGAAGAAGAAGAAGAATAAACTTATCTCAAATATTAAAGAAACGGAAACTAAACAACAATTTGATTTAAACTTATCTCCTACATGGAGGAGGCCTACATCCAGCAGTGGAGAGATGGCTGACGAAGAAGAAGAAGAAGAATAAACTTATCTCAAATATTAAAGAAACGGAAACTAAACAAAAATTTGATTTAAACTTATATCCTACATGGAGGAGGCCTACATCCAGCAGTGGAGAGATGGCTGACGAAAAAGAAGAAGAAGAATTAACTTATCTCAAATATTAAAGAAACGGAAACTAAACAAAAAATTGATTTAAACTTATCTCCTACATGGAGGAGGCCTACATCCAGCAGTGGAGAGATGGCTGACGAAGAAGAAGAAGAAGAATAAACTTATCTCAAATATTAAAGAAACGGAAACTAAACAACAATTTGATTTAAACTTATCTCCTACATGGAGGAGGCCTACATCCAGCAGTGGAGAGATGGCTGACGAAGAAGAAGAAGAAGAATAAACTTATCTCAAATATTAAAGAAACGGAAACTAAACAAAAATTTGATTTAAACTTATATCCTACATGGAGGAGGCCTACATCCAGCAGTGGAGAGATGGCTGACGAAGAAGAAGAAGAAGAATAAACTTATCTCAAATATTAATGAAACGGAAACTAAACAAAAATTTGATTTAAACTTATCTCCTACATGGAGGAGGCCTATATCCAGCAGTGGAGAGATGGCTGACGAAGAAGAAGAAGAAGAATAAACTTATCTCAAATATTAAAGAAACGGAAACTAAACAACAATTTGATTTAAACTTATCTCCTACATGGAGGAGGCCTACATCCAGCAGTGGAGAGATGGCTGACGAAGAAGAAGAAGAAGAATAAACTTATCTCAAATATTAAAGAAACGGAAACTAAACAAAAATTTGATTTAAACTTATATCCTACATGGAGGAGGCCTACATCCAGCAGTGGAGAGATGGCTGACGAAAAAGAAGAAGAAGAATTAACTTATCTCAAATATTAAAGAAACGGAAACTAAACAAAAAATTGATTTAAACTTATCTCCTACATGGAGGAGGCCTACATCCAGCAGTGGAGAGATGGCTGACGAAGAAGAAGAAGAAGAATAAACTTATCTCAAATATTAAAGAAACGGAAACTAAACAACAATTTGATTTAAACTTATCTCCTACATGGAGGAGGCCTACATCCAGCAGTGGAGAGATGGCTGACGAAGAAGAAGAAGAAGAATAAACTTATCTCAAATATTAAAGAAACGGAAACTAAACAAAAATTTGATTTAAACTTATATCCTACATGGAGGAGGCCTACATCCAGCAGTGGAGAGATGGCTGACGAAAAAGAAGAAGAAGAATAAACTTATCTCAAATATTAAAGAAACGGAAACTAAACAAAAAATTGATTTAAACTTATCTCCTACATGGAGGAGGCCTACATCCAGCAGTGGAGAGATGGCTGACGAAGAAGAAGAAGAAGAATAAACTTATCTCAAATATTAAAGAAACGGAAACTAAACAAAAATTTGAAAGAAAAAAAAATTGAATTAAACCTTACACATAATATACATTAGATATACCTATAATTAATCAACAATAATAATTCAAAGTCTAACGAACGCTTGAATTCAGATACAGATAAATTTGAATGGTTGTTTCGGATCGAAATATAGGATAGTTTTGGGGGTAGATAGATGGCGTTGAGATGTTATCGAGAACTAATAAAAAATATTTAATTTTTTCTACGAAATATTATTAATATATAATTTTAGATTTTTTTCCCAAAAATGTGTACGACCACAAATTTTGAGCCAAGATTTTTTTTAGGAAAAGAAGGTCGCAATCCATGTTTTGCAGAGAAATTAATCTTGTACTCTTTCCAGTCGGCGGCGTGCCTAAGTCCCATGAATAGAAATCCATATTTCGGAGACAAATTTTTCTTGTACTCTTTCCAGTCGGCGTGTTTTAGTCACATGGTTTCAAATATAAATAATATGTAGGTACATAATATGCAAATCTATAAATTAGATTCAATCTTACTCAACACCGCGTCCGGTACGGTTTTCTTAAAACCGTTCGGCGCGTGTCAAGCTTTATTGTTGCGTGTTAACCAGTGAACACTACCATTCCCCATCATTTACTAATCTCCATACATACATTCATAACAATCGGTTTGTATGTTAAAACTTTTTATATACTTATGTAGGCATCCATCTACATTGGATATATTTATTTATACTACGTATGTACGATATAGGAAAATAAATAAAAAATCAATATATCAATTCGTTAGTTCAATATTGTAAAATCTTTTTTTTTGCCTTTTTTATCACAAGATAATTGAAACGGATTACTATGTAACTAAGCCGACCGCCGCGCCGTGGCACAGTTGCTAAGCCGTTTGTTTTCTTTGTAGAAGTTCAGGGTTCGTTCCCCAGCGGAAGAGATTTTTTTTATAAGTATTTAAATTCATTTGTCACGCAATTCATGCTTCGCTGGGCTGGAAAAAAACAATGATTATTTAGAAGAAATTGCCATCTGGCTATAGATTCATCACTTGCGCAATTTTTATACATAAATATAGACTAAAGTCATCATTAGATTCTTTTAAAATTTTGCAAATATGTACATCTAATACTCGCTTAGCCCCCATTAGTTTTTGAAGGATATCTTAATAGTGCTTCTCAATTTTTTAAACGTCAAATATTATGTGACCCCAAGCTCAGGAAATTAAAAAAACTGAAATTTTTATTTTCAAATTGGTTAATAGACACATATTTTTCATAAAATGGCATTGAAGAGTTATCAAGTTTTCATAATAAAATATTTAAATAAAAAAATAATTGAACAAATTCATGAAAATGCTGAAAAATTTCCATACATAATTTGAATACTTTATAGAGTGACTTGTTAGTGTTGGCCACAACCCACTCGTTTTTTAAACATTTTAAATATATGTCTTTGCGTTGTAACATTGTTGGTTTGATTCAATATCGGCAAAGAGACATAAACCACCCCTCGTACTTCAACACCGTGTAGTGGGTTGAAATCCAACCGTTACATCTTAAATAATTTATTATTTAATATCGCGCTCATAAAACATTTTTCGCCTGTCCGTGTTAGACGGATGTTGTAGATTGATTAATTGTGTTTATTTATTGATTTTTACTATGGCAACATTGGCAACAAAGAGTGTGAGTTTTCTATTCTTATTTTCAAGAAAATCTGTAAAAAAATCGATCGATTTATTTATTCATTTAAGGGAGAAATATGCTCTCGCGACCTGGAAATTCGAGAGATTTGAATTTTGTTAAAATTATTGATACTACATAAACAATCTTCATAATCAATCTTAAGGGGTAGGTCAAAATAACCAAACACCACATTCTTCTATCTTGACACATATCCATCACCTCATTATCAATCATGCTCATTTTTTTCTCGTCATTTGTTTAATCAAAACTTTAACACCAATTTATCAACAGATATAATGTAGAGAGTGCATACTGATGAGTTTCGTGTCAATGTTTTTGTGTGTATGGTTTATTGTAAAAACTTTTGTCCTCTGGGAATCTTATATTTGTTTAAGAATCTAATAGAAATGTACTTCATAAAAATGCATTTAGAGATTGTCGACCTTTCAAGAAAAAAAAATGAACAATTATTCTGGTGTGGAGAGTTTAGTGTTGGCTACAACCAACTCGTTTTAAATAGTTACGGTCTTACTTATTAGATTTCGTTAATAGCTTACCAAACGCACAACTAGATAGTTATGGACGACTAAAATAGTTAAGGACGACTAAAATAGTTAAGGACGGTATTAAAAAGTCTTACTTATAAACGTATACTAAGATATGACTAACTAGTTAACCGAATTGTTTACGAACAACCTCATTTATTTTTAAATGAAATAAAACACAACTTTGTGTACACCACTACAATTATAATTTTTATTCAAATGAATAAAAAATCCAAATAAAAAAATAGGATTATTTATTCATTTGAATAAAAATTATAATTGTAGTGGTGTACACAAAGTTGTGTTTTATTTCATTTAATTATTTCAAAATGATACCACAAAGTAAAAAACAATCGTTTGTCGATGATGTCATTTATTTTTATCAAATAATTATTGGATGGCATAAATCAAAAATCGAAAAATGAAAACAAACACCGCCTTGTGTCGTGTTGAGTTAAAATTAAACACGATTGCAATGAAGGATAACAAGAAATATCGTTATAAGTATTAAATTTATCTGTCAATCTCAAATATGCGTCGGAACATATGTGAAAGATCCGCCATTTTGAAATATTTGGTACGACGCGTTAGTCAAGTGTTAAACAACCTCTCGAACAGTCCTAACTTGACGTCTATGTAATAAAGTTGTAATAAAGATAGTCACGGTTTATAAGGAAACTTTTTCGTTTAATACTATGCCATCAAATTACTTAATTGCCTACCAACCTCACTAAAACTGCTACCACAAAGCACATCGTCACAAAAATACAAAAAACACATAACATCATGGATATATAACACTGGTTCAGATCATATCAATACCTACACATAATTACACCCAGTCAAATATAATTAACTTTCACATTTTTCTCGATGATTATTTCATGTATAATTTAATCCAAAAATTGTTAAAATGAACATCTCGGCACAGGACTTTCTAGTGAGGTGTTCATCATACCGTAGCAATTATATCTCTTCTTTTGGGTCACAATCCTAGGATTGGTCTGCACCAAACATTCGATCTTTACACTAAACTCTATCGTCCCGATTATCTGGTCTATATAGTTGTTTCTGGGGTGGCCTATACAGTTACCCCCATCAATAATTCCTTCGACGATGGTAAAAAGCAGGCCTGGGAGCCGGATGTTGTGGCCTATCCAAGTTGTTCTCTGTTGGGCAATTCTTTTCATGAGTTGCCTTGTCTCTCCAACCCTACTTAGTATCTCTTCGTTGCTGATGTGTTCTGACCAGTGAACTTTAGCCATGCGTCTGTATCACCACATCTCAAACGCAGACAGACGTCCCGTTTCGCGTTGGCTGATGGTCCATGTTTCACAGCCATATAGCAGTACACTCCAGACAAGATTCTTGATCAAATTTTTTCCTAATTTTGATGGAAATATTAGGTGATTCAAAAATTGTTGATCTTTTGTTGAAGGCGACTCTTGCTTGGTGGATTCTGCTTTTGATGTCTGCTGTTGAACGTTCGTCTTGAGATATTCTGCTTTACAGATAGACAATCTTCTTCACCTACTTGATTGCAATTATATACTTATCAATAAATAACACATATATATATATATATATATATATATATATATATATATATATATATATATATATATATATATATATATATATATATATATATATATATATATATATATATATATATATATATATATATATATATATATATATACAGACGGTGGCCAAATTAATACAATCAAAGGAAAAAAATGCAAAAATAATTGTATTTTTAGCTGTTATCCAGCAAAATCGAATCACATCAGTATATTTTTAATTGTGGCAACTCCCTTCATTATTGTTATCGTACTTGCAACACTTTTTAAGCATCAACATGAAGTTTGTCACATACAAGATACGATAATGTCAGTTTAGTATTGGTCTTCACAGAGTGTGCGGGTGTTAATGGAATATTTTGCCCATTGATTTTGTGTTTATTTGAGACAGTGTTTGAGTGTTTCTTACATTTTTTTTAAATAACAGGTAAACCTAATATTTATTACTAAATATTTATCACAATTATACTACTTATCAAATTATTACGATTTTGATAAATTATTTTCTAAATGTATGATGAATTTCAGAATTTTTTGGTTTATTTTAGAAATGGGAAGATCTTGTGACCTCACTCCAAGAAAAAAATCTAAAATTGCAGCCCTTCTTGGTCACTGTGAATACAGTCAACGAGAAATCGCCACACTTACCAATGTTTCTCAATATTCTGTGCACAAAATAAGTAGGCAAATGAAAGGAAATGTACCCCTTGAACCATCTCGAATAGGAAAATGTGGACGAAAGCGCATTACTACTCCGCGAACAGAAAGAAAATTCAGAAATGTGCCTCGAAAATTAATAAAATCTATTTTGCAGACCACAGGAGTCAATATATCTGATCGTACATTGAGACGAAGATTGGTGGAAATGGACCTCAAATGTTATCGCCCAGTGAAAAAGCCAAAACTAACACCTGAAATGCGTAAAAAGCGACTAGAATGGGCACTAAAACACCAAAATTGGAACGAAGACGATTGGAGCAAGGTATTAGAATGTAAAATAAGTTTTTATGAAACTTTCTGTATTAAATAAAATTGACTAGTGAAAACTTCTCGTGTTCTTTCAGGTTTGTTTTTCTGATGAATCCTCAATCCAAATACTGCAGGACAAAACTCAATATGTGAGAAGAAGGCCAGGTGAAAAATATAATGAGGAATGTGTGGTCCAAAGAGTGAAGCACCCTCAGTCAATAATGATCTGGTCAGTGATTAGTGGGATGGGTATGGAAATGTATCTCCAGCATGCCCAGAAGAATATCAGCAGTAATTAAAGCTAAGGGAGGATTTACTAAATATTGATCATTTTACCATAAAACGTATTTAATTATCAATAAACTATTATATATTCATAGTAAATGCATTTTATTTTATAAAAATATATTAAATCTCCCATAATATTCTAGAAAGATCGAAATAAAATAAAAAAATAATAATTTTCAATGATTCGAAGTCTAAAAACTGCTATAAATTCATTTGATTGTATTAATTTGGCCACCGTCTGTATATATATATATATATATATATATATATATATATATATATATATATATATATATATATATATATATATATATATATATATATATATATATATATATATATATATATATATATATATATATATATATATATATATATATATATATATATATATATATATATATATATATATATATATATATATATATATATATATATATATATATATATATATATATATATATATATATATATATATATATATATATATATATATATATATATATATATATATATATATATATATATATATATATATATATATATATATATATATATATATATATATATATATATATATATATATATATATATATATATATATATATATATATATATATATATATATATATATATATATATATATATATATATATATATATATATATATATATATATATATATATATATATATATATATATATATATATATATATATATATATATATATATATATATATATATATATATATATATATATATATATATATATATATATATATATATATATATATATATATATATATATATATATATATATATATATATATATATATATATATATATATATATATATATATATATATATATATATATATATATATATATATATATATATATATATATATATATATATATATATGTTATAATATTTATGTATATATATATCAATCCATATGTTAGCACTGGGAGGATACATGTTTCAATAGCATAGCTCGTTGTGTACATTTTAGTTTGTATATTGTGTTGGCAGTTAGTGTCATTGTTTCCAATCAATCCATATGTTAGCACTGGGAGGATACATGTTTCAATAGCATAGCTCGTTGCGTACATTTTAGTTTGTATATTGTGTTGGCAGTTAGTGTCATTGTTTCCAATCAATCCATATGTTAGAACTGGGAGGATACATGTTTCAATAGCATAGCTCGTTGTGTACATTTTAGTTTGTATATTGTGTTGGCAGTTAGTGTCATTGTTTCCAATCAATCCATATGTTAGCACTGGGAGGATACATGTTTCAATAGCATAGCTCGTTGCGTACATTTTAGTTTGTATATTGTGTTGGCAGTTAGTGTCATTGTTTCCAATCAATCCATATGTTAGCACTGGGAGGATACATGTTTCAATAGCATAGCTCGTTGTGTACATTTTAGTTTGTATATTGTGTTGGCAGTTAGTGTCATTGTTTCCAATCAATCCATATGTTAGCACTGGGAGGATACATGTTTCAATAGCATAGCTCGTTGTGTACATTTTAGTTTGTATATTGTGTTGGCAGTTAGTGTCATTGTTTCCAATCAATCCATATGTTAGCACTGGGAGGATACATGTTTCAATAGCATAGCTCGTTGTGTACATTTTAGTTTGTATATTGTGTTGGCAGTTAGTGTCATTGTTTCCAATCAATCCATATGTTAGCACTGGGAGGATACATGTTTCAATAGCATAGCTCGTTGCGTACATTTTAGTTTGTATATTGTGTTGGCAGTTAGTGTCATTGTTTCCAATCCATATGTTAGCACTGGGAGGATACATGTTTCAAAGACCTTTCTTTTCAAATTCATCGGAATGTCTTTGCTTTTCAGGATGTGACCGAGTTTACCGAAGGCCGCCCAACCTAGTCCAATTTCGGAACAGCAAATGTTAGGAATGAGCCTCCGGGATAAAATAAGAAATGAAGAAATCAGACGCCAAACAAAAGTCGTTGACATAGCAGACCGTGTTGAAAAGTTGAAATGGCAGTGGGCAGGGCATGTTGCAAGACAGGGTACCGAGAGGTGGACACCCAGAATACTAAAATGGAGACCGTGGGAAAATAAAAGACCGGTAGGGCGACCACAAAAAAGATGGGTGGACGATATCATTCCGGTTGCGGGAAGGCGTTGGCTGGGGAAAGCACAGGACCGAGAGAGATGGAGTTCATTGGAGGAGGCCTGCATCCAGCAGTGGAGAGATGGCTGACAAAGAAGAAATAAGAAGATTATGTACTTTAATATTTTGTATCTTTTGTGAAAACTTCATGTAACTGGCAAATGCCGTAAATAAAATACCTAAATAAATATTTCAACTACGTCCCTATTGAGATATAGAAAAAATTGTCATAAAAATATCATTCACATTGGTTGAGCAATAATGAATATAGTTATAATTTATCATTTATAAAATAATTAGCAAGTAAGCTATTTAATCGAGATCTGTCATCTATGGAATGGACGGTCATTTGTTTGTGATTTATTCTGAAATCCGAACATACACAGAGGGCAGATCTATGGTTTTGTGACATTCGTTTTTTTCTGTTATAAACTTCATGACATTAAGTTTCGTCGGCGAATGATACGGGTTGGATTTTGCAGCGCACATGATATTTAACGCGTATTTTTTGGTGTTTGTGCTGTAATAGATCCTGTACGGTCCTGTGATTGAGGATCCTACCCCCTTCCCGTGAGCAAGACAATTGTATCGTCAGAGCTGTCCCTGTGTTCCTGTGAAGGAATAAAGATACGTCCCCAGTAAGTTACTGTCTATATTAAACAGGTGGAATAACAGATCTCGATTTATAGTACACTTGCTCATAATTATCTTGGGTTTGGAGTAATTGAGCTCCAAACCCCGGACAGCGGGATATTAACACGCCTGCTCGTCCACACATATCTTTGAACATTGAAAAGAATCCAATGTTTTTGTATATGCAACAATAGAAATAATCGATTTGTATGTTGTCAATTACTAAAAACTAATTGAGAATGAGTGGGTAAACAGCGAATTTTTTGCTAACCGTATCGACAAAAAGGCTAATAGCGATAGTCCACGCTACCATACACCTGCTATTAGCATAGTAATAAGTAATAACCCGCGGAAATCGATACGCGTTTCGACTCCGTAATTCAACATCGTCGATTCACTAAATGCAATTGAATGTCGGATAATAACGCACGACAATTACAGGTAAACTGTTCTTACTACCCTAAGTACCTCAAAGAGAAATTTGCCTATCTTTCATCTCATGGCCTAAATTTTCCGTTTCAAAACCAAAGTAGACTATCAATACTAATATAACACACATCTTCCTACACTTACTCGTTCACAATACACGGAGTTTGGCTGTGGAACCAATTACCCAATGGTATAAGAGAAGCTCCTAGCTTAATGTACTTCAAGAAGCTTCCCAAGTCACACTTCTTATCATCATGCCTATAATTCATTTATCCTTCATCCCTTCCAAATTCATCCATTTCCTATTTTTGGACATTATAATTATTATTTAAATTTATGTTTTTATATAGAAATTAGCATTTTTGTATAATTTACTTTTTCTTTCTCATTGTCATGTATACCTATTTGTTTTTTTTTGTATTTTTGTAGGTACTTGCATGTACCTACTCTTATTGTATTTACTAATGTGACTGACTGGTAGAAATTGCCTGCGGGCAATAAGTCCGCCACATTATGTGATTTGTTTTGCATAATAAAATAATTTTATTCTTTTTATTATTATTACCCCAATGGTATGTACCTAATGGAGAGTTTTGAATTCGAAGTTTTTTTTTCAATTGCAGATATTCAACTAGTACGATGTTGAGATTATATTCTGAAGGTTTTATTACATTGCATCTGTGTGTGTGCTGTGTACTATGTACGGCGTGTTTATTCTACTTTATCGATTGTAGACTAAAATAATCATCATTTATTATCAAATTTTGCAAATTCGAATATCTAATACTCACTTAGACCAAATTAGATATTGAAAGATATCTGAAAAGTGCTTCTCATTTTTTTAAACTGTCAAACATTTCTAAGTGACCCCAAGCTCGGGAAACATAAAATTTGATATTTTCATTTTCAAAATACTAAAAAGGCACATCACTTTCATATAATAGCATTGAATTATTATCATGTTTTCATAACACATGAGATCCAACTGTCGATGACGAAAGTATGGATAATTGATGAATGCGTACCAAACTATGTATGTCAGGATAGGATAGTATGGAGGTCAGTCTGTTTTTCCTACCCAGAATATGAAAACGGCATGATGTAAGTTTGTAGATAAAGTAGTGTATCAAACTATTGAGTGAGATATTGTGTAGTGTTTACTGCCTTAAAAATTGTAAACGATGTCGTCACTAAATTCAATTTTTATCAAAATTGTTAAATAAAAAAATAAGATGTACTACTTCAATGTAAATATTTTTTATAGAAAATTAAATTGGAAATATGTATAGGCAGTTAAACACATATTCATCATCGAAAAATATTTTTCATAATAAAAAATGTTTGAGAATCTCTGGAATTTTTTTGAAAAAACAATGAGATTTTGTATATTTCTATATTCATACCGATTTTCAGCGTTCTAGCGTTTATGGTTTCTGATAAAGATGTAAAAATAAAGTATAAATTCAATAGTTGATAACCCCTGACTAAAACAAAAATTAAAAATTCTGAGTATAAAAGTTTTGTAGGTCTCTAACTATTTATATATTCTGAAATTTTGGGCTCTGTAAATTGATCGGATCAAAAGTTATAAGGGGAGGGTAGACACAGAAACACACACAGACACACGGAAGGTTCTACTCCAAATTTTGAGTAAATCTGTATATAGAACATATATGCTGCGAAGCCTCTAAATTGGTGTTTTTTTGACTTCGAAGTTGGAAAAGCCGATAAAAATATTGAGCGTGCATAAAAATCTTGCGTATCCTGGCTTGAAACATTGTCGATATGTTAAGAGAACAAACTTCTCTTGAACAAATCGACAGTTGGATTATTTAAATCAAAAAATATTTAACAAACACATTTCATGAAAATGCTGAAAATTTTCTGTACAAAATAGTAAATTAGTAAGTAAATTTTTATACTTTGTGAAGTGACTTGCTAGTGAGGAGCATAACGCTGGCCACAACCCACTCGTTTTCCGATATCTTCAATAGGAATGCGAGTTTTTGTCAGTATTTGAAAATATCAGAATAATTTTTCCAAAAATTTTAATCCTTAGGTATTAAATAAATAAATAAATTAATAAATTAATAAATTAATAAATAAATAAATAAACAAACAAATAAACAAATACCTAAATATAAAAATAAATAAATTTATTAATTAATAAAATACCTAATACATAAATAAGTAAATAAATAAACAACAAAAAATAGTTAAATAAATAAATAAATAAATAAATAAACTAATAAATAAATAAATAAATAAATACATAAATAAATAAATATATAAATAAATATAAAAAAAAAAAAAAAAATAATAAAATTATTAATTAATAAATAAATAAATGCATAAATATTAAATAAAAAAAAAATAAAAATTAACAAATAAAGAAAAAAAAAAAAAAAATAAATAAATAATTAAATAAATAAATAAATTAATTAATTAATAAATTAATAAATAAATAAATAAATAAATGAATAAAT